>CM061560.1:21653312-22291949 GCA_030864225.1 Capsicum baccatum var. pendulum
AATATCTCTGAACATTTGATATCGATAGATGCTATAATTCTACTTGATATCAATACATGCTATATTTCTACTACTACTTCAAGGAGAATTAAAAAAATATACTAGTATGTAATCTTTTAATAAATAAGAGTAATTTGTATTATATTTTTCTACTATATAATTATTTTAAATGTCAATCATATATTATAAGTTTTTATAATTATTATAATTCATTGTTAGAAAATAACAAAAGATATAATTGATTTAACAACAATATACTCAATGTAATTTAATAAGTGAAGTTATGAGAAAATAAAGGTATGCAGATCTTATCCCTACCTCATTGAGGTAAAGAATTGCTTATGAAACACCCTAAGAGACTGAAATGATTCAATATTATATAAACTAAAGTGATTCAATATAATCAGGATTTTTATAGTTTGGGACAGGCTTCACAAGGTTCATCTCAGTGGTTTTTAGGCCTTAGTGTCCATACCAAATATTCAGGTCATTCTTAGTAGTTGGCTCCCAGGTCCTATATGAGTGTGGTAGCTCGAATATCTTTAGAGGGATTATCCAATATATAGATAGAGGGGTGCATAAATGGTTCATTAGGCTCCTACTAGAGTACTAGCACCCCCGGTTTAGGGTTAGGACAGGTCTCAAGGAGGTACAGATGCACCACCAATTGGCAGGGAAGGTAGTAAAAGAGTAACTCAGACGATAGATGATAGAGCTCACTGTTATGCCTTTCTAGAGAAACCCGAGGCAGAGGCTACTAATGCAATCATTACAGGTATTGTCTCAATTTTTCATCAACTTGCTCAAATGTTATTTGATCCTAGTTATACTTTCTTTTATATGTCTATATATTTTACTTCCAGCCTTGATATGAATTTGATCCTGGTTCTACTTTCTTTTATATGTCTACATATTTTGCTTCCAACCTTGATATGATGTGTAAGTCTATAGTTGTGCCTATTTGTGTTTCTACCCCAGTAGGTGATTCCTTAGTGATGGATCAGGTGTACCGATTATGTGTTGTCTCTATTTTAGGGTGTGATACCTGGGTAGATTTAATTATCCTTGATATGGTCGATTTTGACATGATTTTTGGCATGGATTGACTTTCTCCTTATCATGTTATCTTGGATTATCATGCCAAGACGATTACTTTAGCCATGTTGGTCGTTCGAGGTTGGAGTTGAGTGGTGTTCGAAGTTCGTATCCTAAGATGGTGATTTCATTCATTTAGGCCCAGCGGTTAATTAAGAAGGGGTGTTTATCATATTTGTCTTATGTTAGTGATACCAGTTCTAAGACACCCTTTTTAGAGTCAGTGAAGGTGGTTAGAGAGTTTATGGATGTATTTCCTATCGATCTTTCAGGTGTTCCTCCTAATATAGACTTTGATTTTGGTATTGATTTAGAGTCGGGCATTAAGCCCATTTATATTCTTCCTTATAGGATGGTACCCGTTGAGTTGAAAAAATTGAAAAAACAGATTTAGGATTTGTTAAGTAGGGTATTTGTTCAACCAAGTGTATCACCTTAGGGTGCTCCGGTGTTGTTTCTGAAGAAGAAAAATGGGTCTATGAGGATGTGCATTGATTGTCAACAGTTGAACAGGGTGATAATCAATAATAAGTATCCTCCACAACATATTGATGACTTGTATTATCATATTCCAGGGGCCTCCATGTTCTCAAAGATTGACTTGAGGTTAGAATATCATCAGTTAAAGATTCGAGCTTCAGACATGACAACTTTTCAGACTAGATATGGCTACTATGAATTGTTGGTTATGTCATTTGGATTGACTAATGCCCCAAAAACATTCATGGAGTTCATGAATACAATGTTTTATCCATATACCTATTCTTTTGTAATTGTTTTCATCGATGATATTTTTGTGTATTCTAAGAGCCAGGAAGATCATGCAAAATATTTGAGAATTGTACTCCAGAGGTTAAAGGACAAAAAGTTATATGCAAGTTTTCAAAGTGTGAATTTTGAATCAGTTCCATGGCATTCTTGGGAGACGTGGTGTCAATATGGTATCATCATCGATCCAACCAAGGTGGAGGCAATTAGAAACTGGTCCCGTCTGACCTCGCCTTCAAAAATTCAAAGTTTTATTGGGTTAGGAGGCTATTACAAGCGGTTTGTCTAGGGTTTCTCTTCAGTTGTAGTTCCTATGACTCAATTGACACAGAAGAATGTGGGTTTTCAGTGGTTAGATAAGTATGACATTAGTTTTCAAAAGCTCAAGACTTTATTGACTTCAACCCCTATCTTGACCTTACCTATGGAAGATGAAGGATTCACTTTGTGTTGTCATGCTTCTGGTATTGGCTTGGGTGATGTGTTGATGCATAAAAATAAGGTGATAGCATATGTAGTCTTTCTTCCCTCTTCCCTCAAAGCGCATCTAGGTAGTTGAAGCCACATTAGAGGAATTACCTTACCCATGATCCAGAGTTACTAACAATCATGTTTGTATTAAAGTTGTGGCAACATTATTTGTATAGAGTTCATTTTGAGGTGTACACCAATCATCGTAGCCTTCAGTATATCTTTAAGTAAAAGAAGTTGAATTTGATTCAACATAGGTGGATAAAATTGTTGAAAGGTTATGAAATGGTCATCCTATATCATCCTGACAAGGCCAATCTAGTAGAGGATGCCTTGAGTAGGAAGGTAGTTACTATGGGTAATCTTACATTGTTGAGTGTGGAGGAGCGACCATTAGCTAGGGAGGTTCAATGATTGGCTAACAGTTTCATGCTTTTTAATATTTCTGAGTCAGGTGGTGTTCTTACATGTGTAGACGCAAGGTTCTTATTGATAGAGTAGATCCAAGATCTTCAGTTTGAGGATGAAAAGTTGTGTATTATCAGAGATAAAGTGATGTGAAGTGAGGCTAAGGAGGCAATTCTAGACCAAGAGGGTGTTTTAAGGATTAAGGGGCGGATATGTGTTCCTAGAGTAGGTGATTTGACTAGATCTACTACGGAGGAGGCCCATTGTTCTCGATATTCCATTCATCCAGGCGCAATGAAGATGTTAACTAAAAAACGTTACTGATGGTGAAGGATAAAGAGGGATGTTGCAGAGTTTGTGGCTAAGTGTTTGAATTGCCAGCATGTGAAATATGAGAACTAGTGACCAAGTGTTTTGCTTCAGATATGCCCATTCCCAAGTTAAAATGAGAGTATATTACCATGGATTTTGTTTGCCTCAGACTTTGGGGAAGTTTGATTCTATTTGTGTGATTGTGGAAAGATTGACCAAATTGGTTTTGTCCCTGTTACGATGAGCTATAATGTAGAGAAATTAGCCAAGATCTAAATTTGTGAGATAGTTCGATTACATGGAGTGACCATTTCCATCATTTCAGATAGAGGTACTCAGTTCACTTCAAACTTTTGGCCTACTTTGCAGCGGGAGTTGGGTACGCGGTTGGAGATAAGTACAACTTTTCATCCGCAAATAGATGGTCAGTCAAAGAGGACTATTCAGGTGTTAAAGGACATGTTACGAGCCTATGTGATAGATTTGGGGGTTATTGGGATCAGTTTTTACACTTGGTAGAGTTTTCTTATAATAATACTTACCCTTTCAGTATTCAGATGGCTCCATTTATAGAGGCGAACCTATGCATAATTTTTGGGTGCTCCGGCACCCACTAAACTCGATGCAGAATAGGTATAATTACATTAAAAGTATACAAAAATAGGTATAAATTATATAAAAGAACCCACTAAACAATAAGTTGGTTAGGTGCACTGGCATTTAGGTTGATCTTTAAGGCTCTCTATTGGTAAGTGTGCTCGGATTCAAACCTGGTTGAGGTGATTTTTTATTTTTTTTCCTATAGTAAGCACCCACACGTCTTAAATCCTGGATCCGCCACTGTCCATTTGAGGCTTTGTATGGTAGGAAGTATAGGTCTCCAGTTAGGTGGTTTGATTGTTTTAGGATTAGACCTTAGGGCATTGATTTGTTGAGAGATTCGACGGACCGAGTGGGATTGATCCAGGATCAACTCTTGGCGGCTCAGAGTAGACAGACGAGTTATTCTGACAGGACGGTCTGTGACTTGGAGTTCATGCATGGTGAGCGACTCTTGTTGAAAGTATCACTCATGAAGGATATGATGAGGTTTAGAAAGAAAGGAAAGCTCAGTTCGAGGTTTTTTGGCCTTTTTGAGATTCTTTAGCGTGTTGGGCCACTAGCTTATGAGTTGGCTTTACCACCAGGTCTTTTAGCAATACATCCGGTTTTTCATGTGTGTATGTTGAAGAGGTACCATCTGGATGTTTTGCATGTGATTCAGTGGGACTCAATAATTTTGGATCAAAACCTGATATTTGAGAAGGAGCCTATAGCTATCTTGGATAGGCAGGTTAGAAAATTGAGATCCAAGGAGATAGCCTCTGTAAAGGTGCAGTGGAGGCACCGTTCTGTGGCTAAATCTACTTGGGAGGTTGAGTCTGACATGCAAAGCAGATATCCTCATCTTTTTGAGAATTTAGGTACTTTCTTTCTCTTTACGTTTGAGGATAAACGTGTATTTTAGTGATGGATGATGTAACGATCCGCTAGGTCATTTTGAACACTAGAATTTTATTTTTCCAAAAGACTCTTCATGTACATTTTTAAATTAGATTTGAACAATTTGCTTAGCCACAATTATTTAATTGGCGCATAATTTAGATACTTAGTTATTTGGTGATTAATACGAATATAATTTTTAAGTTAGGAGTGGGCGACACCCACCTCTCTTTTACTAAACTATATGTTAAGTAGGGTGATACACGATAGTTTCTGAGGATACCAACTTGCCAGAGAAAAAAAAGGGTTTTGAAACACTTAGTTCCTCGACGCCGATCTGCTGCTCGTTAGGTAAGAATTTCTTGTGCTAAAACCTTTTGTTCTATGTTGATTTTTAGGAAATTTAACCGCTATTACTAGTTATTAACTGTTTGGGTTGAGAATATTCTGAACTAAGATGTTGTTAGGGTAATAGTTTATAATACGTAAGTAATAATCATTGATAAATTATTTCGTTAATAATATTAATCGCATGGTTATAATGATCTTTGGTTGTCGTAATTGAGAAATTATAAAGGAAGACTCTGGAAAAGAAAAGTTAGGCGAATGATTGGAAAGAAAAAGTTAGGCCAATGATTGGAAAGGAAGAGTGTCATGATGATGTAATGATTATACTTTATTTAAATAATGATACAATTGGTAGTAGTTTCACATAGTTTTTTTTTATGAATTTGTTAAGTTTTAGTTGTTGTTTCATGTTAACCGTGGTGATTTGAGATTTTGACCAAAATTATCCATTATGTTTCACCTCAACTTTTACTACATTCTTATAATATCCTACTTAACCTAAAACATCCTTCAAATTCCACTAAATTGATCAAAAACGTCCCTCTATCAATATGACCGTCTATAATCAACGAAACTTTTCCCTTGGCGACTTTCTTTTCCCTCCATTTTCTCCCAAAATCGTTATTCTTGCATCCTAATATCCCTTTTGACAGAACAAAAAGGTACTTTAGAAAAGCTTGAATAGGATTTCTAATGGTTGAACAATTTATTCTTGAATGAAGCTTCTATCTCTGTAAAATTGACAACTTGTTGAATCGATGATACAGGGACTCAATGTTTGGGACTCAAGCAATATATAGTGATTCTGATAATGAATCAGATTATGGAGAGTTTGAGAATTCAGATTATGAAGATGACATTTTATTTGATCAAAATGTTGATCCGTCTGTTGAAACCTTTTCTGTCAATATCGGAGGAAATGCGAGAATAAATATTGATAGTGAAGAGTTTATTAGCAAAGAGCTGCAAGAGATGATGCAAAATAAAGACGATGACTCAGATTGTGTTGTTTCTAGTGACATAGAAAGCTTGAATAGTGATAGCGATGCATCTAATTAAGATTTTAACTTTCCAAAGAATAATCCCAAGACAGATGAAGTTAATCTTAAGTTAGCATCAGGACAAATATTTCAAAACAAAAAGATTTTAAGGAAGTTGTTACTACTCATGAGATTAAAAGAGGAAGGACGGTTGAGTTGATAAAGGGTGACTCAGTAAGAGCAAGGGGAGAATGTAAGCATCCCCTTTTGTAAGTGGGTAATTTTAGATTCAAAAATGCATAGGGACACGAATTTTCAGATAAAGACTTACATCTCTGAGCATACATACTTTTGTTGGAATGTTAAGAATAAGAATGTCACTTCCAGTTGGATTGCCAAGAAATATGTCACAGAATCAAATCAAACAGAGAATGGAAAACATAAAAATTCAGAGATGAAGTTGGTAAAGAGCTGGGAGTAGATATATCTTTATGTCAAGCAAGAAAAACTAAACAAAAGGCTATTTCTCTGATCGATGGCAATTTGAATGACCAATTTAGCATGTTGTAGAATTATATGTTGGGTTCATAGAAGTGTGAATGGAAAATGGAGAAAAAGTAGTGGAGAAGAGGAGACACCAATTTAGAAAGTGTACCCCCAAAATTGGAAAGTTCACTAATTCTTCCACATTGGTGGGAGAAAGGAACTTTGGAGTGTTTATAATGATGAACACTTAATCCACATGGTAAGTGAGGCAAGAAATAAGAGATGCCTCGCGCCGTTGTCGTCATTGCTCGCTCGACTTTGAATTTGGATTTGGATTTGGAAAATGATCGATGATATCTATCTTTTTGGACAAAATTTATTTGATTTCCGAAAATACCAACAGTACGGTGATTCCTTTATACAAGAACAAGGGAGACATTCAAAGTTGCAACAACTACTGTGGTATTAAGTTGTTGAGTCACACGATAAAGATTTGGAAGAGGGTGGTGGAGCGGAGGTTGAGGAAGATAGTGCCTATTTCGGAGAATAAATTTTGATTTATGCTTGGTCGATCGACAACTGAGGCAATTCACCTTGTGAGGAGGCTGGTAGAACGATATAGAGAGAGGAAGAAGGATCTTCACTTGGTGTTTATCGACTTGGAAAAGGCGTATGACAAGGTTCCTAGGGAGGTTATGTGGTGATGCTTGGAGGCGAGAGGGATACCAGTGGCATACATCCGTTCGATTAAGGACATATATGAGGGGGTGAAGACTCAGGTAAGGACGGTGGGAGGGGATTCTGGGCACTTTTCGATCTTGACAGGGTTGTACCAGGGATCGACTCTTAGTCCATTCCTATTCGCCTTGGTGATGGATGTGTTGATGCGAAATATAAAAGGGGAGGTTCTTGGTGTATGCTCTTTGCGGATGATGTAGTTTTGATTGATGAGTCACGCCGAGGTGTTAATGATAAGTTGGAGGTTTGGAGACAGAACCTGGAATCTAAAGGATTCAGGTTGAGTAGGACCAAGACGGAGTACTTAGAGTGTAAGTTTAGAGACTTGAGGCAAGAGGACAATGTGGTGGTACAGTTGGAGTCACAGGCGATTTGTAGGAGGGATAGTTGTAAGTATCTTGGGTCTATGATCTAGGGGAATGGAGAGATTGATGAGGATGTCTCCCATCGTATTAGGGTAGGTTGGATGAAATGGGTAGTCAAGTCGTAGTCCGTAGTTAGAAGGTTTAAGGATAGCTTGGTTGGGAGTTCCAGTTATGGGGGAGGGGGTCCTTGGGTTGTTAATTATACTGTTTTTTTTTTGTGAATGTTGGTTCTTTTGTTACTTTAGCATATTGCTTGCCTTTTGGTTAATTATACTTTATTTTTGTGGATGTTGGTTCTTTGTTCTTTATCATGTTGCACGACTGTTGGTCTACGGTCTTTTGTCTTGAGCCGGGGGTCTATCGAAAACAGTCTCTCTACTCCTTCGGGGGTAGTGGTATGGACTGCGTACATTTTACCCTCCTCAGACCCCACTATGTGGGAATATACTGGGTTTGTTGTTGTTATTGTTGTTAATACTCCATTTATATGATTTCAGTTTCATTACTAAAGCAACGAAAGCATGCATACAGAAGCTATTTCAAATAGATGCTTTAGATAAATTTTCGAACTAATGCAATTTTACACTGAAATGGTGCACAGTTTCGAAACTGCACTGATGCACTATTTCAGTAAACTGATGCACTGCTTCAGAACTGATGCATTGTTTCAATGAACTGATACACCTATTTACGAAATGGCATGCCTGTTCAGAACAGTCACAATGTTTGGACGAATAGACATGAATTTTCGAAAAAGGTTACACCTTTTAGATGAACCTTTGACACTTTTCAGAAAAGGCATCTTATGGCTATAAAAACCTGGTTTCATCCACAGGTTTGCATACGAAATTTTCAGATTAAAAACTCTCTTCTTGTCTCAAAAATATTTTGTGTGATCACTCAAAACGTTCTGTGAGTTCGAAGATATTCCAACCATTTGAGGTACCGCTACTGTTTGTCTGTTAGCCATTTAATCTTGGGAGGAAAAATTTCACAACCTTGGGTACAGTGAGGGGGATTATTTCCTTAAGGAAAATCCATAAATTCGGACAACTTGGCTATTTTCTGTTTCATCTTAATTTCTACAAAATAAAATACACCTCTTGGAAAGGTCCTTTTGATCTTGTGTTGAGGGTATTTGATATACTTCATTGTGTTCTTATTTATACTTGAACTCAAGTTGAAGTTGGTGTTGTAATATACAGATTTTGCATACCCGGCTATATTGTGGGAAATAACATTATGTTAATGAGATCGTGCGATCCAATCCCGGAACATCAATTTATGTGAAGTTAACACCAAATAAGACTCCTAAAAATCCGTCTAAATTCCAAATATTATACATATGTTTTGCAGCATGTAAGGATGGTTGTAAGGTAGGTTGTAGAAAGATAGTTGGCGTTGATGGTTTTTGGTTGAAATACTCTATGTATAGTGCACAATTGCTTGTTGTTGTTGGTTTAGATGTCAATAACAATATCTTTCCTATAGACTATACCATTATGGAAAAGGAGTGCAATAATACATGACAGTGGTTTTTGAACTATTTGACGATTGATATTGAAATACAAGAGCAATGTCTATGGACATTCATTTCAGATAAGCAAAAAGGCCTTCTTGAAGCTTTTGAGGAAGTGTTACCAAATGTTTCTCATAGATTTTGTGCCCGACACTTGCAAAATAATTTCAAAGCTGCCGGATTCCCTGATCATGCATAAAAAATGGCATTTTGGAAAGCGGCTAGAGCAATAACTGTTGAAGCATTTAATATACATATGGTGGAGATATGTGAACTGGATATAAAAGAGTATGAATGGCTTTTGAGTAAGTTACCAAGTTCCAGATATCACTTCTCACCACTTTCAACGTGTGACATTCTGTTAAACAACATGTGTAAGGTCTTAAATAGTCTTATTCTTGATTCTAGAGATAAGCCCATTATCAAACTTTTGGAGATCATAAGGAATATACTCATGGCGAGGATTGCATTCAACAGGGATAAGGCTGAAAAGTGGGATAGGATTGAATACAGTAGGAATGAAGCTGAAGAATGGACTCTGGGGAACATTTATCCAAATATAAAAAGAAATTGCATAGAAACATGAAAGGGTCTTTTGGTTCTATTCCTAGTAAGGCTGACTCATGGAATTATGTAATCATAGGGTCTACTGATATTGACATTTGGGTTGTGGACTTGTATAACAAGATATGTACTTGTAGAAAATAAGAATTATCTGGAATACCTTGTAAACATGCTATTTGTGCTATATAGATGAAAAAAGATGACATTGTAGACTATGTTCATGATTGCTACAAGGTTGAGACATACAGGAAAATATATACAGCCATATTGCCTATGAACGGGCAAGATTTATGGCTTACATAATTTAATCCGCAACCATTGCTGCCACTTTATTTGAAAGAGAAGAAAGAAAAGAAATAAAGATTAAGAAAGAAATAGGTTGATGAGCCTAAAGCCTCGGCGACTAGGATAAAAAGGAAACAAAATCCAGTTGATTGTAGCAAGTGTGGTAGATCCAGTCATAACAAAAGAATTTTCTGTTTATTTAATGTTATTGAACCAGAATCAACAAACTATCCTTCATCTTTGGACTCTATTATGGTTAAGAACACATTAAGTTGGATGCAAGAATTTTCTTCTTTCCATGACAAACTTCCAGTGAGATACATCTATCAAAAATGGTTGTCTTATTTTACTATAATGAAACTTATTTAGCTTAAGGTCCTTTTATTTCCTTTTCAGCTTAGAAGAGGATAGTAGCAGAAGAGTGTGCTTTGAGTTGCGTAGAATCATAGATGTTGACAACCATTATCATTTTGTTTATTTCATGATGACATAATTAATTTGGGAATGGATCAAGTTCATTTTACAATGTGATGACTTCTATGTGAATTAAGTTCATTTTGTATGACTTAATTGTGAAGTTTTTGGCCTTTGATTTTTTGTATTTTGCGCTTAATTTCATGTTCTTGAATTTTTTCAATTTTTATACCATGATTTATTGTAATCTACACTTTTTTTTTTGCATTCTATGCATATCTTTTGGGTTTTTGCACATATTTTAACCTTGTATGTATAGAATAATTCTCCGGCCAAGGAGGTTTAGATGAACCTTCTTGCGACTCTCTAGCTCTGCCAGTGTGACCATCTCGTATAAAAGAATAATATTTTAGGGAAAGAGTATTGTTTAACAACTTATTTACATGTTTCAACAGAAATTCTTGGCCCTCTATATAGCGATGACTCATGTTGGTCTTGTTTTCATAATTTTCATTCCTTATGTTGTTGGCAAATTTCTTGAAGAATATTTAAGACCTATTTTGTGGGTTGTGCTTTTTTCTATACCTCTAAGAGAAATTCAGCAAGCCCTTGTTGCATTTTGGTCTGAACCGTTAAAGCTACGCCCTACCGAGACTATTTTGGCTATCCCCGTTGTTGTATTTAGGATGTTTGTTGGCACACTTGTTGATATTAGAGAAATGATTTTTAGTGTTTTTCTTAGGAGACAAAAGGATAGTGTTTTGAGGTGTAATCAAAGTGGATTTCTTATGTTGTTGAGGTGGCTAGTCTCTTTTTGAGTGTTTGTCATGGCATATGAGCAAATTGGTCTACTTTGATCAGTTGTTGTACTTGCAATGAGATTTATGTTTCCTGCTAACAGTGTGGATTCTACCATGGATGCAATAACGACTTTTAGGAGTCATAGCTTTCGTAGAATGTCCATATTATCTTTCTTCACTAGAGAGATATTGAAAAGATTGAAAACCATTGTGGCGGTAGGACTTATTATTGGGTTGAGCGTAGGATCCTTGGTAGGTACTATTTTCTTCTCTTACATACTGGAGTGGAAGGAAGAGACACTGTTTTGGCATTTTTGATAAGTTCGAGCAATATAATAGTTGTTAATGTATAAGGGTGTAGAAACTAGTTATGAATGTATTATTAGCTTGGGAAATGTAATAAAAATAGAGTTCCGACATGAATCAATTTAACTGAATATTTGGATGCAGTGGCTATGTGTGCTATTTCATTGGCACTTCGTACACTTATTTGATGCTCTAATTGGTAGAATCAAACGTAATCTTTTATACCTTTTATGTGCTTATAAATTTTTCTTGGTCCAGTTGAAAATGGGTGTAGGGTAACACTTTTACAAGATAAAGAATAGAGAGTAAGACTGCACGAGTAAGACTCTGAAGGCAGTCTATTTTCCTTATGAATCTTTCAAAAGATGATATAGATAGATGAAGCGTGCAGTTTTCTCTGGTGAGATTGCAAAACTTGATCTCAGAGGAGTTGTTGTTACTCTTGAGGGAGTCCATGGAGTTGAAATTAGTGAAACTGTGTGAAGGATAGAAGAATCAATTCCACAAGTCATTTTGCTTCTTGAAGCAGCAGTTAAAAGATGCATCAACTTTACTAGTGGTTCTGGGGTGGTTGAGCTAATTCTTGTGCTAAATGATGTCACGCTACAGTATATTTATACTTTGCAGGAGAATGTAAAATCATTGAGAGCCATTTGTGGACTGGATTTGGATGCTATTAGTACAAAAAGGATACTGGAACAAAAAGAAGGAAAGAAGCTTTAAATGCATGTAAAGTTGACTTCACATCAGGAGAGGAGTAGTCATTTGCTCAAGGTGCACAGAGATCCTCACAGTTACTGATTGTTTAACCAACGTATCTTCAGTCTTTGAAGCTTCCCCCAAGGATACTCTTTCTAGGTTGAGTACAAGCCTCTCTCTCATACAGTTTCCTGATCAAGTATTGATCAGAACAAGCCAGATGTAGTCAATGACGATGGAACTGGGAAATTATCTATCGCTCGAGAGGCTGCATTGGATGTGGTAGCTGTGAGACTAGTGGATATTCCTGAGAAGTCTTGAAAGTTTCTTAATTTATTGGAGGAGTCAAAGATCACATGTTCCATGCACTTCCAGTAGCACCACAACAAGTTACAGCTTTTACAGATACAATCAATGACCTTGTTTATGAGTTCTCATAGAAAAAATTCGATAGCTCTTCAATGATTTGCTTACATGGAACAGCTTCAAGGTATCCAGTATATAACAGATTGTGAAGCACAACAACAATCTGTTGATATCGAGTATCTAAGTAATGTACTTTTAGCTTTATCAATGCTAATTTCTACATGTCTTGCTATATTTTAGATATGTTTTTCAACACCAAAAGACCAGCTCAAGGATTTTATCATAGCATATTAAGGGAATCAGCTTGATCTTCCTACTACTAACCTTGTCTACAAGATGGGACAGATCAGTTTAGAATAATGACTACTTAGTAATGTTGTTATTACAAGAATGCATCATGCTATCGTTACAAGAATGTATCTCGAATTGTGCTGCAAAAGTAAAATACCAAATCCATTTATTGTAGAGAGCTTAGTCTTCTCCTTTCTCCATAGATAATAATTGTGTTTACTTTCTAGACCATGAAAATGTTTTGTACATCTCAAGCTATATGTGAGAGATAAACAGACGGATACTTGGATTGAACTTCTATTTTTCCTTTGACGAAATTAAAAAGAATGATTGATCTTTGATTTCAGTGATTGATCAAATAGTTTCCCTTAACTCACACATATTTCCATCTTGTCGTTGCGTTGTACCAATAGAGTGTAAGTTTTAGTTACAACAATAACATAATCAATGTAATTGCATAAAGTGGGGTTCGAAGAGTGTAGAGTGTACGAAGACCTTACCCTACCTTGAGAGGTGGAGAGACTGTTTCAATAGACTCTCAGCTCAAACTATATTGTTAATCTGAAAGAAATGTGAAGGTAACAGTGTCATTACCGTAAGTCTGATACTCTTGGTAATAAATTCATCTGTTTGAACAACAACATTGCAAAATGAAGGGATTTTCATTTTGTGAAAATGGTTAAGATTAATTTGGTTGTGTTTCAGGAGGGAAAAAGTAATTCAATATAAATAAACAATTACTATATGATAACTAAATAGTATTGCTTGTTCTCTTAAAAAATGTGGAGGGGTGCGTGCATAATCTTTCAAAAGTAGTTCATTTTTATAAGAATCCAACATGGATACAACATTATTTTTGGAGAGTTTAACTCTATCACCAGCAAGATAATTCACAAGTTTGTCAATGTTTTGAAATTGATATAGCCAGCTGACTTTGTACAGAAACTGGCGCGGTCCAAATCAAACCTATTTCCCACGGGAGAATAACTCTACAAGATAAACATTATATGCTAGTAGAAGATATAGAGAACCTCTAATGCCTTTTTTTTCAACTTTGTGCCATATCGGTTTGAGAAAAGATTATGGACCGACATAGTCAGTGAATATATATGCATCAACTTGCTTAAAATTGAGGTACAAAGTGAATATAATGACTACTGTTTAATGAAAGTATGAAACACATAGAACAAAAACATTACAATGTTTTAAGAATTAATCCTCTACAAAAATTTTACTATTCGTCTTCGTTGAAGGTTCACCACTTCCGTTTACATCCACCGAATTCTTATCATTTATTTCATCAGTGGAATCTTTATCTTCTATCTTAATATTGGTGTTCTCCCCCTCCTCATCTTATTACTAGCATCCAAAGTTGTTTTTTGTTATGTCAAAAGGAGGAAGAAAAAAAGTGTTGTGTTGTTTTTTGTTCTATCAAAAGAAGGATGAAAAGAAGTGTTGTGGGAAAAGAAGGGGAAAACAAAGGTCACGTGAGAATAAAAGATTTGTGAAATGTACATGGTAATATTAACGGAGGAACATTTTTGATCTACTTTAAGAAAATTGAAGGATGATTTAGGTTAAGTGGGATATTATAAGGATGTGGTGAAAGTTGGGGTGAAACATGAGGGATGATTTTGGTCAAAATCTCATCTTTTTATACTATAAAAGTGGTACTGCAGCCACTGCTTTTCACTGTATTTTAGCCTTAGATCATCAGATTTTGATTGGTCACGATTTTAATAAATTTAGGTTTTAGATTTAAAATTTTTAGAGTAAGAATCTATAAATAGGTGTTAATATTAGATTCGTATTCTTATGATAAATATATATATATATATATATATATATAAATAGATTTTGATCATTCAGAAGTTTTACTAAAGGACAAGTTTGTCAATTGACTTTTGGGCTTCAATTCAAGGCAAGTTGAGACTTTCTTAGAATCTTTTTGAAGTGTTTATATGTTATTTATTTGTAATGGGAGTAATGTATTAGTTATTTGTAATGGAAGTAACAGAAAATGGGGGTTCTGTAAAGGTGATATAAAGAGCATCTATTCGGGTACCGATGTTATTTGAGGGATTAAAATAAGATAATTATATGCTTTGAACTGTTTTTCCAATTTGCTAGAACAATGGTCTGATTTTCTAAGTTACATAAATTATTTTGGGATCTGAGTTGGACGTCATACATCATATAGGTAGGTGTGTACACAGTATATGCATATGCATATGCATTCACTTATTTCTGCTTCAGATTGAGTAAAGTATATTTGTTGATTTTGTGTTATTTATTAAGTACTTGAATATATGTTACTTGATCTCCCTGTATTAAGAATTTTGTGGACTGTCTTATGATATCCTTATGATTGTTAGGCTTGATTATTCAGTTAGATTAGGGTCGCTTTCCTGAGTGCGGGTTGTAAGATTGTTTTAGATAGTTGACGTGGTGTTACTCGTCACCACTTTGAATTAGGGTCGGTCGATGATGCTTGCTGAGTACACGTGGTTTCGTACTTATCCTTGTTTTTTCTGTACTTTACATGCAAGTATTGATCCGATGACCTTTGAGCACTGATTTCTGTGGTTTTTTCTGAGTTAGCATTTTGGAGATTCGAGGTAGCTACTATTGATTTTAGAGACTACTGGAATCTCCTCTATCCTTATGTTTATGAATTTTCTACATTATGAGATACTCAGACTTTTCTTTGATTTCTCTATTTAGTGATTTGTATTAGTGACTACCTGACCTGAAATTATTTATGTTTTCACTATACTAGTATATTAATCTACATTTCAATATTATTCGGGATTTATTATATTCTTATTTTCTTTCGCTTCTTTACATTCGAAAAATTATATTTGAATTGGGTTCTTGACTTACCTATCACAGAGGGTTGGATAGGTTTCATCATGATCCCGAAGTTGGGCCATGACAAATATATTCAATCACATTTTGGAAAAACAACTACAAGTTTTGAGTTATTATTTAAAAAGAATATTTTTTTAAAAAAAAGGAAAGATGATGCTATGATATTGTTGTTTTTGTACGAGCTTCACGTGATCGTAAAATCATGTTTAAATCTATTATATTTTCAATTTTGAGAAAAGGAAATAAAATTTTAAATAATATACAGGATAACCTTTCTAAATTAACACTCGATAAATTAATAAAATTTCTAAGATAATATTTTTCTCTGGTCCTGACTTAGGACGGTAAAAAATAACCACTGATATTGATAAGATAATAAGATAATATATTTTCGCAGACCTCTATCTAAATATATGGTCCCATTTAATATTATAAATTAATAATTTTTAAAAATTACAAAAATATCGAAGACAATTTAGTGAAATATGATTCTAATATTTTCTTTTATTTTTTGAAAAAAAATTTAAATCTAGTTGAAGTTTATCTCTGTCACACCCCTTTTTCATCCAAAAAGAATAGTTTTACGGTTTGAAAGGATTTTTATTATTAAAGTGACAAAAGATTAAAAATTTATTTTAAAAAAGGATTATTTATATTTTTATTCAGAGTCTCCACTTGACATAATCCGGTGTGCCAAGTCACATTTGAAAGATCCTTTTTAAAATAGTTTGACTCTAAAAACTGATTTGTGAACAGAGATTCCGGTTAAGGAGTTCTGTTGACCAAGGGGAAGGTGTTAGGTACCCCTCGGTCCCGTGGTTCGACCACGGTCGCTTGGTGAAACGTATCGGCTAATTTGACATTATGAATATATAAACCACACAAAATCACACAAAACAATCAATCAAACAAACAAACAAAACAAATCCAAAATTATAGTGTCCAATCTGATTATTATAATTCCGAAATAGAAAATGCGAAAATATAAACCTACTCTATTCTATGCCAATTATAAACTACACTCCATTGCTTTGTCCACCCGACCTTCCGGGCCTTGATTGTGTGTCATCTTCAAGTACAAGATACTTCGGGACATTCCCCGGATAAATCAATACAAATCCCTCTAGGCATTCTCTGGCCAAATGAATACATAATTAATGCAAAAAAATCAAACTATTCAACAAAATTTCAAACATTCTTGGAATGTCCAACATTCAACTAAACTCACAAATTCTAAACTTTGCCTACCCAACCGATGTTTGTCTTAACCAATCGACGTATCATGATACTACCAAATTCAATTAACGTTCATTTCAAGTCAAACAACCAATGAATCAAAGTAACCAAAGTTCACCAATTATGTCAAGTTTTCAATTCTCACCCCCAAATTAATTTTAATTCTCAAACGAGAGACCATTTCACCGTGCAATCTATAATCAAAGGAACCAACCACGAATCAAAACAAATCACTATTCATCATCAACAAGGATCAAGCAACACATAATATTCAATCCAACACACCAAATATAATAAACAATAAGATAAAAAGAGGAAAAGAGTAGAATTGGACCTCGATTTAAAGCTTTCTAAATTTGATGTATTATTTCGATTAAATCCGGTAGAGTCCACGCCGATGAACCTCGAATCGAACCTCAACCAACCAACCCGAGCTCAATATACCTTTTTTCTCTATTTCTCCAACCCTAATTAGAATCGAGAAAGCAACATAAAACTAGTACTAAAATTCATACGCCCTTTTTCCTGTTTCTCTCATTTTCCAATGGACCTCATCGAAATCAGGCAGAATTGGGTCGAGCTAGATCGTTTGAGGATTCGTTCGATCACTGTGGTAGCGTCACTGGAGCTCTGACGAGTCAAATAGTGGTGATGTTATTTTCCTCCTCCCTGAATCCTCTCTCATTCATCTCCCTCCTCTCTCTCTATTCAATCTCTCAGTTACTAGTTTTCACTCCTATTTTCCCTCTATTTCAGCGTGTGGGTGTGTGAAATGGTGTTGTTGTATGTGTGTGCTGATTCTCCCTATGTGCGTGTATTCAACCTCTCGATCTCTCTCTTCTCACTTGATGTCTCTCTTCAATTCCCTCTCTCCTCTCTCTCTATTTTAATCTTACTGTGTGTGCGTGTTTTCTCTAAAAATGAAAGAAAATAGAGAGAATGTTACCATGTGGAATCTGTGTATTCTTGTTTTGGAAATGGAAAAGTGATGTTGTGTATTGCCTTTCATCAAAAATAGACATTTTGAGTGTCTATATTCCCTTTTGTGTGTTGATGTGTGGGACACATGAGTGGGGTGAGAGGGTAGGGGTAGGGTAGGTGAGGGTAGGAGTATGCGGTGGTAAGGTGTGAGATATCCACTTTTAATTGGAGAGGTTGTTAGGATAGGATTAAAACAAGGTAACATTTGTTAAGGGTTGTTATTTTTGTCATTTTATGGAGGGATAATCATGTAGGTGAAAGTGTATGACAACGCGAGGTAAAAATGGATGAATTGGGTTTTTGGGAGGGACAAAATTACCTGTCTACGTCATACCTTCTTTGCATGTAAACACAAAGTGTTTTCATACAAAGAAGTAGACAACGAGAAAAAATTTTGACCTGACCATTATTCAAAGGAAAAAGGAGAACCGAGTCTTGACTTAGGACATCCTACCTACCCAAGTTATGAGGGAGTCAATTCGCAGGTATCTCAAATAGTTGGAAGAGAAGTGGAGTATACCGAGTTGGAGAGTCGAGTGAGGTTCCATCGAGGTTCTGGTCTGCGGCTCTGTTATTACATAAAAAAATGAGAATTACAAGTTAAAAACATAAATGAAATTACAAAAACTCTATCTATGCAGCTGCTTTTGGACTTCTGACTTGATTTTCATCACCCTATTCTTCAGGCGGGCTCCTGACTTACAATTTCATAAATCTGTTGACTTTCACTTTTTCACCTTGTTGCTTGACTTTCAACTTCTTTACCTTATTGCTTGACTGTCATGCATTCGCTGAGTTTTTCAGGCGGGCTCCTGACAAATGAAAACTGACAAAGAAGTGCGTCTCCTAACAAATGCCACTTGAATTACTCAAGGAAATGTGTCTCCTTACAAATGCTTGAATTACCCAAACAAGGAAGTGCATCTCCCTACAAATGTTTCTTGAATTTCCCACACATGGAAGTCCATCTCCTTACAAATACCGCTTGAATTACCAAACAAAGAAGTGCATCTCCTTACCAATGTTACTTGAATTACCCAGATAAAGAAGTGCATCTCCTTACAAATGTTGCTTGAATTACCAAACAAGAAAGTGCGTCTCCTCAAAAATGCCGCTTGAATTACCAAGACAAGGAATCGCATCTCCTTACCAATGCCGCTTGAATTAACTAAACAAGGAAGTGTGTCTCCATTTTTGGAAGTATGTCTCCTTATGATACCACTTGAATTACCCAACAAGCATATGCGTCTCCTCATAAATTCCACTTGAATTACCCAAAAAAGGAAGTGTGTCTCCTCATCAATGTCGCTTGAATTACCTAAATAATGAAGTGTGTCTCCTTTGGAAGTACATCTCCTTATGATACCGCTTGAATTACCAAGCAAGGAAGTGCATCTCCTTACCAATGCCGCTTGAATTACCAAAACAAGGAAGTGTGTCTCCTAACAAATGTCTCTTGAATTACCCAAACAAGGAAATACGTCTCCTTACCAATGCCGCTTGAATTAAACAAATAAGGAAGTATGTCTCCTCATAAATGCCACTTGAATTACCCAAACAAGGAAGTGTGTCTCCTTACCAATGTCGCTTGAATTACCCAAACAAGGAAGTATGTCTCCTCACAAATGTCACTTGAATTGCCCAAATAAGGAAGTGTGTCTCCTCACAAATGCTGCTTGAATTGCCCAAACAGGGAAGTGCGTCTCCTTACAAATGTCACTTGAATTACCTAAACAATGAAGTGAATCTCCTTACAAATATCGCTTGAATTACCAAAATAAGGAAGTATGTCTCCTTACAAATATTGCTTGAATTGTCCAAACAAGGAAGTGCATCCCCTTTCAAATGTTTGCTTGAATTACTCAAACAAGGAAGTGCGTTTTCTTACAAATGTTGCTTGAATTACCCTAATAAGGAAGTTTGTCTCCTAGAGATATTGGATTATGAGTTTTACCATGGTTTTGAATACCAAATCTGTGCTGCAACATTGCCTTTTGCTTTTATAGAAGTGAGAATATTACGGCCTTTGATGTTTAGGCTTTGAAATTCTTAATTCGAAGGTAGCATGTGTTCCTTTTTGATACAAAGAAAACTTGTTAGTTTAAAAACATAGTGGATGGTTTGTGGCTTTGGCTTTCGTGGAAATCGCTCTTTCCCCTTTCACATTTAATCTTGTTTTCAACCATTAGCATGTGTCACTGACTTGCTGCATCATTGACCTGAACTCAGATTATTAAGAGTGACTCTAAAACAGATATAGTATCTCTACTTTATCATGCTTTTCAGATAAACCCTTTCAACCTTGGTATTTCCATGAGTTCCCAGACTTGTCAGTTGATAAAACTTTCTGCATGCCTTATTTCGGCTCACAATCATGTCTCTTTCATGTGTTAGCCTTTTGTCTTTCTTTGTGCCATTGAAGAAGATGGTAGCCGGTTTTGAAATCTTTTCTCACTTGTTTTGACATGGACTTGACTCAAAGACAAGAAAAAAATGACAATGATTTTATTTGGACAACTGACTAAAGAAAATAAAATAAAAAGAAAGAAAAGACAATGAATGTCCCCATTTGAAATAAAGAAATGAAAAATTTATCTATAAATGACAGTCAACTTTAATGATTATGTCATGCATTTTGAATTAATCTGTCTGATCTTTCCATCCACACTTTTACCAATTGTTGTTGAGTTAATGGCCTTGAAAATGAGTTGCTTCATTAGGTCAATTGCATTTAAGACCTCATTTGGCTAGTGACACCTTGAAGGGTTTTTGCCAACAAGCCTCTCTCATTTTCTTTTTCTCATTTCACCATTGCCTTATGGTGCCTGTGAGGCTTTTTCACCATTGAGACTCTCTTATTTTCATTTCTCTCAACTCACAGTTATCTTATGGTGTCTGTGAGAGTTTTTACCAATAACACTCTCTCATTTTTATTTCTCTCAACTTACTATCGCCTTACGGTGCCCATGAGGGTTTTCACCAATAAGACTCTCTCATTTTTTATTTCTCTCCCGATTCTTTTTGCTAAGGAAGACAAGTAATTCCCAGGATGCGTCATCACATTCATTGTATACTTAGTCTTAACATTCTCAAAGATTAATCTGAAGGACTTTTGTTTTTTGTAACTTGGCTTTTGAATAGGTTAGAAAGAAAGGATGGCATGTGGCTCAAACGACACTTGAAGTAGGGTAGGACTTACAACTTTTGGAATCGACTCAAACAATGAGGATTAACTCATGCCCCAGTTTCTTTTAACTGACCAATTCTAATTTATTTTACTTGGTTGGACCGAGCCCAGAGTAGGACAGCCTACGTATCTTACCCCTGAGAGAGAATAATCAGGTCACATGTAGTTCTAGCGGCTTATTTTGCTTGATTCTAACTTTTTTTTTGACTTTTCATTGACTTTTTTATCTTTGGGATTTTTCTGATTCTATTTTCTTGACACTCTTCTCTTTTCTTTCTTCTTCAATTTTTTGACCTATTTTTCTTTTTCTTTTTTTTGGAAATTTTTTCGACTCTATTGTTTTGCTCGATACTTTTCTTTTGAGCTTTGTTGACTCTATCTTAATTCCAAAAAGGGGGTATGAAATAAAATAGAACAAAAGCTCAAATGGGGTAAACAAAGGATGACACGATGATTGGATAGCAAAATAAAATGCCTTCATCATATCAATGCTTGAAAATGCAAGTACACACCATACAATGTGAAAATGAAAGATGGAGATCATTCGTGACATTTCCACAACACTAAGTTTAACTGAATTTGTGCATCACTACTCTTGCACTTTGTTCAACATATCACTCCACCATCTGCCTTAATTTAGAAAGGTCTTGCAATTAATGACCAAGTTATTCTTATGATTCTCAAATCAACTATCTTAATTTTCAAAGAAGGCTTCAACTTGTCATCAAATGTCTCAACACTCTACCTATTTTCTCAGATATTCTCTTTTCTAACTTTAACCCTCTGATTCAATGTTAATGCTTAAACTGGATTTTAAGATCTGTTTGAAAATTCAGTTAGCATATCATATCACTAGAATCAACTTAAAATGTGTTATGTAAAGAAAACAAACAAACAACACAAATTTAAAACACAAAGAAAAAAGGGGCACTCCATTTAATTAAAATGAGAGATAGAAGGGTTTGAACATAACGACAAAGGGACAAAACAAGATAAATCCCGAACTACAATCCTGAAATACTTCAAAAAATAGAAAAAAAAAAAACTACCAGACTCTTCCTAGTAGGGAAAGGGGTAACTTCTCAATTGCTCAGCCTGACAACTTAGCCACTGGTTTGCATATCAACATGACTGGAACTTCCCTCACTGTCAATGTTCTGCACCATAATCGATCCATCTTGAATCATCTTTTCAATTTCTCTTTTCAAATCTCGACAATCTTCAATACTATGACCCTGAGCATCAGAATAATACGCACACTCGTGCATTAGGATCAAAATTTCTTAAATGCTGATTAGGAGTGTACCCAAGGAGAGGAGTAATCATGTCCCTCTGTCTCAATCTCTGGAACAAACTGGCATAGGATTCACCATTAGGAGTGAAATTATCCTTTTCCTTCCTCCTCCTTGCGAACTCTGGCCTCGAATAAAACTTGGATTCAGAGGTTCCTAGTAAAATTTGTGGAGGTCGAGGATGATGTTGAGGGACAGGTGTATGCCATTGTGGATAGGAAGACGGATGGGTACACAATTGTGTATTGTTCAAAGGACATTGAGGAAGTAGAATGAAACTCCTTGGATTTTGAAAAGAGGAACCTTGTTGCAGATGAGTAAGTAGATTTGATATGTAAGCTCGAGATTGAGGCTGACAGTATTAGTGAGTAGGACCTCTTAAACTCTGCTTTGGTCCTAGCATGACAATAGGTGTGTTTTACTTCTTCTTTCCTTCATTTTCCCTTGATTGATTGTAATATTGTCCAAAATGTTTTACAGAATCATGTTGTCCACCAAGCTCCTTAAATTTTGATGTCTCAAAGCTTGGAGGAAGGTTAACACTTGACAAAATGCCCCAGTTTTTGTATGAAACATCTTCATAGCCTAAAAGTCCCAAGGAACTTTTCATATCATCTTCTACACTCTTAACTTTCCCAACCATTTCCTCTGGCTCTTCTAGCATGCTAGGTTTCTTAGTAAGAAATTTTGGCGGTCCACTTAATTCAATGGTAGGCTCAAGAGTATAACAATGATAATCAAGAGTATTGAACGTGGATTCACTAGTGGACTGGGGAATCACAATCATTAGATTGATAGCCAAGGTGGAATACTTAGTAGAAGGTTGAGCAATAAAAGCGCAGACGGTATGTGGTGTTGTGAATGTGGTAGACTTATACTGAGGAGATAAAGAAAGAGTGGTGGAAGTATTGAAATTCATTTGATGTAGAGTGGATTTTGAGGCATGTTGTGGTGCATCAACAACAGAAGGAAACTGACTTTGTGATTTTGGTGGAAGACTCAAGGTATTTGCAGGGTCAAAAGTAGGGAATAAAGGTGGAGGCAGCCCACTGGCCCATGCTCGGTACATTTCCATCATTTGTTATCTTAGTCTTAAATTCTCCTCCTTTAAACTCTGAATTTTATGACTCTTTGTTTCATCCATAACGTCACTCTCTATATCCTTGTTGGACACAACTAACCCTTCCTTGGATTTGGTGTGATATGGAGGACCAGCCAGGAAGCCACAAA
The DNA here is from genome assembly GCA_030864225.1 of Capsicum baccatum var. pendulum. Taxonomy (NCBI): domain Eukaryota; kingdom Viridiplantae; phylum Streptophyta; class Magnoliopsida; order Solanales; family Solanaceae; genus Capsicum; species Capsicum baccatum. The sequence continues at coordinate 21,676,807 of CM061560.1, forward strand.
CCAACCACCTTAAACTAACTGAACAAGGGGCAACAAATATGTTAGAGTTCAATATTTTTACTTCAAAAATTTTTTTCTTTTAGAAAAGATCACCGAACCCAAGAAGACTACCTACGTATCTCACCCTCGAAAGAGGAGAATCAGGTGTGTGTAGTTCGTGAAGTTTTGCCAAAATAGCCTAATTAAACTCTTTTCTTTTTCTTTTTCTTGAAACTTTAAGAAGAAAAGAAAAATAACAATTTTTCAAAGGAATTGACGAAATTTTTTTCGTATTTTTCAGGTTTAAACACTCCTCTACAAAGTGAAATTCTATGATTACCAAAGAAATCCTTTTGGGTTTTCAGTTTTGAATTTCATCCGAAATAAAACTCGAACCTATTAAAGGAAAATCTTTTTGTGGTTTTCTTTTAAGATGTATGTGATACCTACTCTAAAAAAAGTGAAGAAAATCTTTCTTTTTTTATTTTTGAAATAAGATCCCCGAACCCACAATAGGCTGCCTACTTATCTCAACCCGAAAGAGGAGAATCAGGTGTAAGTAGTTCGTGAAGTTTTGCCAAAATGGCCAATTAAACTCTTTTTCCTTTCTTTTTCTTTTTCTTGAAACTTTAAAAAGAAAAGAAAATATCAAATTGTCAAAAGAATTGACGAAAATCTTTTTAAAAAATTTTCAATTTTAAATCCCCATACAAAATGAAACCTATAATTATCAAAGAAAATCTTTTTGGGTTTTAAATTTTGAATACGAGAATGAAACTTGAGCCTATTAAAGGAAAATCTTTTTTGTAGTTTTCTTTTAAAGATGTACATGAAACACCTACTATAAATGAAGAGTGAAGAAAATCTTTTTTTTTGGATTTTTTGAAATAAGATCTCCGAACCTACAATAGGTTGCCTATGTATCTCACTACCGAGAGAGGAGAATCAGGGGTGCGTAGTTCATCCAGGTTGGACACATAAGGATTAACTAAAAAACTAAAACTTAACTTGAGCGACACGATTACAAACAGACGAAGAAAGAAAATTTTTTTCTGGGGTTTTAATCAGACACTTCACATAAAACTGACACCAACAACTATGAAAAAAAAATCTTTTTGGTATTTTCGTTATACGAAATGTACAAAACTTCTATCATATTTTTTGAATTTTCCTTTTATAAAAAATCTCTTATTTAAAAAAAATCTTTTTGAAATTTTCGAATTATGAATGCATGGTAAAGGAACAAAAGGAAAATAATTTTGATGTTTTTGAGAAAATTAGTGTGAAAGGTAAAAAGAATCTTTTTGAATTTTTGAATTGTGAAAAAAAAATCAAAAGTCATAAAGAACTCTAAAAACTTACGAAACTCTTTTTTCTCTTTTCGACTCACTTTTCTTTTTCTCTCTTTTTTTCAACACTTTCTTATCTACACGGTTTACTTCTAACACATGGTTTTCCCAAATCGGTTCATCAAATGACCAGGTTACCCTCAGAGATGTAACATTTAGCACGTAGGGATGCTTTAGAGGTGAGTCTCCTACAAAGGGCCATGCGAGTCCCGTTAGGTATCAATATGATGCAGATAAGCATGACCTAAAGGCTAACCTACGCTAAGTCTAGGTTGATATTGGTTGCGAGAGCTTTCCTCCCACTCCATAACACCGAAGGCTCCCCCTCCTAAAATAAGGGTTACTCAACTAGAGGTAGTGTACAACATGTGTACTACGAACTAGTTGCAGAAAAATGACTCGGGTTATGCACATGATGCCAGATATAAAGCAGTAATACATAAGATAAAAACTGTAAACAAAGAGCACGTAGGCACTCAATAATGATAAAACAATAACACAAAAAACACCAACAAAATGTCTATACACCTATAGTGTCAAACTAAGCCGATACAACTCCAAAATAAGCTCGAATTCTGAAAATTCCCCAATGGAGTCGCTAGAGCTATCACACCGCTTTTTCATCCAAAAAGAATATTTTTATGGTTTGAAAGGATTTTTATTATTAAAGTGACAAAAGATTGAAAATTTGTTTTGAAAAAGGATTATTTATATTTTTATTCAGAGTCGCCACTTGACATAATCCGGTGTGCCAAGTCACCTTTGAAAGATTCTTTTCAAAACAGCTTGACTCTAAAAACTGATCTGCGAACATAGATTCTGGTTAAGGAATTCTGTTGACCGAGGAGGAGGTGTTAGGCACCCCTCGTTTCCGTGGTTCGACCATGGTCGCTTGGTGGAACGTATCAACTAATTTGACATTATGAATATATAAACCATACAAAATCACACAAAATAATCAATCAAACAATCAAACAAACAAACAAACAAACAAAACAAATCCAAAATTATAGCGTCCAGTCCGATTATTACAATCCCGAAATAGAAAATGTGTAAATATAAACCTACTCTATTCTATGCCAATTATAAACTACACTCCATTGCTTTCTCCACCTGACAATCCGGGCCTTGATCGTGTGTCGTCTTCAAGTACAAGATACTTCGGGACATTCCCCGGATAAATCAATACAAATTTCTCGAGGCATTCTCCAGCCAAATGAATACATAATTAGTGCGAAAAAATCAAACTATTCAACAAAATTTCAAACATTCACGGAATTTCCAACATTCAACCAAAGCCACAAATTCTAAATTTTGCCTACCCAACCTATGTTTGTCAAACCAATCGACGTATCATGATACTACCAAGTTCAATTAACGTTCATTTAAAGTCAAACAACCAATGAATCAAAGTAACCAAAGTTCACCAATTATGTCAAGTTTTCAATTCTCACCCCCAAATTAATTTTAATTCTCAAACGAGAGACCATTTTACCGTGCAATCTATAATCAAAGGAACCAACCACGAATCAAATCAAATCACTATTCATCATCAACAAGGATCAAGCAACACATGATATTCAATTCAACACACCAAATATAATAAATGATGAGATAAAAAGAGGAAAAGAGTAGAATTGGACCTCGATTTAAAGCTTTCTCAATTCGATGTATTATTTTGGTTAAATCTGGTAGAGTCCGCGCTGATGAACCTCGAATCGAACCTCAACCAACCAACTCGATCTCGATATACCTTTTTTCTCTGTTTCGCCAACCCAAATCAGAATCGCGAAAGCAACATAAAACTAGTACTAAAATTCATACACCCTTTTTGCTGTTTCTCTCATTTTCCAACGAACCTCATCGGAATTAGGCCGAATTGGGTCAAGCTAGATCATTTGGGGGTTCGTCTGATCACTATTGTATCTTGACTGGAGCTTCGGCGAGCTTAATAGTGGTGATGCTATTTTCCTCCTTCCTGAATCCTCTCCCATTCGATCTCCCTCCTGTCTCTCCGTTCAATCTCTCAGTTACGATTTCACTCCTATTTTTTATCTATTTCAGCGTGTGGGTATGTGAAATGGTGTTTCTTTATGTGTGTGATGATTCTCCCTATGTGTGTGTATTCTCCCTCTCGATCTCAATCTCTCTCTTCTCACTTGATGTCTCTCTTCAATTCCCTCTTTCCTCTCTCTCTATTTCGATCTTACTGTGTGTGCATGTTTTATCTAAAAATGAATGAAAATAGAGAGAATGTTACCATGTGAAATTTGTGTATTTTTGTTTTGGAAATGAAAAAGTGATATTGTGTATTGTCTTCCATCAAAAATGGGGATTTTGAGTGTCTATATCCCTTTTTGTGTGTTAATGTATAGGACACGTGAGTGGGGTGAGAAGGTAGGCGTAGGGTAGGTGCGGGTAGGGGTATGGGGTGGTGAGGTGTGAGGTGTCCACTTTTAATTGGAGAGGTTGTTAGGATAGGATTAAAACAAGATAAAATTTGTTAAGGGTTGTTATTTTTGTCATTTATAAAGGAATAATCATGTGGGTGAGAGTGTATGACAACGCGAGGTAAAAATGGATGAATTGGGTTTTTGGGAGGGACAAAATTACGTGTCTACGTCATCCCTTTCTTTGCATGTAAACACAAAGTGTTTTCATACAAAGAAGTAGACAACGAGAAAAAATTTTGACCCAACCATTATTCAAAGAAAGAACAACAACCGAATCTTAACTTAGGACATCCTACCTACCCAAGTTATGAGGGAGTCAAGTCGCAGGTATCTCAAATGGTTGGAAGAGAATTGGACTATACCGAGTTGGAGAGTCGAGTGAGGTTCCATCGAGGTTCCAGTATGCGGCTCTGTTATTACATCAAAAAAATAAGAATTACAAGTTAAAAACATAAATGAAATTACAAAAACTCTATCTATACAGCTGCTTTTGGACTTCTGACTTGAGCTCCCACTATGCATAGGGATCGGGGAAGGGGCTCACTATAAAGGTGTATTGTATGCAACCTTACCTTTTATTTCTGCCAGAGGCTATTTCCAAGGCTTGAACCCGTGACCTCGTGGTCACATGGCAACAACTTTACCAGTTACTCCGAGGCTTCCCTTCTATTTCATTTAAAATTAAATAATTTTATCTATTGGGTGATTTTTAATAAAGTCTAAAAGTTTAAATCACTTTTCAAAAATTCTTCACACATTAATATAATAATATAAATAGAAACATATATTTTAGTTCAAAGAATATATATATTTTACTACCAAAAGTTCTAAATGGTTAATGGCTCATCACTTTTGTGTTTGTCATGCAGTACCTCTTCTCCTTGCTGCAAGAGGCTAAGAGCGACACATCAATTTGAATCATATTTGTGGTACGATTATTTTTTTCTATATTTAAAATTTTTAGGGCGGCAAAGATGCCTGAAGCGTGGAGGTGGAGTACGATGACTCCAGTATATAAGAACAAGGGAGACATCTAGAGTTGCAACAACTATAGGGGTATTAAGTTGTTGAGTCATACTATGAAGGTTTGGGAAAGGGTGGTGGAGTTGAGGATGAGAAGGATCGTGACAATCTCTGAGAATCAAGTCGGTTTTATGCCAGGTCACTTGACCACTAAGGCCATTCAGCTTGTTAGAAGATTAGTGGAGCAGTTTCGAGAGAGGACGAAGGACTTGCACATAGAGTTAATTGATCTTGAGAAGGCAAATGACAGAGTTCCCAGGGAGATTCTGTGGAGGTGCTTGGAGACTCGAGGGGTGCCCGTGGCATACATTAGGTCTATTCATGATATGTATAATGGTGCAAAGACTCGTGTGAGGATGCTAGGTGGAGATTCAGAGCACTTTTCAGTTTTGATAGGGTCTCACTAGGGATCGACTCTTAGTCCATTTTTATTTTCCTTGGTGATAGATATTTTGATGTGGCATATTCAAGGGGAGGTGCCTTGATGTATGTTATTTGCAGATGATGTGGTACTTATTGACAAGACTCGGGGTAGAGTTAATGATAAGTTGGAGATTTGAAGACAGACGCTTGAGTCTAAAGAATTTTGGTTAAGTAGAACCAAGATGGAGTACTTGGAGTGTAAGTTCAGTGATATGTCTTAGGATGCTGGAGTGATTGTGAAGCTAGTCTCTCAGGCCATTCAGAAGAGGGAGAATTTCAAGTATCTATGGTCTATGATTCAGGAAAATAGTGAGAATGACGAGGATGTCATGCATCGTATTGAGGCAGGATGGTTGAAATGGAGGCTCGCTTCGAGAGTTTTATGTGATAAGAAGGTGCCCCCGAAGCTTAAAGGTAAGTTCTATACAGTGGTAGTCCGACCCGCTATGTTGTATGGGGCGGAGTGTTGGCCAGTTAAGAACTTCCACATCCAAAAGTTGAAGGTGGCGGAGATGAGAATATTGTGATGGATGTGTGGAAATACCAGGAAAGATAGGGTGAGGAATGAGATTATTCGAGAGAAGGTGGGAGTTACATCGGTGTAGGACAAGATGTGAGAAGTGAGGTTACATTGGTTCGGGCACCTGATTGGGAGGGGCTCTGATACTCCAGTGCGGAGGTGTGAGACACTGACTATGGATGGTTTTAGGTGGGGTAGAGGTAGACCAAAGAAATATTGGAAGAAGTTGATTAGGCATGATATGGAGCAGTTACAGCTTACGGAGGACATGACCATTGATAGAAAGGTGTGGAGGATGCGGATTAGGGTAGAGGGTTAGGGGGGAGTGCGTTGGTAATAGTAGGGAAGCGTTCTTTTGTCTGGAGTTTCTTATTTGTGGTGTTGTGGCTGTAGTATTATCGTGTGTCTATTTTGCAAACTATACTTGTTTATATGCACTTATCTTTGGTTTTTGTTATACTGTTAATTTATTTTGAGTACCGTACTAGTTTATATGCACTTATCTTTGGTGTTTGGTATACTGTTATCGGTCCTAAGTCGGGGGTCTATCGGAAACAACCTCTCTACTTCACCTGAGGTAGTAGTATGGTCTGCATACACTCTACCCTCCCCAGACCCCACTATGTGGGAATACATTGGGTATGTTGTTGTAAAAATTTTCCTTGCTTTTAAAGTCAAGGTACGGTATTTTTTTCTATATTTAAAATTATTTCTTATTTTTAAAGTTAAATCTTTACAAAATCACTAATTACATTTTTATTACGTACTCAAAACTTTTAAAAAATTAGTACTTCTTAAATTTTTCTTATTCTAACGCTTTTATATTTATTTTTAGATTTTTCAAATCTTCTTAAAATCAAATTTAGTCGATTTAGAATTTTTAAACTAAAGAAAAAGTATTAATAGTCATTAATTCTGATGATTTCTAATAAAAAAAGTTTTTGCCATAAATATATTTAATTATTTTTCAACTCTTAAGTATGAGCAAAAAATAGTAAAAAGACGATTTTGTTTAAAGCAAAGACTTTTAACGAAGGACCAAAAATTCAAAACGACATTTCTAAAACCTTTCATACTTTTAAAATAAAATATTGAATTTACTTACTATGTTTCATTTTATTTGATTATAAAATAAATCAAACAACTAAAACAATTTAATAGAAAATAAATGTGAAGTAATACTACTAATTTCCGTGAAAGAATGAACACCAATTTTGTTTTATTACACTATAGCATATCACTAAATATATTGAATGTTCTTTGAGAGTTTTTAAGCTATTCAGATTGAATAGAAATGAAATAATATTTGTAATAGATTTTTATTAGGTTTTGCTTTTAGTGTTTTTTCGATTCTCCTTTCTTTATTTTTAAAATCAAATTTAGTTGATTTAAAAATTTTAAATTAATGAAAAAAGTATTAATAGTCACTAATTTTGATGACTTTTATTAAGGAAAGATTTTATCATAAATATATTTAATTAATTTTTAACTCTTAAATATTAGGTTTAAATAGTAAAAAGACGATTTTGTCTAAAGCAGAGACTTTTAATGAAGGACAAAAAATTCAAACGATATTTCTAAGGCTCGTCACACTTTTAATATATCATTATTATTATTATATTATTATTATTATTATATTATTATTACTATTATTTTGATTATTATTATTATTATTATTATTTTATTATAGAAGATTATAGATATAGAATAGATATAGATATAGATTATAAATTATAGATAAATTATAGATATAGATATAGATTTAGTCCCACTTAATTTTTCAGCCATGTTTTTTTTATTCATATGAATTTTATATATAAAAAAAGGGGAAAATATAGAAAACGAAGAAAGAAAATAATAAAATCAAATTCGAATCCGCATCCCTTTTTTTTCCATTTTATATTTTTTTTCCTTATTCCTCACACATTAATTATGTGTCTTTCCTAGTTACAATTTTTATCATCAAAATTTTCACTCAAATCAGAAGTTAATGTCTACTTTTTTTCGTAATATTTTAAAATATCCTCACTTTTTTTATTCTTTTTAAATAATATCTCTTAGGTTAAATACATACGTAGCCTCCTGAATTTGTTGATTTTTTTCGGTACTGAAATCTAAATTAGGACATATTCCTATTAAACACCTCAATTATATTCAAACTATGTCAATTGAACACAAATTTGCATAATTTGAGATTAAGTTCAGCGCGTGAAAGTCACTTTTCATGACATGAAAATTATAACCAATGATAAAATTACATATGTCATCAAAGAAGATTTTTTTTTTTTTTTTTAAAAGTTCCATTTTCTGTGTCTTCTTAATCCTCTAGTCCTTATCTCTTTCCACCATTGAAGTACCAATAACTAATAACATATACTCAATTTCTTCTTTCTCCCTCTTCTTTCGTTGTCATTCATATTTTTTCTTAAAGTCGTCCTATATGTTTTGCCTCTTAATTTTTTTCTCTATTTTCAAACACAATTTTCAGTGAGAAGAAAAAAAGGACCTCACTTTCACTCCTTTATTTTTTCATCTGAACAATACCCAACAATCATTACAGGAATAAAAAGAGGAATAATAACACACACACTGATATATAGCAACAAGCAACAATAACAAAGAAGAGACCTACGCTATTCTGATTTATTTTCGCTGAAAAATGTCATTCCAACACAATCATCCACCCTCCCTAATTTCTGCCTCATCAAAAAAATCACCGATGAATAGACCAACAAAAACAACGATCAACAATACCACTAAACCACCATCAAAACATCCGCAACGGCCTCTACCTCATTTTTCGGCGAGCTGCTAGCAAAACTCATCCAACATATTCACTGGCCAACTTTGAACTACCATTCACTTCACCAAAAAAAAAAATATTTTCCTCTATTTTCACCCACCCCGCCAAACTCAACAAATTCTTTCGTAACACCTCTTTTTCTTCTCCCATAAAATACAAAAACATATTTCTCTCTTTCTGCACAACTAGATTATACATAATATTGAATTTTTGATGTGGAGTTTCTGCGTAAGAACTCAGATTTTGATGTTGAATTCGATGTTTTGGGGGAATTATACCTTCAATTGATAAGAGGAAAAAAAATAAGAGTAAATTATGGCTTCTCACTCTCCTAGTGGAGAGGTATTACACATGCTATGTCATGTCAGTAGTTGTGTTTAATTGACAACTTTATCAAAGATTTAGGGGTTTATTAGGAACATGAATTAATTGAGGTGTTAATACGGAAAAAATTGACAAGTTCATGAGGCTATGTATATAGTTTGCCTATCTCTTACCATTTATAATTATCATTATTCTCTATAAATTTTGGAAGAATACAAATGAAACGTACTAAGTCTAAATATAGAACAAAATAAATTAATTGTTATTTTTAAATTGAATTTTTAATTTGACAATATTATATTGAAGTCTTCTTTTGTTTCTTTTTTTTTATTTAGTGATATCTCAATGAATAAAAAATGAATAAATATAGAGATGAAAGAAGAAGAAAATAACAATATTCATATAAAAGTCTGGATTGAAAAATATACTTATCAAATTTACTGTAGATTTAGCCTAAAACTTCTTCAAATTTCTGATTCCTGATTCTTTTCTTCTTCTTGATTCACCCTCAAATATCTCAAATATGTTATTGGTTCAAGATCTCTACAAGAGCATGAGATAGCTAGTCGCAATGTTTATGTTTTGAGAGTATAAAATGATCTTGGACTATTATGACCCTTTACCTTGAATCATTATATCCTAATTGTCTTCTGTAAATTCACTGCACAAGTTAAAATCTAGTTCATGAAAAATTAAAATGGTGAGTGCATATTGTATGATTGTTTATATACTGATTTTAATGATTATGCGTGCAAAAATCTTTCAACTCTTATACTAATTAGGTAGGTAATGGATAATTATATTGTTAATCGAAAGAATTTATTTTGAAAAAGTAAATAGTCTTTTATTACAAATATTGATGATTAATTTTAACATGAAAAATTTATTATAAAGGCTTTGAAAGTTTAAAATGTCTTCACATTTGCTCACAATAATAATCCTTCATTTATACAATTATGGAATCACATTAATTACAATTAATATGAAAATACAATTAAACCTTTAGTTTTTGAAATGATGATTCTTTTTGCATTCCCAACATTGCTAGCATCAGCCCCTCAATATCTAATATATATAGAGTTGTGGTGAAGTTAGTAGTGATTCGCCACTTCCTTTAAGGAAACGCAATACTGTATTTTATTTAATAACAAGCTAGTACTATTTCTCTAATTTAAGAAAGAGATTTTGTAATCTATAAAGAATAGAGTAATAATTAGCTATTTTTCTTTAAATAAAAAGGCAATTTGATATCTAAAGAACAATTACCAGCTACTTTTTCTTTAATTAGTACAAGTGATTTTGTGACCTACAGAATAACCAACTAGTTTTCTCTAATTAATAAACGGAATTACGTGACCTACAGAATAGTAACCGACTATTATTTCTCTAAACAGATGATGTCTTGGTTTATTTTAAAAAGCATTTTTTTTAATCAAATATTAGAAAATTATTGCTCGTTTTTTATTTTGGTTAAACAGTTTCAAAAGAACTTTCAATATTATAAAAATAGTAAGTTGTGATTAATCAAGGACAGAGCTAGTATACAACACGATGATTCGAACAAATCCAATAACTTTTCATAAACTCTATATTTACATTAGAAATTTCAATAAACAAATATAATTATTACAATTTAAACCCACTTAAAAATCAAACGGATAAACACAGCGGTGGAAAAATTGACGTGGAAGAGTCTTGTTTGCTTGTTGTGGGTGGTGAAATCCACTCTCAACATTACTTTGTCCTATTTTGCAAAGCATAAAGCTGTATATAAGTGCAGATTTCTTTCCTAAACTACAGTAATTTCTTTTCTATCTTCAAACTCAAGTCCGAAAATCAAATGTTCAAGAATATGTTTTATTTATATCAATTTTTATTCTTTTTAATTTAATTTTCATAATTTTCAAAGTTTAAATCCTGACTTTACCTCTATATTTGATCAAGGTCACAAAAGTATTTTTTGAAAACTTATTTTAATTCTTATGAAAAATAGTTTTAGCTACAACTCATAAACACTTTTTCTATTCCTAAAACCCTGATCAAACAACTCTTATCTCTAACAAGCAATTTTAATTAGTGAGAAACTTTGACCAAACAAGTTACTTAATTCATGTCAATTTCTCTTATTTTTATTTTCAATCCGTTTAAAAAAACACCTCTCTTATTCTTCTCCTTAGAAGGATGAAAAGACGGGTCCTTTGTGAAGTAATCGGGTAAGGAAACAATGGAGAAATTCGCCTGTTGCAATTATAATAGTTTTCTGAGCTTATAACATGCATAAAAAATCTATTGATAGTGTAAAACTTTTTCTGAGTTGAGTAGCTTGGCTAGGGAAAGCCGAAAAAATAATTTATTTCTATGATTTGATTTATTGTTCGACTAACTTAGCAAGTCATCCTTAATGTTGAGGCACAGGGTTTGAGGCAAGCTGTCCTTCGAGATGTGAAGCCCAGTTCTCTACATTAAGAAAACTATTGTTCTTGTAGTCTCGTCGTGCTTGTCTGGTGTCTCCCGCACCCTTGGCCTGACATAGTTGGCATTATGTTCAAGATCAAAACATTTAAAAACAATTTGATACATTCTAGATTCTACATATTGTTGTGGCCTACCGCACATGCAAGTGTACGTTGTCTAAAAAGTAATATAGTAGCTTTAAAGAGTCGGATATCAAACTCACAGGGACTAATAGTTTAGTAATTCACCTAATTGAGTCGTTAATAATATTTCAAACAAGTGTTGTGACGTATCAAAGAATTGTAAGATTTATTATTTTCTAACAATATGTGAAGGAATAAAAAGTGTTGTGTGCGTTTTTCAGCAAAGTTATAATGAATAATTAGAGAGATTCCAGGGTTACGACGTGTCACACAATCATGTTCAACATTTGTTTCTCTCAATGAACTTTATTTCTCAAATTGCGGGCTACAAATTTAAGTGTTCGATCCGAAAATGGTCATTCTCTAAATCACCTAGTCGAATTAGTCTCACAACTACATCGTTGAGTGGAGATGTGAGTTCTAATCCAAATGATTTAAGGTATTTATTCCATTTGTGGCCAAACAAGGCTAACTAGGTATATTGTTATCCTAGTTGCGAATCACTCCACTTTCGTAAAAGATGATCTTATTCCTCATGTTCCTCATTCTATTCTCGCATTCCCATGGTTAGTTCATACAAAAATTACACATTTATTCTAATGTTGGTCAGACACTAAAATAGTATATTCGAGAACACAAGCACAATTTAATGAGAAATAAACTCCACTGATTTAAATCAAATACCAAATAATCATATTTCGATCGTAAAATCCAGAACAAGGGTTATTAGCCACTCATATTCTAAATCAACATTATAGAATTCAAAGTATTCATAAAAAAATTAAAGTAGAAAAGATGAGTAGTAAAGTAACCTTAATTGAAGGCCCTCGTGTGTTTTTCTCCTTGCTCAGAAGAGTGTCAAACGGGCCGGGCTGACCCGGCCTGACGTAGCAAACCGGACCGATTTGACCCGGCCCGATAAGCCCGAGGGCTTTAGGGGTCCGGGTCCCGGTCCATTTTTTTTTTAAAACTGAGCCCGATTAACCCGGACTAACCCAGTTCAGGCCACCGGCCCGGCCCGGTAAGCAAAAAAAAAAAGAAAAAAAAAGAAAAAATAAATTTTAATTTTTTGGGCCAAACTAGCCGTTGGGTCCAAACGGCTAGTTTGGGCCCATTTAATTAAAAAAATATATATATATTTTTTAATCCCCAAAATAAATCTATAAATACCCTACAACTTCAAATCATTTCTCACACAATTTTTCACTCTCTCAAATCTCATTCTCTCTCAAATCTCAATTCTCAATTCTCAATTCTCAAATATTCAATATATTTAATTTCTTAAAGTGTTCACTTTAATTTTTAAATTTTTCGTTTACAAAGTACGAGCGGAAGTTTCTAAAGTCTCAAGCTTCGGATACTTCCAAAATTTGGTATTGTCGTTCCATCTCTTACGTTTAATTTTTATTTATTGTATTAATTGTTTAATATTTAATTTTATTATATTTGTGTATTTTGAATATTTTTAGTTTAATTTAATTTATATTATGGATAAATTAAAAAACCTCGCTGCTAAAGGTGCTAAAAATTTTTGTCCCGGAAGCGGTAGTGGTAGTAAAGAGCGAATTATTAACAGTAGAGGTAGTTCAAGTAATAGATATACCCGTGTGACTTCGCCTCCGGTACCTCTTGGTACACCTTTTGAGGAAGAAATAGGTGTAGGTGCTCACGATATGGATTATGTAGAATTTCAGGAAAATTACGGTATAGAAGAAGAAAATGAAGTAGATGCAGTTAATGTAGACGAAGATGATGAAAATATTGCTGAAACACCCGCAGTAGGAGATGCTAACGTTAGATCTGAATCAGTTAATCTCCCTTCCCGTCCTCCCAGTGCCCCAAAACCCCGTAAAAGAACTAGTATTGCATGACAATTTTTTGAACGTATATCAGATATTGAGGTGCAGTGCAATATTTGTCAACAAATATATAAGCATAGAAGTGGCGGTAAGCAAGGGAGTACGGGTACGTTAATGAGACATATAGCTGAAGATCACAAAAGAGAGTTAAATATTGCAAAAGGTGGGGGGGATGTTGGTGGGTCAACGCAAACTAGAATGGACCCAACAACCGGTCAAGTAGCGAAAAAGTATAATAAATTGAGGGACAGGGAAGAAATAGCTAAAATGGTAGCTGTGGGTTGTTTGCCTTTTAGTTTTCCTTCTTCTGATGCTTTTATTCGTTATATACAAGCAATTTATAATCCTATGTTTAATGGTATTCCTAGAACTACTTGTCGGTCTGATATTTTTAGACTCCATTCACAATATTGTTTTTATTTATCAACATTGTTAAAAAATATTCAATGTAGATTGTCCCTAACTTCTGATCTTGGTCGTGCTGTGAATAAAAATGATTATTTAACCGTTACTTTTCATTGGATGGATAGTAATTTCATAATGCAAAAACGTATTCTTGCTTTTTTATATGATGAAGATCGTAAACATACTGGACAATTTATTGTTGATTCTATTATTAAAATTGCCGGATATTATGGTATAGAAAATAAAATTTTATGTATTGCTTTTGATAATGCTTCTAACAACAAGACTGCTATAACAAAAATAAAATCTACGCTATCTCCGCCCTCTCCTGAAATTTTTCATATTAAGTGTGCATGTCATATATATAATTTAATTGTAAAAGATGGTCTTGACTTTTTTGAGCTTTATATTGAAAAAATTCGTCTTGCCGTTGGTTTTATTCAAGGAAATAATCGTAGATCGAGAATTAAAGAATTTAAAGTTAAATGTCAAGAAAATGGACTTACACCGATTTTAATGCCTGAGGAAGTTGATACTAGATGGAATTCTACGTATGAATTTTTAAAAACTTGTTATAAATATAGAATTCCTATTACACTAGCTTTTAACCAACATTGTGGTTCATTTGCTGATTCTGCTGATTGCATGCTACATAATTCTGATTGGGTTGTAATTAATGATCTTGTTAAGTTTTTAGAAAAATTTTATGTAGCTACGATTGAATTTTCCGGTGCTTACTATCCTACTGTTTGTAATATTTTGGCATATATAACCGATATTTCTGGTTTGCTCCAACAATATAAAAATAAAGAAGGTTATAAAGAAGCTGTTGGCGCTATGTTTACGAAATTTAAAAAATATTTCTTCCCGATTCCCCCTATTAACTTGGTTGGTGCTATGTTAAATCCGTGCATGAAATATAATCATATGTGTCACTTTAGTACTCTTATTTATGCTAACTTAGAAATAAATACTAACCATGAGTCTGAACAAGTACAGCCTGATTTGTGGACGGCTACGGCTGATGCAAAGGATTATATAGAAAAATTATATAATCACTATGCTGATTTATTTGATTCAGCCGTACCTACAAATATCAGTCCAGCTGTCGCTCCTCATCCTCCCGAGGAGCCATCATCTTCTAAAAGGCCGGCACATAGTGATTTTCCTGATTCGTTTTATGATTTAACTTGTTGGAACAGTGTGGATGAGAGAGCTTACACATCAACTTATCGGGAAGAGCTGAAATATTATCTGCGGACGCCACCAGAGAATCGCAGATGACGGATCAACACGCTGGATTGGTGGAGGAATAATGAATCACAATATCCTGTACTTTCAAGATTAGCCAGAGATATCTTGAATGTTCCAATGTCAACCGTTGCATCAGAGAGCGCCTTCAGTCAGGGACGACAGCAGCTTGGAGACAACCGACACTCATTGGGAAGCAACGCAATGAATGTTTTAGTTTGCCTGAGAGATTGGGTTAGAGCAGAAAGAAGAAACCAAGGAATGGAACCAGAGCCCAACGACGACCTCAAACTTGAAGAAATTATGACTTCACGGGAGAACTCAACAGAATCAAGTCCAATGCATGGTTTTGCCCCCGTTGACTTCGACTATCCTATGTAAGTTCCAATTAATATTAACATGAATGAGTTGGAAAAAATGATGCATAATTTATAGATTTTTCATTCATGTAAATTATAAATTTTGGATCATTTTGCAATCAATAAAATTCCACAAATTCATTCACTCCTTAGTCATTGTTTTTTATTTTTTTTTATTTAACGATTTAAAATTTTAATATCTTCTATACAAGTGTATATTTAATGTATACATGTGTATATGTTTATATATCTTATATAAAAGTGTATATTAATGTATACATGTGTATATATGCTTTATAAATTAGTGTATATACATATTGTAGTGTATATATATATATATATTATACTATTATAGCATATGTTTTATTTAAAGTAGTACGTATAGTCATATATAATTATATATTGAATGGTACGTATATATGTGTAATTGTTTATACTTTATATATTTTTTTAAAAATATATATTGTATATTGGAGTGTATATAGTGTATATTCGAGTGTATATATAGTGTATATTTGATTTTTTATTTATTGTTTTGATGGGTTTGACCGGTTTTTAACCGGGTTTGACCGGGTTTTAGCGGGTTTGACCGGATTGGGTTAAGTGGGCCTGTTCCGGGTGGGTTTTAAATTTTTTACTGTGCGGCCCGGCCCGGACCGGACCGGTTAAGGCCAAACCCGGCCCGTAACTGGCCCGGAACCCGGTAAGATTGAGAGGGCCGGTTCCGGGTTGACCCGGCCCGGACCGTTAGACAGCCATAGGCCTCAGAGGTGCATCCCTCCTAAAATGACATAAATGTCTCATTTATCATAGAAGGATGAAGATCATATCCAATTAGATAAAAATCAGATGCAGTTACCTTAACGTGCCACACCCTTATCACGTTGCCTAAGGGTAGTGGCACACTCGAAATACGGATGCACACTGGAATATAACATTTGAAATTTAGCCAGCTCGGTGCCACACCCTTATCGCATGGGCTTAGTGGGTGTGGCATGCTCCTGTATAAGAAACAACAATTTCTCTCAATATTGCACTCTTTACATTTTGCTTCATGTCCTATGCTTTGTAAATATCGTTTCACTCTCTCTTTAAGTCCATTTTTCTCACAATGTTTCTCCTAATACCTTCGATTATCTATAATAAGCTCTGTAATATCACTTAATCAAGCTCTGTTTGCATCAAATTCTAGTCATGCAACAACAATCATGTCCATTAGTTCACGGACACAAATTAAGCTCTATCAAAGGACTTTATATGTAATGTAGCTCATAAAATAGATGCAAGTAAAGGCAATAATTAGAACTTGGACGCATAAATACCGCAAGATCACCACCCCACACTTTTAACCTTGTTTGTTCTCGAACAACTCTTTATACTCATGCTCAACACACAACGGCATCACATGACTAACCTAAAAAAAATACTCAAGTTGAAGCCACTATGTCTAATCATTAAATATCAATTTCTACCCCCAAGCATGTCATGTCGCAAATGAAAACATGGGAATACTACTTCATTCAAGACTTTCTAACCTCAAGAATGGACTCTACTAATGTGGAAAACTCATGTATATCACTCGACAAAGAAATCATACAAGTCATCTAACCATCATCAACATGCACTCTCACCACAAGAGAGCCACCCATTTCACTCATCACTATGCAATTTATCACAAAAATGGATGCAAAAATTAAGTTTTCCTCACTCTTACAAAGAATTCTCATGTGACTTTAGATAAACCATGTGCTTGACCTTAGTGTAGTACTCCACTAATATGATAACATCAATGTTTAAGATTAAGTAGGAATTTAAGTGTTGTAATGTAGGATTTTTGGTTTGTGTGTTTACGTTGCAGGCCCTACTTATTTTTTGCTAATATCATAAACTAAAAGGCCCCAAACATTATCAATAAAATGGTCCAAAAATGGACCTAAAATTTAAGGGACGAGTAGGTACTATTCTGGGCAGTATAGTACTATTTCCCCTAAGCGCTTTAATACATCACACTTTATATGAAACTCTCCTCCATTCAACCTATTTCCACCATTTCTTGAGCTTCCCATTTCTCTTTTGTTTTACCCCGTCTTTTTAAGCTAGCTTACATGTTTCAATTAAGGAGTATTACCCTCTTGTGATTCACAAGTGATCAATTTTCTTTTTATTGCACCACTCTCTCACAGCAACATATACACTTTTTAACACCAAAAACTATTTCCCTAGGGCATTGCTTTCACTCCTTTCTTCTTTAACTACATACTCCTTCACATCTTAATTATTTCAACTAAAATGCTATGGCTAATTAAAAGAAAAGAAATAAGCCACATATAAGACTACCAAAGAATAGGCTCAAGGTTCAATAGGGCTAACTAAGGTTATGCAGAAAGAGTAGACAAAGAAGGTACAAAACGTGTCTACCAAAGAAATGTCTATATTATCTCCTAAATTCAAAATTCTTTATTTCACTTTTCAAACACACCAAGAAAGCTATAGACATTAATATGCATATGAAATATAGAGAAAAAACTCACTCACATAGGGCACGTCCTTAAATTAAGTAGGATTCCTACAGACTTTCAACCAAGCAATTGGAAGAATTCAAAATTAAGCCAAAAATCATAAAAGAGTCACATAATTGAGCTTAGGTGTCTCACGAATAGTCATCACCCTCATTCAACATGCTTCCTTAACAACAATTCATATTAGGTAGTTATATGGCCCAACAAAAGTACTTTGTATTAGATTAGTACACGGGTTCTACTTCTAAATCACTCCCTATGACTAATTTACCTTAGGATGATTGTCATCCATCCATCATCGAGAAAGATACCTAAAATATGACTCATTTTGGCACTTATACTAAATAAAAATTCTACTCCTAGAAACTAAAAAGCTCAATCCTAATAGGTTTATAGGGACTATCCTCAGGAAAAGAATTGAAAATAAAAGTTGAGGAACCTAAAACAAATAGAATGAAATAACTAAACTAAAGATTGCTGGCTATTACATATTCATAAGTTTGAATATTTAATTATTACAAATCGAATTTAAAGCTACTAAAATGTCTTTCAAACCAAAATCAACAAAATAAGCATAACAGACCAAGAGTAATCTCCCACCCCACACTTAAAATGCAGCACTGTCCCCAGTGCTTGCTAAAAACAAAACAAGAATAAGGTGAGGTGTTTGAAAAAATATCTGGTCAATTATCCTTGTCGTCATCAATATCAGTGCCCAAGCCCTCATCACCCAAATTAGGGTCAACCTCATCATCATCATCTCACTCAATGTAGAATCCTGTAGGCGTTTGTCCTCATCTGTGGGAATATCATCATCCTTCCACTTTATAAAGTTAGGCCCAATCCTCAGTAAAACTCTGTCATGGTGTTTCCCAGTGGGTGAAAACACACAACATTCTCTACCAATGACTCCAAGGTGGTGGTTAAGTTTGTTAAGAAGTAGATATTCATAAGGTTTGGGACCCGAGGAGTGATTATTAATGATGGTGGTACGCACTTTATCAATAATTGGTTCAAGAATTTATTGGCCAAGTATAGGGTAAGACACAAGATTGCAACAACCCATCATCGCCAAACTAGTTGCCAGGTTGAGGTCTCAAATCGTGAGGTGAAGTCGATTTTGTAGAAAATGGTGAATGCATAACACAAAGATTGGGTATTGAAGCTTGATGATGTAGTGTGGGCATACAGAACATCATACAAGACTCTCATTGGGACATCACCCTACAGGTTAGTATTTGGTACAAGCCAAATGAGCGTATTGGGGCATAAAAAATTGAATCTAGATGCCGAGTTAGAAGGCCAAAAAGGACTGTTATAGTTACATGAGTTGGAGAAATTCAGATTGCATACCTATGAAAATGCAAAGCTCTATAAGAAGAAGACCAAAAAGTGGCATGACAAGCATATTGTGCCTTGCACATTTGAGCTCGAATAGAGGGTGTTGGTGTTCAATTTGAGATCAAAGTTGTATCATAGAAAGTTGAAGTCTAAATAGATAGGTTATTTGAAGTGGTAAGGATAAATGCCCATTTGGCTGTTGAACAAGTTGATAAAGAAAAAGGTAAGGCGTTCTTAGTGAATAGGAACAAAATTAAAAACTATTGGGGTGAAGATGAGGATTGACAAAGGACGTCATGAAAACTCTTTAATAAGAGATTATGAGTTGAGTCATGCCGCGATGTTAAATCAATTGCTACATGAGAGACAACCCATGATTGCAATGTAATAGCACATGTTTTTTATTTGAAAGAAAAAAAAGAATAAAAAATAAGAAAAATAAAATACAAAAAGAAGTGTCAAGCCATGACCGAAACTATGGCGCTTGGTGGGAGTAAACCCACCCTTTTAACATGTTTTTGTTGTTTTTGATGTGACTTTGTAGAATTAAAGAGCATATTGACGTGAAGGAGGGATTAAAGTGTGAAAAGATTATTTTTGAGAAGCCATGTGGCATGAAATGGGTTGAGGTAAGAAAATAAATGAATGCTAAAAAATGGGGAGCCAAAATCCCCCAAGGAAATTTCCAGTGTGCCTCCACATCAAGAGCGTGCCACGCTCTTTATCCTTTGCGATAAATGTGTGGAATGGAAGAAACAAAAATCCCAATGTAATTTCTAGTAAGCCTCCTAGATAGGAATGTGCCACACTCCTTATCCTCTACGATAAGGGCGTGGCATAGGGGCTGGGTTACAATCAATTTTAATTTAAAATATCAGGTCAAAACTCAATTCAATCCTTTTAAAACTCAACAATCCCCAAATTCCCCTTCATTATTTATAACCTAGCATGCCGCACTTTAAAAATTCTCAATTGAGGAACATGATACACTGCTTCTACTTTTTCTAAGTGTCTCTCTATTTCAAAATCACGAACAAGGTAAGTGTCTCACTTCTCTCTATCTCTTGCATAATATTATTGGGCCTATTTTCACATATTGGGTTATTTTGGAATACACATGGT
The DNA here is from genome assembly GCA_030864225.1 of Capsicum baccatum var. pendulum. NCBI lineage: Eukaryota > Viridiplantae > Streptophyta > Magnoliopsida > Solanales > Solanaceae > Capsicum > Capsicum baccatum. The sequence continues at coordinate 21,697,134 of CM061560.1, forward strand.
TATACTGTGTTATGGGAGTATATATGCTATGTGAGTGTGAAGGTTAATTAATTTTGCTAGAAGTATGAAAACTTAAAGATGGTATGTTGTGGTGTCAAACCAATGTGAAGCTTAAACTTGAATTGCATCATGTAGTGTGCAGAGGGGTGTTCGAATTACATGTGTTCTACATATGAAAAAAGTGTTGTTTTGATTTTATGAAAGAACTCATGGTGATAGCCGAAATTATTATTAAGTTGTTGAGAGAAAACAAGAACAAAGGTAAGGCATTTGAAAAACTTTGTGGTCAATCATCCATGCCATCATATCCAGAGGCGGGCCAGATTCGAAAGCTCCGGATGTCACCTTATTTTGAACAATAACGTATACTCCGTACGATATTTTAGGATAGTGGTATCAATATTTAAAGAGTAAACTATAATTATATATATCTAACAAGTGTTAGTATTACATGAAGGTTTTCCTAGTTGGTATTGTCAAGTGCTTTGTTAAGAAGAGGTCATGGGTTCTATTCTTCATAACAACACTATATATTTTTTTAAGAGAAAATAGAAAAGTGCTAAAAATATTCTAAAAATACAGTGCAGAGAAGGTTTCGAACCCACGTTGTTGGATTTAATTCTTCATAGCCACACTATGTTTTTTTTTTAAGAGAAAACAGACAAGTGCTAAAAATATTCTAAAAATACAGTGCAGAGTGGATTTCAAGCATAATATTTATACATTAACTGATACATATACACATAAATATACAGAGTTTCATCAGAGAAGTGCCGGTGCCGTACCACCCCATATCTTCTACATAGATCCACCCCTGATCACATCTTTAGTGTCAGTACACCATGTTGAGAGGTTTCATGTTGCCTACGATGCTTTACTCAGACTTTAAGCCACTGTCAAGTGGTTTTCACATCATAATTTCACTTAAATAAAACAACACCAAAGTCAATGACTACTTCAGATGTTAAACACTAACATATTCTTTAATTTCTTTAATCATTATGATAAACCAAGAGGATACACATTTCCTCTCAACAACTAAACAACTAAACAACAATTTCGACTATCACCACGAGTTCTTTCGCAAAATCAAAATAATGAATTGTCTCTTTGTATAATCAAATGAACACTCAGTTTAGTAACTTAAATTTGGGTCATCAACAAGCTTTAGTTAATGCGGTACAACAGACTTAGACTTGATATGAGGCATGTGGTAATCATGACCATTCAGCAGATACTTGCGCAGCCAGTCCAAAATGGATAAACTTTGTAGGCAATGCACAATGCCAAGCAAATTAGAATTTTGGGAACCCACATAATGCAAATCGAATAAATTACCCTAAATTCTCATGGAGTAGAAACCAAGGGTAGAATGCAAATCAGTATAGAGGCCAAGGAAGTCAAAATCTCCAGCGCTCAGTCAAGTAATATTGAGGAAATCCTAAAACGGATCATGGAAAATCAAGCACAGATAAAACAAACATAAAGAATCAGCAGTTGGCTACAAGAACTAAGAGGTTCAGTTAGGGCAGTCTTCTGAGGCACATAACACTAGACCTCAGGAAGGACTAACCAGTGACACAGATCCAAATCCTATGCATGTGAATGTGGAGTAATTAGGGCTGTGCAGATTTCGGTTCATACCGTTAACCCGAATAGATAATTTTTTTATCGGGTTAACGGTTCAGTTTTTTAAATTATCGGGTCGGGTAGCGTTTTCAATTTTTTCATTAACGGGTTATCAGTTCTGTAACACCCCGCATTTCGGGCTAGAATAAAGCTCGTCATTTCTATGCGTAGATGATCCAAAATCCATAAATCCTATGTAAATTTTTCATGTCAATCAATTATGTAGTGTGGAAAATTGAATGAGCTTTCTGTCGATATAAGATTCGCCCAAATCCGATACTCGGACAAGATGTTATGGCTAATTTAAGTCCTAGTCGTAAAACAACGTCATTTTGGTGGTTGGCGCATTGCGGAGGTGGTCTATTTAACAAATGTCAAATTCTAGTAGCCTAGCGTAATTATGACCGTCGCGCTGAAGTTTCAGGTCCCAACTAGTGAGATAACGGGATGGCTCCTCGTCGCGGTGACCCCAAGAATCCCATTCATCAATTTTCAGTGAGCCACCGCGATTGCGGTGCATCGCAGTGGCCCATAAAATTGGGTTCCCAGTTATATTTTATTCCATCTCATTAAGGGTATATTAGTTATTTTCCATCCCCCTTATCAGCTTAAACACGAGATTACACTCTCAAGTTACCACATTATTCATAGTTTCTTCAAAAAATTCACAAGAAACTCTCTCTAGGTTTTCAAACTAAAAAACCCAAATAACTCAAGATTCAACTGTGAGTTTTCAAGATTGATTTAAGATTTGGAATCGCCCAATCGTAGGCTTCAAGAATCATTCATCGAATTCCTAAATTGAGGTATGTGGGGTTTATCCTAAAACTACATGGGCTTGTTGAAAACACCCAATTTTGATTTAAAAATCATCAAGCATGAAATTGTTAAAGGGGTTTTGAGATCAATGATTATATTATGCTTTATGCCTGTTTAATGATATTGTTGTTTTGGCCTTTAGGCCTTATCCCCTTAAATTGATTTACATATATAAGTATATGTATGAAACTTGAAATTGAAGATTTGTTTGAGAGCACAAATAATTAAAATCCCTCTCTTGTGATAATCTTATGTTTATGATCTTATGGTGATTGATTGAAATGCATGATTTATGGCTTGAAAATAGTTTACTCAAATACCATAGTAGTTTGAGCATAATTTAGAGATTTAAGAGAGGGAGTTTCTTGATGTAAATATATTTTGTTAAAAGAGAACGATTTGCATGAGATTAAGAGTTTTGACATGGCCACCTTACATCATTGAAAGTTTGACAAAGAGAATTGCATACAGGTGTTTACATGAGTCTTAGAGAAAAAGTTCTTTGAAATGATTTATTGATATGGTGGTCCCAAAATTATGTTTTGAAAATAGAGATTGTAATATTCTAATAATGGCTCAGAGATGTGACTTGCAAGTGAATGGTATGACGATACCATAAATAGGTATGCCATAACAGAGTATGTTTTTAGAATATATCTTCAGAGAATACATGTTATAAAGAGTTAAAAATGGGCTTAAAGAGGGTTAGGTGGTTACCCAAAGAAGGCTTGAGTTCAAGTAACTCTTAGCCTAAAACCGTGATTTGTTGATCCGGGTATATTATTTTTATGCTGGCCACGGTCGTGTGGCGTAGCAGAGTCAGAGACTCCAACCCTTGCGGCACACTTGGGTTAGAGGCTTCTCCGCTGAGTCAATGGAGGATTCCATATAGCACGTGGAATTTCAGAGTTGTAGGGTATACCACCTAGCGCAAAAGTAAAACAAAGAGTGTCATAGAGTTCAGATGATTTTGCAGAGTCTTTTGAAAATGCCCATGAGATTTCTTACTAAATGATATGTTTATGAACTATTTTAAATTTCTCTCATATATGTTGAATATAAATTATTATTTTAGATTTTATCTGTGTACAAGTACATCTGTATTGACCCCCTACCTCCCAGGTTCGGAGGCTCAGTATAAGGGTCCGGCTAATCAGTAGAGTATTCCAAAAAAAAAGTGATCCGTGCAGTGGTGAGCCTTCTTTGTTCCAGAAGGCCTGTTATTTTATATTAGGTATTCCGTTGTTTTGATCTACTGGTGATATGAGTACAATCATGTAGATGGACTTATGAGGGCGTACGTTAGACCCGAGGCTTGGTGTGTGCAATGAAGTGCAAAGGATCACCTAAATGGACACCAAAATAGTCCACTACATACACTTAAAGGGCCAAATAAGTCCACTACATACACTAGAGAGGTGCCCCTTCACTAAGGGGCCTTTTGGTCATTTTACATATTATTTGTAATACACTATAAATAGAATAATGTAGGGTTTGATTAGGAGATTTTGATGAATATTATGAGTTTATAACACTTGAAACATTTCCTCTCTAAGGAGAGAATAACACCAACTCAAAATTGTAACTAGGAAAATCAACTTGAGTGTGGAATCACTCGTGTTGGATTCAAGATTGGAAACGTTGGATGATTTGAAGATCGGGATCACTCTTGTGCCAACATAAGAGTTAGGTATTTAATGTGTGTGATGTTAAAGGTCCAAAAGTTGAATAGGCTTTTAGGTTGGTAATATTATACCTTCAATTTGTCTAACTATCTATCATTTTGTTTCTTTGTAATCGTGTAGTAGTGTTGATGTTGTAACCGTGTGTTTGTATTATTAATGTGGAATCCGAAATTAGTATATTTTTCATCTTGTTCTTGTTGTGTTGCTACTGTTTTGGAGTTATTACGCCCTTGTGCCTTGTATTCTTCTTGTTGGTAGCGAATCTGAGAGGGGTCACCAAAAGAGGTCCTCGATTTCTTGGCTAGTGGACTGATTTTGGTGTTTGTTTTTGTTATTTCGTTGTCTTTCTTGTATCATTTGTCATCCATGGCTAGATCTTGTAGGTCAATCTTGGGCTTGCTTGTTAGAAAATTCAAAAAACAAAATTGAAATCTGAAAATTCCAAAAAGAAGCAAATCTGTCCATTTTTGTGTCTTGGTCAAAATTGTGTTCTTATTGTGTCTTGGATGAGATTTTTTTATTTTGAGTCTATATCTAGGAGTCATTTTATTTGTTTTGTTGTTTCTAGTGTTAGCTTCTTCACCTCTAACACTAAAGAAGTCTAGATCTAGATTTGAGCTTTAATTGTTGATGTTGTTGTTGTGAACCTAAACTTTGGCCGCGTGATTGTTGTTGGTATTGTTGTTGTGGATTCAAAGATTGGACGTGTTTTGTGTTTTTGGTTCAAGGTTTGAATGTGTATGGTGGTTATTGTGTTGTATTTTTAAGCTTGGAAAGGTATTGTTGATGTTTGGGGTCCAACTTGAACCTTAGAACTTCAAGATTCAAAAAAATTTGTTCTTGGTGTTCTTCACATCTTCATCTATTGTAGAAGAAAAAGTGGATGTTTGATCTTGGAAGTTGAAGAAAGAGAGTGTGCATTTTGTTAGTCTTGAAAGACATATTTCCAAAATTTAAGACCTCTCAATACTTTTACAACCAATTCCAACCACTCAAGGACTTTAACCACCACTTTTTCTACAACCTTCCATGATTTAAGGACCATGTCTTGAGGAGAAAAGTCAAGTCTTGCTTTTTGAATTTGAAAGAGGATTTCAATACTTGTTTTCTCTCCTTAACCAATTCCCACCAATTCTAAATTACAATTGGACCAAGACTTGAATTAGAAAATAAAATTTGATAACAACCGCAACCAATACGCGGCTGCCACATCACATTTTTACTGTTCACCAATAATTTTTAAGCTCAAATTTCAGATTTTTTTAGTTTTATTTTATTGTTTCCTAGTTCTGTTTGTTGGTTCAAACAATAATTAACAAACTAGTAATCTCCTACTAGATTGTAAGTTAGTTCTAGAGTCCGTTTGTTCGTGTCTACGTTTGTTGTGTGCTTTTATCTTTTGTGAATTCATTGTATCTTGTTGGTTTAAGTCTGTAAATAACTTTTCTTTGAGTCAACTCAAATGAAAATCTATTCCGATCAAGAGTAGACTCGACCCTCAATCACTCACGAAGTATAAGCTGACTTTCAACACTTGTGAAATCAAGTGTGAGGTAAAAATTGAAAGTGAGAGTGTGGTGGGGCATTTTTGAGCTAACAAGTTTGTTGTTTTATTGTTCGTTGTTGTCTTTTATTTTAGGTACCATGGCTGGCACCAATCTCGATGCCACATTTGACCGCATCACTGACAATATTGATGACATGAAAGGGCACGTTGAAAGGCTACACCAATTGGTATCCACACTTATCCCAACAAATCTAAAACTTAAGGTTCAAACACATTGCGGTGAGAGCTTCTTGAAGGAAGTTTCTGCCCAAACTTGGGAAGGACTTTCACACCGAGGTAAAGATGAACATACTCATGAACGTCAAGAAAACATAGCTAACTCTTATACTTTGGTACATGTGAATGATAAACATATGACTAATAAGCCGTTAAGTGTGAGTAGTAGCTTACCTACATATGAGTATATTGATTCCTTACCACTTGTTGATGATGTACATATTGTGTGAGTGGATAAACTAGTTGATCTTATAGATGACCGAATCGACTCTTTTAGTAAGATCGATTTGTGTCCACTTAGTGTTGAAGCTATTGTGTTGAATGAAAGTACATGGTTATGTGAAAATTGTGTTGATCAACTTGTGTGTAAAACTTTCCCACCACTTTAGAATATGTGTGATGTGATTAATGAATCTCAAGTAGTGGAGAATTTGAAGATATTGGTCAAGGACAAATGAGTTAACCCGTAAGCCTATGTTGTTGTAAAGATTCTAATGTTTTCTTGGCTCATAGGGTTAATCATGTGCTTGACATATCTTTGAAAAATGATTTTACTTGTACTCCTTTGCATGATACCCCACCCGTGCTTGACAAATATGGTGACTTGAATTGTGATCCCTTTGATGTTAATGGTGATTTGTGTCTACTCGAGGACCGTAGGGCAGATGTAGTAGAGATTTTACAGACTGAGTCAGATCTTATTCAGATGTTTTGAATTGCAGCTTTCATTCTTATGTCTTAAATCTCAGAGTTAATGACCATATTGTCATGTCAGATTGTATTTCCACATATTTTCTTATTATATGAATGTTGTGCATGACTGCCAGATAAAGTAGGACGTCTGGGCCTTCAGGGCTAGGGATGTCCGTCACGGCCAGGCCCTAGTTCAGGTCGTGATAGGTTCGGGTGGCGTTTTCCCACAAATTTATATCGGGCCACCCGATAACACGATAGTCAAATAGAGCATATTATAATTTACATTTCCCAACTTCCCAAAGGTCAAGTCCATTACGACATTACCCACCGCCCAGGCCCAATTAAAATTTAAATCTCATTTCCTAATCTCTTAAGCCCACCGTCATTACTTGCCCTAGAGGGAGAAAGAGATTCTCATATCATTTCTGAATCTGATTTCACAATTTACTCCACCTCTCACTCTCTCACTCTCTCTGTCTCTTAAAGTCTGATAATATCAGTAGACCTAAAGACGGCCAAAGATGATTTGCTGATTTTCATTTTTGATTTCACAAGTCACTACGCCTCTCACTCTCTCTGTCTCTCAAATCGGTAATATCAGTAGACCCAAATACTTCCAAAGAAGATTTGTTGAATAATGAAGAATTCAAGGTTCAAGCTCAACATTTACTGAAAACTAAAGAGATCAGAGACGACAAAAAATGATTTTCTGCTCGGCTATTGTTGTTGCGCTCATAGGAAATAATTATTTCTCTTCTTAGTGCTCAATCTTACTTTAAATACTTAAAGTCTAAATTTCTTCTACTGCATCTTCAATTCGAATAAAAAAAGCTTTTTACTTTCCTTTTTCTTGCTTTGTTTTGGCTTATATTTCAAATGTGGCTTATTTTTTTATTATTTTTTTTAAATCACAGTCACGTTGATACAACTAGATGGCACAAAATAGTAGAGTTAATAAAGTGATTGGTGAGAGTATAGCTTCTGATTCGAATGTAGTTGAGTCTAAATCAAATTAAAAAGGAAAAAAAAGATTTGTTGCATGGGATCATTTTACTCCTAAAGTTGATTCAGAAGGAAATAAAAAGGGTGTGTGTAATTATTGTAAACCTGAGTATTTAGCTGATACAAAAGAACATGTACGACGGCAATACTTGGTCATATAAGAAAATACAAAAAAATACCTTGTAATGTTGATACTAGGCAATCAAAAATAACATTTCAACAGGTTACAGGAGGTAACAAGGGTGATGTATCAATTGTTTCATGAAAATTTGATCAAGAAGAGTGTAGAAAAGCATTGTGTTGTATGGTAATTCTTGATGAGCTTCTTCTTAGATTTGTTGAAAAGGAAGGCTTCAAACAATTTATGAAAGTGGTACAACCTTTGTTTCGAATTCCTTCTCTTACAACTATTTCTCGTGATTGTTTTGATCTCTTTGATGAATAAGAAAATAAAAGGAGGAGCATTTTAAAGGAAACTCAACAAAGAGTGTGCTAACGACTGATACTTGGACTTCTGTGCAAAGAATTAATTATATGTGTATTACTACTCATTGGATTGATAAAAATTAAACTTTTCATAAAAGAGTTATCAATTTTTGTCCAATTTCTAGCCATAGAGGTGAAGATTTAGCAAAAGACATTATTAAGTGTTTGAATGAGTGGAAATTGCATCGGATTTTCATGATTACTGTTGATAATGCTAGTTCAAATAGTGTGTGTGGCTGAGTTGTCTAAGCAATTGACTAAGTGGGAGACCAATCTTATGGATGGTAAGCATCTTCATGATAGGTGTATGGCGCATATCATAAACCTTGTTGTTCAAGATGGTATAAAGAAAGCAACTGTTTTAATTGAACGAATTAGGTAAGCAGTGAGATACATTAGGCAATCTTCTGCTAGATGGAAGAACTTTTAGGAATATTGTGTAGACGAAAATCTTGCAAGAAAATCTTTATGCTTAGATGTTCCCATAAGGTGAAACTCCACCTACTTGATGTTGAACAGGGCTATTGAATATGAGGGTGCAATTTTGAATTATGTTGATCGTGATATTGGTTTGGCACATCATCTCGAGTTTAGCCATATCCGTGTGTGTGATGGTGATAGTGATATTGTGGATGAAGAAGAACCTGTAGGTACACTTTTGAGTAGTGATTGGGATAGGGTTAAAAGAATTGCAAAATTTCTTGAATTATTTTTTAAGCTCACTTTGAAGGTTTCTGGATTATTGTATATTACATCAAATATTCATTTTCTTAAAATTTGTCAAGTTGGTTTTTTCTTGAAAAAATTGATATCAAGTGATGATATTGTGTTGGCTCAAATGGCAACAAACATGAAGAAGAAAGTTGAAAAATATTGGGGTGATCCAACAAAAATGAATAAGATGCTTTTTATACCTTGTGTTTCGAATCATCGTCACAAGTTTACCACTCTTAGTTTTGCACTTAAGAAGATGTTTGGGGATAATGCATCAACTATAGAAAAAGATATACGAGAGTACATGAAATCATTGTTTAATGAGTATTCATCGTCCGCTTCAAAACACCAAGGTGGTAAACTATCTTCAGAAATGGAGGCTTCTAGTTCAAGCTCTATGGTTGATATTGGTGACTTTTATGAGGAATTGAGTAGACACACATCTGAGAGTGGAGCTGGAAATTCTAAGTTGGAGTTGGATAAATATCTTGCAGAAGATATTGAACTTTGAATGTCCGATTTTAATGTATTGCTTTGGTTGAAATATAACTTAGATTTCCCTTTCTTTCTGAGATGGCTCGAGATATTTTAGCTATTCCTATTTCTAGAGTAGCATTAGAATGTGCTTTCAGTACCGAGGGGAGGGGGGGCGTGTTCTTGATTCATTTAGGAGTTCATTAATTTCTAAATTGGTAGAAGCTCTAGTGTGTCTATAAGATTGGCTTCGAAGTTAATCACAACCTATAAGTATTGAGGAGGATTTAGATTCTCTCGAGCAACTTGAACAAGGTAAAAAAAACTTGTATTTGGTGAATTATTCATTTAATATTTTCATTGCTTGAGCCTTGACTTGTTCTTTTAATTTATTTAGATTTGGCCAAAGTTGAAAAAGAACCTAGCATTGATGACATATAGCAACTTGAACAAGGTAAGGTAAGAAAAGAAACTTGCATTTGGTTTCTAGTATATGGAATTTGCACACTGAATATCTAATTTTTAGCATCTGGAATTTGCAATTTTGCACTGTTTTCTGTTTTCTGGAATTTGCATAATTGTATTTCTGGTTTCTGGAATTTGTTTGTTTCTGTTCTATTAGGTCACTGTTGCTGTGTTGCATTAGTTGGTTGTTGTTGTTATTGGAATTAGTTGTTGAGTTTTGATCTCATAATACTAGGATATAAAAGCACTAAGAGTTGTTGTTGGAGTCTACTTGCTCTGTACAACTCTCTTGCTTGCTTAGTGTTGTGACCCTTTGTCTTTTTTATTCATGACATATATTAACCTCAGACGTCATGGATAGTACTACATGTACTTCTTTATACATTGCATCAATTTGAGCTCTTTGTAGTTTGTTATGTTGTTATTTCGGTCTTCAGAAACGCCCCGAGGTAGTAGTAGACTATTTATCTCAAATGCATCCCTATTGGTTTATTTCTTTTATTTATCTTATATAGCTAAAGTTATTTGGTGCATTTCTAATATCTTTGTTTCTATATTAATTAGGTTTCATCATATCTCAACGTCATGGTCCTAAAGTTCGATCACCTATTTAGAATCGCTATCAAAAGCTTGAAGAAGATGATAATGGAGGGTGCAAAGTGAAGTGTATTCACTGTGGTACTGTTTATAATTACCATCCACGATATACTGGGACTATGTGCTTGAGGAATCATGTTGATCGATGTTTGGAGAGGATGCAGTATCGTGCTCGTAGTATAAGGCTTGAGGTGTAATTAGTATTATTACTATGTTTGGAATTTGAACTTATATTTCAACTTGTGTGAGCCTATGACTTTTACTTTGGATTTTTCTATTCTATTTATGCTAGCAGTTTTAAATTAATTTGTGACTTGAGTAGTTGAGTTTTAATGTTTTGTATTCTATTTGTGGCTTTGTGCTAGGGACTTTATGCATAGAAACAAGAAAAAGCACTAAGCAGTAGGGTCGTAGGCAGTAACATACTATCTTTGGACATCAAATTAGATATGTTTAATGTTAACGGTTAACCTAAAAACTGAACCAATAACAATGAAAAACCGATAAACCGATAACCGATATCTTAACGGTTTAGCATATATACAAACTGATAATGAATAAGTAAAACCGATAATTTTCAAAATCAAACCAAACCGATCGATATGTAGGCCTAGGAGAATGTTAATGTTTCTCCATCTTTTCCTTTCTAAATACCTGACAGTTCCTCTCTTTTTACTCATGATAAACAACTACAACTACTGACATTCTAAAGATTTAACCTTTATCACACATTCCATTGAAGTGGCTGACCACCCAACCTACTTTATCATCCTATAGTAATGTCCTCCTTAAAAGGCCTTGCCAACGTACTATATTGTCCCAAAGCTTGGTTGAGACACTAGAATTATACAAAGATATTGCACAGTTTTATCGTCTTGCTCGTATAACAGACACGTCTTGTGTAACACCCCGTACTTTTGGGCTAAAATTTAGAACATCGTTCCTGCACGTATAGACCAGAACTAAATTATTCCTTGTTAATGTATGTGTGGTGATCACTCCTATAGTGTGGGAAAACCTTTGTGTATGAATTGAAGTTACAAGAATACCATAACTCTAAGACGAGTTGAAAACAATTCTAGCGATTTTGTTTTAGTGGACACTTCAACCGGGGTCAAATTTCGTCAACCATAACTTTCTATATATAATGAACTGGGAGGGATTCTATATATCAAATGAAATCTCTTTAAGTCTTCTTTCCAATGCAACTAATTTCAACCAAATCCAACATCGGAGTAAAAAGTTATGCCCAATTTACTTCAGCATATCAGCCTGTCAACTGAGGGACTGCTGTGACTTTCTTTTTTTCCTTAGGGGTATTTTAGTCCTTTCTCCCACCCTTATTCAGCCATAAACACGTGATTAAGCCCTTAATTAACCAAAATATGGTCATTTTCTCTAACTCTCTCAAGAACTAAACACTTAGGTCTCAACCTAAGAATCAAGATCCCTCAAGATTCAACCGTGGGTTTTAGAAATTGATTGAAGATTCGGAATCCCCAAATCATTGGCTACAAGAAGTATCTGTTGAATTCCTAATTTGAGGTACGTGGGGTTTATTCTAAAAACTACATGGTCTTGTAAACACTAGATCACGATTTAAAGATTATAAAGCATAAATTTTAAAGATGCTTCTTGTAGCCTACAGTTTGGGGATTCCATGATTTAAAGATTATCAAGCATGAATTTTAAAGGGGTTTTTGGAATCTATTCTTTAATTATGCATTATAAATATTTTTATGATATTGTTGATTTGGCATTTAGGTCTTTCCCCCTTGAATTGATTTACAAGTATATGTATATGTATGAAAACTTAGATTGAAGGTTGTTTGAGAGCACATATTATGAAACCCCTCTCGTATGTTGAATTAAAGATTATGGTTTAGTCGGAAAAGAGTTGAGATGCATTCCTTGTGATTTGAAAGTAGTTTTCTCAATGTCATAGGAATTGAAACATGATTTAGAAATAATGAGAGGGTGTTTCTTGATGTTACTATGATGTTCTTGTGTTAAAGAGAAAGAAATGCATGTAATTGAGAACTTTTACATGACCACATTGAATTCTTAAAATGTTGAAAAAGAGAGTTTCCTCACATATGTTTCATGAGTTTTAAAGAATGAGTTTCTTGAAAAGAATTGCTGATATGGTGGTCCTAAATTCCATGTTTTGAGAACAAGGATATAATTTACTAAATGGCTTAGAGAATGTGACTTGCCAGTCAATGGTATGAAGATACCATAAAAATGTATGCCATGACAGAGTTAGAGTTTGATTTCAGAGAATTTATTTTTAAAAGGTTAAAAACTGGGTTGTGTGAGTTAGGTGGTTACCCAAAGAAAGCCCGAGTCAAATGACTCTATGCTGAAAACCGCGATTTGCCGATACGGGAACTTGGTACCCTGCTATGTGATCTTCTGTACCTAGTGCTTTATCATCGCAAATTGGGACTTATGGTTTGGAGCCCTGCTTCATGATCTTGAGCCCAACCACGATATAATGACTTGATTGGGGTTGTGGCACCCTGCTGTGTGATCTTGTGTGCTCTTCCCTCACTAGTACTCTTATCTTGGCGGCAACTGAGATAAGGTAGTCGGTGAAAGCTGCGAAATTATAGGGTATACCACCTAGCGCAAAAGTAAAACAAGGAGTGTTACAAAGTTCAGACGATTTTACAGAGTCTTTTAAAAATGCCCATGTTATTTTTACAATATGACATATTTATGAATTATTTTAAATTTCTCTCATATATGTTGAATAAAAATTATTATTTTGGATTTTCTTTGCGTACCAGTACATCTGTATTGACCCCCTACCTCCCAGGTTCGGAGGCTCAATCTAGGGGTCCGGCTATGCATTAGAGTATCCAGAGAAAAATGATCAGTGCAGTGGTGAGCCTTCTTTGTTCCAAAAGGCCTATTATATCAGATTATGTTATTTCTTTTGTTTGGTCTACTAGGGGTCTTGTCCCAGTTTTCAGACAGTTATTATTTAATTATTAGTAGAGATTTCGCAGATTGTTCTAGATGTTATTTAGTTGATTTTGGATTTCATTCCTTATTGTAAAACTAAATTCAGAGTATGACCATGTTTCCATAACAGATTGTATTTCCGCATCTTCTCTTATTATATGAATGTTGTACATGACTACCAGATAGAGTAGGATGTCCGGGCCTTCATGGTTCGGGATGTCCGTCACCGCCAGGCCCTATTTAAGATCTTGAAAAACTTGGTATCAAGCATGGTTCATGTTCCTAGGGTGCCTGCGAAATCGCATTGAGTAGCGTCTTGATTATGGGTGTGTAGAGCGCCACACTTGTACGCAGGAGGCTATAAGGCATTTAGGAATATCTCTCTTTTTTCATGTTCTAGTTCGCGCTATAGAGTCAAAATGTTCCTCTTTCATACTCTAATTCATGCTATGGTGTCGTCTATACGAATGCTAAGTTATCCTAATTCTTTCCTTACTCTGATGTTCTCAGATATGTCTCATTGTTTAGGTGATTCAAGTGCAGAAGTCTAGAATCTAAATGGTATGATCCTTTCTGATTGAGCCATAAAAGTTTATAAAAATTGCGCAAGGACTTGAGAGGAGTTCATTAGTTCTTCAAGTTGTATTGATTTGAGTGTATGCCTTTATTCTAATGAAATCGTGCTTATCAGCCCAAGGTATAGAGTCTATTCAGCCCCCTTTCAAAATTCATACTGCAGATGTTATGTATAAGGGTAATGATGTGTAGAAAAGTGTTGGAACTGTATTTCCACCTGAGTAGTAGTATTTTTTAAAGTGTCATGACCTATTGTAATGATATTAGCTAGGAAGTTGGTGATACAAAGTCACAATGTTAGAAGTTAGAGTGAGGGTGATTTTTTGTGTAAATAAATAGTTTTAGTTATTTAACTGTTGATTGAGGGATGGTTCACCATTTTATAGTGATAGACTAATGTGGTAGCAATAATTGCTGATTTGGGAGGAATGGTCTTACAGAACAAATCTGATGGGTGTGAGTCAAGGTTTATTCAAGAGATTGTAAAGGTGGTTGCAGAAAACCTAAATCGTGCAGTTTTAAGTGTTGCTCTCTACCCCGTTGGAGTATATTCTTGAGTTGATATTATGGATTATATGGTATGGGGGGAATAGGTAAATATACCCTAGTCAAGACTGCTTACAATCTTAACTTCGACAAATTTGATGGCAGCAACTTTCTTGCTGATGTGAATAAAGCTTTAGAAAGACATAATGGTCTGGTAAGTCTTCAAAATGAAATGGAGGAAATTTTAGATCACCTAAGAAGGATCAAGAGTGGAGGTGATCTAGATAGCTTCAAGATTGATCAAATTGAGAAACTTAAAATGGATCTAAGATTGTTGAGAACTTTTGTAAAGTACAGTCATTTTCTTTGGCCTAATTCCGTAGTAAAAATCATAAAGAAGTCCAAAAGGATTGTGAAAATGCTTTGTGGGGATTTTGTTAGAATTCCAGATGAGTGTAAAACTAACCTTGATCTAAAAAGGCTAGAATCATAGTTGTTGGAAGTCATTGATGGTAATAGTAGTTTAAGTTACAATTCTGAGTTGAATGGTTTTGATCTATTGAAATATATGGATTACCTCGGAGAGAATCTAAATGATGTACTGGAGCGCCACAGGGAATCGGATAGGTCTTACCTTGAAAGAAATCAATTTACAAAGCAACTGGAAATTGTTCAAAAGAAAATGAATTTTTTTAGATACTTGTATGCCACAGATATAAATGGTCACATCAACCATGAGAAGTTAGAATGTCTGGAGACTTGACTTCAGTTCATGGCTAACAATGTGGGGCAATTTTGTCTTGTTGTTTTAGTTGACGCTGCTGAGTCTGAAGATGATAACTTCAATAAACCTCCCTATCTATTATTTTTGATTGTGTTAGTGGAGCTGGAAATGAAGAAGATTTTTCTTGGTGAACTACAGGCTTCAAAGTTTACTCAATCAAAAATTTTCAAGGACAAGAAATTACCAAAAGGATTTTTCACATCATCTCCACAGTTTGCTGATGTATCTCAAAAACAAAAAGCTCCAGAACATTCCTAATAATATCATTGCTGAAAATATTAATGTGGTAATAGATTTCTTGTTGGTTTTCCTTGATGTCGATGTATCAAATCATGTTAATAATGGTAACTGATTGAATGAGGTTATGGAAAAAGGTTGCATCTATAGCAGGAAATGTTCTATATGTAATTCAAAAGCTTCTTCCTAGATCTATAGACGAAGATGAAACCAGTGGCACTGGAGATGTTTACTCTATGCGGGTATAGGAGAAAACTAAAGATCTGAAGGCACCAATGAAGTCATACTACAAGTCCTTAAAATTCATCCCATTTCAGTTCCACTGCACTTTTGGTGGATTGAGATTTCTGGATTCTCTTTTGAGTAAATTGAATGAGGTATTGAAATCTAAATCTGATTTAGATTTCCTGATGAAACCTCTTTTTGACAATTTGGAGAGATAGTATGATTTCTAACATCCATTTTAGAGAAGGATTTTTCATCTTTATCATCCATTTTCAGAGATGTCGCAAAGGTGCACCATAAACATGAAATTCTTAAAGATTTTCGAAGGCGTACTATCAATTTTGCATATGAAGATGAAGTTTCCATTGATTCTATTCTTCTATTCTTGCTCAGTATAATGTGTTTTGTCACATTTTTCTCACTTCCTATAATCTTAAAAGAGATTAAGCAAATTAATGCAGAGGTGACAGTGATGTGGTCTGCAGATGTTGCTCTTAAGCCTCACTATGTGGTAGAGCCATCTAAACATCTGCCAAGTCAACATAGCAATCCTGTGAGTAATAATGATGAGATAGTGGGTTTTGATATAGCAACAAAAAAACTAATTCGGCATCTAACTCGAGGGACAAGTGAGCTAGATGTCATCCCTACTATCGGGATGGGGGAACAAGGGAAAATGACTTTTGTTAGAAAGGTGTAGGATAATAAGACCATTTTTTCTCACTTTGATGTTTGAGCATGGTGCATTGTTACTCAAATATATAACCGGAGATATCTATTTCAAAAAAATTTTAGTCAAGTTACCAGTTCAATGGATAAGGGAGAAAAGGATGACATCCTTGCTGACAAGTTGAGGAAAAACTTAATCGGAAAGAGATATCTTATTGTATTGGATGATATATGGGATGGTATAGAATGGGATAACTTAAGACTTTGTTTCCCTGATGGTGGAAAACACTATGTCAAAAATGGACTTTTTTCAGTTACAAGATGAAAATGCTGTCGCCACAGGGCTGGTACGAGCAAGGCATCTTTAGTACATTTCTTTCTGGAAACAAGATACCCAGTTGGTTCACAAAGTTAGTTGTCAGGTCAATCTTGAAGGAGAATTTGTTTGAGGATTATTATGTGCAGACTGCAGGTTCAGAGGGTGGGGTAGAAGAAGAAGATGATGACGATGATAGCATCATTGATTATGATGATGATGATGATGAAGACGAAGAGGCTACACTAGCAGAGATAGAGGAGTTTTTTGGAGATCTTTGTTAACGAAATGGAACAATGCTGCAGCAGTGTGTTAACATTGATGAGCTAAAACAATTTGTTATACTTGAAGGTGAAAAAAAAAATGATGTGACTCTCGAACTAAGGTTATTGGTGAAAGGAAAAAGAAGGAGATGAACTATTTTTGTGTGGAATAGCAAAGAAGGAGAAATATGGCGAAAATATTTGCGAAAGTAATTGAAAATTTTTGGTCTTAGTGGGGAGATCTATGTAGTGGGTGTAGTAATGATTAGGTTTGAATGTTGTAATTGTTAAAAATGCAAACCAATGTGATGTATGGTTAGTACTCCTTGATTTAAAACTTGAGTGTGTTTGACATTAGTGATAAGGTGAAGTAAATCTTCTTAAGGAGATGTAGAATATGGAGTCCAATAGCTTAAGCTAGCACCTCTTTTCTCCGAGTTAGGCTTCAACATAAGAGTATTATATAGTGGTACTCAAGCTCGTGTGGTTAGTTGTGTATTGGGAGAATTGTAAGTTGGAAATGATGAAGCATGAAATTTATTGTTTGTGATGAAGACGAGTAGTGTCTCTAATGTTTAAGTCTTTTCGTTGTATCTTTAATGTTTCAATTCTTATGTACCGCGAGAATCCTATCTCATGTCGTGTACCAATCTTAATCAGGCCGAAGATTCTTATAAAAAAATTTCATGTCATACAATGTTTTGATCATGTGCTATAAAACACATGCCAAGATCATGTCAACATCTAGTTTCATTATTGCATGTTTCGTGCTTACACATTTCCTAGGGGTTATCATGAATATCGTTGACTACCTTCGCATATTTTGTTGAGGAGAAATGTTCAATGCGATGTTATATTCTTTATTCTACACTTTTAGAGCTTAAAAAGTCCCTACCCATCATTCGGAGACGAATGACCCCAAGGGGGGGATAATGTTACACCCCATACTTTTGGGCTAAAATTTAGACCATTGTTCCAACATGTATAGACCCGAACTAAATTATTCCTTGTTAATGTATGTGTGGTTATCACTCCTATAGTGTGGGAAAACCTTTGAGAATGAATTGAGGTCACAATAATCCCCTAACTCTAAGACGAGTAGAAAACAATTTTATCAATTTTGTTTTAGTGGACACTTTAATTGGGGTCAACTTTCGTCGACCATAACTTTCTGTATATAATGAACTGGGAAGGATGCTATATTTCAAATGAAATCTCTTTGAGTCGTCTTTCCAATGCAACTAATTTCATCCAAATCTAACATCGGAGTAAAAAGTTATACCTAATTTATTTCAGTATATCAGTCTGTCAACTGAGGGACTGCTGCGACTTTCTTTGTTTCCTTAGGGGTATTTTAGTCCTTTCCCCCACCCTTATTCATCCATAAACACGTGATTAAGCCCTTAATTGACCAAAATATGGTCATTTTCTCCAACTCCCACAAGAACTAAACACTTAGGTCTCAACCTAACAATCAAGATCCCTCAAGATTCAATCGTGGGTTTTAGAAATTGATTGAAGATTCGGAATCCCCAAACTGTACGCTTCAAGAAGAATCTATCAAATTTATAATTTGAGGTACGTGGGGTTTATCCTAAAAACTGCATGGGCTTGTAAACACTAGATCATGATTTAAAGATTATCAAGCATGAATTTTAAAGGAGTTTTTGAAATCTATGTTTTAATTATGCATTATAAATGTTTTTATGATATTGTTGATTTGGACTTTAGTTTTTTCCCCTTTGAATTGATTTACAAGTATATGTATATGTATGAAAACTAAGATTGAAGGTTGTTGTAACACCCCAAGAACCTATCCCGAGACGTCACACGGTGCTTAAGGCCACACACAACCTTAAGCTAACCCTCTGAGGTTGTCTTTACTGCTATAATTCACCATGACAATAATCAAGCGGTAATAAGGAAGAATAATCATGCCATGAACATACTGAGATACAAAGTAATACTGTCCTGTACAATCAAAATACTAATGTTCTATACATACTGGTTCTCTAGTCTGACAAAGCCTCTACTACATAAGATTGAAGAGCCATTGGGACAGATCCCCAACTGGCTCATACTGAACGGATAAATAAACAACCATCAATTAGCAAGACAAAAATCATGAACATAAGTCCTCTAACCATGAGGACTCACCAACTGCAGGAATTTAGATGAGGATACTCAGAGATCACTGTCGCTGTAGAGACTAAGCACCTGAACCTATATCAGGAGGAAATATTGAATACAAAAGAGTATGGGAGTCAATACTTGGGAATGTACTGAGTATGTGGGGGTGGATGCAGCATTTTAAATAATGTAACACCCCGTAAATTTTTTTCGTACACTTATCGCGATTATATGGAGTCCTAAAGGCTTGCATATGGGTTAAATTAAGTTTATGGTGTTCGAAAGTATCCCGTCAATAGTTGTATGTGTAGGTATTGGAATAAGCTTTCCAACGATATAAAGTTTGCCCAAAACAGAGGAGTATTTCATATAAGCGCGCACATTCGAAATTTCAAAATGGTGGCCGAGAAGCCTGTGAATAGTAAATCTGCAGGAAAATTACTGCAGCTAGGCAATTATTTTTTTGGATCAACTTTAGACAATCATAACTCCTAGTACAAAAAGAAATGTGTGAGCTGCTATATATCGACGAAAATATCTGAGAGTCTTCTTTCCGATGAAATTACTTTCATCCAAATCCAATGTCTGAGTAAGGAGATATACCCGTTTTACTACAGCCTATCAAAAAAAAACAGAATTGTGGGACAGATTTTTGGGTCAACTTTAAACGACCATAAATCCTTGTACAGGAAGAACTGGGTGGTATAATTTATATGAAAATGAAATCCCTTTGAATTATATTTCCAATGCAATTGGTTTCACCCAAATCCGATACCGGAGCAAAGAGTTATGATCGATTTACTTCAGCCTGTCAAAACTGTCCACTGGGGACAGTTTCGGATTTATTTAAATTTTTAGGGCAAAACGGTCATTTTCTATTACCTCTTGGACGAAAATAGGTCTTTATAAACCTACACTTAGCCTCATATATATCATATATCATCCAATTATTAAGAGAAGGTGAAACCCTAGCCTAATTTCAACTTCAAATATTTTGTGATTCAACCGTAGAAAATTCGAATTGGTTCCAAAGTTGTGTTCACCATCTCGAAAGCTTCGAGAAGAACCCCATGGTTATGTAAGGAGGATTCTAAATGCAAGAGTTCATTGTTAAGGTATGAATATTGTTTATTCTTGATTCTTATCCATAAATAAGTATTGATAAAGGATTATGAGTATTGTCTTGATGTTGGAAGATAACCAGAAACATAGTTATGAATTGTTTTGTATAAATTGTTAGTAGTAAATTATGGAAGTTGTTGTATTGGATTATGGAAGAAGAATTGTGGTGATATATCATTATATTAGTGGTTATGTATGCCTAGTGATCATGTTGGTATTGGATGGTGATTAAGAAGGGAAATAAAGGCTAAGAGTGATGTTGAGGGATATTTCATGAAAATGCATGATAGGTGAATGTAATAAGAGTATAAGAGGATGTATGTAGCACTCTTATTTATGAGTTAAAGGATTACTTCCTAGACATTATTTGGTGAAGTTAATACCTAAATGGTAAGGTTTGGTTGCTAATACTAGTTTGCCACAAATGACTTATTGTAGATAAGTGTTCGAAGAGTACGGGAAGTCAAGTTGGACTTGTATTGAAGTGGTTATATCAAGGTATGTAAGACATACTCTATCTAATCTTTGGCATGAATAATGACCCATGGCACTCTCAAGTAAGCTTCCAACATTGTCCTACGACACATGACACATAATAACATCTTATGATCTTCGACACTACCAATTGAACTTGTTTTCATTTTTAAGATGTCCGGCTAGTCGAAAAAAAATGTCCATATACTATTGTTGACTCCGAAATGGTTTAATGAGGTATCCATGATTCTCTACTTCATTTTCATGATATTGATTACCTATTTACATGTTTTTCCTATTGAGGTATCATGGTTTCAAGTTCCATAAGGTGTGACCTCAAAGTAACCAATCTCAAAGATTAATTAAATTAAGAAATGGAATGTCTGTATTTTAAATTGATGATATGATGTATTGTATTAGTACCACTGATCAGTTGGCCATTGTATTATAAAGTTTATGTATATATGTTATTCTAAGGGTGATCCCTGATGTATTGTATTAGTACCACTGATCAGTTGGCCATTGTATGACATACGTTATGTATTGATAAGGATTACGGAAAGTAATGATATGAAAGTAATATGCAGGTATCCCATCAGCTCTTTTAAGTGTGGTCTACTCATACTGTTTATTCACTGGTACCTGGGTTCTATTGATCTTTTGTATCTCATCTTGATACTCACTGCCTTACATACTCAGTACATATTTCCGTACTGACGTCCCTCACGGGGGACCCGTATTCATGCCTGCAGGAGCAGGTACTTTAGGTCGTACACCTTCGCAGTAAGAGCCAGGACATTCTGTTGTTAGTGGTGAGCTCCAGTTGTTTCGGGGCATCCCAAGTCGTTTCTATATGTATTTTTGGTATTTGTATAAAAGTCTTTTATGGGCGGGAGTTTGTCCCGACCCTAACTCAGTTCTGTATCTATGTAGAGGCTTTTTTAGACATATTGTACAGCCATAGGAGTGTTTGGTTGATAGACGTGATGGCTCTGACGGCCAATTACTGTTTATATATATATATTTATGTGTGTCTGTTGGGCTGATACAGGTACTGTTTTCTTCTATTTACAACGAAGTGCTGCCCAACTTTCTAATTTTCATAAGTAATGTAAATGTGAAAGTATAGGTTATGAACGGGTTCTCCCGGGCCTCCTCGGCTACGGGTGCCAGTCCACTCCAATGGGATTTGGGGTATGACAGAAGTGGTATCAGAGAAGTTCGTCCTAGTGAGTCTACAAAGCCGTGTCTACGTAGAATCTCGTTTATCGGTGTGTTGTGCACCGCACCTATAAACAGGAGGCTATTGGACATTTCGGGATTGTTTCCACTCTCTATTTCTTAGATCGTGTAACAGAGCCCATATTAGAGATAAAGTCATAATCGATCGCTTAATCCAATTGTTTTTTTTATTATAGTAATGATGCCGGTTACAAGGAGAAAGAATAAGTGGAAGCGAGTGGATGTAGTGGCCGGAGAAGGTACTAGTAAGTCACCACCGGCACAAGCTGAACAAAGTGAGTCTCAAGCTGAGCATATATCAGGAACTTCTTCTCCTCCGGAAGGGCCATCTATTAATGTTGTTGATCGAGATTTGAGGGATGCAGTACAACTTCTGACACGTATAGTTGCCGGTCAAGTTCAAGGGCAAGCTATTCCTACCATGGGTTCTAGTGGTACGGATAGAGCAGCTAGCCTTCGGACACAAGATTTTCTAAAATTGGATCCTCCTACTTTTACCGGATCAGATATTAACGAAGACCTGCAGGACTTTGTCGATCAAACCCAAACGTCTCTAGATGTTATGCATATATCCGGTAAAGAGATGGTTGAGCTAGCAGCATATAGACTAAAAGAAGAGGCTATATTGTGGTACGAGGATTGGAAATGATCTAGGGGTATTGATGCACCTCCAACTACGTAGGGAGAGTTCAAAGATGCATTTATTGATCATTATCTTCCATTTGAGACTCGTCAGGCTCGTGCAGATCAATTCTTAAATCTTCGTCAGGGTAATATGAGTGTAAGGGAGTATAGTCTTCGATTTAACTCCTTGTCTCGATATGCTTCTAATGTGGTAGCTACTATGGATGAGAGAGTTCATCACTATGTGGATAGATTGGAACCATACTTGGTTAGAGATTGTACCATTGCTTCTTTAAACAAGGACATGGATATAGCAAGGATACAAGCTTTCGATCAGAAGATGGAAGATCAGAGGCAAAGAAGAAGAACCCAGGAATCAGAAAAAGGATATTCTAAGCGGGCCAGAGCTATAGGACAGTTTATGGCATCTCAGGGAGGTTTTAGGCCTTCGTTCTCTCATAGATTGCCTAGCCCGTTATCTTCTTATTCGGCAATTAGTGCTCCACCACAATTTCAAAGGTTCAGAGGTAATCAGTTCAGGCAAAGCAGTGAAAATCAGAGTTCGCGAACAGTGGGGTATCAAGGGCAAGGGAGTATGAGTCAATTGAGACCTCCACGACACCCGTGCCCCATATGTAGAAGATTTTACTTTGGCGAATGTCGGCTTGGAACGAACAATTGCTTTTGGTGCGGTAGGCCGGGGCATATGGCTAGAGATTTCCTACGCAGGACCACAGGTGGTATAACACGACCTACTGGATCAGCTGTTGCGTCATCATCGGTGCCTCCTTTGAGTAGGGGTGCACAACCTATGGGTCACGATAGAGGTGATAGAGGAGTATCTAGTTCTAGCGGAGCTCAGAACCGTGTGTATGCCCTAGCAGATCGGCAGAATTTAGAGGCTTCTCCAGATGTGGTTACAGGTACGTTGTCCATCTTTGCATTTGATGTGTATGCCTTAATTGATCCTGGTTCTACATTATCGTATGCTACTCCTTTGGTTACGGGAAGGTTCGGGAGAACACCCAAATTATTAGCCAAGCCATTTGAAGTATCAACACCAGTGGGGGAATCTCTTATAGCTAGGAATGTTTATCGAAATTGTGTTGTGAATATTTGTGGTCGTGATACGATGGTCGATCGTGTTGAGTTAGAAATGGTAGATTTTGATGTTATTATGGGCATGGATTGGTTAGCGTCTTGTTATGCTACAGTAGATTGCCGTTCTAAGAAGGTGTATTTCCATTTCCCAAATGAGGCAGTCCTTGAATGGAAGGGTAATGTTGGCGCGCCAAGAGGTAGATTTATTTCTTACTTTAAGGCAAGAAAAATGATTTCCAAGGGGTACATATACCATTTGGTTAGAGTAAGGGATACAGAGGCAGAGCCGTGATGATAGGCGAATTTACACGCCTATAGCACTAGATTTTGCCCATATTTTATCCAAGTTTTGAGAACAAATTATATATTTCATGCACTTTTAGTCCTTTTTCCTGTAAGTGAGCTAACGAACATGATTAGTAAGTTTTCAGGTATAAATGATGCAGAATTCAGCATTTTATGGATAACTTGACGCCAAAGAAAGCTTCACGAAAGTAGGAGAGCAAACCTTGGACGCCAAGGACCAAAAGTGGCGCATGAAAAATCTGGCCCGAGCAAAAACAACAATTCTGAAGACTTTGGGGACTAGCAGTAATTTATTAGGATTAGGATAATGATACATTAACCTAGTAGGATTGGGTTAAGTAATTCATTAGCTTAGTAGGAATAGGATATGGGTATTATAAATACCCTATCCTGCTAGAGATTTTTATTCATTCCACACAATTCCCCCATTCCATCAATTCCCATCCATCCACCATCCATCCATCCATCAAAACAATTCTCTTTATTAATTCATTGTTGACATTATTATTCATCTATTCAATTCTTAATTTCCTCAACAAGAGAAACGTTACTTTGCCATGAATTCACGCCTAATGCCTACCACACTATTACTACACGAAATCTTTATTGTGGTATAATAACAATGTCGATTGTGATTTCCTTCGCACTCATGGGTAACTAAACTTCTCTGTTGGGGTTATGGAAGCCTTATGAGATACTATCTAAGGCTATGAGTTTGTGAATTCGTGACATGTGTGTTGCTTATATCATTATTCTCTTCATCTTAATGCAAATTCTTGTGGCTGCAGACGCATAGAATATGCCAGTATAGCATTAACTTGTTCGAAAGAAAAGTTATATGTCTGGAAAAGAGATAATGTCAAGGTAATAGGGTCCCATCCCCTATTAAAAGGTTAGTGCCGTAACTGGATTAACCTCTTGGAGAATTTGTACCGTTAGATACGCTTTAAGCTCGAAAGAGTTAAAGTAAAATAGTCCTTGTTGAGGTCGAAAGACGCTTGGATTTACCATCGAATACAATTCTCTATAAGCACATGCATGTCTGAATTCCGCACAACTAATAGCCAATAGAGACGTACAACTCATAAGGTGGACATAACCCCAACCTCTCAATTCTCATTGTTTTATATCTGACCAAACATTCTTACTTTTTACTTTGCTAGTTTCCGTTTTTACCTTATTAGTTTGATTACATTACTTGCACGACAAAACTCCCCCCTTTTTTACGAGACTTGCACTAAAAGTCTAGTAATCTTTACTTACTTGTTGACCAAGCTATTCCCTGTGGGATCGATACCCAACCCAGTTGGGTTATATATTTGACAGCGACCGCTTTACACTCCTACGAGAGCTGTAGATTGAGCGTTATAAAAAATTGGCGCCGTTGCCGGGGAATACGGTTGTCAACTAAATTTGTGAGAGTTACTAGACCCTTTGGTCAAAGATTCTCATACTTTTACTTTTAGTTGTTGTTTTTGTTTTATTCAGGTTTGTTCAGTGCATCAATGGATGCACAACGTGAAATTGAAAGGATAGCTGCTCAAGTGCATCAACAGAATATTGATAACCTAGGCCGAGCAACAAATCCTGACGATGAGGACCTGGGTGATGAGGAGCTACTAAACCCACGACATACCACTGAGGTGGCAACACCCATGCAGAGAAGAGATCGTCAAGCTAGGTTTAGGCCTGAACGCCGAGATGTGCAGATTCCTTTTGATGACGATGACGACGATTTGGATGAAGCTGGTGCCACAGAAGCCATTATTCTGCCACCCTTGGCACCTGGAGCAAAGTTCAATATTACTAGCACCATGATTCAGCTTTTGCAACTCAAGGGATTATTTGGTGGACTAGCAGGCGATGATCCAAATATGCATCTGATCAACTTTATTTCTACATGCAAGTCGTTTGACAATCCTGGCGTTGGGCAGAATGCAATTCGATTACGGCTATTTTCATTGTCTCTATCTGGGGAGGCAACTCTGTGGTTGAACGGGCTGACTCCTGATTCTATTACAAATTGGAGCAATTGAAAGACGCTTTCCTAGAAAGATTCTTTCCGCTATCCAAGAAAGCACAGTTGAGAGATGAGATCAGCAATTTTAGATAGCTTCCAACAAAAGCTCTCCACGAAACATGGGAGAGGTTCAAGACGAAGCTTATGCGGTGCCCAAACCATCATATGACCAATGTCCACTTGATGGAGATATTATACAGAGCCTTGAATTCAATAACTAAACCAGTGGTGGATAATGCGGCTGGAGGATCATTTATGGACCTCACCTTTGGTCAGGCAAGCAATATGCTAGATCGAATGACGAAGAAAAGTAGAGCTTGGCATACCAGGGATTCTGAGGTAGCAAGCCCCACTTTATCTATTGGCATGACTGCAGACCAAAGGAGAAGAGAAGAAGAACGCGATCAAGATATGACGCACATAAAAACATAAGTGGATCTTCTTACAAAGCATCTATTATCAGGGAAGACCAAAAAAGTCAAAGCTGTTGCATCAAAAGGAAGAGACGAATCTGATTCGGAAGAAGAAGCCAACTACTTAAACAATCAGGGGGGTTTCCAAGGTAATACCCAAGGAAACCAAGGTCGGAACTATTATGATAATTCTGGAAACAAGGACCAAGGTAGTTGGAAGAACAAGAATGACAATAGTGGTTTGTACGTTCCCCCTGGAAGATGTGACGCCACCACATCTAGTTCTGGAAGTATGGAAGACATGATGGCTAAACTATTGAAAGGAGTGGAAGAAACCAGCGCGGGAGTAACGGAGGTAATAAATGATTTGTCCTCGATGAAGCAATTGGTTGACTCATATTCCACTTCAATCAAGCAAATAGAGCAGCAATTAAGCCAACTTTCAGCAGCACTCAATCAAAGAAAGGCTGGCACTTTACCTAGCGACACAGTGCAAAACCCAAGGAATGATGGATCATGCATGGCTATTACTACTCGAAGTGGTAAGGTGCTGTAAACTTCATCCAAAGGCAAGCAAGTGGTCGACGATGTAGTGGACAACGAAGATAAGGCTAATGAAGAAAACGCCATAGAAGCTGACCAAGACGTCCATGACGCCACCCCTAGTAGGTTGCAGCCTGAGACTACCAAAATTCGGAAGCAAGAGGAGAAGAAAGTTGTGGAGAAAACAATTCCTTATCCACCACCACCTTTTCCTCAAAGATTAAAGAAGTTTGCGGATGATACAAAGTTCAGCAAATTCATGAATATGTTAAAGCAGCTGACCATTAATGTTCCGTTGGTAGAGGCACTAGAACAAATGCCTGGGTATGCAAAATTTATGAAGGATCTTTTGACAAAGAAGCGAGCAGCAAGCTATGAGTTGAAGGATGATGTTCATCACTGCAGCGCAATCGCTACCCGATCACTAGTTCAGAAGAAGGCTGACCCCGGTGCTTTCACTATTCCGTGCACGGTTGGATCTATGAATTTTGTTAAGGAATTGTGCGATTTGGGAGCTAGCATAAATTTGATGCCACTATCCATCTACAGGAAGTTGGGGTTAGGTGATCCGACACCAACTAATATGAGGCTCGTGATGGCTGATAGGTCGGTAAAACGACCTGTGGGTATCTTGAATGATGTGTTGGTAAAGGTTTCTTCATTTATCTCTCCGGCAGACTTCGTAATTCTGGATTGTGAGGTAGACTCTGAGGTTCCCATAATCTTGGGACATCCTTTCCTTACAACAGAAAGTGTGCTTATTGACATGAAAGCTAATGAGCTTTTATTTCGGTTGAATGACGAAGTGGTCTGTTTTGATATATGCAAAGAAATGAAGCAGCCCAGTGATTTGAATGTGTTCTCTGTAGCTGATGGTCATCATAAGGATAAGAAAGCATTATCTGTAGAGAAACAGCTTACTGTTGAGCCATTGTCTGCTGCGCCACTGAATGTTGAGCATAAGGATGATGAAGATTGTGAAGAAACTACGCGTGCTCTAAAAGAAATAGGGTCCTATTCTCATACTCCTAAGCAGCCGGACCTTGATCGTACGAATCAACCTTCACAAATAGCAAAGACTTCCATTGAAGAGCCACCAATGCTAGAATCGAAAGAACTCCTCGATTATCTAAGGTATGTGTTCTTGGAAAGAGGAAATATACTTCCGGTAAGTATGGCGGATGATTTAAGTGAACAGCACGTAGAGACTCTCATCTCTGCTCTGAAGAGATACAAGAGAGCTATGGGTTGGACTATTGATGACATAATTGGTGACCTTCCGGGGAGACGTATGAGTCATCTCGAAGAAGACTGCATGCCTACAAGTAAGCCTCATTGTCGTCTGAATCCATTCAGAAAACGATCCACCATCTATCTCGATGAAGTCTAAGTAATCGAGATAGCTATGTTATGCCGCGACAATAAATCAAGCGCTTGGTGGGAGGCAACCCATCATTTTTCAATTTTTTTCTTTCTTTCGTTCTATTACATGTTTGCTTTTGATAAAAATCCAAAAAGAAGAGTCGTGCCATGACCAAAACTAAGGCGTTTGGTGGGAGGCAACCCATCGTTCTAATCGTCTTTATTGTTTTTGAGTAAATGTAGGTGCAAAGAGGTGTAAAACGAGGAGGTCGGTTTTAAATTTTGATTTGGACGTATTGCATGTTAAAGGTGGTAAGTTAGGAATGAAGAAGCAAAAGGCTATGGATTGAGCATTGCTCATGAAAATATAGGCATCGAACAAGGTTAAGCCTAGGTAAAACTAGGCCACGAACAAGGCAAGGCCTATACTATGGCCTAAGGTCTCGGAATCTAGTGTGCCATAGCATAGGCGCCGCCCATGCTCAAGTATGCCATAGCATAGGCGCCGCCTATGCTAATGCCTTTTGTCTCTGAATCTCATATGCCATGCTAAAGGCACCGCCTATGCTCACCAAAGGCTTTGCAAAAGGCGCCGCCTATGCCAAGCATAGGCAAAGCAAAAGGCGCCGCCTATGGTCACTTTTGGTCTCCAAATCCAATTTTAAATGGGTCAAAACCTGACCCAACCTTTTCCTATAAATATGAGACTTAGTCTTGAACCAAAAACACATTGGAAACCTAGCTTATGCGCCGCCTATAGCCTCCAAATCCTCTCAAAAATTTTTCTTTTGCTCTATTTCTTCACAAGAACATCATCCAAAGGCATCAATCAAGTAAGTACTACTTTGTTCTTCATTTACATTCCGTAAGTAATACACTACTATGCCTACTATAAATTGTTAATTCTTGAAGAAATATTGGTGATGTGAATGTGTTTGAATTGTTGATACACAACCAAGTGAATGAATATATACGTT
Source organism: Capsicum baccatum var. pendulum (assembly GCA_030864225.1). Classification (NCBI taxonomy): domain Eukaryota; kingdom Viridiplantae; phylum Streptophyta; class Magnoliopsida; order Solanales; family Solanaceae; genus Capsicum; species Capsicum baccatum. The sequence goes on from CM061560.1 coordinate 21,726,324, forward strand.
AAGATGATCTTAACTTGTTCCCAACTTGAATTTGATTTTGATGCATTGTCATACTTTTGCGGAATTGATATGGTCACTAAAATTGCATAATCTTGTCACTTGAATACTTACATGTTGGAATGACTTGTTCATCGGAATAAGATTTATGGTTGCCTACCAACATAGGAGGTTGTGATTATTTCTAGATGTTATACCTTGATTCAATCCCCATGTAGTAGTCTTGATATATCCAACATGAACGTATTGCCAAAATTACAAGAAGTGTGAATGCTCTGATTTTATTGTTGGAATATAGCACCTATAACGTATGTCGATGAAGTCTGACCAATCGACCACTTTCACTTCACTAGTTTGTGCCAACAACTTAAGTGTGGGGTGGTGCCCCTACTGCTTGTTTATAGATTGTATCCATCGAGATGATGCTAACATGAACATTGTTTTAGTCTCAGATACAATGGCACCCAAAGCAAGACAAGACAAAGATAAGGCAACCACTTCCCAAAAAGACAAGAAAAGAGGACGAAAAGAGCAAGGAGAATCCTCCTCACTGCAAATACCTTGACATACTCTTGGAATCAGGTTTTCCTTATTTATTTCCACTGAGGACAGTGTGTCCCGTCTAAGTGTGGGGTGCTGGTATTTGTATGTTATACTTCTCTATCCGCATTTGCATCTATCTATGTTTGTTTTTTAGTTAATTTTTTTAGTTAAATTTTTTTTACTTAGTTTTGCATGAAATTATTCTAATAGGCAGCATGAGATTATAACAAGAGTTTGTGCTAAAATCATGACTATTGAGACGTTTAGGCTCTAATTGTGACTCACTATGTGATATTGTGTGGTTCAATTCCTTCATCTGTTGGGTCGAGAGTCTATACTACTCCCAATAAAGTCGACCATGTGCCTTGTGTGTGTGAGATAATAGTATATTCTGTGCTTGTGGCTGATGGTAGAACTTGCCTGGTATGTATGTAAAGCGAAAATAAAGAGTGTAAGTCTAGGAGATGATTTAGGCATTTCTTTGGCAACCTATACTTGTTTACCTTCATTTTAACCTACCCATGGACATCATCCTAGTTAACCCCTTTTGAGCCTTTAGCCTATTTTCTTTAACAGCCTCATATGTAAGCCTAATCCATTTTTTTCAAGACCATAATTTGATCCAAATTCCTAAGTGCTTTAAAGTGTAAAGTCATGTGACAAAATAAGAGGAAATTGGGTAAGTATGATGCTTTAGAATGTAATGGTGCTTGAATTTGTTATGAAAAAGAAAGTGCTATCATAAGAGGTATGTTATGAAAAGAAAAAGGAAAGGAAAACTAAAAAGTTAGTTATGTTCAAAATTGAAAAAAACAAAAGAGAAGAAAAAGGGTGGTAGAATAAAAGAACGTAGAAAGGTTGTTTGAAAGAAAAAGTGTTAATGATACAATGTGATGTATTAAAGCGCTTAGGAACATAGTCACTATTTCTGGCCAAAATAGTCCTACCCGTCCCTTAGCCTACATTACAACCATCAAAAGACCTATTTGATCCTAAGCTTAGCATTCTGATATTTAGTGGAGCATTACACTAAGGGCAAGCCTATGGTCATCAGTTGCAACATATGAATTCTTTGTGAGAGTGAGAGCAAGGATAATCCTATACCCATGTTTGAAATATATACAATACTTGTGAGTGATTATGGGTAATATATGGTGAGACACACATGGTTGATGAGTTTTGGATAGTTGTGTATGATTCTTTGTGCCTTAACTTTTGAATATGAGTTGGCTACCATCACGAGTCTATGCTAGAGGTTAAATTGTTTCTACTAATGATCGGAAAACTACTCTTTGTTGATAGTTGTTGTGCTTGTCTTGACGAATATTTTGTGTTGTTACTGTGAAACCCTAAGTTGATGATTTAGATGGACATGATAGTTTGTTCGAGGACGAACAAAGCCTTAAGTGTGGGGTGTTGATGACAGGCGAATTTACACGCCTATAGCACTAGATTTTGCCCATATTTTAGCCAAGTTTTGAGAACAAATTATATATTTCATGCACTTTTAGTCCTTTTTCCTGTAAGTGAGCTAACGAACATGATTAGTAAGTTTTCAGGTATAAATGATGCAGAATTCAGCATTTTATGGATAACTTGACGCCAAAGAAAGCTTCACGAAAGTAGGAGAGCAAAGCTTGGACGCCAAGGACCAAAAGTGGCGCATGAAAAATCTGGCCCGAGCAAAAACAACAATTCTGAAGACTTTGGGGACTAGCAGTAATTTATTAGGATTAGGATAATGATACATTAACCTAGTAGGATTGGGTTAAGTAATTCATTAGCTTAGTAGGAATAGGATATGGGTATTATAAATACCCTATCTTGCTAGAGATTTTTATTCATTCCACACAATTCCCCCATTCCATCAGTTCCCATCCATCCACCATCCATCCATCCATCAAAACAATTCTCTTTATTAATTCATTGTTGACATTATTATTCATCTATTCAATTCTTAATTTCTGCAACAAGAGAAACGTTACTTTGCCAGGAATTCACGCCTAACGCCTACCACACTATTACTATACGAAATCTTTATTGTGGTATAATAACAATGTCGATTGTGATTTCCTTCGCACTCATGGGTAACTAAACTTCTCTGTTGGGGTTATGGAAGCCTTATGAGATACTATCTAAGGCTATGAGTTTGTGAATTTGTGACACGTGTGTTGCTTATATCATTATTCTCTTCATCCTAATGCAAATTCTTGTGGCTGCAGATGCATAGAATACGCCAGTATAGCATTAACTTGTTCGAAAGAAAAGTTATATGTCTGGAAAAGAGATAATGTCAAGGTAATAGGGTCCCATCCCCTATTAAAAAGTTAGTGCCGTAACTGGATTAACCTCTTGGAGAATTTGTACCGTTAGATACGCTTTAAGCTCGAAAGAGTTAAAGTAAAATAGTCCTTGTTGAGGTCGAAAGACGCTTGGATTTACCATCGAATACAATTCTCTATAAGCACATGCATGTCTAAATTCCGCACAACTCATAGCCAATAGAGACGTACAACTCATAAGGTGGACATAACCCCAAGCTCTCAATTCTCATTGTTTTACATCTTACCAAACATTCTTACTTTTTACTTTGCTAGTTTCCGTTTTTACCTTATTATTTTGATTACATTACTTGCACGACAAAACTCCCCCCTTTTTTATGAGACTTGCACTAAAAGTCTAGTAATCTTTGCTTACTTGTTGACCAAGCTATTCCCCGTGGGATCGATACCCAACCCAGTTGGGTTATATATTTGACAGCGACCGCTTTACACTCCTACGAGAGCTATAGATTGAGCGTTATCAAGCCGCCAACTTTTCAGACCGTTCCGATTGTGAATGAAATTTCTGATGTATTTCCTGAAGAACTACCAGGTTTACCTCTTGAACGAGAAGTGGAGTTTGGTATTGATATGTTGCCAGACACACAGCCAATCTCAATTCCTCCTTATAGAATGGCACCAGCAGAGTTGCGAGAATTGAAAGAGCAACTGAAACACTTGCTAGAGAAGGGATTCATCAGGCCTAGTATGTCCCCTTGGGGAGCACCAGTATTGTTTGTGCATAATAAAGATGGTTCGCTGAGGATATGTATTGACTATCGGCAATTGAATAAGGTGACTATCAAGAATAAATACTCTCTTCCCCGAATTGATGATTTATTTGACCAGTTGCAGGGTGCCCAGTGTTTTTCCAAGATTGACTTGAGATCAGGCTATCATCAAGTGAGAGTCAAGGATAAAGATATACCCAAGATAGCTTTCAGAACACGGTATGGTCATTATGAATTCCTGGTTATGCCATTCGAGCTGACAAATGCACCCGCAGTTTTTATGGATCTGATGAATAGGCTGTTTAAGCCGTTTCTAGATGTGTTCGTGATAGTTTTCATAGATGATATTCTGGTCTACTCTAGATCAAAATAGGACCATGTTAATCACTTGAGGCAGGCGTTGCAGATTCTTCGTGATCGTAAGATGTATGCAAAGTTTTCTAAATATGAGTTTTGGCTCAAGTCAGTGGCATTTTTGGGTCATATTGTATCCAGTGAAGGCATAAAAGTTGACACTCAGAAGATTGAGGCTGTGAAGAATTGGCCAAGACCCACGACGCCTACGGAGATTCGTAGTTTCCTCGGGTTGGCAGGTTATTATAGAAGGTTTGTTGAAGGTTTTTCTTCTATTTCTGCACCCTTGACTAAGTTGACGCATAAAGCCTCCAAGTTTCAATGGAATGATGCCTGTGAAAAGAGTTTCCAAGATCTGAAGAGCAAGTTGACTTCTACACTGGTATTGGTACTTCCTGAAGGCACAGAAGGGTATGCAGTGTACTGTGATGCTTCGAGAAGTGGCTTAGGATGCGTATTAATGCAAAATGGTAGATTAATAGCCTATGGCTCTAGACAGTTGCGACCACATGAGAGGAATTATCCCACATATGATCTTGAGCTAGCTACAGTTGTATTTGCTTTGAAGATATGGCGCCACTACTTATATGGGGTTCATGTTAACATATATACCGATCATAAGATCCTGCAATATATCTTCAGTCAGAAAGATCTAAACATGAGGCAGCGGAGATGGCTTGAATTGTTGAAAGATTACGATGTTGATATCTTGTATCATCCAGGGAAAGCGAATGTGGTAGCGGATGCACTGAGTCGTAAGTCTAAAATGGCATCTATAGAAAAGCAGGGGATAATTAAGGATCTTCACCAACTAGCTAATTTGGGAGTTCGACTTCTTGAAACTCCAGATAAAGAGGTTATTGTACGTAATGCAGCGGAATCTTCATTGATAGCTGAAGTGAAAGAGAAGTAGTATGCAGATCCAATTTTATTGCAGCTTAAGGAGGATGTGCAGAGTGGCACGACAAAGGCATTTGAGCTTACACGAGAAGGAGTGCTTCAGTGTCAGAATCGTTTATATGTACCTGATGTAGTTGAGCTAAGAAAGAGAATTATGACAGAAGCACACTGTTCAAGGTATTCCATCCATCCAGGGTCGACTAAGATGTATCAAGATTTGAAAACAATATATTGGTGGAATGACATGAAGAAGAATATTGCCGAATTTGTAGCTGAATGTTTGAATTGTCAAAGAGTCAAAGTAGAACACCAGAAACCCGGTGGTTACATGCAATGTATAGATCTTCCAGTCTGGAAGTGGGACAAGATCAATATGGATTTCATCACGGGTTTGCCTCGTACATATCGGAAGTTTGATTCCATATGGGTGATCATTGATAGGCTTACCAAATCTGCACACTTCTTACCAGTTAAGACAACTTATACGGCGGAAGAGTATGCGAAGTTGTATATTAAGGAGATCGTTTGGTTACATGGAGTTCCAATTTCCATTATATCCGATCGAGGAGCCCAATTTACCGAGAATTTGTGGAAGTCTTTTCAAAGGAGTTTGGGGACACAAGTAAATCTAAGTACGACTTTTCATCCTCAAACGGACGGACAAGAGGAACATACCATCCAGACACTTGAATATATGCTACGAGCATGTGTATTAGATTTCAAAGGAAACTGGGATGATCACCTACCTCTTATCGAGTTTGCCTACAATAATAGCTATCATTCAAGTATCAAAATGGCACCATATGAAGCATTGTATAGAAGAAAGTGTATATCGCCAATAGGATGGTTTAAAGCAGGTGATGCGGTCTGGTTTGGACCGGATCTTGTTTATCAAGAAATGGAGAAGGTTAAAGTGATCCAACAACGGCTTGAAACAGCTCAAAGTCGACACAAATCTTATGCGGATTTTAGAAGAAGAGGACTTGAGTTTTCTATCGACGATTGGGTATTCTTGAAAGTATCACCAATGAAAGGAGTGATGAGGTTTGGCAAGAAAGGAAAGTTAAGTCCACGATACATAGGTCCGTACAAGATCATTCAAAGATTTGGACAAGTTGCTTATGAGTTAGAGCTACCTCAAGAGCTCTCAGCAGTTCATCCCGTATTTCATGTTTCGATGCTTCGCAAGTACATCGGAGATCCATCGCACATTACTACTACGGAAGATGTACTAGTTACAGAAGATCTCACTTTTGAAGAAATGCCTATTGCTATTCTTAATCGCCAAATTAAAAAGATAAGGAATAAAGAGATAGCATCGGTAAAAGTACTTTGGAGGAATCAACAAGTTGAGGAGATCACATGGGAAGCCGAGGAAGCAATGAAGATTAAGTACCCTTACCTATTCAACGATGAGGAGGAAGTTCATGAGACGGAAAAAGAACAATAACAAGTAAGTGTTTATTTTTATGCACGTATGTTATGATGATGAATATGTTAATTGTAAGCTTGGACATGTCATAATTGAGTAACTATGCTAACATTCAAGGACGAATGTTCTTAAGGGGGGGAGAATGTAAAACCCCGTAAATTTTTTTCGTACACTTATCGCAATTATATGGAGTCCTAAAGGCTTGCATATGGGTTAAATTAAGTTTATGGTGTTCGGAAGTATCCTGTCAATAGTTGTATGTGTAGGTATTGAAATAAGCTTTCCAAAGATATAAAGTTTTCCCAAAACAGAGGAGTATTTCATATAAGCGAGCACATTCGAAATTTCAAAACGGTGGTCGGGAAGCCTGTGAACAGTAAATCTGCAGGAAAATTACTGCAGCTAGGCAATTATTTTTTTGGATCAACTTTAGACGATCATAAATACTTGTACAAAAAGAACTGTTTCAGTTGCTATATATCGACGAAAATCTCCGAGAGTATTCTTTCCGATGAAATTGGTTTCATCCAAATCCAATGTCTGAGTAAGGAGCTATACCCGTTTTACTACAGCCTATCAAAAAAAAAAATAGAATTGTGGGACAGATTTTTAGGTCAACTTTAAAGGACCATAACTCCTTGTACAGGAAGAACTGGGTGGTATACTTTATATGAAAATGAAATACCTTTGAATTATATTTCCAATGCAATTGGTTTCACCCAAATCCGATACCGGAGCAAAGAGTTATGATCGATTTACTTCAGCCTGTCAAAACTGTCCACTGGGGACAGTTTCGGATTTATTTAAATTTTTAGGGCAAAATGGTCATTTCCTATTACCTCTTGGACGAAAATGGGTCTTTATAAACCTAAACTTAGCCTCATATATATTATATATCATCCAATTATTAAGAGAAGGTGAAACCCTAGCCTAATTTCAACTTCAAATATTTTGTGATTCAACCGTAGAAAATTCGAATTGGTTCCGTAGTTGTGTTCACCATCGCGAAAGCTTCGAGAAGCACCCCATGGTTATGTAAGGAGGATTTTAAATGCAAGAGTTCATTGTTAAGGTATGAATATTGTTTATTCTTGATTCTTATCCATGAATAAGTATTGATAAAGGATTATGAGTATTGTCTTGATGTTGGAAGATAACGAGAAACATAGTTATGAATTGTTTTGTATAAATTGTTAGTAGTAAATTATGGAAGTTGTTGTATTGGATTATGGAGGATGAATTGTGGTGATATATCATTATATTAGTGGTTATGCATGCCTAGTAATCATGTTGGTATTGGATGGTGATTAAGAAGGGAAATAAAGGCTAAGAGTGATGTTGAGGGATATTTCATGAAAATGCATGATATGTGAATGTAATAAGAGTATAAGAGGATGTATGTAGCACTCTTATTGATGAGTTAAAGGATTACTTCCTAGACATTACTTGGTGAAGTTAATACCTAAATGGTAAGGTTTGGTTGTTAATACTAGTTTGCCACAAATGACTTATTGTAGATAAGTGTTTGAAGAGTACGGGAAGTCAAGTTGGACTTGTATTGAAGTGGTTATATCAAGGTATGTAAGACATAGTCTATCTAATCTTTGGCATGCATAATGACCCATGGCACTCTCAAGTAAGCTTCCAACATTGTCCTACGACACATGACACATAATAACATCTTATGATCTTCGACACTACCAATTGAACTTGTTTTCATTTTTAAGATGTCCGGCTAGTCAAAAAAAATGTCTATATACTATTGTTGACTCCGAAATGGTTTAATGAGGTATCCATGATTCTCTACTTCATTTTCATGATATTGATTACCTATTTACATGTTTTTCCTATTGAGGTATCATGGTTTCAAGTTCCATAAGGTGTGACCACAAAGTAACCAATCTCAAAGATTAATTGAATTAAGAAATGGAATGTCTGTATTTTAAATTGATGATATGATGTGTTGTATTAGTACCACTGATCAGTTGGCCATTGTATTATAAAGTTTATGTATATATGCTATTCCAGGGGTGATCCCTGATGTGTTGTATTAGTACCACTGATCAGTTGGCCATTGTATGACATACGTTATGTATTGATAAGGATTACGGGAAGTAATAATATGAAAGTAATGTGCAGGTATCCCATCAGCTCTTTTAAGTGTGGTCTACTCATACTGTTTATTCACTGGTACCTGGGTTCTGTTGATCTTTTGTATCTCATCTTGACACTCACTGCCTTACATACTCAGTACATATTTCCGTACTGATGTCCCTTACGGGGGACCCATATTCATGCCTGCAGGAACAGGTACTTCAGGTCGTACACCTCCGTAGTAAGAGCTAGGACATTCTGTTGTTAGTGGTGAGCTCCAGTTGTTTTGGGGCATCCCAAGTCGTTTCTATATGTATTTTTGGTATTTGTATAAAAGTCTTTTGTGGGCGGGAGTTTGTCCCGACCCTAACTCAGTTGTGTATCTATGTAGAAGCTTTTGTAGACATATTGTACAGCCATAGGAGTGTTTGGTTGATAGACGCGATGGCTCTGATGGCCAATTACTGTTTATATATATTTATGCGTGTCTGTTGGGATGATACAGGTACTGTTTTCTTCTATTTACAACGAAGCGCTGCCCAACTTTCTAATTTTCATAAGTAATGTAAATGTGAAAGTATAGGTTATGAACGGGTTCTCCCGTGCCTCCTCGGCTACGGGTGCCAGTCCGCTCCAATGGGATTTGGGGTATGACAAATAATATCATAAATGTATGAGAAATAATGCATGCTGACAATAATAACTATCTTCGCTTGAATTATCTGAAACATTATTTCCATAAATCATCAGTAATGATACGTGTTTCATAAATCTCATAAATCATTTAACTCGACTCAAACTCTGTAACTCGTGACTCAGAATGACTCGGTAACTCAAGGTACTTAGATCATTATGGACTTGGAAGTTTCTTATAACCGACATAACTACACCATGTGAGCCGCATGGAGTCCAACGTTTTGCCCTCCTAAGGAGAGAACCCCACATTGGCAGGGGTGTCGTACTCTTGCCAGGGAGTACAACCTCAATCTCATCATCACAATCTCATACTCGGCCTTTGGCCCACAACTATCAACATCAATCCTACGGTGGCACATAGTTCTGGAGAAATACCACATTTCTCGCTCGGTACTAAATACTTCTCCCAGACTCAGCTCAGAACGCGTTAGGAAATCCACCTCAATCAATATCAACTCATGGGTCTATCATGATGACCAAAACAATAGTATATCTCATCGGTAAATCATATACGACTGTGGATTCCTAACTCGACTCAAATTCAAACAATGTTTCTCAACATCAAGTACATTTGCTTATCAAATCATTTCAAATACCAAAGCTTCAAGGAAACATCATCAAACTTATTCTTGACTTTCAATTCAAATATCGATATATATATATTCAATAATCAAATTTCTCATAGAAAAATACAAATCTTTACACTTATCATAAATCACTTAGAAATCATCAATATATAATGACAATATACATCTCATGGAATAAATACTCAATTTAAGAAGCATGATGGTGAAATAACCATAAATATCAAGCTTATTCAACTCAAGTCTCATAAATCATACATAAGGAAATTTGGGTGTAAATCCAGTTGTAAAATCATGTAAATCAATAATAGAAAGTAAATCTTTAGGCACAACAACGAAAGGCGTGTTTTTGTTGAAACCCCAACCTACCTTGGATTTTGATTTGAAGATGTGGAAACTTGTTTGGAAATCTTCTCACACTTTTAGGCCAAGATTCTTGATGCCTTTGACTTGGGAAACTTATTTCTTGAATAACTTGGAGAAATTCATGGAAGATTCTCTGAATTTCTTAGAAGAGGATTTGGATTTTGGATCTTGTAGAAACCCTAGTTTCTAGGAGATTCTTGGAAGATTGGAAGAGAAAGGAGAAGGAAATGAGTGGATCTTCTCCACTTTAATATATATATATATATATATATATATATATATATATATAAGACCACATGGGGAGGAAATGACCAAAATGCCCTTTTTTTAAAATGCTGAAATTTGCTGATCGGGGCCTGTGACGGTCGATCTGATGGTCCGTCAAGTCTCCTAGCGGTCCACCAGATCGTCCGTCACTCGAGTGCCAAAACTGGAACGTTCTTCCTCGACGTGATGGTTGAAGTGACGGTCCATCAGGAAAATAACGGTCCACCAAGTGGTCCGTCACTCGAGGGCCAGAAATGAGACATTCTGTCTCGACTTGACGAACCCCTTGACGGTCCTTCAAATTTTTGATGGTCCACCAACTTGGACGTCACACGATGGTCTAAAAAAGGAGTCACTACCTCGGCTTGATGGGGCACTTAACGGTTCACCAAGGACCTGATGGTCCACCAAGTCGACCGGGCGATCTGATATTACTGAGTAAAACAGCTATAACTCCCTCGTCCGAAGTTGAATTTCAATAAAATTGGTATCGATGATAATCTTATTCAATGCTCTACATGACAAAAATTAGAAATTAGAGAAATACAATATGGTTTAAATATCAATCACTATGTAAGTCATACATATCCACTCAATAGACAAATTTAGGCTTAAGAAACGATCGGGGTATTACAGTTGTTTGAGAGCACATATTATGAAACCCCTCTCGTATCTTGAATTAAACATTATGGTTTTGTCAGAAAAGAGTTGAAATGCATGCCTTATGATTTGAAAGTAGTTTTCTCAATGTCATAGCAATTGAAACATGATTTAGAAATAATGAGAGGGTGTTTTTTTATGTTACTATGATGTTCTTGTATTAAAGAGAAAGAAATGCATGTAATTGAGAACTTGGCTTAAGTCATCGACAGACACTCAAACTTATCTTGAAAATTTACTTAGACCCCCCAACTAAGGCCTGTACCTATCAGGCCTCTAAACCCACCGAATTTTGATCCAATTGGGCCTTTTTTGCCTAACCAGCAACAAGCATAGAGTGTGTGTAATACACTCTCCTGACGTGGCAAAATTAGCCAATTAGAAAAAAACACGTGGCAGATAAAAATAATACGTGGAATTACTAATTTTTTCTATTTTTCTATTTAATTATCTATTCAATAATAATTTTAATTAAAAAAAATGGAAAAAAGCACCCCCAACCCCACCAATCGTTATCTTCACACTACCCCTCCCCCGGCATTTCACAATTCTCTCACACACAAGGAAAATTGGCAGATGAAAATGGAGGTAGCAGGTTCATCGAAGAAGATGATAGCAACACAAGTAGAAATGGTGGAGAAAAAAAGTACCATTAGCTTATCAAGATCAGTACACACACCTATTGATCCCATTGAACAAGTGTCTTCAATCCGAATTTTACCTCCCATGAAAATGCGAAGACGAACGCCATACATATGAAAAGTGTGCCTATGAACTTGTTATGGAAAGGATGCTTCAGATGCAGAAAATCCATGAAGAAGATGCACGAATGAAGCAAAAGTGAACACAATCCATTCTGCTCATTCCTAAGACTGCAAATACCTAGTTTTTCTATTGCTTAGGGAGATGAAAATTGAAAGAGGTCTCTGGTAATCCAGAGAATCGTCAAGTACTAGTTGGTGGATTTATATTTGAAGTTGATTTCTATTGAATGATAAAGATGATGGACACTTTGTAACCTCTACTTAAATGCAAATAATGTTTCTTCATCGACAAAAAAAAAAATCACACACGAACACATACATTCACTCTCACACACACAGAGTTCACTCACACACACACACGAGAGCAGCAATACAGTCAACATTTTTCAGCGAGACACACCAAAAATGAACTCCAAAATTCTAAAATTGTTCTATTACATGAACCCATAAATGATTTTCCAAAAATTCCAAATTAATTAATGAATTGAAGACGACAATGACAGTGGGGTGAGGTGTTGTGAAGAGGACAAACTGAGGTTGGGTGGGGTGCTTTGAAGAAGCGGGGGTAGAGTGGGGTTGAAGACGTGGGGGTGGGGTGAGGGTGGGGTGCTGTGAAGAAGAAGATGCGTGGGGGAGGGGTTGAAAAAAAATTAAGAAATTATAATAGTAAAATAATTTAAATATAATTTTTTTAATTAATATTGTTTGGGGCCCTTAGTGCTATGTGGCATGTTTTCATTCGTGCTTTAGTTAAAAAAAAAACTCATCACGCACCCTAAGCGAGTGTATAACACGCGGTGTGCCATGTAGGCAAAAAAGGCCCAATTGGATCAAAAATTGGGAGTTTAGGGGTCTGATAGGTATAGGCTTAAGTTGAGGGGTCTAAGTGAATTTTCGGGACAAGTTTGAGGGTTTGTCGATGACTTAATCCTTGATAACTTTGACATGACCACCTATAATTCTTGAAATGTTGAGAAAGAGAGTTTCCTTGCATACGTTTACATAAATTTTAAAGAATGAGTTTCTTGAAGAGAATTGTTGATATGGTGGTCCTAAATTCCATGTTTTGAGAACAAAGATATTGTAATACCCTGGGAAATTTTTCGTTGAAATTTTGTGTGTAAACGTGTTGGGTTCTATCTTCTAGAATGAATTATAAATTTTTCGTGCGTAATGTCTTATATTATGACCCACCATTGCGTAGAGTATCGAATAATCTTTCCAATGATATGTGGATCATCCAAAACGAACACACGAGTGACGAATTATGAACATTCCGATCGAACCATGAATAGTAGTGAACAGTAAAATGTGCAGGAAAAAGTACTGAGGCCTGGCGTATTTTTTATCCAACTTTAAATGATCATAAATTCTTGTACATAATAATCTGGGTGATCTACTATATACCAACAGAAAGCTCTGTGAGTCCTCTTTTCAATGAAATTAGTTTCATCCAATTTGTCTATAGGAGCAAAAAGTTATGGTCGATCTACTTCAGCCTATCAAAAGTGAATTTTTGGTTTAACTTCAAATGATAATAACTCCTCGTACACAATTACCTGGGTGAGATAACATATATCAACGGAAATATATGAGAGTCCTCTTTCTAATGAAATTGGTTTCATCCAATTTGAATATCGGAGTAAAACGTTATGGTTGATCTACTTTAGACTATCAAAACAGTCCACCAAAGGACAGATTTGAGAATTATTTGATTTTTAGGGGTGTTTTGATCATTCCCACTCACCCAAAATCCGTCCAAACCCTATATTAAATCCTATTAGAAGCATTATATGTTATATTTCATCAAATTCCCTCAAAAAGAAAACCCTAAGCTCCTACATCCAACTTCAAGAACCTCCAAAGTTCACCATTAATTCTGCAAATTTATTCAAGATTCCAAGTTCCTAGTTCAAGAACTCCAAGAACCATCATTCAAAGGCACGATTAACATCTCAAAAATGAGTATCGATCTAAAGCTCATCATTCAAGGTATGTGGGGTTTTTCAACAAGAACTCTCTTTCGTTCTTGTGCCCAAAAGTAATTTTCTTTACAAAGGCATGATTTTTATTTGATTTTTACGAATTTGAAGCATGAACCCATATCTTATGATGATTATTATGAAATATTGATGTTTATGATTTTGAAAGATGAATTTACATGTGTGGAGATATAAAGCATGAATCTTGAATGATATTTATCATGAGTTAATTTTGGGTCGTGAATCCCCATTGAAAATTGTGTTTTTTTGAGAAAGTGTGTGTTATAAGCACGTTGATGTTGAATATTTGAGATATTTTGAATGATTTGACCTTTTAATCTTAATGGAGTTGTTTTGAACTCGAGTGTGAAAGAAATCCACAATGTGGTTGATTTTGATAGATGGGAAGCATGATGACTCCCGATGTATATTTATATATTACTAAAATTGTTTGTTATGGATTGTGTTTGAAATGATCTGAGCTAAGTCCGGGAGAAATCTGTAGCTCCAAGTGGGAGGTATAAAGCGACCTTACTTCCCTAGAACTACATGCCCCCATAGGAGTGAGCCTGAGGCTGATTTATATAGTGATCACTAGTTTGTGTGGATTTGATATCGATAGTCCTACTCCGATGACAAGGATAGGACGGCTCTCCCTAACGTGGGTTGTACGTTGGACTCCATGTAGCTCACATAGTTTATGTAGGTTATAGGATCTCCCAGTGTGTGTGTGTTTCCTTGTGTCTATGGTGAATGTTGAAGTGATTTGAAAGTGGAATTGTGAAATTTATTCTTTCGAAAGATTTAAATGATATTTACATTATGAGAATTGATGTTCTTGATGAATTGAAAGTGATTGACAAATTATATGATGGCTCACATGTGTTATTGTACTTATTTTATCCTCTCATGATTATGATGATTTTCTTCAGGCTATGTGAGTCTTTCATACATCCTGCATATTTCTTATAAATATTTATGATGATGATGTTTATACAACTGCATACACCCCCATATACTCGGTCCCTTTCCATGGTACTTACCCACATCTTCGGATGTGGGCTGCATTTTCTCAGAATATAGGTTCAGGTGCTCAGTTTCAGGTTTGATAGTGATTCTTCGGGCATGTTGTTCTACATCCTCTATTGTGGTGAGTCCTCATGTTCCGAGGACGTGATGTCTGATGTTGGTTTCACGGAATTGTTTACATTTGATAACTGAGTATAAGTCAGTTGGGGCATGTCTCAATAGCTCGCTAGTTTTATTGATTTTCTTAGAGGCTTGTCAGACTAGTATAGATGTTGGGAGTTGACTAATAAGTCGTATTTTGTTATCTTTCTGAAATTCTTTTATTCTTAGATGATGATTACTCTATTGATATTTGAGCGTTATTTATGGAAACCCTGTTGATTTGTGTTGAACTGAATGAAAATGGCTCAAAGGGTTAGCTTGGGGCTACTCGTAGCCTCAAGCACCGTGTGACGCTCCGGGATCCGCTTTCCGGGGCGTTACAGATATAATTTGCTAAATGGCTCAGAGAATGTGACTTGCTAGTCAATGGTATGACGATACCATATAAATGTATGCCATGAGAGAGTTAGAGTTTGATTTCAGAGAATTTATGTTTTAAAGAGTTAAAAACTGGGTTGATGTGAGTTAGGTGGTTACCCAAAGAAAGCTCGAGTCAAATGACTCTATGCTGAAAACCGCGATTTGCCGATACGGGAACTTTGTACCCTGCTATGTGATCTTTTGTACCTAGTACTTTGTCATCCCAAATCGGGACTTATGGTTTGGAGCCCTGCTTCGTGATCTTGAGCCCAACCACGATATAATGACTTGATTGGGGTTGTGGAACCCTGCTGTGTGATCTTGTGTGCTCTTCCCTCACTAGTATTCCTATCTTGGCGGCAACCGAGATAAGGTAGTCGGTGAAAGCTGGTAAATTGTAGGGTATACTACCTAGCGCAGAAGTAAAACAAAGAGTGTTACAGAGTTCAGATGATTTTATAGAGTCTTTTAAAAATGCCCATGTGATTTTTACCACATGACATATTTATGAACTGTTTTAAATTGCTCTCATATATGTTGAATATAAATTATTATTTTGGATTTGCTCTGCACATCTGTATTGACCCCCCCACCTCCCAGGTTCGGAGGCTCAATCTAGGGGTCCGGCTAAGCAGTAGAGTATCCAGAGAGAAGAGATCAGTGCAGTGGTGAGCCTTCTTTGTTCCAGAAAGCCTATTATATCAGATTATGTTATTTCTTTTGTTTTGGTCTACTGGGGGCCTTGTCCTAGTTTTCAAACAGTTATCATTTGATCATGTAGTAGAGATTTCGCAGATTGTTCTAGATGTTGTTTAGTTGATTTCGGATTTCATTCTTTATTGTTAAACTGAATTCAGAGTATGACCATGTTTCCGTATCAGATTGTATTTCCACATCTTCTCTTATTAGATGAATGTTCTGCATGACTACCAGATAGAGTAGGACGTCCGGGCCTTCATGGTTCGGGATGTCCGTCACGGCCAGCCCCTAGTTCGGGTCGTGACATCTTGTTAGTGAGAGTGTCTCATTTAACGAGTCTATATTTTGTATAAAGTCTCCCATGTGAAGCCTATCGAAGAATAAAGATCCATTTCGGGGAACCATAATTGTTGCATACCAACCTTTTCCCATGCACTGAAGAAAACATACCCCTTTGCAGCAAATACATTTTCTTGATTGAGTACAGTTCTAAGTTTAAAAGGTCACTCCATGTCATTCCAGCTTTAATTAAGTACTATCACAACCTTCATAATCTTCCTTAGACACCATGATGCTTATTTAAAGTCTGCCTCCCAAATATGACCTCCTTTACGGTAATATGTATGAGCTCATTCTACCCAAAGTTTGTCTTTCTTCATACTCAAACTATATAAATCCTTGACTATAGAAGCCTTATTTCATATTTCCACCTCAATGAAGTTCACACCACTAGCTGAGAGAGATTGCAAAAAGTATTTCATGCTAGTAAAAGCTTAATTAGACTTTATTTTCTCAGAAGTATAAAGAAACTTTTAGCAAACATCAATAATTTGGGTGGGAATTTTCTTGGGCAGAACAAAAAATTAGGACCAATACATTCAGAGGCGGACCCACGTGGATCCATGAGGATGCACGTGTATCCGGTAACTTTAAAAAAAAATTAAATATGTATGTATAGATACTGTAAAAACTTGGTAATATATTAAATCGTGCACACATAATGTCAAAGTTTATCTGGGTGCATTGGTTCAGAGAGCAGATGAAAGGTCTCTCTGGTCCATGACGTTGCGGGTTCAATTCCTGCCAAGCATTTCTTTTTGTTTTGCCTTTATAATTAATGCTTCAGCCATTTAATTGTGTACCGGGTTCGATTCCTGGCAAGCATTCCTTTTTGATTTGCCTTTACAATTAATGTTCCAGCCATTTAATTGTGTACCTTTGTCACCTCCTCATCTGACCCACGCCTCCACCCTTTAAATACGTTTGCCACCTCCACATCTGGCTCCACGGCCCACCCTTACTTTAAATTAAATTTAATGTATATTCTTATTTAATAAATCCATGGGCCATGAAAATTCTCCAATCCAAATCCAAAACTGTCAAGCCAACAACATCAAATCCCTAAAATTTACAATTTCCCCAAGTTCTCTTCAAGCCAAGTAATATCCCATTTGGCCATGAAAATCATAATTTTTTGAAGTTGAAATTAAAGTTGAAGTTTAAGTTAGAGCTATGTTTGACCATGAATATAAATTAAAGTTATTTTTAAATTTTTGTGAGAGAAATATGAGTGAAAAAAGTGAAAATATAATTTCGAAATTGTATTTGAAATTTTCATAGCCAAACTCATCTTGTTTTCACTTTTTTCAATGAAATAATTTTTCGAAAAAAAGAAAATAATTCATGGCCAAACAGCTACAAAATATACGCTAGAACACGCACACTCAGCGAACAACTTTTTCAATTCTCGCTACTGCAATTGTAGAGAGAGCTTTTTAATCCATGAAGCATATCAAGAATGAGTTGCGTAACAGTATTGGTGATGCATTTAAAAATTGATTGTTAAGTTTGTTACATTGAGAATGATGTATTTGTAAATATAAGTAATGATGCAATCATTGACCGTTTTCAGAATATGAAAACGCGTCGACGTCTAGTATAAAAGAATAGTCTACTTTTGTTATATTAATACTAAATTAATTACATTTGATTATTTTGAAGTTTATACTTTGATCATAATTTTTTTTAAAATTTTTAAGTTTAAAAAAGTTGTATGCCAAATTATGTAGTTGATAGACATTACCATGTTAAAGATAATAGTGCACCCCTATCTTCAAATCCTGGGTTCGCCTCTACTGCGATGTCATCCTGGTTAAGAACTCTGATCCCACCTGTGCCAAGCCCAACGCTGGCCGTGATCATTCTCATATCATCCTCACCCGCAATAATGGCATGATTTCCGATGTCCGTTTTGCCAACGCAATGGGTTTTCTCCGTGATGAGCCTCTTGCTAGCTGCACTCAGATCCTCCAGCAATACCAATTAACGGATGACCAATTTTGAAGGGTTTAGAACGCATTCTTAGTTGTGATAATGGCGATGCTTTAGGCCTGAAGAAGTGGTACACTTATTGTTGGGTTCAAAGTATATGAAAAGTGTGAATAGAAAATGGAGGAAACCAAGTGGAAGGAAAAATAGAGAAGAAAACACCAAAATGGAAAGTTTACTCAAAAATGAAAGCCTATTATTTCTCCCACATTAGTGGGAAAATGTGACTTTCAAGTGTTTATATTAAGAAACACTTATTCCACTTGGTAAGTGAGGCAAAAAATAAGAGACGCCTCGCGCCGTCGTCGTTGACGCAGTAAATTTTTTCTGTGTTTTGATCCTCCAGTTATATGCATGCATGCACTGTTTCGAACTGATGCTTCTGAGGGATGCACTGTTTCGAACTAAGGATGCAATCCTTCAACAAAATGACACGCTGACTCATGAAACGGTCTGCCTGTTTGGAAAAGATGCAATCTTTGGACGAACAGACATGATTTTTCAGGAAAGGTCACATCTTAAGTGAACCATTGCTACTTTTCAGAAGAAGTATATGAAGGCTATATAAACCTGCTTTCATCCACAGGTTTAGATACGAATTTTCTGAATTACAATTTTTCTTCTTGTCTTCAAAACATTCTGTGTGATCAATCAAACTGTTGAGTGAGTTCGTTGAATCCAACAATTTGAGGTACCTCTATTGTTCGGATTGAAAGTCATTTTATCCTAGGAGGAAGATTCCCTAACCTCGGGTACAGTGAGGGGAATTATTCCTTAAGGACACTCCGTGAAGTCGGGAGACTTGGCCTTACAATTTCTATTTCAGCTATTTTCTGAAAATAAACACACTTCTTAGATAGATTATTCATAATCTAGTGTTGAAGGTGTTAAGTAACTTTAAAAGTGTTTTTGTCTTAGACTTGAATTAGAGTTGAAGTTGGTGTTGCATGTATATAGATTCTTGTACCCAAACACCATACTATAACACTTATGTCTATCGTTGTTTCTTGATGACTGAATGTTTCTTACTCTACTGCTTGTCCATTTTACCTAGCAATATATTTAATGGCTCGTTAAATTTGTTGTTACTACTACGTGATTATGTCTGGAATCTCTTTCATTTTGTGAGACCTATGAATGATGTTGGTTCTGTTCTATCTATCTGATCATTTATTTTAAATATAATTGTAAAAACATAGCCTAATGCGTTAAAAGCTTTCGTCATGCACAGAACATGAATATAAATTGAATTACAAAGGTCTATTACACACATTCTTACTACATCAATTATTTGTACAAAAAAGTTCTCACTAAATCGTAATTTGTGTTGATATATCTAAACATAGAAACAATTCTTTCTATTGGGTTAAGGTCTATATATGTGGAAATTCAAATAAAAAATTATAACAAATTAAGTTAGTGGGTTGACTATAAATTTTGAAAGTAGAACTTGAAAATTTATCTTCAAATATTTTTTTGTTATAAAATTTAATTAGATTTTAAAAATTTAATCTTCAAATATTTTTCAAATTTTTAAAATTGCCGAAGATCAATTTTAGTTGCTCTGGAATTTTCAGTAACAAATTTAATTTTTTTTATGTAATAAAAAGCATTTCTAAACAGAACTTCAAATTTTAAAATGATATTTCAAATCTCAAATTTTTAAATTTTTAAATTTATGATTAAATGATATTTATTCTTTTTTTTTTTCATTATTAAAAACATTTCTTAAATAGAGGAAAGATCTCTTAAGTAGCATGCATTAGCTAACATGTATCTAATGCACAATTAAGTCTTTTTATCACGTTATAACACATATAAAAAGCTCAATCTTTTTATCATTCATTCTACCTATTCTCAATAATACGTATCGAAAAGACTAGAGAAAATTAAAATTTTTGATGAGATTTTTTTTCAAATCTCATCGTAGGTTTGACTTTTGCTGCCACCTACATGAAATAAAAAAGAACTCCAATAATTAAAAAAATAATCAAACATGAGGAAATTCTAATTTTTTTCTATGAGAAATTAAAATATCTTTTGGCATTTCTTCTCATTTTGATATCTTTTTTCTGTACTTTTGATGCAACACTATTATTTCTATAAATACTGAAGAAGACAAATGATAAAGATTAAAATCAGAAAAATTTCAAAAGAAACTGAAAGAAAGAAGAAAGAAAGTAGAAGAAAGAAAAAACAAGGATAAGAGCTATAACTTCTCAGCACAATAGGAGTGTTAGCGCGTGTCTTTCACTATTTAGCTCAAATATGAGTGAGGTTTTTTAAAGGAGCGTCTATTTCAGTTTAAAATAGTTTAGAGGGGGGAGGGGTCATAGTACCCCGTAAAGTTGAGACGTGTTACAACACTTTTCGTTAAAGTTTAGGAATATATAGGATTCGTGTCCCTTAATTTTATGCATGTATTGTATTTATATAATTTGTTAGTCATCAAAATGGATCGCGCTAAACTATTGTTCATGCATGTACATGTATATTATCATATGATCAAACAGTAATGTGAATTATGTTACATAAATTGTTATCTTATTAATTATGAAAGTAAAAATTTGCAACATATATTTTTTGTGCTTAAAACTATTCATAATTTCACGTATTATAATTCTTTTAAATTTTATCTTTAAAAGTGGGGTTTGTGAATTTTATGATGTGTATTCTTTAATAGTTTTATTTTTGAAGAATGAGAAATATTCTAAAAATATCTAGCTCATAAAATAAAAGTTCTATGTTATCAAAGAGAAAATCAAAAATAAAAAGTGTCAACTAAACACTTTCATAGTTGTAGATCTATGAATGAAAATTTACAATAAAAAATATTTAAAATTATCTACATATAACGAGTGTTGATTATGCTGATGTGCTTATGATGTTTGACATCAAAAGCTCAATTCTATATTGTGATATACATCAAAGAAAGCTGATATACATTATGAATCTGATATAACAAGCTATTGATATTATAATATATGAAAAAGTGAAGCGTAATACAAAATTAAATTATCTATAATCATCATAAGTCACATTACTGGCTTTTCATATTATGGTTGACATTAAATAAAAAAGTTGTTTTATGCTTAACTTTTTTTTTTGATACCTGGATATATATATATATATATATATATATATATATATATATATATATATATATATATATATATATATAAAAGGAAACTAGAACATTACAGTAGTAGCAGTAGTGTCAAGAGCACTATGAAGTACAGAAAGATTTCCCCAGCTAGCTAAATTATTACAGGAAGACCTATTAACTAATCTACACAGTGGGAGTCCTTGTCTATCCTTATGAAGGCAGAGGCGAACCCAAAATTTAAAGATAGGGGGTGCATTATTATCTTTAACATCGTAATATCTATCAACTACATAATTTGGCATATAACTTTTTTGAACTTAAAAATTAAAAAAAAATTATGTTAAAAGTATAAACTTCAAAATAATCAAATGAAATTAATTTAGTATTAATATGACAAAAGTAGACTATTCTTTTATACTAGACATCGACTCGTTTTCATATTCTAAAAACGATCAATGATTGCATTATTGCTTATATTTACAAATACATCATTCTCAATGTAACAAACTTAACAATCAATTTTTAAATGCATCACCAATACTGTTACGCAACTCATTCTTGATATGCTTCATGGATTAAAAAGCTCTCTCTATAGTTGCAGTAGCAAGAATTGAAAAAGTTGTTCGTTGAGTGTGCATGTTCTAGCGTATATTTGTAGCCGTTTGGCAATGAATTATTTTCTTTTTTTCTGAAAATTATTTCATTGAAAAAAGTGAAAGCAAGATGGGTTTAGCTATGAAAATTCCAAATACAATTTCGAAATTATATTTGAAAAAGTGAAAACAAATAAATTTATTTTCACTTTTTTCACTCATATTTCTCTCACAAAATTTTAAAAATAACTTTAATTTCTATTCATGGTCAAACATAGCTCTAACTCGAACTTCAACTTTAATTTCAACTTCAAAAAATTATGATTTTCATGGTCAAACGGGATATTACTTGGCTTGAAGAGAACTTGGGGAAATTGTAAATTTTAGGGATTTAGGGGGATTTGATGTTGTTGGCTTGACAGGTTTGGGTTTGGATTGGAGAATTGCCATGGCCCATGAGTTTATTAAATAAGATTATGCATTAAATTTAATTTAAAGTAAGGGTGGGGCATGGGGCCAGATGTGGAGTGACAAAGGTATTTAAAGTGTGGAGACGTGAGCCAGATGAGAAGGTGGCAAAGGTACACAATTAAATGGTTGGAGCATTAATTGTAAAGATAAAACAAAAAGGAATGCCTGCCAGGAATCGAACCCGGTACATAATTAAATGGCTAGAGCATTAATTGTTAAGGCAAAAAACAAAAAGAATGCTTGCCAGGAATCGAACCCGCGACGTCATGGACGAGAGAGACCTTTCATTTGCTCTGTGAACCAGTGCACCCAGATAAACTTTGATATTATGGGTGCACGATTTAATATATTTCCAAGTTTTTATAGTATCTATACATACATATGCGATTTTTAAAAAAAATTATTGGGTGCACGTGCACCCTCATGGATCCACGTGGGTCAGCCTCCGTATGAAGGAGAGGTAAGGCTTGCATCAGAGGATGCCACAAAATAGGTACTACATTAGAAGACAATAGCTGGGAGCCCATCGAACACAAAAAGTCTGCAACACAGTTTTATGCTTAACTTATGAATAAATCATTAAAAATTAGTGTTATGAAGTCACTGGGACAAGTGAAATAATGTAAAATTTTATTTTATAAATTTACGTGTTGCTCAGTTAATTTAAAGCTCATAACTAATAATGGTAAAAAAATAAATCTCAGTTGTTAGATCAAGTACTTAATGAACGGGCGAGATTAAATCTGAACTTCATAAAATAATCCTAACTCATCCATCAGAGTTCTACACTTTTTCAAATCACTGACGGCAATGGTAACTAAAGTTAAAATAAAGTAGAAGCAAGTTTTTCTACTAACCCTACTGCTAAGTTCTTCCATCAGGTACGACTTCTATGATGAATTTTGTATAAAATTTATCATGTACAAGTTTTTATATTTATGTGATTTATGTGATAGTAAAATGTATGTTCTTGAAATTTAATTTTACAAAAGAAATTATGAATTTAAGAAAGATAAGCCTTTGGTGATAGAATCGATGATGAAAAATGATTCCCAATCAAATAAAGCTCTATAGATTCTTTTATAAAAGATAATTTTATTTTTTCAATTAATTTTGTCAAAATAACTTTTTTCAAAAAATGAAAATCTTATTTTTTTTTTATTAAATTTACGATAGATGCACCATCCGTCAATACAATTATACTCTATAACCTCATCATGTCAACTAGAAAAATATCCCACTTTTAAAGATGTCCTCTAAGATAATTAACTAATAGCATTTGATCTAACTCAACAATCTTACTCGTTAGCAAGTAAATCTATACATACAATTATATTTTTTTTTCTTGTAATTTACTATTTTAAGTTTATTCCATTCAAATTCAAAACAGCTTATGTTAGCAAATTGAATTCTTTTCAGTGCATTTAATATTAAAAAAAATGACATGTTAGAAAGATTTTTTTCCTTTTCCAAATATTGATGAGCATAATATTAAGTAAGTAATTAAGATACCTAAAAAAAGATAAATAATAATATTAAGTAAGTAAGATGCCTAAGAAAAGATAAATAATAATATTAAGTAAGTAAGATGCCTAAGAAAAGATAAATACTCTTACAATTAAAATTAGTAAATATTTTTCTCAAAACATCTACAGGAGTCATTATGGATATAAAATAGTAATAAGTGAGTATGAGTGCTTGAAACATTAATTAAAAATCATACTTAGCAAGCTGGAGGACCCAATACTCTTAGCACACATAACTCTTGTTTTAGAAATAAATAATATATACTTTTGGTGAATTTTGTGCAATTTGAAATAACAATCTTTAAAAAAATTGCATCTAACAAAAGCAATACTTGACAATGCAAAAGATTTATTTAAACTAAATATTTATATTAAATTAATGAATACATGGTAAATATCTGTTACATATATGTACTTTTAACACGTAATTTTGATTAAATGTTAATATAATTTTTTTTGGTTTATTGATTGTTAAAATTAATTATTTAGATAGGAGGAAATAATACCATTCAAATAAGTATTTACTATTTATTCTTAACTATTATTTTACAAAAAAAAAATATAATAATATTTTTATGATGAATAATCACTTTTACTTTTTTTTTTCTTATTTTAGTTCTAAATATGAACCATTTGCTATATCAAGCTACTTAAGAAAAAGTAATAAATGTTCACTTTGAGTACAATCTTAAAAATTAAAGATAAATTTAATAACAAAATTTAAAATTAATTTCATCGCACTTTCTTCATTTTCTCTTTTCAATAATAAATGCTAAATTATGGCAGACAAGATTAATCAAAATCAGGAAATAACTGCATTGAAACATAAAAATCATTCGCTATTTGTGAAAATGAAAGAGTTGGAAGCAATTCTCAGTGCGGAGTTAAAAGTCAAAGAAAATGCAATTAAAAGCTGAAGCAGAAGCCTGAGAAACAAAATGACACTATAAGTTTTTATAATGGTGTATTTGAAGCAATGGAAAGAGAAACTGAAAGCTTAAAGCAAAAGCTTGAGGATGTCAGTCAATGAAAAAACGAATTTGCTTTCTATTGTGAAGAATAAATTAGCGAAAACATGCATAAAAAAATTGCAAAGTGAAGCTTCAGAACTGAAGGACAAATTGGAGATTCAAGGTAACAAGATTTCTGAAAGGGTTATTGATGAGAACGGGCAAGTTGGTGGGTCTTCTGGTGTGAAAGCATATTGATGTGCATGCATGTTTTGTTGTTAATTTTGAAGGAGTTTTTCTCAACCGAGCATTTCGATTGAACTAAATTATTGAACAAAAATGTAATTGCAATTGTTATTTCTTTAAGTGAACATTTTATTGAACTAATTCATTGAATAGAAATGAAACTTCATTTTTATTGGAGATATAAACTTAAAAAAGGTAAGATGAGTTATTGTTCACACCTTATACTTTTCTTTGACATCTTTAATTGAGTAAATTTGGACGTTTGTCCATCATTTTCTAGAAATGTGTGAATTTTTTTTATAAAATGAATTTGTTAATTCTTTTTTTCTCCTTCTTCTTCATCTCAATGAATATTTTCAAGAATTTATTTTATAATAAAAATTTTAATTGATTTATACATAATCTATGTTGCTTTGATAATTATTATAAATATGTATAATAATCAGTTTTTTGATGAAATATGTGAAATATGTATTTTTTTTTATGTTATTTGATTATTTTATCCCTCTCCATAATTGTGTTATGGTATTTCTGGGGTGTGGGGGTGATTGACATAGTTCCCGATGCATTCTAGTACATTTTATGTGATATTGTGGTTTTTGATGGCTTCGAGAGCCTTATTTTTTATTTATGTGGATATAGTTTGATCTGTGCGATGGAGACTGAATGGACTGCACCAACAACTCTAGAATATCAATTTTAGTCTAGGTAGACCTTTGGTTCGGGTCTCAGTGCACCCAAGCTCATTTCAAACTATTGGTCGGAAATTTAAAAAAAATGAAAATATGAGTGTGGGATCCACGTTTGGTCTAAACGACCTCTAATGAAAAATTTAACTTCATCAACAGATCTGAAACGTCCATTTTAGGAAGCTAACATATTGGGTGTGATTTTACGCCTTTTAAATCTCATTTCGACCCTCAGTTTGGAATATTGTGATTTCGGATTTTAGGGGTCAACTTTGTGAAAACGATGATTTTTTTGAAAATCTAATATCTTCATTGAGTCTGGAGCGTTGAATTTAGTATGATCACATTGTTCATTTGCATATATCGGACTCCAAATGAATTTCGAGCACCCGTCGAAGTTTGTTAGACTTAAAAAAACTGCTATAGCAGAAAAATCTGCTATAAATTGCAGACTCTCTGCCCCCCTCCCCCTACTCCTCTCTTTTTTGGTCTATTTTGCTCATTTTTCATTTTGGCTCTTAAGAGTTAAACCCTAAACTAGTGTGGGAGCTTAAAAGTGAAGCTTGTGGAGTTTGAGAAGTTAGATTAACATCTATTTCTTGATTCTATTACGGATTTAAGGTAAGAATTCACTCATTTCTTAGTAATTTCTTGATTAATTTCTCAAAACTCCAAAAATCTTAGGGCTTGAATTTAAACCCTAATTTCACTCCTTTTCACTTGAATAATGTTTTTATCTTATAATTCTTGATTTTAACCCAAATTTCAAAGATTTTACCCGGTAAAACTTAAAAATAATTTTTCTTCGATTTGAACCTCGTTTTTATGCGATTTGACTTGAATTTTCATCTGTAAATTTCTAAAAATATGCGGAACACATTTTTGAAAGCCTTACTCATATTGACTATTTTTTGTTTGGTGTCAAAATGAACCCCCGGAACGAATTTTCAAAAACTAAGGGCAAAATCATAACTTTACTTCAAAAGCATGTTTTTCATATTTTTAGGAATCTACAGTTGAAAATCCAAGTCAAATCGAGTAAAAAAACGAGGTTCAAATTGAAGAAAACCATTTTAAGTTATCCGATAAAATCTTTAAAATCCAAATTAAAATCAAGAATCGGAGTTGTTTTAAGGGTCAAATTAATGAAAAACTGATAATTATAAGATAAAAATAGTATTCAAGTGAAAATGAATGAAATTGAATTTTAAAATCAAATCCTAAGATTTTTGGATTTTAAGAAATTAATCAAGAAATTACTTAGAAAAGGGTGGATTCTTACCTTAAATCCGTAATAAAACCCAGAAATAGATGTTAATTTAGTTTCTCAAAATCACACAAGGTTCAATTTTAAGCTCCCACACTAATTTAGAATTTAGCTCTTAAGAGGCAAGATGAAAAATGAGCCAAAAAAGAGGGAGAAAATCTACAATTTATAGCAGTTTTTTTCTGCTATAGCAGTTTTTTTAAGTCTAATGGACTTCAACGGGGTGTCCGAGATTCGTTCGAAGTCCGATATATGCAAATGAACTGTGCAACCATACTAAATTCGATATTTCGGATACGTTGGCAAAGTTAGATTTGTGAAAAAATATCATTTTCACAAAGTTGACTCCCAAAACCTGAAATCATAATTTTCCAGACCGAGGGTCAAAATGAGATTTAAAAGCCGTAAAATCATACAAAACATGTTTTCACCCTAAAATCGACGTTCTGGATCTGTTGGCTAAGTTGTATTTTTCATCCGAGAACATTTAGATCAAATGTGGGCCCTACATCCATATTTTCAATTTTCTAACTTTCTGACTAATAGGTTAAAATGAGCTGAGGTGCATCGGTATCCAAACCAAAAGTCTACCTAGCCTAAAATTGATATTTTGGAGCTTTTGATGTAGTTCGTTCAGTCATCCATCTCACGGATCAAAAGATATTCACATAAGTCCAAAATAAGGCTCTCGAAGTTATTAAAAATCACAATATCGCATAAATGGTACCAAAATGCATTTAAAACCATGCCAATCACTCCCACATCTTAGAAATACCATAATGCAACTATGAAAAGGGGTAAAATAGTCAAATCACACAAAATCACAAATTTCACATGTTTCATCAAATTTTCGGTCATTACATTACATGATTTGTTAGTCGCCAAAATGGATCACGCTAAACTATTGTTCATGCATGTACATGTATATTATTGTATGATCAAACAGTAATGTGAATTATGTTAAATAAATTGTTATCTTATTAATTAAGAAAGTAAAAATTTGCGACATATATAATTTTGTGCATAGGACTATTCATAATTTCACGTATTATAATTGTTTTAAATTTTATCTTTAAAAGTGGGGTATTAAAAAGATTGGAGAGTATATTTTAAAGCCTCACCGACGATATTTGAAAAAACTTTACATCAAAGATTTTGATTGTATTATTGTTGAAGCTTTTTTATTTCAACAAAGATGGCAATGAAAATAGAAACTACAATGAGATGATGCCGACGATATTTGAAAAAACTTTACATCAAAGATTTTAATTTTCTCCAATCTTTTTAATACCTATTCTCGAAAATAGATAGGATGAATGATAAATAGATTAAGATTTTATCTTTAGCGCGTCTTTCACCATTTAGCACACATCTGGGTGAGGCTTTTTAAGGGAGAGTATATTTCACTTTAAATTAGTTCGGATGGGGTATCATAGGACCCCTGTAAAGTTAAGGCGTGTTACAATAATTTTCAGTAAAGTTTAGGTATATTTAGGATCCTTGCCCCTTAATTTTATGCATATGTTATATTTATGTAATTTGTTAGACACCAAAGTGGATCGAACTAAAACTATTGTTCATGCATGTACATGTATATTATCGTATGATCAAACGATAATGTGAATTATGTTAAATAAATTGTTCTCTTATTAATTACAAAAGTAAAAATTTGTGACATATGTTTTTGTAGTAATGATTATTCATAATTTCACGTATTATGATTGTTTTGAATTTTATCCTTAAACGTGAGGTTTCTGAGCTTTATGATGTTTATTCAATAATAGTTTTATTTTTTTAAGAATAAGAAACAGTCTAAAAATATCTAGCTCATAAAATAAAAATTTTATATTATCAAAGAGAAAATCAAAAACAAAAAGTATCAACTAAAACGCTGTCATAGTTATAGATCTATTAATGAAAATTTGCAACATTTATAATTATCTACATATAATGAGTGTTGATTATGCTTATACCTTATGTGCTTATGATGTTTGATATCGTGAGCTCAGTTCTATATTTCTGATACACATCAAAGAAAATTGATATACATTATGAACCCGATATAATAAGCTGTTGATATTATGATATATGAAAAAGTAAAGCGTAGCACAAAATTAAATTATCTATAGTCATTATATTGGTGGCTTTTCATATTATGACTGACATCATAGAAAAAAATATATTTTATGCTTAACTGATAAATATCTATCTATCTATATCTATATCTATATCTATATCTACTAGTTTATAATTTTGCTATCTACATTGTGTGGTCATCAACCATTCCCTTAAAAAAAATTATGTGATATTTGAAATTTGTTGGCTCGATTATATTAGATTCATGACGTATAAAATAGAATACTCATTTATTTAAGGTGGAAGTGCTCCTTAGAAAAAATTTCTCAATTTTCAAAACTTGAATTTAACTCTAGTTAAGGGTGGAAGAATTTCATAAATAAAGTTGAGTTTCTTATAGAGTTGTTCTATTTACTAACGATAAAAGCAATGGTTTCAAGATTTGCATATATTCAACAGCATAAAGTTATTCATTAAAGACAGAAGTGCTCCTTACAAGGAATTTCTTAATTCTCAAAACTCCAACTCGAAACTTGTGATTAAGACTAGGGTAAGAATCCATGATTAATTAAAGTTCACTTGTCTTGATCAAAATGCACAAATCAAGTTGTAGTAATAAGGTGGATAAAAAACATAAAAATGACAGCATATCACTACTAAAAAAAATAGCGAAAAAACGATCACAAAAACTGACCACAAGTGATCGATTTTTTTCATTTTTCGACCACAAAATTGACCAAAATCTTTGATCGGAAAAGCAGCGGTAGCTTTTTAAAAACCGACCTCGAGTGGTCAATTTTTTAAAAAATATATATATTCATTTTTAAAATTTATTATTATTTTATTTAAATGAAAAAAATAATTTTAGGGAAAAATAAACCAACCACAAGTGGTCGGTTTTTTATAAAATTAATTTTATTAATTTAACTAAAAACCGACCACTTGTGGTCGATATTTTATAAAAAAAAAATTAGAAAAACCGACCACTTGTGGTCGGTTTTATACAAAAAAAAATAATAACATAGAAAAACCGACCACAAGTGGTCGGTTTTTCTGAGAATTTTAAAAAAAAAAATGAAAATCCAAATTCTGCATGCAACCACAATAATAATATACAACAGTAACCAAAATGAAAATACAACAACAAAAAGAAAACAAATGGAAATTTTCAAAAGTGTACAACACATACAAAATATCCAACAAAAGTGAGTACGAAAATACTACAATAATAGTTTCAACAATTCACCTTCTAAACAAAAATTAACTTTTAAAGTCACCGATACTTAAGCTTTTTCAACTAACAAAGGCACCAACGAAACTAATTCACTATTAAAGTTACCGACAATTAAGTATTTTCAACAAATAAAGTCACCAACAACATCACCTTCTAAACAAAAGTTCACTATTAAAGTCACCAAAACTTAAGCATTTTCAACAAATAAAGTAACCAACAACATCACCTTGTAAACAAATGTTTACTTTTCAAGTCACCAAAACATAAGCATTTTCAACTAATAAAGTCACCAAACACATAACCTCATAAACACTAATTCACTATTAAAGTCACCAAAACTGAAGTATTTTCAACAAATAAAGTCACCAACAACATCACCTTCTAAACACTACTTCACTATTAAAGTCACCAAAACCTAAGCTTTTTCAACTAACAAAGGCACCAACGAAACTAATTGACTATTAAAGTCACCGGTACTTAAGCATTTTCAACAAATAAAAACACCAACAACATCACCTTCTAAACACTAATTCATTATTAAAGTCACCGGCACTTAAGCATTTTCAACAAATAAAGTAACCAACAACATCACCTTCTAAACAAAAGTTCACTTTTAAAGTTACCGGCACTTAAGCATTTTCAACAAATAAAGTAACCAACCACATTACCTTCTAAATAAAAGTTCACTATTAAAGTCACCGGCACTTAAACATTTTCAACAAATAAAGTCACTAACAACAGCACCTCGTAAACACTAGTTCACTATTAAAGTCACCAAAACTTAAGATTTTTCAACTAACAAAGGCACCAACGAAACTATTTCACTATTAAAGTTACCAAAACTTAAGCATTTTCAACAAGTAAAGTAACCAACCACATCACATTCTAAACAAAAGTTCACTATTAAAGTCACCAAAACTTAAGCATTTTCAACAAATAAAGTCACCAACAACACCACCTCGTAAACACTAGTTCACTCTTAAAGTCACCAAAACTTAAGCTTTTTCAACTAACAACGGCACCAACGAAACTAATTCACTATTAAAGTCACCAAAACTTAAGCACTTTCAACAAGTAAAGTCACCAACAACATCACCTTCTAAACACTAATTCACTATTAAAGTCACCGGCACTTAAGCATTTTCAACAAATAAAGTAACCAACAACATCACCTTCTAAATAAAAGTTCACTTTTAAAGTCACCGGCACTTAAGCATTTTCAATAAATAAAGTAACCAACCACATCACCTTCTAAACAAAAGTTCATTATTAAAGTCACCGGCACTTGAGCATTTTCAACAAATAAAGTCACCAACAACATCACCTCGTAAACACTAGTTCACTATTAAAGTCACCAAAACTTAAGCTTTTTCAACTAACAAAGGCACCAACGAAACTAATTCACTATTAAAGTCACCAAACCTTAAGCATTTTCAACAAGTAAAGTCACCAACAACATCACCTTCTAAACACTAATTCACTATTATAGTCACCGGCACATAAGCATTTTCAACAAATAAAGTAACCAACAACATCACCTTCTAAATAAAAGTTCACTGTTAAAGTCGCCGGCACTTAAGCATTTTCAACAAATAAAGTCACCAACAACATCACCTCCTAAACACTAGTTCACTATTAAAGTCACCAGCACTTAAGCATTTTCAACAAGTAAGACTACTATCCCTACATTTCAATAAATAGAACATCATTCTTCTTCCTCTCAATACAAAATCTCAAGAATCCAAGAAAACTGCTTCAAGAATCAAGCCTATCCTCCTTCTTCCAGTCACTAGTTTTTCATGGGTAAACTTCCTCCTCAATGATTTTCTTAATCCATGTATTATATGTGAACTCTTAATCATGAACTCACGAAATTATAAATCTTATAACTTTATGAAAATATGTAATCTACGAAATTCATCAACTTTAGGGATATTAATTGAACGATTGAATTTTACCGTGAGCCCTAAAAATATCATGAGTCCCCAACATGAGAATTTACTATAACGATGAAACTCCAAGATCTTCAATATTAACCCTTTTATTCTAAATTCAATAAAATAATGTGTTCGTTCTTGCTTTGTTCTTAAGATATCTTGAATCCTTACAATTCTTGTTATGTTCAACAATAAGAATAGTTTAAAGTTGTTCCACAATTATATAATTCTAAAATAACTTGAATCTTTCAAAATCTCCATAATCTTCATAACTCTATAAAATCCTATGTTTAAGAACTATGACATAATGGCATGACCCGCATGACTTCTAACACAACTAATTTTCTCCAGGAATGCCCTCATTGCCTTATATAGATGATATCCACAATCTTAAGATATGCTAAAAGCAACATGGACCGATCCAAAATCTCATTCCCCATAGAGTAATGAAAATCTAGATCTTATGACCATGGCAACATGTATTATGATATCACATTCTATGAGTCCCCAACAACATTAATAAATGATGTAACTTATCATATATGAGCCTAAAATGGCTAATCCATAAATCTAAACGTGAATTCATTAAGATAAACATATAACCTTATGAGTATATAAGGGAGTTAGATGGCTGACTGAGAAAGGCTGGAAGGGGGGCTGACTCATCGCTGTTCGCGGCTTCTGGTGGTGGCGTCGGGGCTGGTGCGGCGATGCAGAAATGAGGCGCTGTTGTTGTTGGTGGTGTCTTTGTTGGGGAGGTCGACGGAGACGGCTATGGCTGGCACGGTTTTTGTCGCCGTTGTTGGTGGCGTCGAAGACAAAGGGTTGGCGTGGTTGTTACCGTAGCTAGTTGTTGACGGTGGAAGAGAACAGAGTGAGCCAGAGGCGGCGCTGGATTGGCTCGCCGCTGTTAATAGTTGTGGCGGTGGGGATTTAGATAGGAGGGAGAGAAGAGAGGCAGAGGGAGAAAGAGAGGGAGGCAGATGATTTTAGGTTTATAATTTTGGTTTTTGTCTTGGGTATTAAAAGGAAGACAAAGTTTGAATTCATCTCAGCCTTTAGATCAATTTTGATCAACGGCTGAGATTAGAATAGGGTCAATCAATTGAAATTTCAATTTTGGATTAAAATTGAAATAGCTGGCTAAAATTGAAATGAACCAAATGTAGATTGGCTAGATTTGTAATAGATTAAATAGAATAGGCTAAGATCGTAAGAAATTGAATAAATTGGATTAAAAGGTGAATAAATTAGGCAAGATAATTTTAATTTAGGTTGTTATTTAAATAGTAGTAGTAAATAATAATAATAATAATAATAATAATAATAAATAAATAATAATAATAAATAATAATAAAATAAATAATAATAAATAACAATTGAAATTTGATTCAGTTAAATTGAAATAATTATATTCAAAACACAAGTCCAGCTTTCATAGATTCAATTGGATTATCGGTTAATTAGATTCAGTTACATAGCTTTTGATTACTGCATATGTCACTACACGAGATATATACATATATTCGATTAGCATGTACATATATAGGTCAAAAATTGAAATTTGATTTCCTGGCCAAATTGATGTTAATTTTGATCATAATTGACACAAATTGAGTATAATAATGACCAGAAATTAAACTACATAGGAGAGTAAATTGAAATTAACTGCTATTTTAATAAATATAACAACAACAACAGTAATAATAATAATAATAATAATAATAATAATAATAATAGGCAATGTATTTATAAATTGTGAATGTGCACATGTACGTGAAAAAAATAATTTAATAAATATTAATAAAATTATGTAAAAAGTCGTATTTGAATTATTAAATTTATAAAAATGATACTAAAGAATAATAAAATACTTTATACATTTTTTAAATCATAAATGTAGCTTGTTGAAAATAATAAAAATATTAATATTAAAGGTGAAATAATTTTGACAAAATAGCAGACTAAGAGAGCATCGAGAGGTCAACGTAATTTGTATATTATATTTGATATATTTTTTAGTGTAAGTTTTTTCACAAAATCTTAGATTTATTGATTTTTATTATTATTGTATTGGTTATTGACTACGTGAAATCAATATAATTTTAAAACATAATATATTAGATTATATATATAATCTAATATATTATTTTTACTACTAATAATAATTAGATTACATAAAGTAAATATTAGATTATATAATTATTTTTTAAAAATAATTATTTACTTTTTTTTAATTAAAAACCGACCACGTATGGTCGGTTTTTTGAAATTAATTTTTTTATTTTTTCATTAAAAACTAACCACAAGTGGTCGGTTTTTAAAAATTATTTTCTTTTTATTTTATTTAATAACCGACTACATGTGGTCGGTTTTTTAAAATTAATTTCTTTTTTGAAATTTCATTAAAAAAAGACCACAAATGGTCGGTTTTTAAAAAATATTTTTTTAAAATTTTCGTTAAAAACCGACCAAATGTGGTCGGTTTTTTTTTTTTTAAAAAATATTATTTTAAAAAATAATTAAAAAATATTTTAAAAAACCGACCACAAGTGGTCGGTTTTTAACAAAAATTAATTCAAAAAAAAATTAAAAACCGACCGCTTGTGGTCAGTTTTGTTATTTTTTTAAAATTTTTATTCGTAAAATAAATAATAATTAATACTAAAATTATTGAAATTAATATTTTGATATTTTAAAATATAAAAGCGACCACATGTGTCGTTTTTTAAAAAAAAAACAATTAATTTGGGTGATTGTCTCATCAGCCGAATAATTTCTTGTCAAGTATGTGGGTGAATATAACCTTAAAAAAAAATAGTTCAGTGCACGAAAGTTTCAGCTATGTGGATCCGGGGAAGGACAGAACAATCAGGGTCTATCGCACACAAGCACAATGTCGCCTTACATTTCTACAAGAGGCTATTTCCACATCTTAAACCTGACTTCCTGATCATATAACAACAACTTTATCAGTTACTCAAACGTTTTCCTTCCGAATGTCTAAATCTTTAGAATTTTATCCTATACCACAATATAATATTGATTTTGACACCTTGTTTTACAATTGAAAGGTCCACTAACATGAATGCCATTTATGTACCAAGTGAAAAGCATATAACAAAAGTTATAAGGCATTTTTGATTGTGCGATGCCTTAATTCCCACCTATGACGAGACATATGAAACAAAGGGATAAGGGTGAAATTAGGGCGATTCATTTTTGCAAGTCCAAAGAGGACAATATAAGTTATTTAGATCCATCCAGGTACGGATGTTCAATACATGTATAGATTTGTGACCCGAATTTTATTGGTTCGGCTCTTAAAGTTTTGCGGTGTGATCCATGTTTGTAATTTTTAATGGGGTCTATGGTGGTAGCGTAGGATAGACCCGGTTTTGGAAACCACCACTAATCCGATGGGGGTGCGGGGGCAATATGAACCTTTATGTTTTTGGGCCTAGGACCTATTTGTACGCACGTACTATATAAGTGCGATTTAGTGGGTTATTTTTGTTATTCAGAAAATTTAGCCTTCTCCACATTATATTCTCTCTCCATTATAGTGAAACCTCCTCTGCCTCTGCCCGTGATTTTTCCTGCAAAGATTTTCACGTAAATCTGTGTGTTATTCTTGTTTTTTTTTAATTGTGGTTTACCTATTCTATCCGAATTATAATAATTTGAAAGTCGGATTCTTCAAGATCTAATTTTTATGATTGAGGTACGGATATGCATGAGAATTTGACTAAAATATAATTCAAATATAGACATTAGTGGAAACTTATAAGGCATTCTGAAAAGGATAATTTGATCAAGGAAGAAGATAGAAAGAATAGGACTAACAGAGAAATTTCTTTGTACAACTAGTTTCATTTTCTTCAATTTTACATTAACCTTCTGTTTTGATTAAAGGGAATCATCGTATCTGTCACGATTCTACATTATTCTTTTTAAATCAAAGTATCCAAACAAATTCAGTACGTATCCCACACTCTCACCCATATCATATCAAAGATGTGAGATTCACCAAAACTCATTTAAACGGTGCGGTTTGATCCATTATCACCGCATATTGGCTCTTCCATTTGTAACAGTTAATCCACTAGTAATATTGTGTTCAAATTTTTAGCGCTTTAAATTGCGTCATTAAAATTCAGTTATATTTTTAATTGGATTTTTTTCTTTTAATTTATATTTTATTTTTGGGTATCAGAATATATGAATCTTTGCTCTATTGTTGACACCTAGTAAGGATGAAGTCACTACCAATAAAAACAGGAAAGTCTTATACAACTTTTCAAGCATCACTATATGTGGAATATAATTGATATGATTGTAAAGGTCAGGACACTACCGTACAATATTTACTACTTTTAAGTCGGGATTTGATTTATCATAAGAATTCACTTTTTCAATTTCCTTTTTGAAAGAAAATAAATCTTTACAATTGTTATAAATAAGTGTATTTATATTATAGTGAATGTCTATTAAGAATATAGATAAGATCTAATAAAATCTAGTTGATATCTATCATGATTTGAAGTACCTGTCTGTTAGTTTGTACATGTCTGTTAGTCACAAACTAGGAGTATTTTTTCCTATAAATAGAGGGTTTTGTTCATTGTATACTCAATCCGATTATCTCTCATCCTCAAAAAAGAAATAACAATTACTCTCTCTCATTTTTTATTATTTCATGATACGTTATCAGTACGAGTCTCTATATTTTATTTGATTATAGGCAATGGTATGTTTGAGTTTACGCCATGGTACACACCAGCCTAAAGAAATCGACAAAACACTTGCAACCGTTGCTTTACGGTTTGTATGGTCTCAATCTTTTCTGAGGTAAAGTAAATATGATGTTGAGTTCTAGCAAAGGTAGGTATTTTCACATTCACTTAACTTTATTGCCTATGTTACTACATGTCAAGGACCTAAATACTCCACCAATCTAATGAGCCGCTATATATAGTTAAACTTGTGAATCACATAGATATATTATTGAATATAACGGTAAGAAATTATTCTCCTATTTAAATTTGATCATTGAACATATTGTTGTACACTTCAAGCTCTTTTTCTATGATATGCTTGGTCCCAAAATCGACGAAAGCAGAGAATAAATATTCTTTCGATAAATAAGAATTACTTTGCCTAATCTTGGGATTCAGATTTGATCAAGGATACAGGTAAAGTATATGATATTTTTTCTTTTCTTATATTCCAAATATAATATATTATATACAAAAATATGTATGCCTCGATGTGTTCCTGAATTAGTAATATCATGAAAGAGGTTATACGCTATCAAAATTGATAGGCTTAAGGCAGGATTATATTTCATTCCTAGGGAATGAGAAGCTTATTAATGCAAACGTGCATATGACTGAGATGGTATCACAATTCACCTTCGAAAGAGGTAGAATAGCTACAACAACAACAACAACAAACCCAGTGTATTCCCACATAATGGGGTCTGGGGGTAAGATGTACGCGGTCCATACCTCTACCTCTAAAGAAGTAGAAAGGCTGTTTCCGATAGACCCCCGGCTCGAGACACGAGATACTACACAGATACATAGTAAAGCATAGAACAAGATGTCATACCATAAATACTACACCCATAAGTAATAAAAAACAGAGAAAAGCAAACAGATTCATAATAAAACATGGAACAAGGTATCATAGCAAAATAATACCCCCACCAAATACTTCCCTACACTAGCGACCCAAACTGGCCCTAGCCTTCTGCCCTAATTCGTGTCCTCCAGATCTTCCTATCTAGGGTCATGTCCTCAGTGAGCTGTAACTGCTCCATGTCCTGCCTAATCACCTCACCCCAGTACTTCTTCAGCCTACCCCTACCCCGCCTAAAACCCTCCAAAGCTAGCCTCTCACACCTACGAACCGGGGCATCCATGCCCCTCCTTATCACGTGTTCGAACCATCTCAATCGGACTTCCCGCATCTTATACTCCACTGGAGTCACACCAACCTTCTCCCTGATAGTCTCATTCCGAACTCTATCCCCTCTAGTCAGCCCACACATCCAACGCAACATCCACATTTCTGCCACCTTCATCTTTTGAATGTGGGAGTTCTTAACTGGCCAACACTCCGCTCCATACAACATGGCCGGACGGACCACCACCCTGTAGAATTTTCCTTTAAGCTTGGGCGACACCTTCTTATCACACAACACCCCCGACGCGAGCTTTCACTTTATCCATCCCGCCCCAATACGGTGCGAGACATCCTGGTCAATCTCCCCGTTACCCTGAATCACGGACCCGAGATACTCGAAACTATCCGTCTTACATACCTCCTGTGATTCCAACTTCACTACATACCAACGGTAGAATAGCTGAGAGGAGTTATTTTGAAATCTACTTCTAAAGTAGTAAATCTGAAATTTATTCATGTAATAGTAATTTTGAAATTTACTTAAGAAAAAAAAAGTACATGTCATGGTAAACTTGGAGTTTACTAGAATAAAAGTTCATAAATTGATTTGAGAGATTGTGACATCTCGAAGATGTGCATATTGAGTATTAGACATTTATTGAAGAAATAGAAAATTCTTCAAGAATTGTTTATGTCGCTTGTTCTCATGATAAGTTGGTTGGACGAACTAATATTGGGATCGGATCCTTAAAATCTGAAAAGTATAATAGATGAATATGGGCCCATTCACCTGTCATGTGATCTATTAAGATGCATCAATATAAGATGATCACTTGTACGTTTATTGTCAACCTGCAGTTTAACATTCATAAAGTCGCTTGCTCAATAAAATTGAGTTAAGAGCATACCTTTCAGATTGTTTAATCAAGAAAATTAATCTTGATGATGATGGTTTGACATTGAATGCCTTCGATAAATAGTTAAACCATTGCTAATGAGAACAAAGCTTCATGTGTTGGTCTGAAATATGATATGTTGCATGCAATAACACTTGTATGCATTAGACTAATAAATTATGATTATTTTTTTCCTCTCAATTGGTTCTAGGCAGGAACCAACTATTCCATCTAATAGTTTTGATGTGCATTATACGATTAATGAAATATACCAGATTTACAAAGATGGATTCCTCAAAGAAGATGGAGGATGCATGTTAGTTTTCCTAACATAAATGGGAGATTATAAGCGACTATGAAATATGTTAAGAATTATCATCAAATCCTCATTCAAAAGATAATTCAAGTCAAATGCCGAAAGCATCTCATATTAAGCTACAGGTGCTCCTATTTTGTGTCCCTGAAGGACAAAGTTTATGCATGCGTGAAGCGTGGTAGACCAATCGGTTTCAAAGGCAATATGCTCTTGTAGAGCCCATGACATAACACTTCATGAAACCTTATGAGAGGTTGAGGTACTTGAAAATAATGAAGTGTTGAGATCTCAAAATGTTGTTGCATTTTGAATCGATACGAAATGATATATCATTAATATCTTTGATATAATATTGGCACAATATTGTGAGAAATTATGAGGATCCGAATTCTACGTTTATTTAAGCATGCTATCGTAGAAACTTTATCAAGTGACATAAAAGGATGCATCTTGGTAAGTGAAAACTTATTTGATTTGTACTCCACACACTTGAAGATGTAACACATGAATTATTGAATATTGTCACTTGACAAAATATATCTTGCAAATAATACAAGGCCTGATTTAGCCGTTTCGATTAATTTGTTAGCAAGGTATGATTTTTCTCTTACTGAGACATCAAAATGGAATCAAACACATGATCTTATTATATTCTAAAGATTGCAGTCTCAATCTTATTGATTATACTGATGTTGGGTATTTATTTAACCCGCATAAATCTCGATTTCAAACAGGCTCTGTGTTCACATGTGGGAATACTGTCATATCTTGGAGATATACAAAGCAGTCTATCTAGCACTTCATCGAATCATGATGACATAATAGTTATTCATTAAACAAGCTGAGAATTTGTATGGTTGAGTCCATAATACATCTCATTCGAGAAAAATGTAGTTTGAAATGTGACAACTCATCCACAGTTTTATACAGAGATAACATGGCATGTATAGCACATCATAATGAAGGGTTCATAAAAGGAGATAGAATGAAGCACACTTAATCAAAGT
Source organism: Capsicum baccatum var. pendulum (assembly GCA_030864225.1). NCBI lineage: Eukaryota > Viridiplantae > Streptophyta > Magnoliopsida > Solanales > Solanaceae > Capsicum > Capsicum baccatum. Next base: position 21,766,817 of record CM061560.1, read on the forward strand.
TTTTATATACACAAGAGCTACAAAAGAATGGTGAAATTAATATGCAACAGATTCGTTTAAGTGATAATATGACTGATTTATTCACGAAGTCTCTTTCAACGGTAACTTTCAAGAAGATGATGCACAAGAATCGGATGCAAAGGTTCAAGGATGTTCTCATTAGGGGGAGTTAATACATGTTGTACTCTTTTTTCCTTACGAGGTTTTGTCCCACTGAATTTTTCCTTGTATGGTTTTTAATGAGGCAGCCTATATACGTATTGTTAGAGATTTATACTCTTTTTCCTTAATTAAATTTTTTTTTCTCGTTGGAATTTTTTCTAGTAAGGTTTTAACGAGGCACATTATCTATCAGTTAGACATTCAAGGGGGAGTGTTATAAATGTATTTACATTATAGTAATTTTTATCAAGAATATAGATAAGATCTAATAAAATCTAGTTGATATTTATCAGGATTTGAAGTATCTATCTGTTAGTCAGAAACGAGGAGTATTTTCCCCTATAAATAAAGGGATTTTGTTCATTGTATACTCAATCTGATGATCTCTCATCTCTCAAGAGAAATAACAATAACTCTCTCTATTCTCTATACTCTTATTGTTCATTCTTTATTATTTCATAACAATAACTAGAAAGATGCTTCATTATGCACTCAAGTTTGTGGTTTAATTTAATGAGGCAAAATGGTCACAGACCATTGTACTTATCCGAATTTGTAATGTGGATACTTCTACTTAACCCTTTGTCATTTAAACCCCCAACTCATTAAAACACACATTTTAAAACCTTTTTCTCATTTAATTAATGTGTGTGTAATTCAAACGAGTACACGTAGATTCCATATCATTTTGCTGTGACAAATAGAAAATTATCCTTTAAAAAAAAATTCCTCCGCCCCCCCTTTTTTCTTCAATAGCATCTCTCCTTCTCTCCCCTCACCTCCATTTTTGAACACTACCATACCACCGAAACACTACTAAAAGACACCTAATACTTTCAATTAGTATCATTTCAATTTTTAAATCATTGTAATTAGTATCACAACAAGAGGGCATCATTGATACGAATCCAACCCAAAAGGAATCGCACAGAAATTTCTCTCACAACTCTTTGATAATTGGACAAAATTAAAGCGGTTATTGGGATAATTTCTAATGAGAAAGGGAAGTTGGTTCAAAATATTATTGTGCATGATGATTCTGATATTAAGGATCTGATTCCAAGTAATGGAATTGATGCTACATATCACAAATGAGACAAAGTTGACAATTCAAATGATTTCAACGTGAGAATTAAAGGAATTTAATGCGGCTATTTGAACACTGATAATGTGAGCAATTCTGAGCATATGAATATGTTAGATGAAAAAATCGTGCATAAAACTCAATACACTGCCGCAACAAATTTGAAGACAACGAGCCACAAATTTGATCTTCTTTTGAGCAAATTTATCATGATTTGAATGAAGACATTTGTAGAGGATCTCAAGACGCCCAAACCATTTTTTTTGTGGCTCAAAGCAAAATTGGAAATATTGTTGAAAAAAACTCAAAACAATGACCTAAAATTTTTTGATGAAATTTAAAATTATCAATGTCATTCATATTTTGGAGAGGTAAGGAGTGAACTGAATGCAAAAGTTCCAACTGGTTTGACTCTTAATGATTCAAATTTAAAAATTAGGAGGTAGGCGTACGATGATGAAAATGGGAAAAATGGAAGGGTAGGAGTTGGATGGTGGACTGATGCTAGTGAAAATGAAGGGGAATCAGAGAGGTGGAGATAGGTTAGGTGGGTTCTAAGAAAAAAATAGTGGGGCGGAGAGGGGTGAGAGAAAAAGAAAAAAAATTGGTGGAGGGGTTGATGTAAAACGGGATGCAAGAAAATTCAAACAAGACAATAAGATAAGATGCAAGAATATAATTAAGAGAGATAAAGAAAGGGAGAATAGATTTTGAAGAAAAGAATGAAAATTTTAATAATTAAAATACATTAATTATTAAATTCGATCCAAAGGAGAAGAGAAATTGAACACATACAAAAGATTACTTACTCAAGTAATCAAGGGGTTCAATGAAAAGATAAGAGGGTTCATCCTTAAACTCACAGAGGAGGCACACAATATTCAAAAACTAACTCCCTAATGTGGAAGACTTAAAGATTATTTATACTAGTCTTTCAAAAATAGTCAAATTACAAATATGATCAAATCATAAAATAATAGTCACTTGAGCCTTTAATGATCTTCTTGGTTGTCACCATTTTTCTTATAGATCCATTTGAGCATGTTATGGACTTTAAAAGCTCTTTTGATGATCCTTCCAAGAAACTTTAAACTAAAATTTACATATATACACAAGGTAACTTTACCTTATTACAATCCTATATTGCAAAAGTAATTACATAAATTCCAAGGTAATTACTGAAATCTCCTCCTCTTTTCCTACTTTCTCTGTCCTTCCTCTTATACATCCAAAAAAGACCGTATTTTGCTCCCTTTGTTTCTCCCATTACACATCAAATTTTTCATCCATTATTGAAACCCTTTTTTCACGCCCAAATTCAAATTTTTCCTCTATTATTGAAACCCTTTAGTCCGATATTTTCTCTATTACTGCTCTCCATATTTCACGCCCAAAATCAAGCTAGGAAATATTGAGATATTTTGTTGAGTTTTCAATTCCGTGTAAGTTATTTTGTTGAGTTTTCAAGCTTACAATTTAAATTTTAAATTCTTCAGAATAATCCAATTACGTTCAGTTAATGAGAGGTTTTAATTTTGTAAGTTTTCAAATATTAACTGAAGATATTAATTAACTTCATCACCACCCTAATTAATTTTTGAGTTTTTTTTTAATTTTACCAAATCAAAATTAGTTTTGAGTTTTTTTGTTGCATGTATGTATTTATGAAATTAATTGCTTTTACAATGTCATTCCAATGTGTTAGTTAGATTTATCAATTATGTATATGTTATGTTATACAGTAAGCAATGTATTCTTTACAATATGTAAAAGGTACTCATACAATTTTGTATAGTGTTTCCTTATACATTAAGCAAGATTACTTAATAATATGTAGTTTACATATACATGTGAACATGTTGTATCGTTTTATCTTTATTATGTATAAGTTTGTTGCAATGTTGTTACCTTTATTTTGTGTATTCTATTTTGTGCTTTATATATGAGGTTTCATTATCATCTTGAAAGTATCAATTATGTATAAGGTTATGTTATATAGTAAGCAAGGTATTCTTTACAATATGTAAAAGGTGCTCATACAATGTTGTATAATGTTTCCTTTCACATTAAGCAAGATTACTTAATAATATGTATAATGTTTACATATATATGTGAACATGTTGTATTGTGGTACCTTTAATATGTATAAGTTTGTTGCAATGTTGTTAACCTTAATTTGTGTTTTTTATTATGTGTTTAATGTATGAGGTTTCATTATACATCTTGAAAGTATCATTTATGTATAAGGTTGTGTTATACAGTAAGTAAGGTATTCTTTACAATATGTAAAAGGAGATCATACAATCTTTGGGGTATTTCTCGACATGTCTCAGTACAATTAGATAGGGTAAATATACTTTTTACATGTATAATCATGGATTAACTTTTGAATGAATTGTTAAAATTAATTCGTTTTTCATTACATGAACTATGGCGTTTTCATTACATGTGGTTTTGATGCACAAACTCCACTTGCACGCTATGCCTCTTTACTATGAGATTATGGAGTAATCAAGACAATCAAAGGATACACAAGTGATAATGACGATCCTCCGCGTCCAAGGAATAGTTATCTCCTGTCGATTTGATGAAACTATCATAGTTACTTTAGAGAATCACATTTTTTTTAACCATTCTACTGAAAACATCTAATTCTTGTTTTAGTAATGGATACAATTACATCACTTGTTAGTTTTTGATGTTTGTTTGGATTTTAGTTTTTATTGATCTCTTGGAACTCCTTATACATACTAAGTTATTTATAGTTAAAAAGAAGAAGTTATTTACAGTTAAAAGTGTTTTTAATAGGGTAATGTTTACAATTTTCATTATGTGTATTGCAATCACGTAAAATCTATTGAATTGATACTTCTCAAACGTTAGAACTCTTATACATTATATATAACTTAAATACACTATATTATACGTTAAATATAAAATACAATTATAATACGTTTGTATGATTCCGTTATATAAAAACAAGGGTGACATTTAGAGTTGCAACAACTATAGGGGTATTAAGCTGTTGAGTCATACTATGAAGATTTGGGAGAGGGTGGTTGAGCGGAGATTGAGGAGGGTCGTGTCTATTTCGAAAAACCAGTTTGGATTTATACCGCTTCGCTCAACAATAGAGGCAATCCACCTGGTGAGGAGATTGGTAGAGCAGTATAGGGAGAGGAATAGTGTAACACCCCGAATCTGGTACCCGAAATGCTACACGGTGCTCATGACCCCAAAAGACCACAAGCTAACCCATGACTAATTTTTGTACTTGAATATTTCATAACATACTGTATAAATGCAGAAATAAAGACTGAAAGGCCATAAGGTTCAAAATTGAGACATAATATCTAATAAAATATAACATTTGGGTGGGGTATGAAATACCCAAAACAACCGAAATAACTGTCTAATTTTGATAGTCTGAAAAGCTTCTAACTCTCTGAATAAGAAGCTGATGGGACATGTCCCCAACTAACTCTGACTACTGAAATCAACTAAGTACTGAAATGATAAAATAATGCTCATGTCCTCGAAGGATGAGGACTCACTGCTGACTCTGACTGCTGAGTACTGGAATGCTACTGATGCTTTGGAGCTTGTGCTTTTGAACCTATGGTATAAAATACCATAGCACAAATGTGTCAGTACGTTTGAATGTACTAGTATGCAAGTGAGGTAGGCTGAATACAAAGGGTTCAAATGCATGAACAATACTAACTGACTGTATAACATGAACGTGAGAATACATGCATGAATAAGAGACTGTAACTGAATTCATGATAACATAATTACTGAGTCTGATTACTGATAACATGAGTCACTGATAATTGTTATAACTAATACTGAGTGACTGTATCTGATAGTCTAGGTTTTGATGGAACTAACTAAGTTTCGTACTATTCTGAGTTGACTGTATCTGACAGTCCTGAAATTCTGAAGAACTATCTGAGTTATATTACTGAGACTAAGTCTTAAACTGTAACTGTGGGAAGTGGTCATCTAACCGACATACCCCTAATACGCCATTATGGCTGAGTTTGGGTCTAATCTGTAACCCCAATTGGAAGGGTGACAATATTGCGCCACTGGTAAGGACAAACTGTGAGTGACTCTCATATAATAGGTTACTCTAACGAGAATAGTGAGACCCTCATATAACAGGTTAAGCCACCTCATCTACCCTCATATAACAGGTTATGATGTCTTAACCTACGCTGGCTACGTAGTTCTGGAGCGTAAAGATTGCTTCTAAGAATCACACCCTCTAATAATAGGTAAGTTCCCATCCTTGGACTCACTCGGTGCTAACTCCTACTCCCATCTGAATAGACACTAAACATGATTAACTGAACTGAACTATACTGAGTTCGTGGAGTTTTGTTGACTGACAAAATACTATTGAGATTACTAAATTACTGAGCTTTCTGAGATTTACTGGGATTACTGAGTTTACTAAATTTTTTTGAGTCACATCACTAGCTGAATTCTACTAAACATGGCTTGAATGAGGATATCGTGAAAACATGATACTGGTTCTAGGTACACAGCTAAATTGTTGGGTTCAAGTAGCCCCAGGACTCAAAAGAAGGAAATTAACAAGGCATGACATTCTTGAATACATGACCAACATCAACAATCCATAATACAATAAGTTGGGGATTTCATGAAGTACATGGTTATCACAAACTTATACATGAATAGGATTGCATGTAAACATGGTACAATTTCATAAGGCTAATTCATGAGCAATCCAACAAACATTTACAAGGCACATTTATAGCATGGGAGTTCTTTGAACATAAGGGTAAAACATGAATCCATCACTTAAGTCACAACTGAACTATATTACATGATTTCTAGTCTTCTAGGCATTTTATCAAACACCTTACATGCACCACTAAGGGCATAGGTATAATCATCAATTAACACATTATAAACCAGTCAATTTATGGATTTAAACTCATATACTAACGTAATTTCATAAAAACACATTAAGATTCCAACTTAGGAACCATACAACAATAATCATATAAACATAATCAACCCACAACATAATATTCATAATACATGATTTTAAAACTTGATTCCGGGGCTTCATGGATGAAAGGAATCCACTAATGAACACTATGCATACCTGAGTTAATGAATTTGGAAGGGTTGATGGAGAGTACTTGTGATTGGCCCTTGAATTTGAGAGCTAGAGTTCTTGTTCTTGAGTAGAGTTGATTTTAATTTGAGAGACTAATGTAAAAGTGAGCAAATAATGCACTCTTAGGATTAAATCCTGTGATTGGATAGAATTGAAGTCATAGGAAAAGACCAAATGGACCCTGGGATTTAATATTGCAAAAACTGGAAAAATTCCCATTTTTCATCCTTGGCGCGACCCACCACTATCGCGCCAAGCAACTGGAACTGGACAATTAGGAATCTGCATGATGGCGTGACACGGAGCTATCGTGTTACCCTTTGTTTACGACCTGGAAGTTTGGCACGATGCGGAGACATCATGGAGATTCACTAGAAAAAGGACAATTGTGAACTGGGCCTTTGGCGCGATGCGCTACTATCGCGGAGCAACACTGGAAATTGACAATTGCCATTTAAGCTGGCTCCGCGACATGCTGATGGCTCAGGTGATACACTGTCTCACTAAAAAGGCTCTAACTCTTCGCCTGGGTGCCGGATTTGGGCGAATTTGGTATCGATGGAAAGCTTATTCAATTTTCCACATAATCAAAAGTAAAAATATTGAAAATACCATATGTATAAAAGTTTATTCATCTTTAAAGTATATCTTTGACATCTTCAAGACAAATTTAAGCTAGGTAGAAATACGGGGTATTACAAATAAGAATCTACACATGGTGTTCATAGACCTGGAGAAGGCGTATGACAAAGTCCCTAGGGAGGTTCTGACCACACCCAAGTGCACACGCAAGTGTACGTGGTCTTGTCAAGTAGTAAAGTGGCTTCCAAAAAGCCCAAGTATCGATCTCTTAGGGACTTGCGTTCGTCACCTATCCAATTCTAGTTTAACAAATTGAGAAGAGTAACAAATAGAGTTTTAGAATTGATAACTAAAAACAAACTAAACTAATGCGAAAAAGTAATGACTTAGGATAATCAATGGATAGAAGCCCAGATTTATGGCTTAAGACCAATCATACTACGTTATTGAACTTCATTCGTTAAATCACTTATCTTGGTTGTTGATTCATAGTGTTACTTGCATGATCATGGTTTCGCAACCTCTAATCCTTTACCTAATTTAAACCTTACAACTATATCATTGAGCGGGGATGTAATAGTTCACTAAAGTTCTTTACAAATATCATCCTATGTGTGAATCCAGTAAGGTATCTAAGTACATCCTTGTCCTAGATACTAATTCAAATCTCTTATTTTATAAAGAAACAAGAACCATACTTTGCTTATTCCCATGTTCTATCTCCCTGTTCCCCCACTGTTCCCCCATCCGAGATCACAAGTTTGACAATTGATGTATTCTAAGGGTGATAAATCCTCAAAATAGTTAAAACAAGAATAAAAAAACAAAAATAATGATAAGCAATTTAAACAAAATTAATTCAAAATAAAAGTAGTCATGATCTTGGCCTTAACCCCATAAAGGGAGTTTTAACCTTTAATGGGAATATTCATCATCCAATACCTTGGATTGATGATACAAACCATGAAAGAAACTAAAATAAAAGAATGATAAAAACCCTAAAAAGAAGTTGTGTAGCGTCCAATATCTTCCAAGGATGTCCAAAAGTAAGTAAAAAAACGTGAATAATGTCCGCGTCGATTATTGCATTGGGTACATCGAATCGACGTGTCTACTTCGCATTGGATCACTATTTTGGGTGCCTTATAAATCCATTTATATGTCTCACACGCCAAGACTCCTTTTCACGCGCCCATACACTCCCAATACTTTTCAGGTGTCCAAATTGGCGTCAAACTGTGTTTTGTGCTTCCGTGATCCATTCCAAGCCTTTTTAGTTGTTTACACTTTATTTGAAGCTTGTAAATCCTTCATATATAATAATAGTCCAATTAACAAGAATCCTATATCATCAAACACAACAATTTAGAGCTCAAAACAACACTACATCCTCAACGATGAACTAGAAACACGAGCTAAGCATAAGCTAAATTTACATCGAGGTTTAACTTATTGTTTTGACTCTTTTCTTGATCCAATTGACCCTTGAACATTATAACTAAGTTTTTTTCACATATAAATACATAATAAAAAACTTATTAACTCATTAAAACACATTAGAACCCAACACAATAGACTAGAAAAACACCTAGCTCAAGCTAGTTATACTAGTTTTCTCGGTTGAACTCTAAATGCTCAAATTGAATCAAAACTCATGTGAAACCACCATTAAACATTGTAAACACATACTTGGACACATAAATGCTCATTTATATCATTATCAACCCATTAATCACATGAATCATCCTCAAAACAAGGCTAAATAGGCTAGTATAGTAGCGCTAGAATGCATAAATACACCCAACATCACCACACCACAGTTATAGCCTTGTTCGTCCTCGAACAAATCTTAACTAAAAGCATCATGAGCTGAAAAGACTCCACACTTCTACTACATGCAAGAAATTTAAGCTAGAACTACAATGACTACATGGAATGCAAGTTTACAACACTAAGCATGTTATACACAATTGAAAGATCAAGAATCCTACTCCAAAACATCCTAGCCTCAATAATTTACTCAATACATGGCAAACTCATGCATATTGCTCAATATAAGACATCATACAAATCACCCACATTTATCAAACATGTGCCCTCACAAGAAGAGAGTTACCCATAAACACTCACAATAAAGCAATTTATCACATAATGGGTACAAAAATTAAATTACGCTCACTCTCACAAAGAATTCACAAGTTACACACAATGAACCATAGGCTTGCCCTTAGTGTAGTGCTCTACTAATATTAGAATGTAAAGCTTAGGATCAATTAGGACTTTTCCGGATTGTAATGTAGGCTAAGGGATGGGTAGAAACTATTTGGGAATAGTGACTAACCTCTCTAAGCGCTTTAATACATCACTTGTTACAATTAAAACCAATCTCCAACAACCAAATTACACCATTTTTGTCTACCCCATTCTTTTATTTTTTTCCCCATATCTTTTAAGCATTTTCACAAATACTTGGTGGACGCATAGTTTACTACCACAAGAATCAATTTTTCTCTTTTTCACAATCATGACAATATTTCTACATCTATTATATCATATTAATCCACCACACATCAATTATAAACATCAACAACTATTACCTTGGGGCATCAATTTCACATTTTTTTCTCCAATTTCTCAAACTCCTTTCTCAATTATTTATTTTTTTCATTAGAGCACTTAGGAACTTTTGGATCAAATTATGTTCTATCAAAGAAGGAATTAGGCTACATATGAGGTTACCAAAGAAAATAAGCTAAAGGCTCAATAGGGGTTAACTAGGATAATGCACAAAGGGTAGGACAAAAAGAAGGTATAAAACAAATCTATCAAAGAAATGTCTATACCATCTCCTAAACCCATATTCTTTATATCGCTTCACACACACACACCGGGAAAGTTCTAGACATCACATGTAACAATGAATATACAATAATCTCACACGCACATGGTACATGCTCAATTCAATAGGATCATCATAGACTCCCAACCAACAATAGCATGAATTCAAAATTAAGCCACAAATACAAGAGTCACAACATGAGCCTAAGAGTCTCAAAAGTAGTAATTCACTCATTCAACAGGCTTTTTACAAACAAACCCACTTGCATCATGTAATAAAAAATAGCACCAACAAGAATATCTCACTTATTCCTAACCTAAAATTTCTTAAATTGCGCCAAAACTTGGGAATTCCCACCCCACACTTAAAAATCTTCTTTGTCCCCAAAGTGAATTTAAAAGTAAAAAGATAGAAATACTTCCTGAGGCCTCTAGATCTACCTAGATACATCTTCACACAAATAGGGGATCCATGGGAACCCCACACTCATTCTTTTCCATGCTTCAAGTTCAAGTTTATGGTACTCAGACTTTCCATTAATCTGTGACTCAACCAAAAAAAAAACTACGTGAAATAAAAACTGAAAACCAAAAAGAAAACATACCTTAGCTTGGGTTGCCTCCCAAGAAGCGCATAATTTAGTGTCGCGGTACGACCCAATCAACTTTTTCCTCCATCTTGAGGATATGAATTTCACCCCCAACTTCTCATCCATCTTTTTAGCTCGATCATAGTGAGTTGGTACAAAGATTAAGGAACCGAGTAATGGAATGTGCATGGTAAACCACTCGTCCTTAAAGTGAGGTGTGTTTTTATATTGCTTATTCGGTGTAAAATCAAGAATATAGGATTCTTGTTCCTTATCTTCATACTCTTCCACTGTTTTAGATGATTCCACATATAAGATATTATCTAAACATAATGTAGAAAAATACTTTGAGTGAGGCCCAACCAATCCCACTTCAAAATTTTCACTATCCCCAATACCTTCACTTTTATTCACCATCTCAATTTCAGTCTCAAAAGAAAGATGACAGTTAAGTGGTTGTGATTCTTGTGGTGGTGGTGGTATCTCCTTAACCTCCATAGTTATCTTTTTAGTGTTACCTGCAAACATGATTGAATTAGGATTAAAAGCGCACATATCGGCAAAGTGGTACAGACTGTAACAAACCACACACCAACTTGTGGGTTTCTCCAAAAGTTGGAAATAAACAGGTCCCCTCCAAACACTTGGATCAAAATCTGGATAAAAAAACTCATGGTGGGGTCCTCCACAAAAATGACAAGAATCGTCATCCCTTGAAAACCATCTATCCAAGAATGACATATCAAGAAGAGTGTAAGAAAAGTATAAATAAAGAAAAATAAAAAAAACTAAATAAAATAAAAACTATATACAACTCAATATATAAAAACTAAAAATAAGATAGTTGCCTAGTTACAAGTCCCCGTCAATGGCGCCAAAAACTTGACAATGCCCAAGTGCACACTCAAGTGTACGTGATCTTATCAAGTAGTAAAGTGGCTTCAAGAAATCCCAAGTTACGATCTCTCGGGTACTTGCGTTCGCCGCCTATCCAATTCTAGTTTAACAAATTAAGAAGAGTAACAAATAAAGTTTTAGAATTGATAACTAAAAAGAAACTAAACTAATGCGATAAGGTAATGACTTAGGATATCTAAGTACATACCTATCCTAGATACTAATTCAATGGATAGAAGCCCAGGGTTAAGGCTTAAGACCAATCATACTAAGTTATTGAACTTTATTTGTTAAATCTCTTATCTTGGTTGTTGATTCATAAGGTTAATTGCATGATCATGATTTCCCAACTTCTAATCCTTTACCTAAGTTGAACCTTACAACTACATCATTGAGCGGGGATGTAATAGTTCACTTAAGTTCTTTACAAATATCATACTATGTGTGAATCAAGTAAGATATCTAAGTACATACCTATCCTAGACACTAATTCAAATCTCTTGTTTTATAAAGAAACAAGAACCATACTTTGCTTATTCCCATGTTCAGGTTGAGTAGGTCCAAGATGAAGTATATAGAATGCAAGTTTAGTGACTTGAGGCAGGAGGACGAAGTAGTGGTGAGGTTGGATTCCCAATAGGTTTGTAAGAGGGATAGTTTTCAGTATCTTAGGTCAATGATCCAAGAAAATGGCAAGATTAATGAAGATGTCTCTAAATGTATTGGAGTGGGTTGGATGAAGTAGAGGCTCGCCTCGAGTGTTTTGTGTGATAAGAAGGTGACCTTTAAGCTTAAAGGCTAATTCTACAGAGTGGGAGTCCGTCCGGCCATGTTGTATGGAGCGGAGTGTTGTCCAGTTAAGAACTCCCACATTCAAAAATTGAAGGTGGAGGAAATGAGTATGTTGCATTAGATGTGTGGGCTTACTAGAGGGGATAGAGTTAGAAATAAAATTACTTGAGACAAGGTGGGAGTGGCTTCGATGGAGGAAAAGATGTAGAAATAAAGGCTGAGATAGTTTGGGCATCTAATAAGTAGGAGCACGGATGCTCCAGTTCATAAGTGTGAGAGGCTAGCCTTAGACAGATTCAGAAGTAGTAGAGAGGACGAAAAAATACTGGAGGGAGGTGATTAGACATGACATGGAGCAGTTTCAGCTTACAGAGAGCATGACCCTAGATAGGAAGGTGTGGAAGTCGCGGATAAGGGTAGAAGGCTAGTGTGGATGTATAAGTTATAGCTAGTAGTTAGGAGAGCCCTTGTGTAGCCAGGTTAGTAACCCTAGGACCGTGTCCATAGGTAGGAGACTCTATCCAGGAGAGTTTGGGTGGAGTGGGCGTCTTTGGGCTTGTGAGTATATGTTACTACTAGGTGGGTGCCCTATTTCTTATTTCTTACTTCGTATTTCGTATTGCTTGTATTTATTTTATTTTGTATTTCTCTGATATCTATTTGTATTATTCCTCTTTCATTATTTATGTTATGATATCCATCATGCTTCATGTTTCCATTATGACCTTGTTTACTATTCTTTGTCCTGAGCCGGGGGTTTATCGAAAATAGCCTCTCTACTTCTTTGGAGGTAGCGGTATGGACTGCGTACATTTTACCCTCCCCAAACCCCACTTTGTGGGAATACACTGGGTTTTTTGTTGTTGATAATACCTTTGTAAAATCAGATGTTTGTGATACCATTATTTAATGAGAAATTTGAAGGAAAGGTGTCTTTTAAGTCTTAAATGAAGGATTTGTGACATTGACCAACTTAAATGGTCAAATATAATTAGAAAACTTGATTAAGTTAAATGTGGACTTGATTAATATTTTTAAAACTTTCTAATCTTTTCAAAAATAAATATCAACCCAACCCACGCCCCTCTTCAATCCAAATCATCGATCGTCTCTCGACAACTTCTCTCAACCAACAGTTCTGTAAATTGTTTCTTTCAATCCCCGGCGACTTCAACCTCCGATGACAAATAGTTGGGCTTCGAGTTTCTTTTTGACTTCAAACTTCAATCGATGTGACAGCCTTACTCTGCGGCCACAACAACTTTGAATTCTTCATCGTTCCTTTTCTTCTTTCACAGGTAAAAAATTATGGCCTTTTTAGTTTTTAAGAAAACGAGGAACTTGAGCCAACTTCTCTTATAGTATTGGTTACCAATTTAAATATTTATTGCTTTAATTTAAAATGCGGTCTGAATAAAATCCTAATTTTTGGTATTTCTTCTCTTTTCAAAGTGAATTATGTTTTTTTGTTATTTGTTGCATTTTTTTGAAGTATGATTTTTGTTATTTGTGTGTATACAAATAAAACAATGATTTTGGTATTTTTCGTGTTGTGCCCATTGCTGGGTTGATTTATTTTGTTCTTGTTATTGGTAAAAATGGTGATATTGTTGTTTCTCTGTTGAACAAAATTGTGCTACTATTATTTTTCTCCCACATATTATCCATTTAGTGCAACATATTAACCATCTGAAGCAACAGATTTATCATATGATGCAACAGATCAACCATCTGATGTAATAGATCACTCATATGTTGCAATAGATGTGTGATCTGTTGCACAGTCCATTCATCTTTCTCAATAGATAAGTGACATGTTTTGTATTATCGCAATAGATTACTCATCCATTTCTATAGGTTATTTAACTATTCCAACAGATCACTCATATGTTACAATAGATGATTTTGCAACAGATATGTGATCTGCTGCACATACCATTTATTTTTCTTAATAGATGAGTGATATATTTTGTATTGTTGCAACAGGTTACTCATCCGTTACAATAGGTTATTTAACTGTTCTAACATATCACTCATATATAGCAACAGATGTGTGATCAATTGCACAGACCATCCATCTTAAAAGATGAGTGATACATTGTGTATTATTGTAATAGATTAGTCATCTGCTACAATAGGTTGGTTATATGCTGCAACAGATTGGTTATATGTTGCAACAGATATTCTACCTGGTGCAATAAATCAGTGATCTATTAGAACTATTATTTTACTAATTTGCATGTTAGATTTACTGTTATCCTTTTTTAACGATGAATTAATCAACAATAATGTATTTTTTTATGTTCCTGTTAATTTCTGATAATATGGCTCCCAAGAAACTTAATAAAGTCCAAGTAAAGGAACAAGTGAAGCAGCTAGGATACATCCACCACTCTATGAGCTTGATTTACAAGCGTTATCTCAATCAGGAGTAGAATATGATGAACACGGGGAAGAGGAATATTTCAAAAGAGATGATCCAAATGCTAATAGCCCTTCCATCAAAGAGTTTGTCAAAACCTTCAGCATTGATTATTATCCTATGAGAATGCAGTGTGATGGTGCTGCAGATTTAATGGGTGATTTCATGGTTAAGTCATCCATAGAAAAATCTTTCGACGCCTTTAGAAAAATACCTTGAGAACAAAAATTGAATGCTTATTTTAGGGACAGCTGCTTTGGAAATTATCTTGATTTACCGGAGGACAACAATGCTCGTTTCAAAATGAAAATGGTATATGAATTTCTCAAGCGTAGGTTTATGTATGAAAATAAATATAAGATGGATGAGGTGTGGATAAATTACTATGCCATGCCTATTTGTTTTTTTTTTTTGGAAGAAGTTTGCCATAGTTACTGGACTAAAATCTTATCCTCCTTCTCCTTCTCAAGTTATACCTATTTTAACCCAAAAAAGTACCCCGCACACCCAAAAAAGGCAAAGGCAAGTCGTGTGATCGTGATGAGCTGGTGTCCATTGTTGGTCCAAGCTTAAAAAATAAAAATTTGATAGAAGCATTGAAAGGTAAAGGACTTTCAAAGAAGCACAAGCAGTCATTGTGCTTGTTTTGGTTTGTACATAACATTCTTTGGGCGAGAGACGTTAACAACAACATAAATATTGGTTTAATAAATCTCTCCAAGGATCTTGAGGCATTTAACAGCTATCCTTGGGGTTATGAAAGCTTCAAAATGACTGTCAAATATTTGTTGACTCCGTTAACGCCAAAGACAGCCAACTTATATGGATTTCCATGGGCTTTCATGGTAAATGTTTCTTTCTTTTATTATGATATCATTTATTTATTTTACACAATAATGGTTTTGATTTATTAGTATTATTTTATAGGCTTGGGCGTTTGAAGTCATTCCTTATTTGAGACAACAAGTGAACTGCCAGGAAGAAGTTTCTTGTCCAAAATCTTAAGATGGTTGTCGGCCAAAACTGATAAAAACACAAAATTTTTTGATCTCTTCAACCCCCCGAAGAATGCAGTAAGTATAATTATAATTAATTTTTTATTTTAATTAATGATTTTTTTGAATGATCTAATCATCATTCTAATATATGTAATGATTTATGTTAGATTGTGTATCCGTCGCTAGTTCTGACTAATCAAGAGTTAAAAATATCATTTTTTCTTACTTTACGGTCTGTACAAACTTTATTGGACCCTAAGGTCATTGAAAAAATAAAAATAGAATTGTTTGGAGCAACAACCATTACAAGAAAAATAATTTTGGAGGGTGGGCTTGTTGTTGTTGATGGTCTTAGTAGTATGGAGCTGGTGGTGGTGGTAGTGGTGTTGTTATTGGTACTAATGATGCTCCTCTTATAGTATTTAAAATAAACCATTATGAGTATGATCATACTGGTTATACAGATTTTTTCTCTCCCAGTGAATGTTCTACATGCAAATGTCAAGACTGCAAGGCGAAATATGATGTAGTGATTAATGCTATTAATGGATTAACTGCTTCTGTAAAGTAATTGACATCTAAGAGGAGTTTCATTCCATAAAAGGAGATTTTATATCCATCCACTCCATTAGAGATTAAGGCTAAGAGGAGAAGAAAAGTGATTTCCAAAGCATTATCAAGCATCCAAAAAAGCTAAATTGCAACTCCTCTGTCTGTGTGTTGCACTAAGCAATGTACAATATAAAAAAAAAAAGCAACATAAGTTGAAGAAGGTGAATATATATGTTTGTTCCAACTAACAAACAGACATATATCTGTTTCAACAGATGACAAATCTATTGAAAATTATCAAATAGATATATAGATCTGTTGCAATAGTTGAATAACTTATTGCACCAGATAAAGTATCTGTTGCAACATATGTCTCATTTGTTTTAACAAATCAAATAGCTCTTCATACCACTTTTATTTGTACCAACAGATGACCTATCTACTGCAACAGATGAGTCATATATTGTAGCAGATAGTTCATCTATTGGAAATTATCATACAGGTCTTCCACATGTAGAATTTTGTTTCAACAGTTGATTCATTGTTGCAGCAGAAATATAATCTATTTGAGATAATTTAAAACAGAAATATAATCTATTTGGGACAATTTGAAATAGTAGAAAGACCTATTTGATTTGCTAGAACAGATGAGTCATCCTTTTCCATTTCGTTATATCTCCGTAATTATCATTGACTAATTCTAGCTTTCCAGGTGGATGTAGAAGCTACTACTGAACAACATTGACAATAAGCTACTCTTTTTATGGAAATATGGAGAATAGAAAGCGTAGAAATCGTATTGAGTAGATCTTTATAACTCGAGTCTGTCAAAGTAATAACCTCACCCCTCCATAGGAATCCTTGGCATCAATTCTTAAATTGTTGATGTATTTGCTGAGATCTGTACCCGTAATAATTTTTTTACATTTCATTTATTCGTTGATTTATTTCAACTAATTTCTGAAGGCTCCAATTTATTTTATTTTATCTATGAATTTTATTTTTTCTTAGATTTAAACTTATTAATTGAAATGGAATACTAGAGTCAAATATTGCAACAGATAATGTATCTGTTGCAATAGATGACACACCTATTGGAAAATATCAAACAGATTTAGACATATATTAGAACAAGTAGGTAATTTGTTGTAATTTATCAAACAGGCCTTTCCACTATTGTAACAGATAGACTTAGATAGAAACATCGACATAATGCAACATATGACCAACCTATTACAATAGATAAACTATATGTCAGAACAGGTAGTTGTTACAACGGATAGAGAATCTGTTGTATTATAAAAATTCAAACTTCATTGGACATACAAAATTGCTACTACATGTAAAAAAAATGAAAGTGAATTAAAATAAAAAAGGCGGAACCCATTGACAGTGTTCAGTTCAAACACCTAAAATAAAATAGGCATCAAGTAGACAGTGTTCATTTTAAACACGTAAAATAAAATAGGCATCAAATGTGTCAGTTTGACACTTTTTTACCTGTTGGCTGCTTGCGTGTAATTCACTCAGTGAAGGCTTATTGAACCCTCATTTTTGCTGACTTGGCATCTAATTTGGCCCCCAACGGTCATTTTTATACCATTGTCTTACATATTCATCTTCTTCCTAAAATTTAATCCTAAATTTCCAAATCTTCTTCTTTATCATCATCTTTTTTTTATCTATCCAAATTCTTCAAATTATTTGCATTTGGTCTTTCTTTTCTTTCTTCATTTTTTTTTCATTTTTTCCAACTGAGCTTGACAATGTCAAGTGCATATTCCATTATTTTTTGTGATAAAGATTTTCTGATATTGTAAGATTTTTGATATTGTAAGATTTTTGATATCCAGGTCGTAGGTTTTTTACTTGTAAGATTTCAAGGTAATATTTTTTTAATTTAATTAGTTGATTAATTATTGACTTGTAATTATTTTGTAATTGTGTTCTTATTTTTATAGAAATAGGATAGAAGTGGTTACTTTGATTGAAATGAAGAACGACACCCTTCACAAGCAAATCGTGTAATCTGGGGTTTGTTGAAGAAAGTCAAGGCTTCTGAAGAGAAACAAAATCGAGCAAGGAGATACTACATTGTTGTCGTTATTGCTACTGGTTTGGTATTTTTGGACACATGGATATTCAATCCTAATCGCTAAAATTTTCATGGTGGTGTATTTGCTACTAGTTTGGTATTATCGAGCACATGGATATTCAAGCGTAATTGTTGGAAAATATCAAACAGATTTAGGCATATGTTGTAAAATTTAGGTCATCTGTTGGAAATTATCAAACAGGTCTTCCCACTATTGCAACAGATTAGACTTAGATTAGATTAGATAGAAATAACATCGGCATAATGCAACAAATGACCAACCTATTGAAATAGATAAACTATCTGCCAGAACAGATAGAATATATTTTACAAGAAATTGACAATCTATTGCATTATAAAAAACTCAACTTTCATCAGAAAAAAATTATTGTCACTACATGTACATGTAATTTAAAGTAAAGTACTTGAAATAAAAAAAATTGTTATTTCATAGGCTCTTCTATATACACAAGCTCCAAGCGTCCAGTTAGTACCCCATAAGCCCAGACCTCTTGTAGGTTTGCCACAGTGTTTTTAATAAAAAGGTCATTAGCTCAGCCATTTCTGTGTCAGTCAGCAAACATTCAATGTGTGCAAGAGCGTGCACGCTGGACGCAAAACCGATGTCCTTTTTTGGAAGGTTCATGCCCTTGTTTTGACCTTCAAACTTCCATGATTTCTTCATCAACACTTGCTCTGACAAATGATTCATCAGTTTACTCTCTCTCAACAAGATGGGGAATAGCTCCATCAGTGGCTGCACGTGGATAAAAAGAATGACCTCATCGATGGCAGGTTTATTACAGTCATAAACTTTTATATTTCCCTCCTCGAGTAGTATCTCAATATCCTGATAATGTATGTCATCCACGCTCATGACTGTAAGAATTCTCTTTGCCTCGGTCCATCTCTTGCCGTGTGGATTTAGCCTCTCTCCTCTAACATATTTTATCATTTCTTCTTCATCCTAGTCCAATGTAGAAACTAAAATATTCAATCTCGCACCATAGGTTGACGCTTGATTATTGAGTTGATCATTCTTATCCTTGAGCTTCTTGCAGAAGTCGAGGTCCATTATCATATCGACAGCGTCATAAGCTTCTGGGTACGCTAATTTTCTTTTCCGCATGAGGTAGAGAATTTC
Organism: Capsicum baccatum var. pendulum; assembly: GCA_030864225.1. Classification (NCBI taxonomy): domain Eukaryota; kingdom Viridiplantae; phylum Streptophyta; class Magnoliopsida; order Solanales; family Solanaceae; genus Capsicum; species Capsicum baccatum. The sequence continues at coordinate 21,786,128 of CM061560.1, forward strand.
ATCAACATACTTTGATATAAGAGGTTAATTTTTAAATAGGTTAGTAATTGTAAAGATGCAATGGATGGTCCATTTGTTGCATGGGGTTCTCTGAATCAATAATCCAGTGCAACTTATGCAACAGATGAATAATAAGTTACAACAGAACCACTACCAGTTGCACCAGAATACCTAGTTGTTGCAACAAATTTCACATCTGTTATGTAGCTTTTTCTTTATGGAGTAGATTTGAAGTCTAGGCTAGGAAAGTAAACTTACCTTGTCCTCGTACCGCATATGCATATCTATCATAGTCTAGAAGTCTTGGGGGGAAAGGGAGGCATGGGGTAATCTGGTGTGCCTCGCTTCGCATTATTGGCTCTTCGTAGATCCCTCTTCTCTTTGGCGCCAAGTTCCACATATATTTTCACCTTCTTGAATGGCTTCTGAACTTCAACAGCTTTTGGAGAGGGAGGAGTTACAATTTTTTTTATTTCCGACTAGAGAGTACGTCACTAATTGATTTTTTTCCTTCTAACAGCCGTTGTAGGAGTGTATGGCTCCCCCACCTTATTGAATGGTATGACACCCCTATTGAATTTGAATTCCTCGACAACTTTAGAGATAGCCTCTACTTTTTTAAAGAGTTTATCCTGGTTGTCCTTGGACTCTTCGCATTTGCAATGAGAATACGAGGGTAAAGATGGGTGAGGGGGACCTGTGTAAGGGTGAGAGGGACTTGTGAAAGGGGTGTTTTCAAACATATTTATTTTTTCTTGAGCATCAACATGCTCATCATCACGAGTGGTAGCAGCATCAGCATGTCTTCCACCAATCCCAAAGCAACAGATGGGTAATTTAATGCAAGATATCAATTGTCTATCACAATAGACTAGCACCGGTTGGCACAGGACGAGTAATCTATCGCAATAGATGTATCATCTGGTGTATCAGATATAACATCTGTTGCACCAGATATAATATCTATTCAATATCTTTCATTTAGTAAAATTATTTTACTTGAAAAAAGATGTATTGAATCATCCGGAGGGTTAAAAAGATCAGCCTCCTTAATTTTTGGGTTGTTCTTTGAAGCCAACCACCTAAACATCCTTGGATGAGAAACTTCATTTGGTTAATCCATTACCTACTTTCGGAGAGGGGGAATGGCTTCAAATGCCCAAGCCTAAAAAATGTAAACAGGAAGCAAGCAAAAAAAGTCATACTCTAATAACTGTATTCAATATAAATTAATGGATAAGTAAAAATAGTGATTAATTTTACCATGAAAGCCCAAGGAAAGCTGCATAATGTGGTGGTCATACCTGAGGATAGCTTTGACAGTAAATATTGGACAATCAAGTAGAAGTTGTCGTATCCCCAGGGATAATTGTTAAATTTATCAAAATCCTCAGCACGCGCCAATAAAACATCTTCTATGGCCTTGTTAATGTCTCTTGCCAATATAATCGAATGGGCAAAACAAACTAAAAAAAATTTCTCCCTGTACTGCTTTGTATGGTTTTATCCCTGAGATCTGTCAACAAATCTGATGCTTTGTAGCCTCGTCAAGCAATTTCCAACAACTAATCTATTTTTTCCTTGCGTTTGTTAGTTTTGTTGTTTGCCTTGGATATTTTGCGGGGTGTTCCCTTGGAGATAGGTGATTTGATAAGTTGTCAATTTGATGACTTTCTTTGAACCTTTTAAGCCTAAATTATTATGCTTTTCTATTGATTTATGGTAATCTCTTACTTAATGCTCATTTGTGTAGGTAAAAGTTAAAAAGAAAAGATGAGCAAGTCATTCAAGTCAACAAGAGGCCAAATATGAAGGAAAAGAGCCATCCGCTTTGTATCTACTTTGGAGCTGATTTTCATCCGCTCTTCATCCGCTTTGAAACCGCTCAAGCAGATCAAGAGCAAGGTGGCATTTTTGTAATTTTTGACAAATGTAGAGTGTGAGCTTAAAAGAGGGTTTTAGCTTATATTTCAAGACCATCATTCTACAACTCTATGTCCCATCTTTAGCTTAGGATTTTAGTAATTTCCTGGAGCTTGGAGCAAGACTTGTACTAATTTTGAGCTAAGAAGACATTAGAGTGGCTTCTAAGTGTAGATTTGGCTTCACCCATTGAAGATTCATTGAATTCTAAAGTGTGGTTTGCCCTCTCTTTATTTTCTTATGGATAACTTTGATGGAACTATTGATTTAATTGTTTTTGTTATCATTATGAGTTGCTAGATCTACCTCTTGGGGGTTATGCTTGATTAGGGTGCAATTGTGTGTAGATTGTGATAACATTTGTGTAGATTTGAGTTTGTTAGTGATGGGTTCTATCTTTGCTTGATTAAATTGATTGGGATTGATGGGTGAAATACCCAAATACCCAGATGAGTTTGATGGGTGAAAACTCCAAACTCTAGAAAGCTTAAGACCATCTTCAAAAAAAGGGCTTTGGGAGAAGTTTAGGAATCCATGTCATCCTTGGAAAAGAGATGTGGAGACTAAAGCAATGGTAGACAATTATATATGTAGTTTTCTAATCTATCACTATCTTAGACATAAGGGTGATTGTGAAGTTAACTACGCCATGAGTATCATCCTAGAAATAGGGATGCCATGATTGAGGTATTTAGTGGTTTTAATTGATACACTTGTTAGGTTCTTGAGAGATCCAATGGGTGAAATCTTTGTAGTTTTGTTGAAAAACTAACCTCAAGGACATTAGACCTAGCCTACCATATCATCAATGATTAGAATTTACATCGAATTATCATGTTTCCATGCACACTTGCCCCTAGGAAATAATAATCTCAAGATCCATTTTAATTGATTATACTCTAATTGTTCTTAGTCTCAAATTAGTTCCTTAGAAGTCCAAGAATTGCATTCGTATTCGACATGACTGAAAAACCCCAAAACCATTTTGAAACATAGGTTTGAATTAGGCAAGCACTTCAATTTCTAATTAACATAATCGCTAATCACATTGTTCCTCATGGATTCAACCCCGACTCTTGTTAGGTAAATATATTGACAACGATCGCCTTTCACTTAATTGACGTGTAAGTTGAGCGTTATCAAAAATGGCGCCGTTGTCGGGGAATAATTTTGTGTATTGAATTAGTTTGGAATTTTAGCTTACTTGCTTAAATTCAAACTTGTAAATATTTGTTTGTTATCTTCTTCTTGTTTCTTGTTTTAGATATATTTTTATTTTTGTGTATTTGTTAATATGGCATCACGGAATGAACGTTGATTTGGTGGTCGGAAATCATACCTTGATGATCCATATCCATATTATGGTGGACCCCACCTTCGATGAGATTGTAGATATTCTCCCCGAGAAGAGATGTGTGCACCATCTCGACCTTATTGGGAGCATGATTATTTTTTATGTGGTGGTCGAGATGGTCATAGGAGCCAATGTCCAAATGCCCCCTCCCCCCGTTATGCTAACCTGATTTCTAGTTCTTTTTATGATTTTGATAGATCTTATGAGAAGAAAAGAGAGGAACAAAACACGGGAAGTAGTGACGTTGAAGCAATGCTTCAACGTATATTGGAATTGACAACAACGGTGGTGAAAGAAGCAACTATTTTACACAACGACTTTGGAAAGGAATTCAAGAAGAGAAAACACGTGGGCATAAAAATGCCCACTCTTCTAAATGATCTTGACAATGAAGATTCCTCGGTGATTTGCTAATCAACCAAACCATCAATAGAAAAAAATGCCAAAATAAAGAAAATGGTGCTAGATTCTAGTGAAGAATCCAAGGAAATCTCTTAGGAAGACTCTAGCCATTTCGGGGTGAAGATGACCAATGGAATACGACTTCAAAATTAGGGAAAGAGACCCATTCTACTCATTTTCCACATTATGCTTGGTGGATTTGATGAGAGTCAATCCACTCGAGCAAGTGAGAAATATTGGAAAGAGGGAGAAATTTCCATATATTTTGGAGTTTGACCTTCCAAGTAGGCATGCTGAAGCCCAAAACTCAAAGGCCAAGAAGCTCAACTTCCGATTGTCCAATGAGCGACCTATTGAGGTTCTCACCGTTGCTCAATGACCCCACACGAAAGTTTGATGTTAAGTTGGGTAAACGGTTTAAGTCTTTGAAGTGGCATGATAGAACATTCATCATCATGCCCTTACCTTTGCCCAATGCGCCTCATAGATGTAATGATCAAAAATTGGGTAGGAAATTCACATCCTCCAATTGGAGACACAAATGAGGATCAAAAAGGATCGTGCCACGATGTTAACTAAGACGCTTCTTGGGAGGCGACCCAAAGGATTTTTATTGGTATTTTGTAACATTTTTTATTCAATTTTAAGCTTGTTTTTTGGTGTTTGCAGGTGATAAAATAAGTGGGAAGGGATAAAGGAAAGTTTGGGGCTCAAAACTACGTCCCGAGCCAAAGTTAAGCTGGTATTTCACGCTGAAGTGGGTAGTACCATCTTGGACCAATGCTGGACATGCTTGAGCAGTCCCAGTGCAGGAAAAGAGCAACCTGGATGCAAATGGGAAGTAGCTATACTGGTTGGACCTGCTCTGGACATGCTTGAGCAGTCCAGGCGCAAACCAGTAGCATGTGGGGCACAGAAGGCTCGTTGAACACTACCTGGACCTGTGTTGGACCTACTTCAGCAGACCAGGCGTAGGTCAGCCACATCTTGGATGCAGAAAGGCTCAACAAAACTAAGAACAAGCTGGTTTAACCTGCGTTGGAGCTTCTTGAGCATTCCTAACGCAGGTCCAGCCAAAGGGCACGCAAATGGACAGATTTTTGAGCTAATTTTTCTGCACATTGCAGTTGAATTCAAACGCAAAAAGGGCTGCCTTTGGAGCTAAAATTGTTGAGCATTTCACATATATTCAACCTCAATTCAAACACTAAAATTCTTAATCCAAGAATGAAACCCCGGATAAGTATCTTGGACCCTCTTTTCATCACTTTCTTCTCTTAAGTAAGCTTACAAGGTATGATCTTTACAATACAAATGATGATACCATTTCATGATTTATTTTGGTTTAAATTTATTTTATTTGAACTTAATTTGGTGAAATGTGGTTGTTGAGATAAATATTTTTAAATGTATGCCTTGTTTTACATTATCCACTTGCAAATTCTTGCTTCCATATGCTAGTACACACCATGTGTTTTAGGAAACACTCACTTGAGGGTTATTTGCTTAATTGATTAGTGGGTGATGTAATTGGGATAGTATGATCAAAAGCGGTGTAATTGGTGATGATTTGATGCATTGGGATTGTTCCCATGTGATGTTATTTTATCTATTCAAGCTCTTACTTTTCACGCACATCACATGTTTGTTAAAATGTCAATAAGAGAGGAATTCCTTATATGCTTGTAATGGTTAATGTGAACTTTCTTTGGGGAATTTAGTGATCGTTTTTGGAGCATATCTTTGAGTTCAAATGGTCGTAAATGTTGGATAACCGGTGGTTTTTGGATTGAGATTATTGATGAATATTGCATCCATGGTTTGATCGATAAATGTGCATATCATAGCATTCACCGGTGAAGTTTGAGTAACCCAAGAGATATGAATGCTTTCCTTGCCCTAAGGTATATTGGGTGACACCTTTCTTAAGGGTATAGGATAGAATATGTTCCTATTGGTTCCACGAATATTTTATGAGCTAAATGGACGATATGTGAAATTGTGAAGAAAGAATCCCATGAAGAGTAATGATAATGTTGCCTTGCATTCACCTAGATTTTTCTTTAATTATTTAGGAAGGAACAAAAGTTCAAAAATGCTTTCCAAATGTCATTGGCAAGAAATAGCATGATTTTGATAAAAAATAAAATAATATATAGATAGTTTTATTTGTGAAAAAAAGCACGGATGTTTTTGAGCTTTCTTTTGAATGAGACCATTAAATTCCATTTTTGGCTCTCTCTTAACAAGGATAGGTCTTTGACTCGAAGTTACTTATTAAGCTCAAATTGTTCAAATTGTTTGGGAGATTAACTTTTTTCTCTATAAGTGCGATGCCATGTGTGGTAAGACTTTTGAATAATTCTTGTACATATGTGTAGCCTAGAACTTGCCCCGAGTGTGTTCTAATCGAAATCCTAGACAAGCTTGCTTTGGAGAATGACCCAAGGCAATTTTTGACCCATCACATAGCCAAATTCCCACCTTAACAAAATTTCCATAGTTAACCTCTTTGAGCCTTTCTACCCAATTTTCTTTCTTGTTGTAATGATAACCTTGCTAAAACACCTAAGACCTTTTTAAAACCTTACTTTTGGCACTTAACCTCCTTTGATGCATTGAAATATAGGCGAAAGCCTAAGTTTGGGGGATTTGTGTAATTGGGAGATTAATGTAAGGGTAGTTCAAACCCTAAATTTGGGGTAGTGGGGGGTTTAGCGAAGATGATCCAATAAAGGTGTATGTAAGGTGTTCAAATCATGTGCTTAAGACAAAAGAGACATACCCGATGATAAAGTTGTATAGCCTAGCCCATAGAATGTGAAGAGAAATGAGGCAAATAAGGGGGCTACGAAGCGCTTAAGGTTAGAAAGTCTCTTCAAAAATCCAAAGAAATGAAGAAATAAAATGGTTGCTTTGAATTGTTTTGTAAATGCCAATAAATAAGGGATATGGAAATATGGGAAATGCTTTAAATGAGAATAAGGTGGATAGTTTGAAAATTATGGGATAGAAAGGATTGAGTGATTACATTGAAAGAGGTTTTTTAGTCACTTGATCCATATATATATATATATATATATATATATATATATATATATATATATATATATATATATATTCCTTCCCACACCTTAAACCTTCATCTTGACCTGCAAGACCTTGGTGATTCCAAACTAGGTAAGTCTACATTAGTGGAGAAAAACATGAAGGGCAAGCTTATATTTCAACTCATTGTACTTGAATTTTTTTGCGAGAGTGAGTGTGAATTCTTTCATTATTTGAGATCCTTTAGAAATTTAAATGTTTTGTATGTGTGGAACTAACTCTTGCATGTGAGCGGCATCGATACTTTTGGGTAGAGAGTAAAGTCTTACTATCAATTTGGGTAAATGTGTGAGATAAGAAGCATTGTGAAGATTGAGACAATCTTTGAAGATTTTGAGTCTCCTCTTAAGATGATTGTGGATTTGGAAGGTTCATTTATAACAAAATTGCATCCTTGCTTCTAAATATTAGCTTATTGAAAATTTTTGGTTTACATATTACCATGGCATGTTTGAAAATTCTTTGTAGAGCTTTGTTACCTTATTCCTTTGGTATAGTTTTCTTTTGGGTGGATTTGAGTTAAATACCATATCTCATTGAATTAGTCTTGGTTGCTTGAGGAAAAGCAATAGTTTAAGCTTGGGGGGATGATAATTCATCAATTTGATGACTTGCTAGAAACTTTTAAGCCTAAATTATTATGTTTTTCCATTGATTTATGGTAATCTCTTACTTATGCTCATTTGTGTAGGTAAAATTTGAAAACAAAAGATGAGCAAGTCATTCAAGTCAACAAGAGGCCAAATATGAAGGAAAAGAGCCATCCGCTTTTCATCTACTTTGGAGCTGTTTTTCATCTGCACTTCATCCACTCTGAAACCGCTCAAGCAGATCAAGAGCAAGGTGGAATTTTTGTAATTTTTGACAAATGTAGAGTGTGAGCTTAAAAGAGGGTTTTAGCTCATTTTTCAAGACCACCATTCTACAACTCTATCTCCCATCTTTAGATTAGGATTTTAGTAATTTCTTGGAGCTTGGAGCAAGACTTGTACTAATTTTGAGCTAAGAAGACATTAGAGTGGCTTCTAAGTGTAGATTTGGATTCACCCATTGAAGATTTATTGGATTCGAAAGTGTGGTTTTCCCTCTCTTTATTTTCTTATGGATAACTTTGATGGAAATATTAATTTAATCGTTGTTGTAATCATTATGCGTTGCTAGATCTACCTCTTGGGGTTATGCTTGATTAGGGTGCAATTGTGTGTGGATTATGATAACATTTGTGTAGATTTGAGTATGTTAGTGATGGGTTCTATCATTGCTTGATTAAATTTATTGGGATTGATGGGTGAAATCCCCAAATACCCAGATGGGTTTGATGGGTGAAAGCTCCAAACTCTAGAAAGCTTAAGGCCATCTTCAAAAAAAGGGTTTTGGGTGAAGTTTAGGAATCCATGTAATCCTCAAGAAAGAGATGTGGAGACCAAAGCAATGGTAGACAATTATGTGTGTAGTTTTCTAATCTATCACTATCTTAGACATAAGGGTGGTTGTGAAGTTAACTACGCAATGGGTATCATCCTAGAAATAGGGATGCCATGATTGAGCTATTTGGAGGTTTCTATTGATACACTTGTTAGGTGTTCGAAATAGACAATGGGCGAAATCTTTGTGGTTTTGTTGAAAAACTAACCTCAAGGACATTAGACCTAGCTTACCATATCATCTATGATTAGAATTTACATTGAATTATCATGTTCACAAGCACATCTTGCCCCAAGGAAAGCATAATCCTAAGATCCATTTTAATTTATTATACTCTAATTGTTATTACTCTCAAATTAGTCCCTTAGAAGCCCAAGAATAGCATTCGCATTCGACACGATTGAAAATCCCCAAAACCATTTTGTAATATAGGTTTGAATTAGGCTAGCACTTCTATTTCTAATTAACTCAATCGCTAATCACATTATTCCTCGTGGATTCGACCCCAACTCTTGTTGGGTAAATATATTGACAATGACTGCATTGCACTTAAGTGACGTGTAAGTTGAGCATTTTTATAGTTCTTCTAGATGATCGCATCTCAAATCAGTCACTATAGCAAACTCTTGCAAGCCAAAACAAATTGGCATGCCACGGTAGTCAATCCAGAGTGGCAACCACCACAAATACCACCAACCAATGCCATAAACACCACGAATGCCTACACCGTCGGCAGCCACCACAAATACCACCAACCAATGCCATAAACACCCTGAATACCTACACCGTCGGCAGCCACCACAACACCGCCAACCAATGCCACCACAAACACCACCAACCAATGCCACCAATAGTGCCACCACCACCAACACCACAAACATCATGCAATAATACCACAATAGTCACTGGAACATTGAGATAAAAACTAGGGTTTTCTCGAGTTCTTCCTATAATTTTACCATCAAAACTCAAAATTGCAAACCCATTCTTGAAGATAGTACAACTAAAAGTTTTTTTTCATCATTAACTTAAAAACCCTTATTATTTAGAAAAAAACAAATAGAGAACTCTTCTCGAACTCTGTCACCTATGAAGATAGAGAAAATGACTTATACAAGCAAGAATAAAGTCAAAAATAACACCTATGTGGTCAGAAATGAGAAGAAAATTGATTTGTTATGAAGGGTTGAGCAATTTGTTGAGTATTTATTGTGTATATTGTATTGTTAAGAGAGAAAAAAGAGCGAGAACTCGATATTTGAAATAATGAAACATTTTTCTCACAAATGGATGATTTGTATGGGTTGATTTGTATTTTGGAAAAGAATTTTAAAAATGTTAATTTGGTCTGAATTGATCTTAGTTATTTTATAAAACTATAAAAAAATATGTGTTATTCTGAATCCTCTCATCATACAATTATCAAAAGACTCAATTGAAGTTGTAGTTGACCCTCTGAGAACTCACCCCTAGTCCTAGTGTAACACCCCGAATCTAGTACCCTGGATGCTACACGGTGCTCATAATCTCGAAGGACCACAAGCTAAACCTTAACTGATACCTATAACTGAGCACTGCATAATATACTAAAAAACTGGTGAAAACTTTCCATAAGGTTCAATACTAAAATAAAAGTGAATAAAGTTTAATAATATCAAAACTAAAACAACTGTCTGAACAACTAGTCTAAAAGCCTTTAAACTGTCTCAACTGTCGAGTTGATGGGACAATCCCCCAACTAACTCCATTTATTGAATAATACTAAATCTAATGCAATATAATGAAATAATAGAACCATCCTTGAATGATGAGGACTCACTACTAAGTCTACTGCTGCTGACTAAGTCTGAACTGCTAAGGGTGCTTGAGATCCCGTGCTTCTGAACCAATGATATAAGACACCATAGCGCAAGAGAAAAGCATGTGTTAGTACGTGAGAATGTATTAGTATGCTAGCTGGGGTATGGCTGAATGCAAGGGCTCATATGCATGAACTATACTGACTAAATAATCTAAGTATGCTGAATGAGGATACATGTATGAATGCATAAACTATAACTGAAATTGTAGTGAGACTGAATACTGAGTCCCGAATGTTGATTTACTGATATCTGAGCTTACTAATACTGGGATACTGAATAACTGAATCTACTGATATTGATATTTGAGGTTACTGAAATTGATTAACTATATTTGAGATCAGTCCTATCTTATGGGTTATCGCTAAATCTATTGGTACTTGATACTAATTGACTGTATTTGAGATCATTCCTATCTAGCGGGTGAGCTTTGAGTCCACCAATAATGCTAAGGAGTGATTGTATCTAACAGTCCTGAATCTGAGCTACTGAGCTGAGTTCTTTTACTTAGACTAATTCTAAAACTGACATTGTGGGAGGTAGTCATCTAACTGACATACCCTGAATCTGAACTAGTGAGGTCCAACCTGTAACCCTAGCTGGAAAGGTGTCAGTACCGTGCCACGGGTAAGGACAACTACTATGGGGTCAGTTCTAATCTAGTGGGTGACCCCTGAGATCAGTCCTGTACTAGAGGGTGATCCTGGAGTATGTCAGTCCTATCTAATGAGTGTCATCTCATGCCTACGCTGGCTACGTAGTTATGGAACTCAGGGATTGCTTCTAGGGATCTCAGTCCTATCTAACGGGTAAGTCCCCATCCCTAAGTTTGCTCGATGCTGAATTCTACTCCTAACTGAATGACACTGAACTTTCCTACTTCATACTAGGCTCAAATGAGATATTACTGATCATACGGCTTAACTGAATTAAACTGAGTTACTAAGTTTTCCTAAGTTTTGTAACTGACTGAGTTCTACTGATTGTTGCACGACTGAGATTATCTTGAAAATTGACACTCGCTCTAGGTAGCAGCTAAATTGTTAGGTATTAAATACCCCCAGGACTCGATAGCATAAACAAGAATAAAACATGGCAAGTCTTGAATAACATGACAATATTCTATCATTCACAATACAATCAATGAGGCATCTTTTCAAGCACTTGAAATTCATAAACTTATGCATGGATAGGAATGCATACAAATGTCTCATAATTCATTAACTAAATCCTTTCAACAAACACTTAGCATGCATTATCTTGTACATAAATGGGGACTACATGTTTACATGTTATAATGGCACTAGTTTATTCATATAGGCATTTAATCAAACATATGAGAAACATGCTTTGGTTATACAATAATTACCACATCTAAGTATCATGGCTATATCAATAAACTTTTAACTTGAAGGGTTTATCATGAACATTATGCAATTCATCACATACTAGGTTCAAATCTCAAAACTCATAATCTAAAACGTGAATCAACCCTCAACAACAATATGAACATGAATTTCAATTCACATAAATCATGAAGACTCATAAATATCTAATCGTTGAATTTAGAAAAGGATTCTTGAACTTCATGGGTGGAAGGGACCATGAATCGACAACTAACATACCTTAGTTCTTGATTATATGAAGATTGACGGTGGAATTTCTTGAATTTGGATCTTCAATTGAAAACCCTAAGCGTGTTCTTGAGGAAAATTCAGATAAAACTAGTATATGTGGGTAAACAATGGTTGAATCTCGTGTTATAGGGTTATATAATATGGGAAAAGGACTGAAATAACCCTGTGGTCGTGGCTGTTTTAATAACTAATAATTGGGTACTGACGCATTGGTCGACGCGGTGCATCGATGGCATCAACGCGATACCCGACAGGTCATGCCATGATCGCGTTGATCCTCATACTTTTGACTGTCAGTCCTAAAAAAATATTGGCCAACACGATAGGCAATGCAGCGCACCAAGATCGCGTTGGTCCACTATTTTGGGCACTAGAACTTGGTCTAAACGAGGTCCAAAAAATCCGAAACTCAATAGAGAAACCCTATTGACATTCTTGAGCATGGATTAACTTAAATATCAAACCTTTATGGACGTAAAGGTCATAAAATAAGAATACCAACTTTCGAAGGCTAAGTGTTGGAGCTTCTCTTGACATGCTTTAAAAAGTTTTAATGACTAGAAAAATTTGTGGGGTCTTACAATATCTCCCCCTTAGGAACATTCATCCTCGAATGGGACCGACGAAGCTAAGATTTCTAATAGACTGAACTTACTTAAAGGACGTGAACATCTGAAACATGACTATATGACTAGAACCACTGATATACTGAAATCTCATACTGAACATGTATATCTGATGCATGAATATCTGACTAAGTTGATTCTCAAGAAAGCATGATTGAATATGTAATGATAACTGATACTAAGTTTGTAAGGGAAATCTGAGCATAAAACTGAATGGATTTATGGACATGAAACCATCAGGGAATTCTAGGGTATCTCCCCTTTGGGACACTATGCCCCCCCAAGAATGCTTAATTTACTGAGACATTGGGAAAATTGAGGCGATGCACAAGGCACCCATAAACTGGATCATAACTAAACCTCAGGAGTCTAAAACTAATTCATGACTCATGAACTGAACTGAACTCGCAACTACTAGGACTTTCTATCTTGGAATAGTTACCTTTCTGAGATTTCTGATAGCATGACTAGATGGAAAGAAGTGAAATAACCTATACGAATCTGACTGCCCAACTGGTAAACTGACGTGCTGGCTTTACTAACTAACTCATGCTAAAAACTTAAGCTCAAATAGGAGTAAAGGATCAACAATGCATATCATGAAGATAAAGAACTTATAACGTACCCGAATCTATATTAGGGGAACCTTTGGATTATGACGAGTCTGGAGTGCATAAAATTTATTCTGACCTTGACCACTAGTGGTACTGGTAGTGACGCCCTACTGACGCAAATATTTACCCCTCTGAGCCAATACTCTACACTCCTATAGCCTATGGCCTGTCTTACCACATCAAAAACATACCTCGTTGTTCGCTCTACACACATTTAGGTGATTCTTGCCACACTCTTCACAAAGTAGATAGGTACGCTCACTTCTCATACTACCCTGGGCTTTGGAGCCTGGCGCCCCATCATGATCAATTTTCCTGAATTTTGGTGTGGGTACACTAGTTGAGGATGGAGCTGGGACTGAAAAATTTCAACTACGCTGAGAACGATCACCACCCTATGACCCTGGCTGACAATAACTAAAACTACATATTCTAGCCTTCTTACTTACTCTCTCACTTTCCTTAGATTTATCTGCCTCAATCTACTGAGCGCGCATCATCAATCTAGAAAAGTCCATGTCTCTATTGAGCATACTAGTCCTACATTCCTTAACCACTACCCCAGACACATCGGTCACAAACTTACTCATGATTGCTCTAGGGTCAGCCATTTGATCAGGGACATACTTATCCAATTGATTGAACTTGAGACAATACTCCTTCACTATCATGGAGCCTTGCCTCAGGCTTATAAACTCTTCTATCTTAGCTTCTCTCATCTCTAGTGGGAAAAACTTATCTAAGAACGCATCCTGAAATATCTGCCAAGTCATGGGAGCTGTATCTTCCCCTATACTCTTTCTCCACATCACTACCCATTCATAAGAAATATCCTTCAGCCTATAGGATACCAATTATACACTCTCCTCTTCAGAGACATGTATGACCTGGGCGATCTTCTTCACCTTATCAAGATAAAGTTGTGGGTCCTCATCTGCCTTAGACCCAAAGAATTTTGGCGTGTTCATTCTCATAAAGTCTCTGATCTGGCTGTGACTAGACCCCCATCTTGTTGAGGTAGGGCTGCAGCCTGACGGTTACCTTGAACATTAGTTGTCACAGCTTAGGCTAGCCCCTGAAAAGCTGCCCGAAACTCTACATGTGACATATTCTCATTCAAAGAAACTGTGGGCTGAGATAGCTGGTTATCATTTCTATGGGAATTAGCTTTGCGAGGAGGCATACTCTGTAAATGAAAGGAAGAGGTGGATTAGACTGAGAATTAGCTCGATCTCATACGCACTCGCACGACAAGAACACTAAAAGAAGTGAAACTATTCCTAAAACATCTTATAGCCTTCTGTACATAAATGTGGCACACAACACACCCATGTAAAAGACTTAACTAGATGCGGCTTTCAGACTTCCTAGGACACTATTGAACCTTAGGCTCTGATACCAAGTTTTTAACACCCCGAGTCTAGTACCCCAGATGCTACACGGTGTTCATAATTTCGAAGGACCACAAGCTAACCCTTAACTAATACCTATAACAAAGCACTACATAATATATTGAAAAATACAAAAAATGGGCAGAAACTTGCCATAAGGTTCAATACTAAAATAAAACTGTATAAAGTTTAACAATATCAAAACTAAAATAATTGTCTGAACAACTAGTCTGAAAGCCTCTAAACTGTCTGAACTGTGGAGTTGATGGGACAATCCCCCAACTAACTCCATCTACTGAAGAATACTAAATCTAATGCAATATAATAAAATAATAGAACTGAGTCTGAGGACTCACTATTAAGTCTACTTCTGCTGACTAAGTCTGAACTGCTAAGGGTGCTCGAGATCTCGTGCTTATGAACCCATGGTATAAGACACCATAGCACAAGAGAAAAGTATACGTTAGTACGTGAGAATGTACTGGTATGCTAGATAGGGTAAGGTTGAATGCAAGGGCTCATATGCATAAACTATACTGACTAAATAATCTAAGTATGCTGAATGAGGATACATGTATGAATGCATAAACTATAACTGAAATCGTAGTAAAACTGAATATTGAGTCCCGAATACTGATTTACTGACATCTGAGCTTACTAATGCTGGGATACTGAATAACTGAATCTACTGATATTGATATTTGAGGTTACTGAAATTGATTAACTATATTTGAGATCAGTCCTATCTTATGGGTTATCGCTAAATCTATTGGTACTTGATACTAATTGACTGTATTTGAGATCATTCCTATCTAGCGGGTAATCTTTGAGTCCACCAATAATGCTAAGGAGTGATTGTATCTAACAGTCCTGAATCTGAGCTACTGAGCTGAGTTCTTTTACTTAGACTAATTCTAAAACTGAGACTGTGGAAGGTAGTCATCTAACCGACATGTCCCAAATCTGAACTAGTGGGGTCCAACCTATAACCTAGCTGAAAGGGTGTCAGTACTATACCACGGGTAAAGACAATTGCTATGGGGTCAGTCCTAATCTAGCGGGTGACCCCTGAGATCAGTCCTGTACTAGCGGGTGATCCTGGAGTATGTCAGTCCTATCTAATAGGTGACATCTCATGCCTACACTGGCTATGTAGTTCTAGAACTTAGGGATTGCTTCAAGGGATCTCAGTCCTATCTAGCAGGTGAGCCCCCATCCCTAGGTTCGCTCGGTGTTGAATCCTACTCCCAACTGAATGACACTGAACCTTCCTACTTCATACTAGTCTTGACTGAGCTATTACTGATCGTACGGCTTAACTGAACTAAACTGAGTTACTGAGTTTTCCTAAGTTATGTAACTAACTGAGTTCTACTGATTGTGGCACAACTGAGTTTATCTTGAAAATGGCACTGGCTTTAGGTAGCAGCTAAATTGTTGGGTATTAAATACCCGAAGGACTCGATAGCATAAACAAGAATAAAATATGGTAAGTCTTGAATAACATGACAATATTTTATCATTCACAATACAATCAATGAGGCATCTTTTCAAGCACTTGAAATTCATAAACTTATGCATGGATAGGAATGCATACAAATGTCTCATAATTCATTAACTAAATCCTTTCAACAAACACTTAGCATGCATTATCTTGTACATAAATGGGGACTACATGTTTACATGTTATAATGGCACTAGTTTATTCATATAGGAATTTAATCAAACATATGAGAAACATGCTTTGGTTATACAATAATTACCACATCTAAGTATCATGGCTATATCAATAAACTTTTAACTTGAAGGGTTTATCATGAACATTATACAATTCATCACATACTAGATTCAAATCTTGAAACTCATAATCTAAAACATGAATCAACCCCCAACAATAACATGAACATGAATTTCAATTCACATAAATCATGAAGACTCATAAATATCTAATCTTTGAATTTAGAAAAGTATTCTTGAACTTCCTGGGTGGAAGGGACCAATGAATCAACATCTAACATACCTTAGTTCTTGATTCTACGAAGATTGACCATGGAATTTCTTGAATTTGGATCTTCAATTGAAAATCCTAAGTGTATTCTTGAGGAAAATTGAGAAAAAATTAGTATATGTGGGTAAACAATGGTTGAATCTCGTGTTATAGGGTTATATAAGAGTGGGAAAAAGACTAAAATAACCCTAGGGTTGTGGCTGTTTTAATGACTAATAATTGGGTACTGACGCACTGGTCGACACAGTGCATCAATGGCATTGATGTGATACCCGATGCGTCGCTCCATGATCGTGATGAGCCTCATTACTATTGACTGGCAGTCCTGGAAAAATATTGGCCAACGCGATAGGCGATGCGGTGCACCAAGATCGCATTGGTCCACTATTTTGGGCACTGGAACTTGGTCTAAACGAGGTTCGAAAAATCCAAAACTCATTCGGGAACCCCTATTGACATTCTTGAGAATGGATTAACTAAAATATTAAACCTTTATAGATGTAAGGGTTACGAAATAAGAACGCCAACTTTCGAAGGGTAAAATAGAGAAAGTCTTAACACTTAGCTAAAATTTTCTAAGTGTTGGAGCTTCTCTTGACATGGTTTAAAGAGTTTTAAAGACTCAAAAAATTTGCAGGGTCTTATACCTAGATTATCAATTAAGGTATTATTCTAACATATGAACTCAATTGAAATTGTATAAAAATAAATATTCAACCTATTGCAATAGATTAACCATTTGCTGTAAATTAATCATATTAAGTTATTTGTTGCAACAGATTACCCATCTATAGTAAAATATCAGACAGATTAAGTAATGTTGCAACAAATTACTAATCTATTGTAAATTATCAAATCGATTAATTCACATAATGCAAAAGATTACTCATCTATTGTAAATTATCAAATAGGCATTGCCATCTGTTGTAGTTGACCCTATGAGAACTCACCCCTAGTCCTAGATTAATCAATTAAGGTATTAGTTGAACATATGAGGTAATAAAAAATGATTCATCTTAGAGTGATCGATCGACGACTCTGGTCGGGAAGAACGCAATACCGTCTTATCATGCAATTTTCAAAAGACTTAATTGAAGTTGTTAACCCTATGAGAACTCATCCCTAGTCCTAGATTAAGTAATTAAGGTATTATTTAAACATATGAGATAATAAGAATCGATTCATCTTAGAGTGATCAATCAACGACTCTGGTTGGGAGGAATGCAATACCGTCTCATCATGCAATTACCAAAAGACTCAATTGAAGTTGTAGTTGACCCTATGAGAACTCGTCCCTAGTCCTAGATTAATCAATCAAGGTATTAGTTGAATATATGAGGTAATAAGAATCAATTCAGCTCAGAGTGATCGATCGACGACTCTGGTTGGGAGGAATGCAATACCGTCTTATTATGCAATTACCAAAAGACTCAATTATAATTGTAGTTGACCCTATGAGAACTCATCCTAGTCCTAGATTAATCAATTAAGGTATTAGTCTAACATATGAACTCAATTAAAATTGTATAAAAATAAATGTTCAGCCTGTTGTAATAGATTAACTATTTGATGTAAATTATTAATCAATTAAGTCATTTGTTATAATATATTACCCATCTGTTGTAAATTATCAAACAGATTAAGTCATCTGTTGTGAAAGATTATCAATCTGTTGTAAATTATCAAATCGATTAAGTCATCTGTTGCAACAGATTATCCATTTGTTGTAAATTACCAAATAGGCATTGCCATCTATTGTAGTTGACCTTATGAGAACTCACCCCTAGTCCTAGATTAATCAATTAAGGTATTAGTTGAACATATGAGGTAATAAAATTTAATTCAACTCAGAGTAATCGATCGACAACTCTGGTTGGGAGGAACGCAATGCTGTCTTATCATGCAATTGCCAAAAGACTCAATTGAAGTTGTAGTTGACCCTACAAGAACTCATCCCTAGTCCTAGATGAATCAATTAAGGTATTAGTTGAACATAAGAACTCAATTCAAATTGTAAAAAATAAATGTCCAATCTATTGCAATAGATGTCTTTTCTGTTGGATATAATCAAACAAATTAAGTCATCTATTGCAACATATTACTCATCTGTTGTAAATTATCAAACAGGCGCTGCCATCTATTACGACAGATGACTGAGCTTTGGAAATTTTTAAATAGAAATTTTCATCTATTGCAAAGTATGACTTGGATGTTTTAAGATCTTTTTTAAAGCAATTTAGGTATTTCCTGTCTGAGATAAAAAAGATAAAATACTAAGGTGGTAAAAAATATTACTTGGATAACTCAAAAAATCACCTAAGTGAGTAGTCTTATCTGGTATTTTCAATGTCACCATCTCCTGGTTCCCCTCAAAAGTTATTAATGAATATTTAAAACCCATATCTAGAATACTCTCTCCTTCAGCCATAAAGTAAGACAACTCATCTATCTCTCTACTTTTGTTTATTCTCAATTCTCTTTCTTTTATTTTTTTCCTCTCTTTTCTCTCTTCTTTCGGATGAGGATTCTTTCAGATCTTAACCGATCAATATCTTTTCTCGACTAAACTGGATGTTCTGATCCCTTTGCTTGTTTTTTTGGCATTGCAGGTATGGTTTACTATTGCTCTTTCCATTTTGTCTTCATCTCTGTATGTCATTTAAATTAGATATTTATATCTGTTGCTATTAATGATTTACCCATTACTAGTTTCCTATTTATTGAGAAAGTTGAAACAAAGGTGATTTTAAGTCTTGAATGAATGAAACGTTGTTTTTATTAAAATATGCAAAAAAAGTCATTTGTAGGGAGAACTTAAAAAGCCTTGTTGTCAGTATAGCTTTCCTTATGTCTTTTGTTTGTTACTTTGGTGCTGCTGTTGTTGGGGGGGTCGTGTTAGAACATGTGGTGTTTATGTTTTTGATGGTGTTAGAATATATGATGTTGTTTCTTTGATGTGGATGTTGTTATTGGTAGTGGTTCAACAGTTTCCTCAACTATTGTAATTGATGAATCATCTGTTAGAACAGACGGAGCAACTGTTTGAAGAAATAAAACAATAGCAAGGTTGGTTTGATTTATTCCAATAAATGACTCATCTGTTGCAACATGTCATACATCTATTACAACAGATGCCTCAGCGTTTGAACAAATGGGTAATCTGTTGCATCAGATTGGTCACCTATTGATTCACTCAATTTTGTGTTACCCTTTTGTACAGATGGAGCAACTGTTAAAAAAATCAAACCAGTAGCAAGACTGGTTTGATTTATTCTAACAGATGACCCATTTGTTGCAATATGTCATACATCTGTTACAACAGATGCCTCATCGATTGAACAGATAGGTAATCTGTTGCATCAGATTGGTCATCTGCTGATTCACTCAATTTTGTGTAACCCTTTTCTAATGTTATTTTGGTTCTTCTCTTATTTGACATCAAATGTATTTCTCTTGTTTGTAGATAAAAGGAAGTGAAATTGGATCCACTTTTATCTGACCACCATTAAAGTCTAAAGTAAAGATGGGTTCAGAGGAATAAGCTGTTTACAGATGGAACCACTTCATATGTGGGAGGTATGTATTACTAATTAACCTATCATGAAAACACATATCCAGTATAATGATTTTGTAAATGTTTGTTCTTTACCTATTAGTCGTTAATCCTTCAAACAAGATATGAAATTTTGACAGTTAAGATTGTTAGGTTCAAACTGGTAAGGCTGAGGGACCAAGTAGGTGGTGTCGATACCTTGTTACAATTTAATGATAGCTTGTGCTCATGTTCTTGTGTCTAAGTCTAGGAATAGTTCAAGTTTTTAGCGGTAGTATAAATATCCAATAGTGATTGGACAAATTTTAATGGTGCAATGGACTTTTTGAAATGACTCCGAAACCTCACACTACAACAAACAATGATGGAACCAATAGAAATTCTCCTAGTCCAAACTTATATAGATGGGTTGCTAGAGGAGACTATTATACAACAAAATATGTTTGGGAGAATATATGTGCCTGAAGAGGGAGGATGAGAAGGCCATATATTATCTCAGGCCTTGTTTAAGAGGAAACACATGGTAGGAAGGAAAGTGTAGCAAAATTGGTTGATGTAATTGACATGTAAAATGAAAAAACTAGATAAGCTACGAATGTGAAAATGTATCCAAAAATGAAAATCCATCAGTTGTTGAAGAAAAAAAAGAATGGTCAAGAGGACTAGAGTTGGTCACTTTGCAAGAGACTGCAACTAGCGAGCGTGGCCTCAATGAAGAACCACAAAATGCAGGATCAGAACTCTAAGAAAGCAGCTTCGTGAGCACGGAAGGTGGTAAGATTGTCAGTCAAAATTGAAACCTGAACAAACTACTCCTGAATTAAAAATATGAGATCAAGCCAAGGTGGCAATTTTTAAAGTTAAACTTTCATCCCATGCCTCCTTTTTATGGCTCTGGTCAGGTCAAAGGCAGTGGAAACAACAAGGCATGGGATTTCTGCCCAACTTTAAAACTTTTTGTTTCTATTGCCATTGAACTGATCATAGCCACAAACAGAAGCCATGGCATTCAAGTTAGACTTCAGATATTAACGCCTTGGCTTTCCTTATTTTTAATTCAGGAGTTGTTGGTTAAGGTTTCAATTTTGACCAACAATCTTACTAATTTCCTGTGCTCGCGAAGCTTCTTCCTTAGAGTTCTAGTCCTGCACTTTGTGAGAGTCTTCATTGAGGCCATGCTCACTAGTTGCAGTCTCTAGAAAAGTGTCCATCTCCAGTCCTGTTGACCATTCTTCTTTTTCTTCAACGACTAACAGATTTTTATATTTGGATACACTTCCATATTTAAAGCTCATTCAGTTTTTTCATTTCTCATGTCAATTTTATTGGCCAGATTCACTAGAAGTTCCTTACTTGCTTCCATGTGTTTCCTCTTAAACAAGGTTTGAGATGATATATGGCCTTCTCCACCTCCCCCTTCCCACACAGGTATTCTCCCAAGCATATTTTGTTATATAATAGTCTCCTCTAGCAACCCATCCATATAAATTTGGACCAGGGGAATTTCTATGGGTTTCATCATTGTTTACTGCAGTGCGAGGCTTTGAATTTTAAGAAGTCCATTATGCCATTAAAATCGGTTCAATCACTATTGGATATTTACACTACCACCAAAAACTTGAACCATTCCCCAAAACTTGACACAAAAATATGAGCATAGACCATCATTAGATTATAACAGGGTATCGACACCACCGTTTTGGAACCTTTTGGCCTTATTAGTTTGCACCTATCAAACTAAACTGTACAATGCAGGATCTTATTTGAAGGATCAGTGTCTAATCGATTAAAAACTACATCCGCAAAATCATTGCACTTTATGTGTGTTCTGTCACAGTAGCCTGATCAATAATACATAAATCCCACACATGAAAGTGGATCCATTCATCTGTACGCACCTTATTCTTCCTACCCCATCAAGACATGTCAGATAGTGTTGTTTATTCATCTGCACGCAAAACAGCTAATGAATTGAATTCTCCATCTATTGCAACTGATGAATCAGCTGTTAGACGAAATAAAAATATCTTCTTCAATAGATGGTCCTTCTGTTGCAACAAATAATCCATATATTGCAATAGATATTATAGCATATAGTAAATCTGTTATGACAAACCTTCTGTTGCACATACAGATCATCTGTTGCAACAGATGGTAAATCTGTTATGAATAAATTAAAACATATCCTTCAACAGATGGTCCTTCTGGTGCAACAGATAATCTATATGGTGCAACTGATATTGTAGCAGATTATAAATCTCATGCGACAAACAATATGTTGCACATACAGACCATCTATTACAACAGATGGTAAATCTGTAGTGATAGATAGATGATCTGTTACAACAACTTAATAATAACAGTTATTATTACGTCTCAAACTATTTTGTAAAGGAGAGAAGTATTAATGTAAAAGAAAAAGTCATGACTTTTCACAAAAAATAAAATGCCAGCAGTTTGAATATAATTAATACAATGGAGCTGAACAGTCGTGCCTTTTGTCCTTACACATCCAGACTCAATCCTCTACAAATAGGTCCCTCCTTAATCTTCATTCTACTCCACTTTATTTATTTCTTGCATTTTTTCTTTTCGTATGACATCTTCAACCACTTCTCTTCAAAGAGAATATTCCTTTCTCGTTGAGGTAAGTTTTCTCATGTGTAAATCTAATAGTTGGTAATATAAGTTGGATTACATTCTGACTCTTTTCTTTACTTTTGTGACTTACATTTTTTGTCAATTCATGTGTATTCTAGATATGGCAGATCCTATTTGGGATATTGCTATTCTGCACGACACAGAGCGGGAACTTCAGAGGCAAGTTAATGACCTGCAAAGAGAGTTGGTCGCCGTAAGAGAGACAATGTTCAAAGAGATGCAGAGGCTGATGAGGGCCCTCCTACTACGAGTTGATTGGCCGATTGTAATTAATGATGATGATGATGATAATAATAATTAGAATGTGTTTTTTCTTTTAGCGTATGTATTTTAATTTTTCTATATCGGATCTATACCTAATGTATTTTATTTTTCATTTAGTAAAAAAATTATTTTTAGTCGACTTTGTCTTTTTAATTCTTATTCAATTTTCATTCTGTTTATTTCTTCTGACATACATGTTAACATGTCGATGGTTGGAGGTAAGGAGCAATTTTGAAGCCAGTAGCAATAGCAATTTTGGCTTTTGAGTACTTTCAATAGATGGACCATGTGTTGGAACAGATTGGTCATCGGTTGAGTTTCTGTCAACAGATTATCCATCTGCTGCGACAGATTTGTCATCTGTTAGAGGAAAACATTCCAGTTTGATGAAACTGTGTTGTGTTCTTCCAGCTAATGTCCATCTATTGCCACAGATGGGTAATCTGTTGAAAATAAATGTGGTCTGTGTTATTATTTAGTTCATATTTTGCCTCTTTTTATTGATGCACAAGTTATTAAAAAAGATATTCTATATATAATAAATGATAACATTACGTTCACAATAATGATTTAAATATATAAAAGTCCACAATAAACAACGACACAAGTTTCTGCAATTACAACATTCATGGTGGATTACGATCCGGGCATATAGTTCTTTTGTAGCCAGCGCACTTACATATGGAGCACTTGTTTCTTCTTGATGAAAATGATTCTCCGACTCCATGCCTTCTCTTATATGGATTTCTTTCCAGTTTGATAGTGCTTGGGTAAATATATGGAGGAGGTATTAATCTCCCCAAAAGTTTTGCAGGAACAATCCAAGATTCTTTGGGAGGCACCGGAGTAATATGTCCACTATATGCCATTTCATATTTTTCCACCAAACAATATTGAGAAGAGTGCTCATAAACTTAAGGTCCATATTTTGGGCCGTATTGAGCTCAAAGCGATGCCATAGCATGTGGATAGGGTATTTTGTCCAAGTTAAAAACTCGGCACGTACAA
The DNA here is from genome assembly GCA_030864225.1 of Capsicum baccatum var. pendulum. Taxonomy (NCBI): domain Eukaryota; kingdom Viridiplantae; phylum Streptophyta; class Magnoliopsida; order Solanales; family Solanaceae; genus Capsicum; species Capsicum baccatum. The sequence goes on from CM061560.1 coordinate 21,809,961, forward strand.
GATCTTATTTGAAGATCGACCGTGGCAACATCACCATGATCGGTTATACTAAATTTGTAATCTGCTATTTTATGAGATAATAACCTATTCCCCAAACTGATGTTCGCTCATATAATTTTTTTGATTTCTAGAAAAAATAGGGTTCTTCTTGGGCCCTTGAACTGCACACTCCTTTCGTTAAAAAATTGATCATACTTCGTGTTTATTTTTTCAAATAGAGCCTTGATGGGAAATTCTCTTTCATCGCCAAATAATGAATTCACCGATTCAACTATGTTTGATGTCATAATATTGTACCTATACAAAAGAATCACTTAGTACGACATCATACAAAACTTGTAACTCAAACAAGATATTAAATTCATAAGAATGTACCTATCTGCCAGACAGAATGCCCAGCTCCATCTCTCAAAACTGAGACGTATGAGAAGTTCTGCAACCTTGGGATTCACATCCATTATTTGATTGAAATGTTCTAAAGACTCATCTCTACTAAATGCTTTATCTGCTTTATAAAAAAGGGTCACGATCCTTTCGTTGTGATAGTTGGTCCGAATGTTCTCTCCAAGATGTCTGATGCAACAACCAAAGTAAGTTAAGTGAAGAAAATTGAACCCATCTTTAGAATACTTGGATGCCTATCCAAAACAAAATAAAACTTTTCGGTATCTTTGACGCAGCTTCGCAATTGTTTAAAAAAAATCCATAAGGCATCACATTCCTTGTTCGCTACACAAAAAGCAATAGGAAAGATGTGATTCTTAGCATCTTACGCCACCGCCGCTAGCAGAACTTCATCATACCTTCTCCTTAAGAAAGTACCGTCGACGGCTATACCTTTTCTCAAATATCGAAAACCTTGAATACAAGCACAATAAGATAAAAAAGTACTTGAACCTTCCGTTTTCATCAACATGCAATGTCGTCTTACTTTCGGGATATGTGGACTCAATCATGTAATGGTAGGCATCCAGGACTGCATACCCATGCTCGTGTGTCCCCCTAACCAAGTCCTTAGAAATCCCCATAGCCGTATATATATTCCAATAACTGACCAGTACACCTAATTTCGTAAGAAGTTGATTGGACATAACCTTTGTAGAAGGGCCTTTGCTATCGGGGAAATAACTCTTAAAATATTCACCGAGGACCTTTGTCGTGGCCTAGGGATTTTGGCCCGAGATGTTCTCCGAACCACATGTGTGATGCTTTTCATGATTATGAATGATGAATCTGTCAGAAATTACGTACTTCACCGCTCTCAACCACCACTTGCAGTTCGGATTAGCATATTTATAGCTAAAGACACTGCTCAAATTACTCACTTTCTTTATTCTGAAATCTTTTTGTAAGCAAGAAATAAACAAAGTTGTAGATAGTTCATTCTTGTACTTCAATGGCATTCCTATGAAAAAGTCGGTCCTATCGTCGTAAAGATTTTCAAGCTGTGTTGATCGAGAAGAACTGCCCACCGTATTGGTTGCATCAACGGGCATAGGTTTTTGATCATCATCTGGAATATTCATGTCTAGATCATCCAACCAATCATCAAAGGTGTCTTGTTGTTGTTCTTCTTCTATGTTCTAGTTCTTATTCTCTCTCGTCTTTTCCACCAAGTACACCCTTAACACCGTCCTGGATGAATCACTAAGAGAAGAACGCAATTGATCCTAATCGGTTGTCTTGAAAGGTAGTTCACTCTGATTTTCAAAGGAGTTGTGCATGTAGCTGAGGACGAGTTCTTTCGGTTGATAATTCAGTCCACAATAGCTGATGATTAAGTTCACAAAATCATCATAGGAACATCACTTTGGACTTTCATAGCTATCGTTTCTAGCATTTCACCCTTCTTCCAATGCCATACATATTGATTGTTCTTCTCGATCGATTAAACATGACAATCCACCCCTATTATTATTGATCCCTCCATTAGTGGTACCTAAATAAAGTCATTTGTTAAAAAAAGTTAATAGTGATTTCATAGTGCCATAAATAAATTCCAACAGATGTGTAATAAGTCGCAGCAAATTACTTACCTATTGGGATTCATGTTACGCTCCTAAATCTGATTTCAACAGATGAGTCATCTGTTGTAACAGGTGAACCATATGTTGAAACAAACTATATATTTGTTGCAACAGATGAAATGTCTGTTGGGATAGATGTTACAGTACTGAGGCACCTTTAAAGTTGATTCCAACAGATGAGTGACATGTTGCAATAAATAAATAACCTGTTGCGATAGATGACTTACCTGTTGCAACAGACGATGATCTATTGGAATTGAGGTTAGGTTTTATTGCAACAGGTTACTAACATGTCGCAATAGATATTTATCATTTGTTGGAATCGAGTTTAGGTTTTGTTGCAATAGGTTAATAATATATTGCAATAGATATTTACCCCGATGTAATAGACAACACGTCTGTTGGAATCAAGTTCAGGTTCTGTTGCGACAGGTTACTAATCTGTTGCAACAAATAGTTATCATGTTGCACCAAATAACAAATTTGTTGCAACAGATGGGTGATATGTTATAACAGATGACCTATTTATTCGGTTCATGTTATGGCACTATAGAACCATAAACATGAATCCAACATATGAGTATTTTGTTGAAATAGATCTGTTTAAACAGATGGCTCTTATGTTGCATTCATGTTCGTGTGCTATCTATTATTGAAAAAATAGCACAATGGCAGTTACCCAGATGATAAATTCAACAAAAAATCATAATTTGACTTACCAAAGTCTCCTATGAAGTAATGTCAAAGTGGAAAGTGATGTATGAAATAAACTTTAACCTAAGAAATTAGTCAAATAGCAACAGTAGCTATAACAACAACAACAACAATAATGGCCAACAATAAGAAGATTAAGATGATAATGAAGTAAAAGATGATGATAATGAAGCAGAAGATGATGAATAAAGTAGTAACAACAATGAACAACAAAAATCGCTAAGAGAGAGAAAACAATAACGGATGAGAAGGGAGAGAAAGGCCCATTTTTTCCTCCGTTTCCCGTTATATTAGGTAAATATTTGGATCAAAGTGTAAATTTAAAAACTTCTGAGCTATTCTCAAACTTACCCAACTTTCTTAATCCATAATAAAGTAATTGTCACCTCCTCTCAATTATTAAGACTTGTGTCACCTACACCTCATTTTAAAACTCTTTTGTCACCTACAGACCAAAGCTCCTTGTTTAATTAAACCTTATACATAAATGTGTACAAATACTATATCAGTTTGCAGCTATTATATTAAACTGTCATTTATAATTATAGTATAAGAAACTAATTTACTTTAAACTATCAGTTATAAGTAATGTATAACAAATAATAAAACATTAGATGTTTAAAGCTCAAACATTAAATGCATGATGTATAATACATTATGTGATTATAAATAGGTACGTTTTATCATATTTTGATATTTTACTGCCTATACAATATAATAACATTATACATTTCTCATGTCTTCTTACATTGAACTACATGTATAACATACCATCATACTCTTTTTTTTAGAACGTAAAGTAGGAAACAATAGTATAATAGATAAATCATTTATGTGGTAAACAACTTATATTTTTACTCAATGTACGAACAACAATTCAACATATAAATCATTTATGTATGAACCAACTTATACATATGTCCATAACATGATTAAATGTATTTACTCCCCCAAACTTTAATCACATTCTACACATTGAATTGCTTTATACTTTAATTAAAATGTGATTATAAACATGTTAACTTTCATCAATCTTACACAATTAAAAACTGTATAATGTAATAGTCAGTAATTGAAAACATCGCAATTGCCTTCTCTTTTGTGCGTCATGCCTTCATGTAGTTAATATCAACTCCATACATGACCTTCATCTCTTAAATTATGTCCGTCGGTGTGTGTATTCTCTTGTGGTTAACTAATTTTGGTGTTATAAACTCACTCACAAAAACTGTTGTAGCAACCAAGTTTTTCAGCACTCTACCACTAAGATGGCAAGTATGTTCCGAATCAAATTGATGAATCTGAAAAATATTCGATTCACTCATACAAGATGCCTTCAGTACCCATTTGCAGTCTTTGTTATGACAGTGCAGGACATAACTGCAAAAGAAAAATCTATCACGAAAATATTATACTATAATATAGATATCATGTCAAAATATTTCATCATACATAAGTCTATATGTGTGATGAGTCATTATACATTAGTATATCAGATTTTTACACATTTTATAATCTATAGAAACAACCAATACAATAGTAATTATATTAACCGCAGTAACACATTAAAAATGAACTTCTTTAAAATCTATAATAATCAAATCTCCCATAGTTATTCAACGTATAATATAATACAATACATATCAAAAAAAATAACAAAACCTAACAACTACAATACGATAACTGTAATTTCTATTAACGATTTGTAAATTTATAAAGAAATAATGCACATTCAACAAAAGCACCAGATTCAGTTCCTTCAACACAAAGAACAACATTAGTTTCACATCAAAATCAATCTCCTTATTGAATTTGTCAAACGTTGTAATACACAACGGATAATTAACAAAACTTGAAAATCTTTTCTTCAACTCAATGTATACTCTCACTCCATTATCATTTCTTATAATAACTGGAGAGAAATTACCTTCAACAACGTACTTTACTTCAATTTTTTCTGACATTCATAAATATTCAATTTCGTACCAATCGTCAAAATCAATTTCAAGAATGTTATTCTTTCTGAAACCACAATTTCATCACTTTTGTATTGTTCATAAATAATTTTCGACTGCCAAAAATCAAAATTCCGCAATAATATAGCGATGTTCATATTGATTTTGAAAAAAAGACGAAACAAGATGTCAACTGGGTTTTTGTTCAGTTTGTATTCCAAATAGAAATTTAAATATATATATATATATATATATATATATATATATATATATATTGTGGTGATATTTTTGAATTTGAATATCAGGTACCACTTTTAAGCATTCAATAAATCACAACATCTATTAATGCCATAAATTAAGCAATTGTAGGATTGATATATAATTTCCGACTCCCAAAAGCCCGGAAGTCGCAACAATATGGGGGGATGTTCATATTGATTTTTCTAAGAACTAAAGAAAGCAGTAGAAGATGTTTTTTTTTTCACTGAACGCAATTCAACAAAGAAAAAAATTTAATGTGATGTTTAACATATTTTTTGAATTAAAATTTAAGTTACTATATTTAATAATATACCACTAAATGTTAGGTAATTAATGGCGTGAATTAAGGAACAAATTGATATTATCAGATTTATCTTTCCTTAAATATAGCCTAATCAGTTTTATCATACATTCCAGCAATTTATGAGGGTCGACCAGATATATGAGCATATTTCTCAAAATCGGGAGAGAGAAAGGTTGAAGAAATTTTATGTAATTACTTTCACTTACTAAGAGATTTATGTAGTTTATACAACCTTAAATTCTTTGTGAGTGATTGAATACTTTCGTATTCAAGATATTTCACATCGTCACATTTGCTAGCAATCTTGCTATTTCGATTTGCATAATGGGTTGACAAAGAAGAAGAAAGAAAAAAATTGAAGGAGTGACTGGGTTTGGGGGGTGGGGGAAGGGGGATTACTGGATGTGGATGTGGGTAAAGGGGGAGGGGGGATAGGACGGGGGAAGGGGTGAAAGGAGAAAGGGATATTTTATATAATTTATTAGTATTTTTTAATTTTATTAAAAATTTTAAATGTTTTTTAAATTTCATGCACACCAAAAAACGCATGCAAACACACACTTTCCACATCAACAATCTAATGCCACATATGCATCAAAAGGGTTTAAAATGTTGAGTTTTATTGAGTTGAGTGATTCAGATGACAAAAGTCTAAGTAAAGATACTCACTTTATAAATTCAAACAAGTACAAAGGTCCACGGGACCATTTCGCCATTTAATGATCATGAATAAATATAGGGTCTTGCTCTTTGATACATCAATTGTCTATTATATGAATTCATAATAAGTAATAACTATTCGTATACATGAACCGTGGTTTAGTAGTTGACATTGGGTAGGGTAGTAGATTTGAGTTAATTACAACAACAACAACAAACCCAGTGTATTCCCACCTAGTGGGGTCTGGGGGGGGTAAGATGTACGCAGTCCATACCTCTACCTCTGAAGAAGTAGAAAGACTGTTTCCGATAGACCCCCGGCTCAAGACGTGAGACACCACACAAATATAAAGTAACACACAGAACAGGATTTCATAACGTAAATACGGCACCCATAAGTAGTAGGAAACATCGAAAAACACCCAGATTCGTAATAAAACAAGGAACACCGAAAGCATAACAAGAAGAGGAATAGGAATAGGAATAAAAATAAGAATAGGAAGAATAACAGGAATAAAACCCCCACCAAAAACTTCCCTACCCTAACGCCCCAAACTGGCCCTAGTTTTCTGCCCTAATTCGCGCCCTCCAGACCTTCCTATCTAGGGTCATGTCCTCGGTGAGCTGTACCTACTCCATATCCCGCCTAATCACCTCACCCCAGTACTTCTTCGGCCTCCCCCTACCCCGCCTAAAACCATCCAATGCTAGCCTCCCACACCTACGAACCGGGGCATCCGTGTCCCTCCTCTTCACGTGTCCAAACCAACTCAATCGGACTTCCCGCATCTTGCACTCCACTGGAGCCACACCAACCTTCTCCCTGATAGTCTCATTCCTAACTCTATCCCCTCGAGTCATCCCACACATCCAGCGCAACATCCGCATTTCCGCCACCTTCATTTTTTGGATGTGGGAGTTCTTAACTGGCCAACACTCCGCTCCATACAACATGGCCAGACGGACTACCATCCTGTAGAATTTGCCTTTAAGCTTGGGTGGCACCTTCTTATCACACAACACCCCCGACGCGAGCTTCCACTTCAACCATCCCGCCCCGATACGGTGTGAGACATCCTCGTCAATCTCACCGTTACCCTGTATCACGGACCCGAGATACATGAAACTATCCCTCTTACATACCTCCTGCGATTCCAGCTTCACGACCAACTCATCCTCCAACCTCACGTCATTAAACTTGCATTCCAAATACTCTGTCTTGCTTCTGCACAACCTGAACCCTTTAGACTCAAGAGTTTGTCTCCACACCTCTAATTTGTCATTCACACCCTTTCGGGTCTCATCAATCAGAACTACATCATCTGCAAAAAGCATACACCAAGGCACCTCCCCTTGAATACGCCGCGTCAATACATCCATCACCAAAGCAAACAAAAAAGGACTAAGAGTAGATCCCTGATGCAATCCTGTCAAGACAGTGAAATGCTCTGAGTCTCCTCCCGCCGTCCTTACCTGAGTTTTCGCTCCATCATACATATCTTTAACCGCTCTGATATAATCCATCGGGACTCGACTCACCTCCAAGCATCTCCAAAGCACCTCCCTGGGAACTTTGTCGTAAGCCTTCTCTAGGTCGATAAACACCATGTGCAGGTCCTTCTTCCTTTCCCTATACTGTTCCACCAGCCTCCGTACCAGGTGAATTGCCTCCGTCGTCGAGTGCCCAGGCATAAATCCAAACTGATTTTCCGAAATAGACACTATCCGTCTCAGCCTCCCCTCGACCACTCTCTCCCAAATCTTCATAGAGTGACTCAATAACTTAATCCCCCTATAGTTATTGCAACACTGGATGTCACCCTTATTCTTATAAAGAGGGATCATGATACTCCACCTCCATGCCTCGGGCATCTTTGCCGTCTTGAAGATTTTGTTAAATAGACCAGTCAACCACCTTACCCCAGCCTCTCCAACGTACTTCCAAAACTCCACCGGTATCTCATCCGGCCCCGTCGCCCTACCCCTCCGCATCCTGCGAACAGCCTGTCTAACCTCTTCTACCCTAAAACGTCTACAATAACTAAACTCCCGACACTCCTCTGAAAGCTCCAGTTCCCCTAACACAATAGCTCTATCCCCTTCGTCATTCAAGAGCCTATGAAAGTACGACTTCCATCTATTCTTAATATGGTTGTCCTCCATCAACACTCTGCCGTCCTCCCCCTAGCCTTAGCGAGTCTAAACAACTTTTTCTCCCCTCCTTTCCCCTGTAACCCCGCATACAGGCTCTCAAACGCGGCCGTCTTAGCTGCCGTGACTGCTGACTTAGCCTCCTTCCGAGCTAGCTTGTACTCTTTCCTGTTTACCCGCTTCTCTTCTTCGTCCCTGCTCTCAACCAACTTAGCATACGCCTCTTTCTTGGACCGCACTTTCTTCTCCACCTCTTCATTCCACCACCAATCCCCCTGATGGTGCCCGGCCCGGCCCCTAGAAACACCCAACACCTCACTTGCCTTCTCCCTGATGCACCTAGCCGTCCTATCCCACATACTATTTACGTCCCCCCTACACTCCCACACCCCCATTCCCGCCAACTTCTCCCCTATCTCCCACACATTCACTGGCGTCAAACTGCCCCACTTAATTCTAGGTCTACACTCTTTACTCCTCCTCTTACTATTCGTCTTTATACCCAAGTCCATGACCAAGAGCCTATGCTGGGTCGAAAGGTTCTCACTCGGGATGACCTTACAGTCCCTACACAACACCCTATCCCCTTTCCTGATCAACATAAAGTCAATCTGGGTCCTGGCCATCGCGCTCCGAAAGGTGATGAGGTGATCGTCCTTCTTCGGGAAGTCCGAGTTCACCACCACCAGCCCAAAGGACCTTGCAAACTCCAAAAGGGTAGCCCCCTCTTCATTTCTCACCCCAAAACCAAAACCACCATGTACATCACCAAAGCCTCCCGGTAACGCGCCGATGTGCCCGTTGAAATCTCCTGCTACAACAATCTTCTCTGAGCTAGGCACGCCTCTCAGTACCTCCTCCAAAGCCTCCTAAAACCGCAACTTCTCCTCCCCCTCCGAGCCCACTTGCGGCGCATAGGCGCTACACACATTCAGGGTAAACCCCCGAATGACCAACTTAATAGTCATCAACCTATCGTTGATCCTCTTCACCTCTACAACCTGGCCTCTAAGCTCTTCATCTACTAAGATGCCAACTACATTCCTCCGCCTCTCGCTCCCAGAGTACCACAGCTTGTAACCATCCACATCCCTAGCCTTAGACCCTACCCACTTGGTCTCTTGAATACACGCGATATTGATCCTCCTCTTCCTAAGAATCTTCACAAGCTCTATAGACTTACCCTGAAGGGTCCCTATATTCCAAGAACCAACCCTCAGCCTACCAACACTATCCCCCTGCCCTCCCCTACCGCCCCCGCAGCCATACCTTGGCCTCCCTCCCACTCCCGCCCTTACCGCATCCCCCACCCCCATAACTGCCCCACACCCCAACCCCCTCAGACATGACCCTATCCAACCATTACCGCTCACAGCCACTACACAGGAAAATATAAGAAAATATACTCAAAGATAAGAAACGACCACAACAACAGCAACAACAGACAACAGTCACAGCAACAACAAACAACAGACAATAGCAACAATAGACAACAGATAATATCAACAAATCACAAGAAGATATCCAATCAAAAGCAGTGCAAGAAAACAACCACAGCCACAGCGACAGCAACAACAGACACGGACAATATCAGTAAATCAAATGCAAGTCGGATAACACTAGCAGGAAACGGGGAATAAAATGAAATAGCGAGGAATGAAATAGCAAAGGTTAGAGATCACCGGGTCACGCTTGTAGACCAAGCCAGAAAACCCGAACCCAGCGTTGACCGGGTTCCGGTGAGTTCCAGTGCTGAGATGGAGTTGCGGCTGCTGGAGGCCGGCTGAACTGGTCGGCGTCGTCTGGTCGGCGTCCGGGTGCTGCGGCTGTTGGCGACCGAGCAGCTGGCGGGTGAAGGCGGAGCTGCTGCGGCGGCGACGGCGGCGGCTGGCTGGGGCCGAGCTGCGGCTGCTGGGGGGGTCGGTTGATCGGCGGCTGCTGGGGGGGGGTCGGTGGATCGGCGGCTGCTGGGGGGGGTCGGTCGGCGGCTGCTGGGGGGGGCAGCGGCTGCTGGAGACCGAAGGGGGGTTGGGGGGGTGGATATCGCCGGATCCGGCTATGGGGGAGGGAGGGAGGGGTCGGCGGGCTGCCGCCGAAGGTCGCGCCGGTGGCCGGCGACCGGAGCCGGAGATCGGGTCGGTCAACGACGACGGTCGACCGGAGGTCGGCTTCGAAGGTCAGCGACGGCGACGGGGCCGGGGATCGGGGAGAGAGAAGGTAGGGAGAGGGAGAGGGAGAGGGAGGGAGAGAGAGAGAGAGGGAGAGAGAGGGTAAAATATCATTTGAGTTAATTATCTGAGATAAAAATATTAAAATGAAAAAAAGGAGAAATATACACTTGAATTATGATAAATGATGTGTACTTGTCCTCCGTCACATTTTGGGTAAACATATGTCTCTACTGTTAGTGTGAGGACATATACGTACCATTTCATTAACGGTAGGAACATATGCATACCCAAAGTATGACGGGAAATATATGCGTACCATTTATCATAATTTGAGAATATATTTATTCTTTTTCCATTTAAGTTAGATATTTGTCAAACGCCTATTTAAGATTACCTATATAATCTTTTGTGCATTTGTTTATGTTTATTTTCAATAATATCTTAAATCTAACGGAAATTTAAAAAGATTAAAACACTCATGTTTCACATAAACTTCCCAAAGGGAAAACTTGATTCCCATTGTCTACCACTCAAATAACCTTTTAGCCTTGGTTGGAACAAGCTCAAAGTCAACAAAACCTTTTTTTAATAAAAAAGGGCGGGTGGAGTGGAGGTGGGAGTGGGTTTGGCAGGGGTGGGGTTTGGGGGCTTGAAGTGGCGGAGCCATCTTTGCTCTAGGAGAACCCCCTTCGACGAAAAATTATACTGTTTTTATATTATTTTTAGATGATTAAAAATATTTTTTATACATATATAATAGATGTTTCGACTAGTTCGTTTACATATTTATAAATTTCCTCAATAAAAATTCTGACTCCGTCAAGTGACTCATTGAATAAAAATTATGAGAATCCAAATTTGATGTTTGGGACACACACGACACCAGGTCAAATTGAAAAATAAGATTTTGTCTTGCTAACATCATCATCAAATCAAAAGAAAGAAAAGATACCACATCCCTGTTTCACATTACTTGAATTTTGTTAATTTGATACGTCCTTAAAGAGTTTTAATTAAAAGTATATTTTATTAAATTAATTTTATTAATAACAATGCTTGAAAACTTTAAACTTAATTATCATTACTTTATATAGTAATTTAAAACTGTTATGAGAAAACACTAATATAACCCTTTTGATTTGATAAAATAGATAAATAGACTGAAAAATCTATTTTTGATATACAGGACAATGTAAACTACTATACCTGAGGGAGTATGTATTCTAGTTTGTAGTTTAATTGAGCACGAAATTAAAAGAAAAAATAATTCTCGTGCAATTTTAAAATAGAATTGTATATACTACTAAAAACAGATGATTTTGGCAGAAATGTCCTAGGAAAACTATCAGAAACTTTCCATCGAAAATTCAATATTTGATTTAAACGACGTTCAAATGGGAACATTGGTCGAAAATTCTCATATATATTCAGTACCAACATGATGTACGAACAGTTGACAGCTAATGATTTCGACTTTACTAAGCCAGTTCAGTAAGTTAAGGTCCATGCTAGAAATGAAAAAAAAAAACAAAAGAGGAAGGGGAATGGGTCACCCAAAGTGTGGAGAAAAGGTGAAGATAAAAAAGCTATATTTATAATAATAAAGAGAATCTATTCAAATTCATATTCGAAAATGGGATTATCAACTATACTTGACCGAAAAAACCAGCCAATCTACTCCCTTGGAATCAAAATGCTTTTTGAATCTTTTTGAGGTTAAACGTGCTAGGTAGTAAGATACATAAATTGACAGAGAATAGTAATTAAAAGGCTCATAAATAAGATTAAATGGTTGTATTGTTCTCCATTAAATCTTTCTTTTTTATCTCTCTTTTTATTTGGCTATACAAAACTCCTTTTTGACAAGAGAGTAAAAACTAAGAGAGGAAAATCATATTGGTAATGACTATATACAATATATTATATAATATTATAATCAAATAATTTGATTAATACTTTGGATAAATGATGACCATCATTAAGAGGTGGCAATGCAATAAGGCTCCCAAATTATTAGAGATTTCCTCGGCACTTTGCAACTTCGCAATGTTGTTGTTGCTACACCAACTTCCTTATTGTTGTAGTAGTACTTGTTATTAGTGGAATTATTCACAATGTTTGCCACTTTTGGTTTCTTCCTCCAAAAGTACTCATAAGCATTGAATGAGGTTGCAGCTGGTGGTGGTGGTGTCAGGATTACCTCAGTCACGTCTCGTCGTGGAGAAAGTGATTGAGAAATCGATGAAGGACAAGTGTAACACTTTTTAAGATTACTAATATCTTTCTCCTCTTCCATTATTGAGTCTACTGGGCCGTTGAACCTGTTGCTAAATTTAAAATAATCAGATGTTATGCTGAAGTTGACGGTCCATGTGGACCATGTTGGTTGATTCTTTTTCTCTTGGATCGTCAAGTTAGATATATTGATATTTGTCATCTCACTTGATATTCTTGGACTTTGTTTTATCATAGTGTCGTCATCTTCTTCTTCTTCATCACTACCACCACTATTTGAGTGGGGTCTTTCATTACCTTCAACTTCTTGAATATCGTCAAACGCTTGCTCAAACTCTTCAACTTCATCATCAAGATTCTTCATTTCTAGTTCGGTATCATTTTGATTGATAAAGGTAAGAAGAAGGTGGCCATCAAGGCGTTGAGCATGGAGACTATTCTTAGGTGAAGCATAAGGCGCTTCAAGAATCAATCTACCATTTTTTCTGCGCGATTGCATGTGAATAGAAGGAAGAGAAGGAGGAAAAGATCTACAAGAAGAAAGGAATCTCTTGCTATAATTATAAACTCGACAATCCTCAGAGGTTCCTGAGACAAAAGAAAATTGTTGTTGTTGATGGTGGTAGTGATGATGATTGTTTATGTCATCGTCTGAGTCTTCACGCTCAGAATTAGGTGAAGAGGTAAAGCAATCAGAGCCAGTCTCTGATCCAAGACTCTCAGTGCAAATTTCAAGACTTTTTTCACTCAAAGAACTTGTTGATCTTTTGACAAGAGGGTGGACATAAGGACTAGTTGGAGTTAGCTTATTATATGAATCTTCATTCTTTGAAGAAGATAAAATTGAACCCCACATATCAAATGTTTTAGTTGGTTGCTCTTTGATCAATTTCTCATGATGATTTTTTTTTACATTTGAAGAAGAAGTGGAATCAACATTATCAAGAATTGACACTATCCCTTGTTTCTCCATGCTAATTGCCTCCTCTTCTTGTATCTTTAAGGATAAGTTGAAGTTCTTGATCATGCTTACACAATGTGTTGACATCTTGAAGAATATCAAAGGCAAAGAAATGAAATAAAATGTTACCTTAAGCAAAAACCACAATATCCAAAAGTGGAAAGAGTTGCAAGCTAAGAGAGGAAAATTAAAGAAAGGAAAATATATATATGGAGGAAATTAAGAAGATTTGTTGGAATTGGTATGAAGTGTTTTTTTTTTTGGGTGATTCTTAGATGGCAATTACAAAGATAGTGTCAAGGGTATTTATAGGAGCTTTAAAAAGCCTTTTGCACCTTTGTGCAAAGAAACACCTCCCCCCCCCCGGCAACCCCCAACCCCACCCTAAAGTGTTTGATTAATTGGTTAAATATCAGTAAAATTATTATAAAAAGAAGTGGATAATTCATTCGTTATTAATCATTTCAAGTACATATGTACACCTCAAGATCCAAGGGAAAAAGTGAACAAATTAATAAATCACTATAATAGTAGGTAGTATCATTTTTTATATATATTTATACTAGTTCATTGTACGTACTTTGCACGTTTATATTGCATCAATTAATATATAATAATAAAAATAACAATTTATTTTAAAAAAAACTTATTAATGTTACATGAAATGCAACATTTGTTTAAATAGTAGAAATTAATGTTATTATACAGATATAATGATTCAATTCTCTTTTGATTGTGTAAATATGACATGTTTATCTTGGGATATACGGTTTTATGTCCCCTTCTTTATATAGTTTTTTCGTCGATTAACAATTTACTTTGAGATTTGGTGTCTCTACGATTATCGGTTCCTACATAATATATTTAAGTAGTCACAACTATAATTAGTTGTATAAACATGGATATGTTTATATAAACATAGAGCAGATTTTGAAATTTACAGGTTGCTACAAAAATCTCAAATTAATATTTAGACCTATTCAGACTTATTAAGAGTTAAAACCTTAATAAAAAATAAATGCACTTAATGGTCTGAAGTCTGAACTATTCAGATTCAGACCTCCATTAAGTGCAAAAGTGCAAACAAATGAGCTTTAAAGAACTAAAATTATTTTCATCCTCAACTTGAATGAACCTTTTGTTCTAATCTTGTTTTGGTTTAGTTTGATCCACTCTTTTTTGTATATCATGAAAACAGCTAGGTATAGAAAAAGATTGTTTTGGAATGAAGGTACCATTTTAAGGTTTATTCAAACTACCAAAAACACGCGTATTTCTCACGAAAATGGACCACAAATCCAAAGAAAATTAAATAAATGTGCAACTCAAAAATCTATGATTATCAACGATGTTCTAACAGCATTAATGTCCGCGACAAATTAGCAGATTTATTATTATTAATTAATTAAAATGTAAAACTCTGCGTATGTGAGCTTGGTTATATTCTCAGTCCCAAACCTAAGTAAAGGAGAGGCTTATTAAATTAGGGTTGCCACCAGGGTGGCTCAAGGGTGAGGCTAGTAAAGCATTCACTTGAAGCTCCAAAAAATTTAATATGAATTTTATGATTTTAGTTTCACTTAACATAATATTAAATATGGTAAAAAATAAAACATACAAAATTAAAATAAAAAGGAAAGAAATTCATGTTTAGCAAAAATATTTTAGAACTTTGATTTAAACAACTCAAAATCTTCGTATTAATAAATAACATTTTACAATAATATTCAAGGGAATCGTTGCAAACAAATTAATTAACATCTTATTAATTAAAATTAGTCCTTTCTTTTATAAACAATAATATAATGCGAAAGTAATTGGTTAATATCTTCCAAAAGTACTACCCTTAAAAAAGTAGTATGTAAGAACCAAAAATAATTTTAAATTATTAATTATATTTTTGTTATGTGTACATATTTAAGGTTAATATTTTTGTTATGTGTATATATTTAAGTTCACACATTAAAATTTGATTTTATGCCACTAATTTTATTAAGACGGCATTGATTGCCACTAGAAGTATATATCTCCTTTGTGTTAACTATATATTTTAAGCCGCGACATAAACCCTACTGTTGCGGCGACTTGATGTATCGCCATAAACCTTGTCATTAAAAATCATATTTACTCTAGTAAGGATTGTGATAGGCTGGAAGCCAGCGTAAACTTCATTAATTAATTCATGATAAATCCTGAAGATATAGAATATGGTGCTGACATAACTCGAACTTAATTAAATAAAGCAATGAGAATTTTCATATATATATATATATATTCGGCTCAGTTTATCTGGGCTGATGTGTAATTATTGTTTTAATCAAAATGTTACGTGGTTTAATGATTGAAAATGTAAGAAATCAAGCAATTATTATTTTAGTCGAATAAAAACAAGTTTTTGGCTAAGAAATGATATGCTTTGGATTTTCTACGAACACGTGTGCTTCATGTCAAGTCATCAATTAATATAAAAAAATATATGTATAAATAATTTATTAAAAAATAACAATTAATTAACAAATCAAAGATAGACAACTTTATGTATCCAGACATGCGTGAAGCATCAGTATCTTGATCGTCTGACGTGAACTATCACGTAACAGATAATAACAAAAATAAAAGTTAGTAATAGATTAGAAACTACAACAAAACAATATGATTGAACCTAATATTTGTACAAAAACTTTTCAAAGCCCGATCGATCATTCATCTACCACCTGTAAAGTACAACAAAATAATACAATAATTAAGATGCCAGAACAATACGATTAAATTCTAAACCCGATCGATCATTCATATACCACCTGTAAAGACAATAAAATAATACAATAATTAAGATGTCAAAACAATACGACTAAATTCTAACTTTAAAAAAAAAAATTCAAAGTCTGACTGAACTTTCATCTAATTGTATAAATATATAATCATGCACAAATCTCCACCTTAAAAGGCTAGAATATTTTTTTCAAAAAAACATTCAACAATCAAACATGAAAGCACCAAAACATGAGATCTACACTCACTGCCACATATAAGCAACTTTGAATGAAAAGAAAAATTGGACATAAATTTCAAAATATCCAAACTTAGAAACCAGTAATTTCCAATAAAGCAAAGTTCCTGGACTTTCTTTTTTATTATTTCTATTGAATATCAAAACAAATCATAAGGATTATTTTCGACCATGAGTTTTTCTATAACATAAAGGCTATTGGTTGGGTTGGCTCATTGTATCAAATATTCGTTTGATGGTCGGTATATATAATCGAAAGCTTGTTTCTATATTTGTTTTCTCGGTCTTTAAAAGACTAATGAAGAATGACAAAGAGTACACAAACAAAGAATTTGATTGTACAAAATGTGAATATTAAGTTGGCTGAAAAGGTCGTCCGACCCTACATCACGATCAAGCAGAAAAGCAAAAAAAGGAATCCAACACATACCCATGCTTCATTGAACATTCATTATCTATAATACAGACTTGAATAGAACAGAAATTACAACAAAATAATATTATAATAAACATATTAGAACTATACATTTAAACCTAACCTTGCGTGATTAGAGATGACACTTCCGAGCTCATCAAAAAATAATTATAAGAATATCTCTGTTACCAAAATTTATGTTATGAATGTTATTATATTATTGCAGAGAAAAAGAATCCTCAATTAAGCACAAAACACAAACTACAACAAAATAATACTATTAAACCTAATCTTTTATTATAATAGACAATTCCGTCGAACTCATCGAAAAAGTAGTTATAAGAATATCTCGGCCACTAAAATTTATGTTATGAATGTTATTATATTATTGTAGAAACAAAAAAAGGAAGTCTTAATTTATAGAAATCCAAAATCTTTTTCTTCAAGAAAAAGTTATCTAAATATGAAATTTTTTTTATTTTTCTATTGCGGAAAGTAAAATATTAATGAAATTATTTATTATAGTTTTCACTTTTCAGTTTTCATGACAATCTTTGTTTTTTCAAAAATATGCATACCTAAATATGCATTGGGTTATTGATTTTCAAGTTTAGCATATATGGTAGTTTTCACTTTTCACGACAAGTTCTTTATTTTTTGCAAAAATATAGGAGTTTTAGTTGATCAAAAATAAAGTAATTTTTACTTGTCATTTTTTTGGATTCCTTAATTACAATTATGCTAATAACTCTTTACCATATATTTCTCTTATTATATATTCTAAAATTCATTGATTTTTAAAATATAGTCTCCTCTTACTATGTATTTTAAGACTTTTTTAGTTTTAAATATTATATGAATTTAACGATGATTTTGTATAAAGCATAAACTTTTAATAAAGGACAAAAAGTTTGAATCACTTTTTAAGGGTGTTCACAGTTTTAATATATTGTATATGTATATGTATATGTATATGTATATGTAGAGGTAGAGGTAGATAAATGAAATTTTCCGAAAATAAAAACTAATAAAAATTAAAAGGATGGCAGTTCATTAGGACTTTCGAAAAATTTCTTTTTGAAACTTATTAGAATATAGAAAATATTTTTAAAAAAAAATTGATGTAGTCTTTTTAAAATTTTGGATTTCTAAGTTTAATTTTTATTGAAATTTAATTATTATTTTAAATTATTTTTTCCTTAAATAATCAGTCTATTATTGTTATAAGGAAAGTCATAACATGAAAAATTTGTCTCACAAATCAAATAGGAGAAGAAGCTGAAAAAAGTCAAGTTGAAATTATTTATTTTTGAGACATTTAATTGATAAAAAAAGGTGAAAAGACATTTTAGTCTAAAGTGGAGTATTTTAATAAAGGGCGGAAAGTTCAAATCACTTTTTTAAAGGTCTTCACACTTTTAATATATTATAACTAGCTTAGTGTACGCGCTTTGCGCGTGTATGTCACGTCAATTAATAAAATTATTTGTAAAAAGAATAAAAATTATTAAATCATAAACAACAATTGATGTTACTGATTTCAAAGTCTTAAATGTTATGAAAATATTTAAATAATTATTTCTTAACGTTAGAAATTAATTAAATGATATTGTCAAGACAATATCACAATTTGCAAGCCAATATTTCAAGTACGTGTAATGAATTATGATTCTTAGCTGAAGCGTAAAGAAAATCAGAAATACTTATTACAAAAAAATAAAGAGAAAAGATATCTTCCCCCCCTGAACTTGTCCTCTCAACAATTGATGTTATTGATTTCAAAGTCTTAAATATTATGAAAATCACTAAATAATTATTTCTTAACGTTAGAAATTAATTAAATGATATCGTCAAGACAATATCACAATTAATTTAAATTGTGATATTGTCAGGAAAAACAGTATATTTTGTTTAAATGATGACACACGTGCAAAACACGTACACTTACCTAAATAAAATATATTTTTTTCTTTCTATGCATATATATTTTTTTAAAATGTTTTGATTCCTAAAATTCTTAAGAATATTTTTTTTTCCATGCGTTTTTTTCTAACTATCAATTTTGGTTCTTATTTTTTTCTTTTATGGATAGTTTTTTCCTAAAAATTTGCATAGGATTCCTAATAAAAAATTTCGCACATTAAATTAATTCCTTTTAAGAATGAGATTCTTCTATTTTTTTTTGTATCCTAAATATTTGAATAATAATTTAATGATAATATATTTTAAATATTTGTATCCTAAACAATTTGCTAGTTTAGGATAGCGCGTTGCACGTGAATTTTAATTGGCTATCATCAAGACATTACTTTTAATATAATGTAAAATAAAATTTTTAATGAAGCTATTTTAGAAATCCTAAATAATCAACATTAGTATCCCGTATTAAAAAAATATTACGAAAAATTTATACAACAGTGAAGAAAACAAGTCAATTTGACATCAAAAGCAAAAAATAAAAACATGTATGAGCCTAAAATTACTACCGACACAATGCTCCCCGACTCCCGCCAATTGAGAAGCAAGTTAAAACATAACTACATACTAACCTTCTACCCTAATTTGGGACATTCATACCATCCTATCTAATGCACAAACAAATATACTACATCCATGCAGCAACATTAGAACTAAATTGCATATAAAAGCTACCACCATTATAAAAAAATATTATTCATAAATCAAAATAAATTTAACCTTCTTCCCTAATTCATTACCTCCTTACCCTCCAATCTAATGCACCTGTATAAAGAATCACAAATTTCTTAAAAACAAATATACTACGGCATGCAACAATATTAGAAGTTGCACATAAAATCTATGATAATAAAAAAAGTATGATTCATAAATTAAAAAAACAATGAACCTTATGTCTAATATGTAACCTCTATACCCTCTTATCTAATGCACTTGTATAAAAAAATCACAAATTTCTAAAAATAAATCTATTGCAAACAAGCAACAATGTTAGAACAAAACTGTACATAAAAGCTACAGTAATACAAAAAATATGATACACGTGTACTCAAAAAGAATTTAACCTTTTACCTTACTTTGCAACTTCAATACTCTTGTGTCTAATGCACCTGTATAAAAAAGAACCACAAAATTCTTAAAACAAATAGAGTATGGACATGTAACCGTGTATGTTTCTATAAACTTTAATCAAATTATTACTTTAAATAGAATCGTAGATTTTTATATATATAAAGTAAATTTCTATGATTTATAAGGGTTAAATGTTAATATTCAATACAAAAAATATGATTCACACGTACTCAAAAAGAATTTAAGCTTTTACCTTATTTTGCAACTTCAATACTCTTGTATCTAATGCATCTGTATAAAAAAGAACCACAAAATTCTTAAAACAAATAGACTATGGACATATAACCATGTATGTTGGGGGCTTGGGCCACAGGTGACAAAAGAGTTTTAAAATGAGGTGTAGGTGACACAAGTCTTAATTATTAGTTGGAGGTGACAATTATTTTATTATGTATTAAGAAAGTTGGGAAAGTTTGAAAATAACCCACAAGTTTTTAAATTTATACTTTGATCCCAATGTATACCTAAAATAACGGGAAACAGAGAAAAAAAAGGCGCATTTCTCTCTCTTCTCATCCATTGTTGTTTTCTCTCTCTTAGCCATTTTTATTGTTAATTGTTTCTGTTTCTGCTGCTTTATTCATCATCTTCTGCTTCATTATCATCATCTTCTACTTCATTATCATCTTCATCTTCTTCTTGTTGACCATTTGTTGTTGGTGGTGGTGGTGGTGGTGGTACAGCGCTACTGCTGCGATTTGACCAATTTCTTAGGTCAAATTTTATTTACTACATCACTTTCCACTTTGTCATTACTTCATAGGTGACTTTGGTAAGTAAAATTATGATTTTTATTCGTATTTGTCATCTGGGTACACTTCTGTTTTTTCAACAATGGATAGAACCCCGATTATGAATCTAGCATAAGTGCCCACAATTTAAACAGATCAATCATCTGGTGCATCAGATGAGTAATATATTGCATCAGAAGGTTTATCTGTTGCATCAGACGTATTATCTATTGTATCAGGATGTTTATCTATTGCACCAGACTAACTATCTGTTGCATCAAAATGTTTATCTATTGCACTAGACTAATTATATGTTGCAAGGAATGATTAATCTATTTGAAACAACACAAATCAACCCCTGCCACAAACCCAACAGATAAATCTTGCTATTGCTACTGGATTCTAAATTATTTCTTTTTACGTCGAATCATCGACATATTTGTTAAGAAGATAATAGACAGAATGAAAATTAAATATGGATTAAAACGTCAAAGATCAAACATAATTTATTTATTAAACAAAAATAAATAAAAATACATATAATAGACTAAAAGAAAAATAATAGTCTAATTATTATTATTATTATCAGCATCATCATTGCCAGCCGGCCAATCTTCAACTGAAAGTAGCAAGGCCCTCCTCAGCCTGCGTATTTCGTGGAGTATTCTTGATCTAACTCCTCCCAATTCCCATTGTAGATCACGAACTTGATTACGAAGTTCATTCACGGCGTCTTGCAGAAAAGCAACGTCCCACACTGGGTCAGCCATAATCTTATCTTCTAGAGTATAATAGAAAGACGAGATGCAATAAATAAATAGAGTGTATTTGAATGAACGATTGAGTAAGGACGGACCTATTTATAGAGGATTGAATTTGAATGAAAGGGAAAAAGGCGCGACTACTCACCTCCATACATTAATTATATTTTTGATTAAATTAAGAAAATAAATATTGTGATGTAAGTCATGACTTTTCAGATTATTATTATTAATTAGTTCTTTCAAAGAACCATTTTTATTGACAACATATATCTCACCTGTTGCAACCATAGTGAACCTGTTGCATCAGATAATTTAATTGTTGCAACATATAATCTACTTTTTTAAAAAAAGAATAACTATATCATCATATCATTAATCCAAATTTGCTTACTTTTTTATTTTATAAATAAAAAAAATACCTTTTCAAATTTCTTAATAAAATAATAACCATTTTATTATATAATAAATAATTTAAAAAATAAATTCAAAAACAAAAATGGCGAAAAGTCAAGATCAGTTATTAAAATTGTGGTTATAAATTGTGTTTATCATTTATTTTCTGATTATTTATTTACAAAACATTTTTCATATTGAATAATCGGAACGGAAAGTCATGTCTTTTTCTTTTCACCCTCTCAATAACAATAATAGCCCTTTTTTATTAATAACCGCCAGGTGCAACATATGATCGATCTGTCATAGCTGATTAACCTCTAACTGTTGACACAAATTGCTGCTCAATCCCTACCACCAACCATCGACATGTTGAGAACAGGGAATAAACAGAATGATTATTATTAAATACTAAATAAGAATTAAAAATTCAAAGTCGACAACAAAATAAAATGAATGTTCATAGATTTTTGAATCCCTTGGGTAGATTTGATATACAAAAGGAGGAGATAATCGCTAAAATAAACAATATTACCTAATTATTATTACTACTATTATTATTATTGTCAATCAGACATCTTTCATCCGGCAGCCATGCTCCGAAGTCAACCAAATATCTCTGGAGTTCATCAAACTGCCTTTGAAGTTCACGCAAAGACTCGATATGAATATTCTTGTACGAACCTGGATGATCCATATTTGTAAGGAGGGACCTATTCATAAATTATTACATCTCAAAAAGAAAAGAAAATTGCTTTAAAATAAATCTAAAAGATGGGTAATCTGTTGCAAAATATATTCTTTCTGTTAGATAACTTACAACATACTGGCAATCTTTTAGAAACAGATGTATATATCTATTTGATTTCTGCAATAGGTTGATCAACTGTCGTAACAGATTTCTCCAATTGTTTGACAATATAAACGCAACAAGCTAGTCATTTGTTTATTCAATTTAATCCATAGATGGGCTAGGAAGAATAAGGTGCGTGCAGATGGATCCACTATCATATGTGTGGGAGTTAAGTATATATTACTGATAAGGTTACTAGGACAACACACACAAAGTACAATGTTTTTCTGAATGCAGTTTTTAACCGATTAGGCATTGATCATTCAAACAAGATCCTGTATTGTATCGTTAAGTTTGATGGGTTCGAAATTGATAAGGCTGAGGAACTCATGAAGATGGTGCAGATACCCTGTTACAAATTACTGACGGTTGGTGCTCGTGTGTATGCGTGTCAAGTTTTGAGAAGGGATCAATATTTGCCATCACTGCAGAGAACCAATAGCGATTGAACTTAACTTTAATAGTGCATTGGACCCTTATAGGGCCCTCGAAGCCTCGCAATGCATCAATCAAGAATGGAAAACCAATATACTTATTGCTACGGCCAAAATTTATATGGTTGGGTTGCTCGCTCGGGGTAATGATTATATGCCAATAGGTGTGGTAGAAGAATGCTTTCAAGGGAAAATGGGTGGTTGATGGAAGACTATATCATCTGAGAGATAATTGAAGAATAGACACAGGGTAAAAAGTAACTTCTAATGAATCTGGCCGATGAAATTATCTTAATAGATGTGAAATCTGAATCAAGTGCAAATATGAAAGTGTATCCGGTAATGTAATTTCGTTTGTTGTGTCTCTAAAAGAAAAACAATGCATATGGACACTTTGCTAGGGAGCTACATGGTCGAGATTATCACCTAGGTAGAAAATAGGAGAAGACCAACAAAGCAACCTCACGGGCATCGAGGGTAAAAATGATGTTCAGAAAGTCTAGAAAACTTACTCCAACAACAACTGCAGTTAAAATAAGTAAACTAAGTGAAGGCGGCAATTTCTGAATTTTAAATTTCATCTCATGCCTTCTTATTTGTGTTTCTGATCAGGTCCACAGTCGTTGGCCTGATCAGAACCACAAACGAGATTGAAAGGCAAATAGAGTATAGTTACTTCCTTAGCAATATGGATTAATTGATTGTGTTTTCTTGCCTTAGCATGCTTTCAACATTCCTTAGAGAAGATCAGATGCTTGCTATAGTATATGAATTCTGATAATTTTCAAGCTTGCCTCCATCTTGTTGATTCTGTATTCAAGCTGGTCATTACTGTTTTCAAAGTTGGTAAGGAGTTCTTCGTCTCTTGTGAGCTCGATCAGGAACACTGCCTTCAAAGTTGTGGCATTCTAGAAGCCCTTCAAAACACTTTCTTCAGAAGCCTTAAAGGATACATGGAGGGTCGTTGTGTTTGTTTTAGATCAAAATGTGTTGATGCACATTGAAGATGTGGTCCCAACAGTTGAACAACACACTTTTATCGAGCGTTGCTTCATGCATCTTGCTCAACCAATTTGATAAATTAGTAAGCATGGAGTTACGTAGCATATGATTTAAACCGGCTCTACCAAGCCTATCAAACGTTACGTAACTCCGAGCTCATTACCCTATCAAAATAATATGCCCGAGTTAGTGCACAAATCAAAAAAGCCCAATCTGTCAGCCTTTCTGCTGATCACTCTTCTCTAATATAGATGACAAGATATCTATTATACAAAATTTACACCATCGCCAGACATGCTTGCCTGGGAGCAATTCTTCAGAAGACATCAACAGATATCCTTCAGAAGAATTGCGCCCAGGCAAACATGTCTGGCGATGGTGTAGACTTTTGCATAGCAGATATCTTGTCATCTATATTGGAGAAGAGCGATCAGCAGAAAGGCTGAGAGATTAAACTCATTCAATTTGTGCACTAACTCAGTCATATTTTTTTGATAGAGTAATGAGCTTAGAGTTACGTAACCTTTGATAGGTTTGGTAGAGCCGGTTTAGATTCCTTATTTTAACTGCAGTTCCTGTTGGCATAAGTTTTCTAGACTTGCTATACATCATTTCAACTCTCGATGCCCGTGAGGCTTCTTTGTTGGTCTTCTCCTATTTTCTATCTAGGTGATAATCCCGACCACACAGCTCCTTAGAAAAGTGTTCAAATGCATTTTTTTCTTTCAGAGACACAACAGATGAAATTACATTACCAGATACACTTTCATATTTGCACTTGATTCAGATCTCGCATCTGTTAAGATAATTCCACCGGCCAGATTCATTAGAAGTTACTTTCTACCCTATGTCTCTTCTTCAATTAGCTCTCAGATGATATAGTCTTTCATCAACCACCCATTTTCCTTTGAAAGCATTCTCCTACCGCATATTCTAGTATAAAATCATCACCCCGAGCGAGTAACCCAGCCATATAAATTTTAGCCAGGGCAATAACTATATTGGTTTTCCGTTCTTGTTAGATACAGTGCTAAGCTTTGAAGGCCCTCTAAGGGTCCAATACACCCTAAAGGTTAGTCCAATCTCTATTGAATCTCTTTACAGTGACACAAAAACTAGATCCCTTCACAATACTTGACAAATAAACATGAGCAACAACATGACAAATAAACAGGCTATCAGAACCATATTCATGGTCCCTCAGCCTTATCAGTTCGAACCTACCAAACTTAACTATAAAATTGCAGACATCTTATTTAAATGATCTATGACTAATCAGTAAAAACATCATTCACAAAATCAGTGCACTTTGTGTGTGTTTCCACGATAACATTATCAGTAATACATACCTCCCACATATGAAGTGGTTCCATCTACAAACAGCTTATTCCTCCGATCCCATCCTTACTGTAGCCTCTTACGATAGTCCATCAAAAGTTGATCAACTGTCAGTTCCTTATATCTACAAAGAAGAGGAAAAAAATTGATGTCACAAATAAAGCATTGTCTATCTGTTGCATCAGATGTGGAGTCTGTTGCAACAGATATAGAGTCTGTTGCAATAGATGTGGAGTCTGATGAAATACATCAAACTAGCTTTTCTGGTGGTTTTATTTGTTCCAACAGTTTCTCCATCTGTTGCAACATCAACAACAGCATAAACATCAACAAAAAAGAAACAACAACATTTGTTCCAACAACATCATCAACAACAAAGAAGCAACATCCTTTGTTCCAGAACCATCAACAGCACCACACCACAAGTTACAACAATGCCAACCCTACCAACAACATCAATAACTGCATCAACAATAATGAAACAAATAAATACATACAAAAAAAATGACACTGCCAACTAGGCTTTTAAACTTCTTCCAACAGATGACTTTTTTCTCATATTGTAATAAAAATTCTCGAATTGTTTATTCAACACTTACAAGTTTCTTAAATTTTTTTAATAAATATGATATGGGTAAATAGTAATTAAACAAAAAACAGAAGTAAATAACTTGCAAAAAAGAAGACGAGAATAAATGAGCAATAATGAACCATACCTTAATATCAAAAAGGGAATCAAAATAGAAATTTAAGTCAAGGAAAGATATGGATGGGTTTAGATCTAAAAAGATCTTTATGAGAAGAGAAGAGAAAAAAGAGAAAAAAGGTTGTGACCCTAAAGAGGAGAGAGAAAAAGATGAGAGTTGAATAAAATAAACTGTAGATAAAGGAAGAGATGAGATAATTTCGATAGATGTATTGTGTATGTAGACGTGGTGATTTTCAATATTCATTAATTAATATTCATTAATTTCATTAATAATTTGAGGGGCACGAGGAAGACTAAGACTACTGACATTGAAAAGACAAGACAAGACTGCTCAATGAACTCACTTTTGAGATATCCAAGAAATATTTTTTACCGCCTTCAGTAGTAAGTACTAAGTACTACTACTTGATATTATATACTCAGACCAGAAGCTTCTTGCTTTAAAATTAAAAAAGAAAAAAAAATTCAAACAGATATGTCATATGTTGCAACATATATAAATATCTGTTTAGAAATCCGAACAACTCAATCATCTGTTACAACAGATATAAATATCTGTTTAAAAATCTCAAAAGCTCAGTCATCTGTGACAACAGATGAAAATTTTCATTTGATTATTAATAAAATCAGATATGTCATCTGTTACAACAGATATAAATATCTGTTAGAAAATTTTCAACAGCTCAGTCATCTATCACAACAGATGCAAATATCTATTTGATAATTAAATCAGATATGTCATCTGTTGTAATATATATGTACCTGTTTGAAAATTTTCAACAGCTTAGTCGTTTATTACAACAAATTTTATTGTATTTGATTTAGGTGGAACTAGGGATGAATGAATGAGATCGCAGGGTCAACTACAAATTCAATCAAGCCTTTGCAATTGCATGACATTAGTATTACGTTCATCCCGACCTGAATCGTCGATCGATCACTCTAAGTTAAAATGAGGTCTCATCAACTCAATGTTAGGATAGTGATAGTACCTAAGTTTATTTAGGTGGAACTAGGGATGAATGAATGAGCTCGCAGGATCAACTACAAATCCAATCAAGTCTTTGCAATTGCATGGCGTTGGTATTGCGTTCATATCGACCTGAGTCATCGATCGATCACTGTGAGTTAAAATGAGTTATCATCAACTCAATGTTAGGATAGTGATAGTACCTAAGTTGATTTATATGGAACTAAGGATGAATGAATGAGCTCTCATGGTAAACTACAAATTCAATCGAGTCTTTGTAATTTCATGGCATTGGTATTGCGTTCATCCCAACTCGAGTCGTCGATTGATCACTCTAAGTTGAAATGATTTCTCATCAACTCAATGTTAGGATAGTGATAGTACCTAAGTTGATTTATGTGTAACTATAGATGAATGAATGATCTCCCATGGTCAACTACAAATCCAATTGAGTTTTTGCAATTACATGGCGCTGGTATTGCGTTCATCTCGACCCAAGTCATCGATCGATCACTCTGAGTTGAAGTGAGTTCTCATCAACTCAATGTTAGGATAGTGATAGTATCTAAGTTGATTTAGGTGGAACTAGGAAAGAATGAATGAGCTCGCAGGGTCAACTACAAATCCAATTGAGTTTTTGCAATTACATGGCGCTGGTATTGCGTTCATCTTGACCCAAGTCATCGATCGATCACTCTGAGTTGAAGTGAGTTCTCATCAACTCAATGTTAGGATAGTGATAGTACCTAAGTTGATTTAGGTGGAACTAGGGAAGAATGAATGAGCTCGCAGGGTCAACTACAAATTCAATCGAGTCTTTGCAATTGCATGGCATTGGTATTGCGTTTATCCTAACCCGATTCATCGATCGATCACTCTGAGTTAAAATAAGTTCTCATCAACTCAATGTTTTAAAAAATATCTTTTAAAAATTTTAAAATTAACTAAGATCAATTCGGACCAAATTAGCAATTTCAAAACTTGTAATTCATTTTCAAAATTACAAATCAACCCATACAAATCATCTATTTGCGTGGAAAATGAACTTTTCATTTCAAATCTTAAGTTCTCGCTCTTCTCTCTCTCTCTCTTGGGGTGTCCTCTCCCTCTCAATAATACAAACACAACAACTCAACATATTGCTCAACCCTTCAAAACAGGTTTATTTTCTTCCCATTTATGACTACATATAGCTGTTTTGTTCGACTTCATTCCCACTTGTATTCGTTGTTTTATCTATCTTCGCATGTAACAGAGTTTGAGAAGAGTTCTACATTTGTTCTTTATTCTAAAAAAATAGGGTTTTTTTAGTTAATGATAAAAAATAAGACTTTTAGTTGTATTATCTTCGAGAATGGGTTAATAATTTTGAGTTTTGATGCTAAAAAGGTAGAAAGCACCCGATAAAACCCTAGTTTTTCTCTCAGTGTTTTGTTGATTGTTATGGTATTGTTGGATGGTGTTTGTGGTGTTATTGGTGGTTTTTGGTGGTGGTGTTGGTATTTATGTTTTTTGGCGGTGGTGTCGGTGGTCTTGGCGTTGGTATTGGTGGCATTGGTGGTAGTATTGGTGGCATTGATTGTGGCATTGGTTGTGGTGGTGGTGGTCCATCTGTTGCAACGGGTGGAAGATCTATTGGGAGATATTAAATAGGTTTTCAAACGGATTCCCCATCTGTTCCAACTGATGAGTTATCCGTTGGAGTATTTTCTTGTAATGTGGCATAGAATAATTTATTGAAATTTCTCCACCTATTGCAATAGGTGGAGTATCTATGGGGAGATATTAAATAGGTCTTCAAACAGATTTGAGTTTCCCATCTGTTCCAACTGATGGGTTGTCCGTTGGAGTATTTTTTTTTAGTTATGTGGTAAGAATAATTTATTGAAATTTGTCTCACCTTTTATAAAAAAATTATGCAGACATCAAATGCAATGTATTTTTTATTTTTGTTTTGTTTGTAGTTAAAAGATGTCTCCTAAAAGAAAAGAAACAGAAAGTGGATCAACTTCCGATCACCAAACAAAAAAGTCTATAGTACAGATAGATTCGGAGGAACTTCCACAACAATCTCAGTCAGGGAAAAATAAAGCCGAGGAAAGTGATAACTCCTCCACACCAATGGGACGTGAAATAATATTGAAATTCCAGCATGATTCTGTCAAAACCATTAGTATTGAAAAGTTTTGAGTTGCGATATCGATGAATAACCCTAATGCAGTATTTGGTGATTTTGTACTTAAATATCAGTTGGGGAAACCTTTTGACGAACTTAGGAGTATTATGAAGAAGGAAAACATAGATGGACTTTTTAAGAAACGCTGCTTTGCACACTTTCTTGAACTGTCTGGGCCCCGCCCTCTTCGTTTCCCAATAATCATAGGATATGGCCTTCTCAAGCACAGGATCATGTATGCGGGGGATGATGGAGGTCCTAAGGAGGGCGGAAATAAGATGGATGAAGTCTGGATCAACTACTGTGGAATGCCGGTTTGTTTTGGATTGAAAGAGTTTGCCATTGTGACGGGCTTGAGATGCGATCGTCCAGAAGAACCTTCCATCAAGAAAACACCCCACAAAGGGTCTAATAAATGCAAGGTAAAAAAATATGGGTTGTTGCGCATTGTTGGACCTAGCTACAAAGTGAAGGATTTGATAGCGAATCTCAAGAATAAAGACATACCAAAGCACTACAGGGAGAAATTATGCTTAGTTTGGTTTGTCCATTCTGTTTTATCGGCAAGAAACGTCAAGAAAGTCATAGAACATGATTTGTTGGCGCTTGCTAATGATTTTGAAAAATTCAACGATTATTCCTGGAGCTACGACAGCTACTACTTGACTTTCAAATATTTACTGAAAGAGCTAAAGCCAAAGACGACCACATTATACGGCTTTTCTTGGGCTTTCATGATCACTATATTTACTCATTCATTAATTTATATTGAATATACTTGTGACTTTTTTTTGCTTGCTTCCTGTTTACAATTTTTAGGCTTGGGCATGTGAAGCCATTCCTCCCCTCCGAAATCATTTCACGGATTACCCGGATAAGGTTTCTCATCCAAGGATCCTTAAGTGGTTCGCTATAGTAGAGAGCAACAAAAAAAAATATTAATGAGGCTGGTCTCTTTAACCCTCTAGATGATGCAGTACATCTTCTTTCAACTAAAATAATTTGTATCAAAGAAAGATATTGAAACAGATTACCCATCAACTGCAACTGGTGCAACAGATGGGTAATCTATTGTAACAGATGATCCATTTTTCACAACATATTAACCATATGTTGCTCTGTTCTCTGAATCCTACTCAATAGATTACCCATCTACTGTAAATTATGCAACATATGGGTATTCTGATGCAACATATTATCAATCTATTTTAACATATAGATCAGCTGTTGTAATAGCTAGATCGTCTGTTACATAAGTTGGTTGTGTTAACATAACCCGATCCCCATGTAACCCAACTGACTGTAAATTATTATTATATGATTTAAATTTCTCCTTTTATTTTTTTATAGATTGTGCATTCTTGGATCGTGTCTATCATTGATGAGCTGGAGATGACTTCTTTTCTTACTCTGGGTCTTGTTGATACAAAAGAAGACCCAACGGTGGATTTAATAAAGAAGGAATTAGATGGAGCAACATCCATAAGAAGAGCAGTTAGGCAAGGTCAGTCTAATGTTGAAGCTCTTCACGACCTAACTCAAACTGCAACAGATCCGGGTGCTTCTTCTGGGGGTGTTGCTGGTGAAGTTGTTTGTGATGGTAGCAGCCATCTTGCTGCTGCTTCTGTTGCCAGTCATGATTATGAGCATGTTGGTGCTCAGCAAAAAATAAATATGTTTGAAAATACCCCTTGCATAAGTCGTCCCTCTCACCCCTACACCAGTCCCTCCCACCTTTACAGTGGTCTCTCTCACCCCTTCTCACCCTCATGTTCTCATTACAAATGCAAAGTGAACAAGGACACAGAGGATACTCTTCGACAAGATAGAGGCTATTGTTGAAGCTGCTGAGGAGTTGAAATCTAGGAGGGGTGTCATACTATCCAACAAGGTGAGGGAGCCATGCACTCCTACATTGGAGGTTAGGAGGAAGAGAAGAAAAATTAGACTAATTCTCTCCATTCTGAAATTAGCAAAAAATGAACCCCCCCCCCCCTCCCGCTCCAATAGTTGTTGAAGTTCAGGGGCCGCCTTAGAAGGTGGACATATTTGCGGCGCTTGGCAAGGAGAAGAAGGAACTGGAAGAATTCATCAAAATGAAGGTTCAAAAAGAATACACCATGCATTCATTTACCGCCAAAGACTTCTCGAATATGACAAATATGTGTGTGTGGTACGAGGACAAGGTAAGTTTACTTTTGCTAACCTACCTTTCCAGTCTACTCCATGAAGAAGAATCTATGCAGCAGATGTGTAATCTGTTGCAACAGCTTGGTATTCTGTTGCAACATAATACACATTTGTTGCATAAGTTGCATTGGTTGGGTAATCTGTGAACTGATTTAGAGAACCCTCTGCATCGGATTCTTTCCACTGTGTTTTTATTCTTTACAATTACTAATCTATTTAAAAATTGTCTTCTTATACCACAGTATGTTGATAAAATTCTCTGCCTCATGAGAGGCAGGCAATTAGCGTACCCAGATGCTTATGATGCTGCTAATAGGATAATGGACCTCAACTTCTACAATAATTTCAAAGATAGGTACGCTGATCTTCGTAATCTAGCTAATTCCAGTGGCCTGGGATTTGATCAGTTAGTTTATACGTTCCAATGGGATGAATAAGTGATTAAATATGTTAGAGGGAAGAGGCCATATCCACACGGCAAGAGCTGGACCAAGGCAAAGAGAATCCTTGCAGTCATGAACGTGGATGTCACCCATTTTCTCACTGTTGAGATACTACTATATGAGGGAAATATTAAGGTTTATGACTGCAACTTACTTGTGTTCAGCGAGAAGATGTTTTTAACCCACATGCATCCACTCTTGAAGTTGTTGCCCAAGTTGTTAATGCAAAGTAAGCTAATGGATCATTTGTCGGCTGAAGTCTTGGCGAAGGAATCATGGGTTTTTGAAGGTCGAAATAAGAACATCCAGCTCCCAAAAAATACAATCGGTGCAGCGTGCGGGCCGTACTCGCTTGCATACATCGAGTGTTTGCTGATCGGCACACAAATGACCGGTGTGTACGACACCATTGTGAGAAAGATACAATGGGTATAGGCATATGGGGTACTAACTAAATGGTTGGAGACCGTATATAAAAAAGAACATGTACAAAGATAGAGACGACCACGATAACAAATTTTTATTTCAAGTCAATTCACTATACATGTAGGGGCAATAATTTTTATGTCTGGCAAAGTTGAATTTTTATAATGCAATAGATTTTATATCTGTCGTAACAGATATAGTACCTGTTGTGACAGATTGATTATCTGTTGGAATAGGTTGGTCATCTGTTGCGTTATACAGATGTTCCCCATCTGTCTGTCGTAACAGATTTACGATATGTTGCAACATATAACTTATCTATTGCAACTGATCAGTAATCTGTTGGAGCAAATCGAAAAAGTAGGAAGACCTGTTATATAATTTCCATCAGATGACCTACGTGTTGCATCTCATGTTGCAATATATGTCTAAATCTATCTGATAAGATATGTCATCTGTTGCAGCAGATATATTATCTGTTGTGATATTTGAATCTAGTACTCCATTTCAATTAACATGTTCAAAACTCAGAATTAATTATATTCATAGACAGAATAAAATAAATCGAAGCCTTCAAAAATTACATGAAATAACTCAACAAATAAATGAAATGTAAAATAAATTATTATGAGTTTAAATGATCTACACTAAAAATAAATCAACAAGTTAAACCAAAAAGGATAGGTTATTACATTGACGGACTCAAGCTATAAATATCTAATCAATATGGGCAAGTTGTTATTCATCTAGTGCTATGGAATTTGGCTTTCATCGTCGTGGATCTTTAATGTCGGCTGCATACGGCTTCTGAGCTTTTGCTTCTCCATATTTTCATAAAAGAGCAGCATATCTTTTGCAGAGTAATCCGGCATCAAGTCCATCATTTGGTACTTGTAATCCATCGCTAAAATACTCGGCATAGGTGGCAACAAAAGGACCGCAATCCCTGCGTTATAAAAAAATAAATAATCCATATCTTGCCGTTCATGCAAGCATTGTGAAATTTGTGAAATGAAACTAAATCATGACACTTAAACTTACAGGTTACCAATGGTTTGTTGAGCAATTCCGTCAACATATTGTACATCAAATGGATTAGCCATTTTATATCGGTATGCTTCAATCGTCGACTAATCAGTATGAACCTTTTGATCCAAAAAGCCACTCATATCAAGGTAAGTAGGCAATATTTTGGCCAGCTTTTGTATCTCAGACGATGGCGTGGAACGTCTACTTCGCGACATCGAGTCATAAACTCGGATGCACCTCTCTTTTAGAACAACGACAGCCAACACCCAATGGAATTCATCACCACCATTGATTGGGATGTACACTTTGTCGACCAAATTCCAAGGTAAGCCAACCGGAATGCTAAAACCTTTGATGATGTTGATTAAGCATTCCTCATTTCGGGAAATTTCCAGTTGCTGTTGACAATACCTATCGTAGGTATTATTGAAGTAAACTTTGTACAAATAATTGCCTGTTGTTTATCTGTATTGTTCTTGTATTGCAACTTGGCCTTCTTTCGGAGGTAGTAAAAAATGACATCGATGTCTGCACATATTATCAAATATTTTAAATTACGTGATAAAAAAATTAATACACAGATGCAATTAAATAAAGTATTAATTAATAGTAATATGTATGGCCTTTAAACCTCATTATTCCAGCAAGTTTGGGGTTGTGGCATCAAATAGAATCAATTCTTCGTTCTGGGATGTGCAACAACAAAGTCGAACATATCAAAACCAAGACTCAATTCATTCACTTTGTAGCGCTCGTCATTTTATTTTCTACATGATGATTTATATGTGTTAATGTCAGGTTCTTACAACAATAATTATATAAATCAATATCCATAAAATGGATTTATGTACCTGCCGGCATGATGCTTTAATAGCCCATCGGCAATCCATTCTGAATAGTCGTTGATCAACTGCATTAGTGTTTTTGGAGCCTCGTCCGAGATGTTGAACCCTTCAAATGGGTAATTCTTCTATTCTCCCAAACTGACAGGCTCTACTTTTTCATCTTTGGAAGTAGTTGATGGATTATCAACTGTCATATTATGCTCTTCGGCAGTAACTATGACATCCACCTGGAAAGCCAGAATTGTCAATGCTAAGTAGAGATATACAACCGATTTTCTATTTGTTGCAACAGATAAGTCTTATGTTGCATTAGATGGATTATCTATTGGGAAAAATTCAAACAGGTAAATCAGAGCAGTACGATAATTTCGAACAGATAACTCATATGTTGCAATATAAGACTCATCTGTTGAAACAGATAACGAATCTGATACAACAAGTTAGACACTGTTTGATAATTTTTAGTAAATGTATCATCTGTTGAAACAGATATGTTCCTGTTTGTTTTTTGGAACAGATGATGTACATTCACCTTCTTCAGCTCATGCTGCTCTTCTGTGGCCCTTGCACAATGAACATCGATGCAAGACAAAGACAGAGGCATTGCAATCTTGCTTTTTTTTATGATTGATGATGCCTTGGAAGTGTCTTTCCTTCTCCTCTTAGCCGCCTTGATCTCTAGTGGAGTGTCCGGATATGAAATCCTCTTTGATGGAATGACACCCCTCTTAGATGTCATTTTCTTTACAGAAGCAGTTAGTGCATTAATAGCATTAATCACTCTATCGTGTTTCGCCTTGCAGTCTTGACATTTGAATGAAGAACATTCGCTAGATACGGCAAAATCTGGAGAAAAATCTGTACAACCATTATGATCATAATCATAATGGCTTGTTGTTTGAAAAACTGTAAGAGGGGCATCATTAGCCCCACCCTCCAAAATTATTTTTCTTGTGATGGTTGTTGCTCCAAACAATTCTATTTTTATTCCATCAACGACCTTAGGGTCCGATAAAATTTTCACAGACCGTAAAGTAAGAAAAAATGGCATCTTCAACTCTCGGTTGATCGAAACAAGCCACGGATGGACAATCTAAAATAAATTGGTACATATATTAAGAATGATGATGAAATCATTTAATCATTAATTAAAACAAAAACTTGATTAGAATTAGACTTACTGCTTCCTTGGGGGGGTTCAAAAGATCAAGAAATTTTGCATTTTTATCGGTTTTGGCCGACAACCATCTAGAATTCTTGGACAGAAAACTTCTTCCTGGTAGTGTTCACTTGTTGTCTCAAACAAGGAATGGCTTCAAATGCCCAAGCCTATAACATAACGTCAATAAATCAAAAGCATTATTCAATAAAAAAAATGATGAATCATATCATGATAAAAGAAATATTTACCATGAAGGCCCATGGAAAACCATATAAGTTGACTGTTTTTGGCGTTAATGGAGTCAACAAATATTCGACAGTCATTTTGAAGCTTTCATAACCCCAAGGATAGCTATTAAATGCCTCAAGATCCTCGGAGAGATTTATTAAATCGAGGCTTATATTATTGTTAACATCTCTTACCCAAAGAACATTATGTACAAACCAAACCAAGTACAATGATTGTTTTTTCTTCTTTGAAAGTCCTTTACCTTTCAACGCTTCAATTAGATTTTTGTTTTTGAAGCTTGGACCAACAATGGACACCAGGTCATCACGATCACTCGACTTGCCTTTTTCTTTTTTGGGTGTCGGGGTATTTTTTGGGTCAGAGTAGGTATAACTTGAGAAGGAGAAGGAGGATAACATTTTAGTCCGGTAACTATGTCAAACTCCGCCCAACCAAAATAAACATGTATGCCACAGTAATTTATCCACAGCTCATCCATCTTATCTTTGTTTTCATACATAAACCAGCGCTTGAGAAGATCATATACCATTTTCATCTAGAAACGAGCATTGTTGTACTCCGGCAAATCAAGATATTGCCCAAAGCCGCTTTTCCTGAAATAAGAATCCAATTTTTGTTCTCAAAGTATTTTTCTAAAGGCGTCGAAATATTTTCCCATGACTGACTTAACCACGAGATCATCCGTAAAATCTGTGGCACCATCGTTTTGCATTCTCACAGGATAACGATCAATGCTGAAGGTTTTGACCAACTCTTCAAGGGAAGGGGTATTAGAATTTGGATTATCTCTTTTGAAAGATTTCTCCTCCCCATGTTCATTACCTTCTGCTCCTGATTGAGATAACGCTTGTAAAGCAAGCTCATAGAGTGGTGGATGTAGCTGAGCTGCTGTACTCATTCCTTTACTTGGACTTGATTCGATTTTGTTTCTTTTGGGAGCCATGTTATCTTAAATTAACAGGAACCTAACATAGATTATAATTGACTAATGCATAACAATAATATAACAGTTCCAACAGATAACTAATCTGTTGCACCAGATATGTTATCTGTTGCAACATATAACCGACCTGTTTCAACGGATGAGTAATCCATGGGAACCATAAAAACAACACTATCTGTTGTACCTGGTATTTTATCTGATGCAACACACAACTGACCCGTTGCAACGGATGAGTAATCCATTGAAAACCATAAAAATAGATCACTAATCTGTTGCACCAGGTATTTTATCTGTTGCAACATATAACCGACCTGTTGCAACGGATGAGTAAATCGTTAGAAAGAATAAAAACGGATCACTAATCTGTTGCACCAAGTATGTTATCTGTTGTAACAAATAACTGACCTGTTGCAACGGATGAGTAAACTGTTGAAAAGAATAAAAATAGTCCTAATTTGTTGCAAAATGAAGAGTAAACCGTTGGAAAGAATAAAAATAGATCACTAATCAGTTATCTGTTGGATCAATATTATTTAGATTTCTTCCAAATAGACGAGTCGTCTGTCGCAACAGATGAATGATCTGTTAGATTGTTCACCTGTTGCATCAGATTTTTATAGTTGTATCAGATTTTCATTTGTTGCATCAGATTTTCATCTATTGCATCATATGTTTTATCTATTACATCAAATGTTTTAACTGTTGCAATATCATTTCTACCAAGACAAACAACAAATCAACCCAGCAACACCAACATATCACACACACACACACTAAGAACATCAACTGTGACCAAAAATCACCAACAAATTCGAATCAACAGTACGACAACAAGAAGAAGAAATGCCAGAAATTAGGGTTTTATTCAGTCCACATTTCAATATCAGAAGAGTAGTTGGCTCAAGTTCCTCTATTTCTTCATAATTTTTTACCTGTGAAAAAGGAAATGGGAGGACAAAAAACTCGAAGTTGTTTTCGCCGGAGAAGTATTCACGTCGATTAACGGTTGAAATTCAAAAAGAAACTCACCCGACTATTTGTCGCTAGAGGTTGAAAGGAGAAATTTTGCAGAACTGTTGGTTGGGAGAGAGTTGAGAGAAGCTGGAGAGAGAGAGTGGTTGATTTGGATTGGAGAGGGGTATGGGTTGGGTTGATTTGTATTTTTGAAAAGATTAGAAAGTTTTAAAAATATTAATTAAGTCCATAATTAACTTAATCAAGTTTCCTAATGATGTTTGACCCTATCTGTTGGTCAATGTCATCAATCCTTCATTCAAGACTTAAAAGACACCTTTCCTTCAATTTTCTCATGTATGTTTCTATAAACTTTAATCAAATTATTACTTTAAATAAAATCGTAGATTTTTTTTATATATAAAGTAAATTTCTATGATTTATAAGTGTTAAATGTTAATATTTAACACAAAAAAAAAAAAAAAGACTCATAAATCCAAAAGATAGGAGTTTTATTTATAACTTACCTTTTTTTTTACCAAATTAATAATAAAACAAAAATATTGATTTGTTTTCTAACTACATTAATAAAACAAGTTGATTGATTTTTTTGTATTTTCGTCCTCTTTTTATCATATATTTTGATTTTTTGTTTTACTTTTTGAGAGAGAAGTAAAAGTGCAAAAGTGAAAACACTTTTCAAAATATAATTTGGAATTGTATTTGAAATTTATGGCCGAACACTACATTTTTTACTAAAGTAAAATACTTTTTCGAAAAAAGTAAAAAATTCTCATGACCAAACAACACAAAAATAAGAAGAAAACACTCACCCAAAAATCGTGAAGACATCTCATTCACATGTTGTACATGAATTTTTATTCACCTACACATCATGTGGAAGGCAACAATAAATAAAACTATATTAAAGAAGCGTAATATTTTAAAAAAATTAAAATTAAAAACACAAAATCTATCTATTGAAAGAATAATTTCCTATTCAAATGTCATTTTATTATTTGTGGGACAAAAGAATGCCCAATATATAGAAATCCAAAAAAAAAAAAAATTACCATGAAAAAATTGGTCAAACATAGAAAAAATCTTTTCTAATAGGAAAGGACTCTTAATTTAAAATTCATACTTATTTTTGGTGTACAACTACAACTTCGTATTTTCCCTTCTTTTTTTTCGTATACTATTACAAGCTCCAGTTACCTTATATTTATAGGTTTTTTAAGACTCTTTATTTATTACCATACTTATACAAGAAAAGAAAATCTATCAAAATTAATTAGTGATATATTTGCCTCTTACCATATAGTTTAGGTCTCTTTAATCTTTTAATATTATAATTAATAATTAATATTATAAAGTTAATTAAATAAAATTGAAGAGAAATGGTGAAAAGACGATTTTGTCTATTGCGAAGTCTTTTAATGAAGAGCAAAATATTCAAATCACTTTTTTAAGGATCTTCACATTTTTAATATATTATAGATATAGATACAGATTATAGATATAGATTATAGATATAGATATAAATTATAGATACGAATTATAGATTATAGATATAGATAGATATACATATAGATAGATTATAGATATTCTTAGCATTTGGAAATTGGAATAAGTTTCTTAATTTTTTTTTATTTCCTATCTCTTAATTCGATCAAAATGTGTTTGGTTTTTCTTTTTTATTAGTTCTCTTCATTCGATTTCTCATTCCAATAAGTATCAACCAGATATTAATTTAACTAGTCGTAAAACACAAGTAATACTACATTGTAGCTTCAAATAACGTTTGATTTATTATTAGTTTATCATCTTAACAATAATGGTGTTTCAACTTTTGCACGAAGTTGATATATATGTAAATTTATCTTAATGATCATGGATTAATAGTTAGAAATGGATCTAAAGTATTATATGCGTTCAAATCTTATACGTTAAAAAATTCAATGAATATTTATAAACGTCTTACTGTGAATTCAATTACTATTACATATTTAACTAAATTTTATTAAAAAAAATTCATAAATTTTAAATCTGAATTTGCGTAAACGTCATCATAATTCAAAAGAAGACTTGTTCATGAGAAAACATTTCTCCCTTTGTAGTAAAAGAGTGGTGGGGGAGAAAAAAAAAGGAGAAAGACAATTATTATACTGGATATATGGTTATTGTCTGATTAATTAGTCAAATATATAAATAATATACATTATTTTATCCAAAATATATATTTTATATATACAAAAAAGTAAAAGCGTATTTGTGAAACTTTATTTTAAATAAACTTTTATACAATGTAATTATCCTTTTCTAAATCATCAGTCTTGAGAGTGACTTTCTCCATTCCTACCCCCCACATCACTCTAGTCCCTATATTGGTAGCCAGTCTTGCAAGAATCTTTATATATATTATCGGATTCTGATGAAATGACAAGTAGTTATAGCCTTCGTTCATTTTAGAAGTCTTGAATTTGTTGAGTAATAAGAGATGAATTGCATTGAATATAGGAAGCGATTTATCTTCAAAGTAAAATTTTTAGACAGAGACCGAAGCTAGAATTTGTTGTTAAGCTAGTTAGACCGACTTAATAGTTTTGGTTGAAAACTCGTGGAAGTAGAATTTGTTACTAAGCTAGTTAGACTGATCTAATAGTTTTGGCTGAAAATGTTATTTTTGTTAAAAAAAAAAAATCACTTAATATGTATAAATAATTAATTCATTCGGAACCTAAAAAGTTGCCTTTTTCTAAAATTCAATAAATTTTGAATTTTACCTATATTTATACATAATTAAAATTATTTTTTATGTATATACAGTAGATGTTGAACCCCCTTGCTCTCAATGATGGTCTTTTTCCAAACCTCTCTTTAAAAATTTTATGTAAATTCCATTTGGATAGGAGGTCTAGCTATTGTCACTAATGATTTTGCTATCTGCATAGTGTGGTCATCAACCACTACCTTTGAAGAAAAAAGAAAATTATGTGATATTCAAAATTTATTGGCTCGATTATATTAAATTCATGTCGCGTATAGAGATAGAGTACTCGATCATTTAAGTTAGAAGAAGTGCTCCTTAGAAAGAATTTCTCAATTTTCAAAACTCGAATTTGACTTTAGTTAAGGGTGAAAGAATTTCGTAAATAAAACTAAGTTTTCGTTTCGAGTTGTTCTATTTATTGACGATAAAATCAATGATTTTGACACCTTGTTTTATACTTGAAAGGTCCACTAATATGAATGTCATTTGTGTACCAAGTGAAAAGCATATAACAAAAGTTTTAAGGCATTTTTTATTGTGCGATGCCTTAATTCCCACCTATGACGAGACATATGAAACAAAAGGATAAGGGTGAAATTAGGGCGATTCATTTTTTCAAGTCCAAAGAGGACAATATAAGTAGAGGCGGAGTCAAAATTTCAATTAAGGGTTTTCAATATTTGAAGCAAATCTAGTCGAAGGAGGTTCAACACCTATTATAAATACATAAAAAATAATTTTAATCGTGTATAAATAGTATATTTTTTCGTCGAAGAGGGTACATCTGAACGCCCTATCAAAGGGTTGGCTCCGTCCCTGAATATAAGTTGCTTAGATTCAAGTGTGGATGTTCAATACACGTATAGATTTAGAAGTCGAATCATTCAAGATCTAATTTTTATGATTTGGAAGTACGGATATGTACGAGAATTTGGCTAAAAAATAATTCAAATATAAACACTAGTAAAAACTTACAAGGCATTCTGAAAAGGAAATATTGATCAAAAGACAAATTCAAGAACAAGATAGAAGAATAGGATTAACATAGAAATTTCTTTGTACAAATTATCTCATTTTTTTTAATTTCACCTAAACCTTTTGTTTTGATTAAAGTGAATCATCATATCTGTCACGATTCTACATCATTCTTTTTAAATCAAAGTACCCCAAACAAATCCAGTACGTATCCCACACTCTCACCTATATTGTGTCGACACAGATGCAACACTAAAACTGAAGATTCCGAGGAACTTATATTACTACTGGGCTGAATTGTTACAATAAATGTAAGATTCACTGATTCATTAATTTTTTTCAGTCATTTTTGTCTATGGGGGGATTTGTTTAGGGTGTTACATACACTCCTCAAAAGGGTATCAATGTCATCACTGAGATTTGCTTCATCATCATATCAAAGATGTGAGATTCACCTAAAACAGTGCAATTTGGTCCATTATCGTTGTACATTAGCTCTTTCATTTGTAACAATTTAACCCACTAGTGATATTCTTAACTTCGTGTTCAAATTCTTACGACTTTAAATTGTGTCGCCAAAATATAGTTATATTTATAATTGGATTTTGTTATTTTAATTTGTATTTTCATTTTGGGGCATCAGAATATATGAATCTTTGCTTTATTGTTGACAACTTGTGAGGATGAAGTCACTACCAATAAAAACGGGAAAGTTTTATAAAAACAACTTTTCAAGCATCACTATATGTGGAAGATGTTGAGAAAATGGTCTGCTCCTTCAATCTATACTTGAATTTTTAACTATGCATTATAATTTTGCACTATTTAAAAATAAAACTATTACCCCCTAAAAGTTTACGTCGCAAAGTGAGTGTATTTCACTCTCTTTGAAAGAGTGAGCGCAAAAAGAAAAAACTTTATTTATAATATTTTTTTTCATATATATGTGTGTGTATTCAATATTTATTTTATTTCTTCTTCGCATCAATTATCATCCCGTCTCATTTCCAAAGCACTCTCAAACTCAAAGAATAAAGAGCTCCAAAAATAAAATCATCAATGGACTCAGCATACATATTTGTGAACGAATTCTTTAAATCTCTCTTCTTCAAGAAACTAGAGTATCAGAAATATCAATTTTCTTCTTAACATAGACATTCTTTCTACTTTACCACACAAAACGCAAATCGAACAATCGTCGATTTCACAACTCGACAGATCTAACTCCTAGATATCCACACACGCTACAATTTCTAGGGTTTCAACTCCTCCTTAACCAAAAAATCAATAAAAATTGTTCTTTATTATTGGTTAAGGAGGAGCTGAAACCCTAGAAATGATAGCGCGTGTGGATTTCTAGGGGTTAGATCTATCGAATTGTGAAATTGACGATTGTTTGATTTGTGTTTTGCGTGGTAAAGTACAGAGAAATGTCTACCATAAGCAGAGAATTGATGTTTTTGATGCTCCAGTTTCTTGAAGAAGAGAAATTTTAAAAATTCATTCACATGTATACAGGTTGAGTCCATTGATGTTTTTTTTTTTTTTTGGAGCTCTTTATTCTTTGAGAGTTTTTTTGGGA
This sequence comes from Capsicum baccatum var. pendulum, assembly GCA_030864225.1. Classification (NCBI taxonomy): domain Eukaryota; kingdom Viridiplantae; phylum Streptophyta; class Magnoliopsida; order Solanales; family Solanaceae; genus Capsicum; species Capsicum baccatum. The sequence goes on from CM061560.1 coordinate 21,852,874, forward strand.
TGAGAAGGAATGACAATTGATGTGAAGAAGAAAGAAAATAAATATTGAAAATAATATATATATATATATATATATATATATATATATATATATATATATATATATATATATATATCCAATATTTAGCAACTAGCCAAATATTTATCAAATCAATATTTAGTAACAAGTTAATATTATCAACCAACCAATATTTAGTAATTAGCCAATATTTTTCAACTAACCAATATTTAGCAACTAGCCAATATTTATTAACTTTTGCAACTAGCCATTATATCACTAGAGTCTATCATATCATACTACATTACAACTAATTTTTCATTTTCGACTTAGCTAGTTTGTCAATTTCACAGCCCAATATATATATATATATATATATATATATATATATATATATATATATATATATATATATAATATATTAAAAGTGTGAAAACTCTTAAAAAGTGATTTAAACTTTTTGTCCTTCATTAAAAAACTCCACAATAGACAATATCGTTTTTTTACTATTTTCCTACATTTATTATTTAATTATAATCATAATTATAATATTAGCTTCTAAATATATGCAAAGAATATAAGGACTTTTGACTCCAAAAATATATGGTAAGTCTTTTTCTTTTTGTACATGAAATGGAATCCTAAAATATGACTCCTAAAATAGAAGGTAAGAGATATATATATCTATATCTATATCTATAATATATTAAAAGTGTGAAGACACTTAAAAATTGATTTGAACTTTGTACCCTTCATTTAAAGTTTCTCCTTTAGACAAAATCGTCTTTTCACTATTTTCTATTATTATTATTTAATTATATTTATAATATTGTCTCCTAAAATATATGGGATCAGGAGTTTAAAATATATGGTAAGATTTTTTCTTAAATTAAAAATGCTAAAATATATTGTAAGAGATAATTTTAATAAATCATATTTTACGTTAAATAAAAATTGTATCTTATTATAATTATTATATCATATTTATAATAATATTTGAAATAAAGAAGCATGGTAACAAAAAAAATGATACAATAAGTGGAAAAATAAAAACTGCATGTACTGTGTTTTCAGTAAACTAAAAATGGTAGGAATCCTAAAACTAATGTAGGAATCCTAATGTTGTGTATTAATTATTTTTATTTAGAACTGTTATAACAAATTTTCCATACTACTTAACTTTTCTCGAATTCCTATTCTAATTGGTTTGTAATTTTATTTTTTTTACCAAATTTTTCATCGTTCTTTCTCTACTACTAGATAAACAAATTTTAAATTTTTCATAGTTTTTTCTCTGTTGTTAATAACTAAATTTACGAACAAGATTCACCTATCAGGTATAATTCTCCTCATCTCATAAAGTTTTCTTTTGTTAGAAAATTATATATTCTTGTCGTTCTAACGTTATGAATGATTTCTTAAAGATTGACATCTTTTGTTACACCTTTTTTTTTACAAGTTGCATGACTTGATCTGGCCGATGTTCAGTACTATGGTGCTCAGATTGGTACCTTATCTCAGATGACAGTTGATTTACCTAATGGTGTGTGAGGATGCTTTTTAACTTTTCAGATTTATAAGAATTTTCTCATGTATTATTTAGCATTTATAGTAGTACTTTCCACCTACTTGTGAGGCTTGATGAGTTGTTTCTATTTTTTGTTGTTTGTTACAATTGTCAGCAACTTTTGTTCTTCATCACTCGGAGCATGGGCATGTTGTAGTTCATCCAATTATTTCATGCATCATTGATGGTACGCTAGTGTATGATAAAAGTAGTCCACCTTTTGCTTCTTTCATATCATTGGTTTGCTCAAACAGTGAGGTATTCAGATTCTTTATCCATTAATTTAACTAATCTCATCATGCATTTTTACTCTATGATTTGTTTAAAGCCCAACTTGAATATGATCTGAGTGTCCCTACTAATTATTAACCCTTAAACACAGAAGAAATATTTTGAACAATGGGCTCTGGCATGTGGAGAGATTTTATGAATCCTAACACACTATAATTGTCCAATTTTTAAAGTTGATTGTCAGGACTGTGAAGCAGATAGAAGCACTAGTGGAAGCCACAGTTCAACAAGTAAAGTTGCATGTAGTGAACCTGGTATGCCTTCTATGCAACATGAGAGAAAACCTCTAACACCATTGTCTCCATGGATCACTGATATATTGCTTGCTACACCACTAGAGATTAGAAGCGATTACTTCAATGTTTCTTACGGGTTAGATGTTCCATTACACTTCAAAATTCATCAAGATTGCAAGAAAAAATCATTAGCATTATTTGATAGGAATATTCTTTATCCGCATTTATTTAGCGCTTGATAATATCTTCTCTTGAAGGGATAACTGGTAAGCCTTTTTAAATATACTAATTGTGATTATTTATTTTTTTGAATTATTTATAGAATATTCAAAACTTTCTCTTCATTGAGTTTCAACTCTTGGTAAGACAATTACTTTGATGGAAACTGATAACGCTCAATCTACAGCTCCCGTAGGAGTGTAAAGCGGTCGTTGTCAAATATATAACCCAACTGGGTTGGGTATCGATCCCACAGGGAATAGCCGATCAATAAGTAAGCAAAGATTATTAGACTTTTGGTGCAAGTCTCGTGAAAGGGGGGATTTTAATGTGCAAATAATGTAATCAAAATAGTAAAGCAAAAACAGAAAATAGCAAAGTAAAAAGAAAGAATGTTTAGTAAGATGTAAAACAATGAGAATTGAGAAGTTGGGGTTATGTCCACCTTATGAGTTGTACGTCTCTATTGGCTATGAGTTGTGCGGAATTCAGACATGCATGTGCTTATAGAGAATTGTATTCTATGGTAAATCCAAGCGTCTTTCGACCTTAACAAGGACTATTTCACTTTAACTCTTTCGAGCTTAAAGCGTGTCTAACGGTACAAATTCTCCAAGAGGTTAATCCAGTTACGGCACTAACTTTTTAACAGGGGTTGGTGCCCTATTACCTTGACATTATCTCTTTTCCAGACATATAACTTTTCTTTCGAACAAGTTAATGCTATACTGGCGTATTCTATGCGTTTGCAACCACAAGAATTTGCATTAAGATGAAGAGAATAATGATATAAGCAGCATACGTGTCACGAATTCACAAACTCATAGCAATAGATAGTATCTCATTCGGCTTCCATAACCCCAACAGAGGAGTTTAGTTACCCATGAATGCGAAGGAAATCACAATAGACATTGTTATTATACCACAATAAAGATCTCGTGTAATAAGGTGTGGTGTGGCATTTTTAGGCGTGAACTCCCTTGCAAAGTAACGTTTCTCTTGTTGTGGAAATTGAGAATTGAGTAGATGAATAGAAGAAGAATAAAAAGTAGAATTAATGGAAGAATTATGATCTGAGTTGTAAGTTGTGGAATAAGAAGTAGAATGAGAATGATAATAATCTCTAGCAAAATAGGGTATTTATAAAACCCATATCCTATTCCTACTAAGCTAATGCATTACTTAACCCAATCCTACTAGGTTAATGTCTCATTATCCTAATCCTACTAAGTTACTGCTAGTCCCCAAAGTCTTCAGAATTGTTATTTTTGCCCAGGACAGATTTTTCATGCGCCACTTTTGGTCCTTGGCGTCCAAGCTTTCCCTTCCTTCTTTCGTGAAGCTTTCTTTGGCGTCAAGTTATCCATAAAATGCTGAAATCTGCATCATTTATACCTGAAAACTTGCTAATCACGTTTGTTAGTTCACTTACAGGAAAAAGGACTAAATGTGGATGAATTATATATTTTGTCCTCAAAACTTAGCTAAAATATGGGTAAAATATAGTACTTTAGGCGTGTAAATTCGCCTATCATCAGAAACGCCTACATTTCATAATTTCATTTTTAAGGGTGATCAATATAATGTACTTGTGAATGAATTTTGATGGTAGTAGAGGAAATTATATGCATTCGTATGAGTATCATCAATTGCTGTGAGTATCATTTTTAAGGTATTTTTGAGCTTAAATAAAAGGGTTGGGGATATTTTTGGATGAAAAAATCTAACAAGGATATTTGTGAATCAGTTTTAAATGTTAATAATAATTTGAGGGAAATAGTGAAAGACAGTAGTCTATTGAAAAGTCTTTTAAGGAAGCTTGACAAGAAATGATTTTCCCTTGACGCTTTATGCTTTCATCTCAGGCAAACGGGGAAAGAAGCAACAGGAATACTTCATGGTTAAGTTTTTTTACCATGACAAAGGGTCTACATATTGATTTCAACGTACTACGGTATATTTCTTTATCATATTGAAAACCAAGGTTTTGTTGCTTTAGAACAAATGTAATGTTGGTTATGCCTTTAGAAACATGGGGGTTTGGGCCACAGGTGACAAAAGAGTTTTAAAATAAGGTGCGGGTGACACAAGTCTTAATAATTGAGTAGAGGTGACAATTACTTAATTATGGTTTTAAGAAGTTTTGAAAATTTCAAAATAACCCACAAATTTTTAAATTTACACTTTGATCCAAATGTTAGTTAATATATAACGGGAACGAATGGAAAAAAGGTGCATTTTTCTCTCTCCTCATCCGTTGTTATTTTCTCTCTCTTCGTGATATTTGTTATTCATTGTTGTTGTTACTTTATTCATCATATTCTGATTCATTATCATCATCTTATACTTCATTATCATCTTCATATTCTTCTTGTTGACCATTGTTGTTGTTATTGTTGTTGTCGTTACCCCAACTGCTGCTCATTGAACAAATTTTTATGTCAAATTTTGTTTTGTAAATCACTTTCAACTTTGGAATTTACTTGAGAGGAGACTTTGGTAAGTCATATTATGCTTTTTAGTTGAATCTGGGTAACTGTTAGTGTGTTATTTTTTCAACAATAACTTGCACGCGAACATGAATGCAATACAAGAGCAATCAGTTTAAACAGATCCATTATCTGCGGCAACAGATAAATGTTCTGTTGTAACAGTAGACTCATGTTGGATGGATTCATGTTTAAGGGTTTTAGGTGACCGTAATATGAATCGAATAGATGGATATTCTATTACACCAGATTAGTAATTTATTTCAACAGATAAATAATCTGTTTCATCAGATTACTAATATATTTCGAACAACAAAATTCAGATACAGCTCCTGTCACACACAAAACCTAACAGATAACTCATATGTTCTTGTTGTTGATACTGGAATCAAATTGTTCCTTAATTGTAGACATGTCATTCGTCAAGAAATAGAAATAGACAACACGAAAATTAAATAAGAAATAAAAAGTAAAGTGCATCGAACATAATTTTTTATAAAAAAAACAAAAAAAAATACATAGATAACAGAAAAAAAATCTTAATTATTATTATTATTTGTATTAACATCATTATTATTTGTATGGTCAGTTGGCCAATCTTTAAAGGGCAGCAGCAGCGCCCTCCGCAGCCTGCGGATCTCCCGCAGTATCCTTACTTTGACGGCGGCCAACTCTCAATGCAGGTCATGAACCTTCTTCTGCAGTTCCCTCATGGCGTCTCATAAAATAGCGACATCCCACACAGGATCCGTCATATCTAAAAAACGCATAAGTTGATAAAACACACACGTAAACACAAAAGTAAAGAAAAGAAAGAATTCGAATGTAATGTAATACAACGTATATTTACACAAAAATCAAGAAAAAAACTTACCAGAGACAGGAAAAAGCTATCAAGTCCTTGAAGAGAAAGTAGTTGAAGGTGTAACAAGAGCGAGGAATAAATAGTGTGTAGTAGAACGAACGATTGAGTAAGGAGGGACCGATTTATAGAGGATTGAACTTGAATGAGTTAGGCAAACAATCGCAACTGTTCACCTCCATTTATTAATGACATTCTTGATTACTATAAAAAGTTATGACTTAATTAAATTAATCAATATTATGATAAGTCATGACTTTTCAGCTTTATTATTATTAATAATTAGTTCTTTCCAGGAATCATTTTTTTTACACTATTTTGGACAACAAATAATATATCTGTTGCGTCAGATAAATCATCTGTTACAACAGATATATCATGATTTGCAACAAATAGATAACTTATTGCATCAGATAATATATCTGTTGCAACATATAATATATATAATTAATAAAGCAGATTTAAAGGTACAACTGTTCACCTTCATTTATTAATGGCATTCTTGATTACTGTAAAAAGTTGTGACTTAATTAAATTAATCAATATTATGATAAGTCATGAGTTTTCAGCTTTATTATTATTAATAATTAGTTCTTTCCAGGAACCATTTTTTTTTACATTGAGTTGGACAACAGATTATATATCTGTTGCATCAGATAAATCATCTGTTACAATAAATATATCATCCATTGCAACAAATAGTTAACTTGTTGCATCAGATAATATATCTGTTGCAACATATATTACATATATCTTTTAAAAAAAAAATTATCTGCATGACATCAAAATTTTCTTACTTTTTAATTATATAAATTAAAGAAGATTTAAAAACAAGAATATTTCTGGTGAGTTTTTTACGGTTTAAATTGTGTTTATCATTTATTTCCTTATTCTTTTCTGTGAAAAGAAATGACTTAATTAAATCAAGCTGGTGGTGAGTTTTTTTTTATTGTGACAAGTCATGACTTTTCAGCTTATTAAATCTAAATAACCTTTTTCTCAATTTAAAAATTGAATACACCTGGTTTTCAATTACCGTTCCGTTTCTTTAATAACCATTTTTATTAATTGAGCTATGGCAACAGATTGTATATCTGTTGCATCAGATAACCCATCTGTTTCAACAGATATACCATCTGTTGCTATAAATCGACTATCTGTTTAAGGAGCTTTTTTTATTTCTTCTAACTGATTCATAAGTCGCAACAGAAAAGGAATTTGATGCATCAGAAGCGTTTTTTGTTTTTGTTTGTTTGTTGAATGTGTTTAGACAAAAGTCACAGTCACGACTATTCATTAACTTTTTTCTTAAAAATCATATCATCATATATATATCTTAATTAAATTAATCCAATGTTGTGGCTTTTTTTAAATTAAATAATCTATCTTTTACGATTATAATATCATTTAGTTCCTTATTATTTATTAACAAATTATTTTTAGGAGAATTTCTCATCATGACCGTATCCCTAACTCCAACCGCCGACATGTTGAGAATAGGGAATACATAGAATAGTAATTAAATATTGAATAAGAATTAAAAATTTAAAATTGACCAAACCAAACCAAACCAAACATATACATGAATTTTTTTGAATCCCTTATAGGTAGATCAGATATAAAAAGGGGAAATACATACTCTAAAAGAAAGAAAAAACATAACCTAATTATTATTATTATTATTATTATTATTATTATTATTATTATTACTATTATTATTGTCAACCTGACAATTTTCATCCGGCAGCAGCAGGACCCTCCTCAGCCTTGCTCGGAAGTCGGTCAAATCCCTCTGGAGTTCATCAAACTGCCTTTGAAGTTCCTTCAAGGACTTGATATGAACCTTCTTGTATGAATCTAGATCTGACATATTAGTATTGTAAGTATAGTAGAATGAACGATAGTGAGTGAGAGTGAGTGAGAGTGAGTGAGGAGGCCGGAGGGACCTATTTATAAAATGATTGAATTGGAAGGGACTGGACTTAGTCAAACAAAAAGTCACGACTGTTCATATCCCTTAAAAGGAAAAATTACACAAATCTCATATTTAAGAACCATATTACACAATATCCCTTAATGTTTTAAAAATTACATAAAATCCCGGATTCATATTTACTAGTGATACATATGCTATATGTATCACTACTGTATACATATGTATATACTAGTGATACATATACATATGTATCACTAGTCCATATATGTATCACTGCTTAACATATGTATCACAATTTGAAATTCCGGGATAAGATGTAATTAGCAAACTATCCAGAATTTAATGTAATATAGCTGAAACTATCCGGGATTTATGTGTTGTGTGTGTTAGTGTTACTTAAATAAAACTGGTGACTTTATTAATAAGTAAATTAGAAAAAAATGAATCTAAATACAACATTTTATCTTTTTGTTGTATTTCCGAAAGAGAAAGATTGGTAATCTATTGCAAAATATATTCCACCTGTCAGATAAATTACAACATACGGATAATCTGTTGCAACAGATGGATTTATCAGTTTTCTTTTTCATCAGCTGTGGCATCTGTTGCAACTTGCTAGTCATCTATTTATTCAATTTCATCGAGAGAAATCGATTTTTCTAAACATTTCTTGGCCAAATTCAATTTTTGCTCTTGGATTGCTTTTCTTTTTTCCTTTGCATCCTTCAACCAAACTAAATTTTTGCTATTAGAGTGAGGTCAAAAATTGAATTTGGAGGCCATCTTGAAGGATGCAAAGAAAAAAAGAGAAGCAATCCAAGAGCAAATATTAAGTTTGGCCAAGAAGTGTTTAGAAAAATCTATTGCTCTCGGCGAAATTGAAAAAACAGATGACTAGCATGTTTCAACAGACGCCACAACTGATGGAAAGGCAAACTGATATATCCATCTGTTGCAACAGATTGTCCATATGTTGTAAGTTTTCTGACAGGTGGAATATATTTTGCAACAGATTACCAATCTGTCTCTTTCGGAAATACAACAAAAAGATAAAATGTTGTATTTAGATCCATTTTTTTTAATTTACATATTAATAAAGTCATCCATTTTATTTAAGTAACACACACAACACATAAACCCCGGATAGTTTCAGAAATATTACATTAAATCCCGGATAGTTTGCATCAGATGTGGAGTCTGCTGCGTCAGATATGGAGTCTGATGCAACAGATATGGAGTCTGCTGGAATACATAGCAGCCTTGCTGGTGGTTTGATTTGTTCCATCAGTTACTCCGTCTGTTGCAACATCAACAACAGCATAAACTAAAAACAACAAATAAAAAACATCAACAACAAAGAAAACAACAACATTTGTTCCAACAACATCATCAACAACAAAGAATCATACATCCTATGTTCCAACACCATCAACAACAAGGGACGGACCCACATGGAGTCCTCCGGGTGTGCGAGCACAGACTGAACTCATATCGAACATTATATATGTATGTGTAAATAAAGAAAAAAAACGTATATAATCTAATTAGTGATCACCCATAGTAAGAGCTGTTTGGTTAGCCTAGTTGTTGTTTATGGGTGCTTAAGGCTATTTATTTCTTTTGGTCTTGAGCTCAATTCCCACTCAGCACTTATTTTTTTAATTTTGGTAACCAACTCTTCTCTTCTTATTCACTTTAAACTTTTTATTTTTTTCTCCCTTACTCCTTGTGTTGATTGTTCAGACTCCACTATTTTTAAGCTAAGAAGCACCCACCGTACAAACCACACCACACCACAAGTTACAACAATGTCAACCCCACCAACAATATCAATAACAGCACCAACAACAAAGAAACAAATAAAATACATTAAAAAAAATGATACTGCCAACAAGGCTTTTAAACTTCTCCCAACAGATGACTTTTTTTTGCATCTTATAATAAAAAATCTCGGTATGTTTATTCAACAATTAAAAGTTCCTTCAAATTTTGTAAATAAATATGATATGGGAAAATGTTAATTAAATAAACAAAAAGATGTAAATAAAGTTGCAAGAAAAAAACGAGAATGAAAGAGCAATAGTGAATCATATCATACCTTAATGTCAAAAGGAGGTCAAAACAGCAATTTTAGTTGAGGAATCTAAGATATAGATATCAATCGGTTTAGATCCGAACAAAAAAAATTTAGAAAAAGAAGAGAAAAAAAAGGTTGTGATAACCCTAAAGAGGATAGAAAGAAAAAAAATGAGAGATTTAGGGCTGAAAGAGAAGAGAGATGGGATAATTCTAATTTCTAGATGTACTACCCTTAATATTAAATGATTAAACAAAGTGTATTTATTCAAATTTATATTTTTAAAGCATAATTAATAAGGCTAATTTGGTAGTAAAATAAATCCCTAATTATTATTTTCTTGATGGGAGCGCCAAGTCAATATGAAACGGAAGAAGTATTAGGGGTTTCAATATTCATTAATTAATATTCACTAATAATTTAAGGGGCACAAGGAAGAAAATGGGTGACATTGAAAAGACAGGACAATACTACTTAATGAGATTTTTGAGTTATCCTAGAAATATTTTTTTACCGCCTTTAGTAGTACTACTACTTTATCTACTCGGGCAATAGCTTGCTTTAAAATTAAAAGAAAACAAAAAGATTTTCAAACAGATATGTTGTCTGTTACAACAGATTTAGATATCTGTTTGAGAAATCCCAACAGCTCACTGTGACAACAGATGGAAATGTCATTTGATAACTAAATCTGAAACGTCATCTGTTAACACAGATATCAATATCTGTTTAAAAATTTCCAACAGCTCAGTCATCCGTCATAATAGATGCAAATGTCTATTTGATAATTAAATAAGAAATGTCATCTGTTGCAACAGATATTGTTATCTGTTTGAAATTCTCCAACAGCTCAGTTGTTTTTATTGCAACAGATTTCATTGCAATTGATTTAGGATAAACTAGGGATAAAAGAATGAGCTCCTCATTAACTTAATGTTAAGATTAATAATAGTACCTACATCGATCTAGGTGGAATGAGGAATAAATGAATGAGCTCACAAGGTCAACTACAAATTCAATTGAGTCGTTGCATTTGCATGGTGTTAGTATTGTGTTCATCCCGATCCGAGTCATCGATCGATCACTCTGAGTTGAAATGTGCTCTCATTAACCTAATGTTAAGATTAATAATAGTACCTACATTGATCTAGGTGAAATTAAGGATGGATGAATGAGCATAAAAGGTCAACTACAACTTCAATTGAGTTTTTTGGCAATTACATGATGAGACGGTATTGCATTCATCCCGACAAGATTCATCGATCGATCACTATGAGACGAACCGATTCTTACTACTACGTATGTTCAACTAGTACCTTAATTGAATAATCTGGGACTAGGGGTGAGTTCTCATTGGGTCAACTACAACTTCAATTGAGTCTTTTGAAAAATACATTATGAGACGGGACTGCGTTCCTCTCGATAAGAGTCGTCGATCGATCACTCTGAGCAAAACAAATTCTTACTACCTCATATGTTCAACTAATACCTTAATTGATTAATATAGGACTAGGGGTGAGTTCTCATAATGTCAACTACAATAGATGACAGTGCCTATTTGATAATTTACAACAGATGGGTAATCTATCATAACAGATAACTTAATCTGTTTGATAGTTTACAATAGATTCCTGATCTGTCGCAACAAATGACTTAATCTGTTTGATACAACAGATGGATAATATGTTGTAATAGATTACATAATCTATTTGATTTGATCCAACAGAAAAGACATCTGTTGCAACAGGTTGAACATTTGTTTATATATAATTCAATTGAGTTCATATGTTAGACTAATACCTTAATTGAATGTGAGTTCTCATAGGATCAACTACAACTTCAATTTAGTCTTTTGGCAATTGCATGATGAGACGGTACTTCATTCCTCTCGACCAGAGTCGGCGATCGATCACTCTAAGCCGAACCGATTCTTACTACCTCATATGTTAGACTAATACCTTAATTGATTAATATAGGACTAGGGTAATAATACCTTAATTGAATAGTCTAAGACTAGGGGTGAGTTCTCATAGGGTCAACTACAATTTTAATTGAGTCTTTTGGCAATTGCATAATGAGACGGTACTGCGTTCCTCCCGACAGAGTCGTCGATCGATCATCACTCTGAGCCAAACCAATTATTACTACCTTATATGTTAGACTAATACCTTAATTGATTAATCTAGGACTAGGGTACTAATACCTTAACTGAATAGTCTGGGACTAGGGGTGAGTTCTCATAGGGTCAACTACAACTTCAATTGAGTCTTTTGGCAATTGCATAATGAGACGGTACTGCGTTCCTCCCGACAGATTCGTCGATCGATCACTCTGAGCCAAACCGATTATTACTACCTCATATGTTAGACTAATACCTAAATTGATTAATCTAGGACTAGGGTACTAATACCTTAATTGAATAGTCTGGGACTAGGGGTGAGTTCTTATAGGGTCAACTACAACTTTAATTGAGTCTTTTGGCAATAGTATAATGAGACGGTACTACGTTCCTCCCGACAGAGTCGTCGATCGATCACTCTGAGCCAAACTGATTATTACTACCTCATATGTTAGACTAATACCTAAATTGATTAATCTAGGACTAGGGTACTAATACCTTAACTGAATAGTCTGGGACTAGGGGTGAGTTCTCATAGGGTAAACTATCGATTAATCTAGGACTAGGGGTGAGTTCTCATAGGGTCAGCCACAACAGATGGCAGCGCCTATTTGATAATTTACAACATATGGGTAATCTGTTGCGACATATGACAATCCATTTGATAATTACAACAGATGGGTAATCTGTAGCAACAGATTACTTAATCTGTTTGATAATTTATATCAGATTCATAATCTGTTGTTACCTAATCTGATTGATAATTTACAATAGATCAGAAATCTGACGCAACATGTTGAACATTTGTTTTTTACAATTTCAATTGAGTTCATATGTTAGACTAATAGTACCTAAATTGATTAATCTAGGATCAGGGGTGAGTTTTCATAGGGTCACCTCCTAGAGTTCTCGGTCAACTACAATTTCAATTATTTTTATACAATTTTAATTGAATTACCCTTTTGGCAATTGCATGATGAGAGGGTTAAAAATTATGCATATATTTTATAATTTTAAAAATAATTTAGATCATTTCGGACCAAATTAACATTTTTAAAACTACTTGTCATTCTATTCCTATATACAAATCAACCCATACAAAATGTTTCATCATTTCAAATCTTGAGGTCTGGCTTTTGCTCTCTCATTCTCACTCAACAATACAGTACAGATAATAACTAATCAATAAATTTGCTCAACCCTCCACAACAGATCATTTTTTTTCTAATTTCCAACCACATAGGTGTTTTTTTTTACTTTATTCTTGCTTGTATCAGTCGTCTTATTTGTCTTCGTAGTCAACAGAGTTCGAGAAGAGCTCTATATTTTTTTCTAAAAAATAAGGTCTTTTAAGTTAACGATCAAAAATAAAACTGTTAGTTGTATTATCTTCGAGAATGGATTTATAATTTTGAGTTTTGATGGTAAAATCGTAGGAAAAACTCGAGAAATCTCTAGTTTCCATCGTAGTGTCCCGTTGACTATCGTGGTATAGTTGGATGGTGTTTGTGGTGTTTGTGGTGTTTGTGGTGGTGGTGGTGGTGTTTGTGGTCATCATGGTGGCACCGGTGGTGGCATTGGTTGGTGTATACATAGGAGAGGAATTCGGAGGAACTTCCTGAACAATCTCAGTCAGGAAAAAGTGAAGCTGAGGAGAGATATGAAAACAATGTTGAGGGAGGTGGACAAGGGTCCGTAGATGGTGATGAAGAAAATAAAAGTGAAAAAGAGGAGGAATTGGAGAGTCAGAAAGAGAAAAAGAATGATCATCAACATGATGATAATGGATCACCGACGGGGCGTGAGTTAATATCGACATCCCAGCATGATCCTATCAAAACTTTTAGCATTGACAGGTTTCAAGTTGCGATGCCGATAAATGACCCAAAAGGAAAATACTTAAATGTCAGATGGGGAAAAATTTTGAACATTTTATGAAAATTATGAAGAACTAAAACATAGGCGGACTTTTTAAGAAAAGCTTCTTTGGACGCTTTCTCAAGCTGCCTGAGGACCCCTCTGCCCGTATCCATTTCCTTATGACGATGTTATATGGTATTCTCAAGCGCAGGAACAAGTACGCGGGGGATGATAAGAATCCGGAGGAGGGGGCAAAAAGAAGATGGAAGAAATCTGGATCAACTACTGTGGCATGCCTGTTTGTTATTGCTTGAAAGAGTTTGCCATAGTGATGGGCTTGAGATGCCATCGTACAAAAGTACCACCACCCCGCAAAAGATCCAAGGCAAGAAAATGCAAGGAAAAAATAAATGGGTTGTTTGACATTGCTCGACGTGGATACAAAGCATCGAGTTTATTGACATATTTCTAGGATAAAACCATACCAGAGTAGTACAGGGAGCAATTGTGCTTATTTGGGTTTGCCCATTCGGTTATATTGGCAAGAGACATCAACAAGGTCATAGAAGATGATTTGTTGGCGCATGCTGAGGATTTTGATAAATTCAACAATTATCCTTGGGGATATGACAGCTTCTACTTGACTGTCCAATATTTACTGACAAAGCTATCCTCAGGGATGACTACATTATACGTCTTTCCTTGGGCTTTCATGGTAAAATTAATCACTAATTTTACTCATCCATTAATTTATATTGAATATAGTTATTATGATTTTTTTGTTTGCTTCCTGTTTACATTTTTTAGGCTTGGGCATTTGAAGTCATTCCTCCCCTCCGAAAGCAGTTAATGGATTACCCGGATGAGGTTTCTTATCCAAAGATATTTAAGTGGTTGGCTGCAAAGAGCAACACCAATATTAAGGAGGCTGATCTCTTTAACCCTCCGGATGATGCAGTACGTCTTCTTCAATTAAAATAATTCTACTCAAAGATAAGAAAGATATTGAACAGATATTATATCTGGTGCAACAGATGTTATATCTGATGCACCAGATGGGACATCTATTGCGACAGGGTATATCTTGCATCAGATTACCCATCTGTTGCTTTGGTTCTCTGAACTCGACTCCTAAAAAATTAACCATCTACTGCAAATTATGCAACAGATGTTTAATATAATAATATATTGTTTATCTATTACGACGTACAGATCATCTGTTATATAATAAATTATTCGTCTTGTGCAACTGTTGTAACAGATGATTGATATTTTGCATCAGATTATCCATGTGTTGCTCTGTTTCTCTGAACCAGGCTCAAATGAATTTTAACCATATACTGCACACTATGCAACAGATGGGTCTTTTTTTTAAAATATAGCCCAACTGTGAAAATTATTATATTATATGATTTAAATGCATCTATCTTTTTTTCTTTTTTATAGGTTGTGCATTCATGGATCGTGCCTACTGAGGAGGAGTCGGTGATGACTTTTTATATTACTCTAGGTCATGTTGATACTATAACAGACCCAACGGTGGAGTTAATAAAGAAGGAATTGGCTAGAGCAACATCCATAAGAAGAGCAGTTAAGCAAGGTCAGCCTAATGTTGAGGCTCTTCATGACCAACCTTTTACTAATGCAGATCCGGGTGCTTCTTCTGGTGGAGTTGCTAGTGTTGGTGGCAGGCATGCTGATGCTGCTACCACTCATGATGATGACCATGTTTATGCTCAAGAAAGAATAAATATGTTTGAAAACACTCCTTTTCGCCCTTACACAGGTCCCTCTTACCCATCTTCACCCTCGTATTCTCATTGCAAATGCGATGAGTGCAAGGATAGATAGGATAAACTCTTTGAAAGAGTAGAGGATATCTCTAAGATTATCGAGGAATTCAAATCCAAGAGGTGTGTCATACCATCCAAGAAGGTGAGGGAGCCACACACTCCTACAGCGTTGGTTAGGAGAAAGAAAAGAGCAATTAAAGACGTACTCTTCGCTTGAAAATCAAAAAAAATTGCAATTCCCTATCCAAAAGCTGGTGAAGTTCAGGGGCCAGTTAAAAAGGTGGACATATATGCGAAACTTGGCGCCGAAAAGCATAGAGATTTGTGACAGGCCAAGAATGCCAAGCCAGGCGCACCAGATTACCCCAGGCTTCCTTTTCCCCCCAAGACTTCCAGATTATGACTGTTATGCGTATGCCGTACGAAGACAAGGCAAGTTTACTTTTCCTAACCTAGCCCTTCTAATCTACCCCATGAAGAAGAAGCTACGCAACAAATTTCACATCTGTTGCAACAACTGGGTATACTGGTGCAACTGGTAGTGGTTCTGTAGCAACTTATTATTCATCTGTTGCATAAGTTGCATTGGATTATTGATTCAGAGAACCCTATGCAATAGATGGACCATCTGTTGCATCTTTATAATTACTAACCTATTTAAAAATTGACTTCTTATCGTACAGCATGTAGACATAATTCTCTGCCTTATAAAGAAAAAGCAATTAACAACCGGAAAGATTATGATGATGCCGATAGGATAATGGACCTCGACTTCTGCAAAAAGCTCAAGGATAGGTACGATCAACTCAATATAGAGGAGTCATCCCTTGGCATGGGACTTGATTTCCTAGTTCCTACGTTGGTCTTGTATGAAGAAGAAACGTTAAGATATGTTAGAGGGGACAGGCCAAATCCACATGGCAAGAGCTAGACCGAGGTGAAAAGAATTCTTGCAGTTATTAGCATGAACGGCGTGCATTATCGGGTTGTTGAGATACTACTCGAGGAGGGAAAGATCAATGTTTATGACTCCAACGTACCTCTCATCGACTATTTTGATCTTTTTCTCCTCGTAGAGCCACTGATGGTGTTGTTGCCCATATTGTTGAGGGAGAGTAAACTGATGAATCATTTGTCAAAGGAAGTGTTGATGAAGAAATCATGGGATTTTGAAGGTCGAAACAGGGGACTGATCCTTCCAAAAGATGATGCCGCTAAAGCGAGTGGCTCGCACGCTCTTGCACACATCAAATATTTGCTGACCGGCATAGAAATGGCCGAGCCAATGACTTTTCTGTACGACAACGCTGTGGAAAACCTGCAAGAGGTCTGGGCTTATGGGGTACTAACTAGACGCTTGAAGCCTGTGTATATAGAAGAGCCTATGAAATAAAAAAATTTAATTTCAAGTCACTCTTCACTTTATTACATATACATGTAGTGGAAATAATTTTTTTCTGATGAAAGTTGAGTTTTTTATAATGCAATAGATTAGATTGTAAATCTGTTGTAAAATATCTTTAATCCGTTCTGGCAGATAGTTTATCTGTTGCAATAGGTTGATCATCTGTTGCATTACGGCAATGTTATTTTTATGAATAATCTAATAATCTAAGTCTAATCTTAATAGTGGGAGGACCTGTTTGATAATTTCTAACAGATGACCTAAATTTTACAACATATGCCTAAATCTTTTTGATATTTTCCAACAGTTACCTTAAATATCCATGTGCTCGACAACACCGAACCAATAGAAAATATACACACCACCATGAAAATTTTTGCAATTAGGCTTGAATATCCATGTGCCCAACAACACCAAACCATTAGCAATAATGGCAACAATGTAGTATCTTCTTGCTCGATTTTATTTCTCTTCAGAAGCCTTGACTTTGTTCAACAAACCCAGATTACACGATTTGGTTGTGAAGGGTGTCATTCTTCATACCAATCAAAGTAATCACATTCACCCAATTTCTATAAAAAAAGAGAACACAATTACAAAATAATTACAAGTCAATAAGTAATCAATTAATTAAATAAATAAAATATTACCTTTGAAATCTTAGAAGTAAAAAACCTACCACCCGGATTTTGTTGAGTCCAAGAAGTCTTTAATAGAGCTTCATAACCACACCTACAATATAGAAAAATTCTATCACAAAAAATAGTGGAAGATGCTCTCAACATTGTCAAGCTCAGTTGGAAAAAAGGAAAGAGATAATTTGAATAGATAAAAGAAGATGATGATGAAAAAGAAGATTTGAAAATTTAGGATTAAATTTTAGGAGGAAGATGAATATATAAGACAATGGAGGGGGGGGAATGACCGTTGGGGGCCAAGTGACGGCAAGTCAGCGAAATGTGTCAGACTGACACTGACACATTTGATGCCTATTTTATTTTACGTGTTTAAAATGAACATTGTCTACTTGATGCCTATCTTATTTTAGGTGTTTGAACTGAACACCGTCGATGGGTTGTGCATTTTTTATTTCAATTCAATTCACTTTAACCTTTTTACACGTAGTAGCAATTTTTTATATCCAACGAAAGTTGAATTTTTATAATGCAACAGATTCTCCATCCATTGTAACAGTTATCCTACCTGTTCTGACATATAGTTTATCTGTTGCAATAGGTTGGTCATCTGTTGCATCATCTCGATGTTTTTATCTAAAGTTCATCTGTTGCAACAGTGGAAAGACCTGTTTGATAAATTCCAACAGATCACCTACCTATTGCAACATATGTCTAAATCTGTCCGATTTTTCTAATAGATGTGTCGTCTGTTGCAACAGATACATTATCTGTTGCAATATTTGAATCTAGTATTTCTTTTCAATTAATAACTTTAAATCTAAGGAATAAATAAAATTCATAGACAAAATAAAATAAATCGAACCCTTCATAAATTAGTTGAAATAAGTCAACGAATAAATGAAATATAAAAAAATTGTTATGGGTACAGATCTCAACAAATACATCAACAACAATTTAAGTATACTGCCAAGGATTGCTTTGATTTGACAAGATCAAGCTATAAAAATCTACTCAGTATGGGAAAGTTGTTCTTCATCTAGTGCTATGAAATTCGGCTTTGCTCGTCGTGGATCTTTATTGTCGCTTACGTACGGTTTTTGCGCTTTCTATTTTTCATATTTCTATAAAAAGAGTAGCATATTGTCAATGTTGTTCAGCAGTAGCTTCTTCTACATCCACCTAGAAAGCCAGAATTGGTCAATGCTAATCACGGAGATACAACAAAACGGAAAAGAATAACTCATCTCTTCTAGCAAATCAAACAGGTCTTTCTCTCATTTTAAATTATCCCAAACATATTATATTTCTATTGTAATAATGAATCAACTGTTGGGATAAATTCTACATGAGAAAGACCCTGTGTGATAATTTCCAACGGATGAATCATCCGTTGCAACATATGAATCATCTATTGCAGTATATAGGTCATCTGTTGGTACAAATAAAAGCGGTACGAAGAGATGTTTGATTTACTAAAACATACGATACATATGTTGAACCAGATACAGGTTAGTCAACTGTTGCAACAGATGTATATATCTGTTTGATAATTTTCAGTAGATGGGTCATCTGTTGAAATAGATATGTGTTTGTTTGTTTAATCAGTTGAAAGACATATAATATATTCACCTTCTTCAGCTCGTGTTGCTCTCCTTTGGACATTGTACGTTGCTCAGTGCAACACACAGGCAGAGGAGTTGCAATTTTACTTTTTTAAATGCTTGATAATGCCCTGGAAATCACTATCCTCCTCTTAGCCCTAATCTTTAATGGAGCGGATGGAAATAAAATCCTCTTTGATGGAATGAGATCCCTCTCAGATGTCAATTCCTTTACAGAAGCAGTTAATGCATTAATAGCATTAATCACTACATCATGTTTCACCCTGCAGTCTTGACATTTCCATGCAGAACATTCATTGAGAGAGGCAAAATCTGTATAAACAGTATGATCATACTCATAATGGTTTGCTTTAAATACTGTAAGAGGAGCATCATTAGCACCAAAAGTAGCACCACTACCACCACCAATAGCTCCATTACCACTAAGACCATCAACAACAACAACAAGCCCACCCTCCAAAAATTTATTTCTTGTAATGGTTGTTGCTCCAAACAATTTCATTTTTATTCTGTCGATGACCTTAGGGTCCGATAAACTTTGCACAGACCGTAAAGTAAGAAAAAATGGCATCTTCAACTCTCGATTGGTCGAAACTAGCGACGGATGCATAATCTAACATAAATCATTACATATATTAGAATGATGATTAGATCATTCAAAAAAATCATTAATTAAAAAAAAAAATTAATTATAATTATACTTACTACATCCTTCGGGGTGTTGAATTAAGAAATTTTGCACTTTTATCAGTTTTGGACGACAACCATCTTAAGATTCTTGGACAGGAAAATCCTTCCTGGTAGTTCACTTGTTGTCTCAAATAAGGAATGGCTTCAAATGTCCAAGCCTATAAAATAACGCCAATAAATCAAAACCATTATTGAGCGAAAAAAAAAATGATATCATAATAGAAGAAAGAAATATTTACCATGAAAACCCATGGGAAGCCATATAAATTGACTGTCTTTGGTGCTAACGGAGTCAACAAATATTTGACAGTCATTTTGAAGTTTTCATACCCCAAAGGATAGCTGTTAAACGCATCAAAATCCTCGGAGAGCTTTATTAAATCGAGGCTTATGTTGTTGTTAACGTCTATTGCCCAAAGAATATTATGTACAAATCAAACCAAGCACAATGACTGTTTATGATTCTTTGAAAGTCCTTTACCTTTCAACGCTTCTATCAAATTTTTATTTTTGAATCTTGGACCAACAATGGACACCAGGTCATCACGATCATACAACTTGCCTTTGCCTTTTTTGGGTGTGTGGGGTTATTTTTTGGGGTTAGACTAGGTATAACTTGAGAAAAAGCATAATATTTTAGTCCAGTAACCATGGCAAACTCCTTCCAACCAAAACAAACAGGTATGCCACAGTAATTTATCCATACCCCATCCATCTTATTTTTGTTTTCATACATAAACCTACGCTTGAGTAGTTCATATACCATTTTTATTTGAAAACGAGCATTGTTGTCCTCCGACAAATCAAGATATTTCCCAAAGCAGTTGTCCCTAAAATAAGCATCCAATTTTTATTCTTGAGGTATTTTTCTGAAGGCGTCGAAAGATTTTTCTATGGGTGACTTAACCACGAAATCACCCGTTAAATTTGTGGTACCATCGCACTGCATTCTCACAGGATAACGATCAATGCTGAAGGCTTTGACCAGCTCTTCAGTGGAAGGGCTATTAGCATCTGCATCATCTCTTTTGAAACATCCTCCTCTTCGTGTTCATCATAGTCTGCTCCCGATTGAGATAACGTTTGTAAAGCAAGCTCATAGAGTGGTGGATGTAGCCTAGCTGCTTCACTTGTTCCTTTACTTGGACTTGATTTGGTTTCTGTTCTTTTAAGAACCATATTATCTAAAATTAGCAGGAACATAAAATAATATATTATTGTTGATTAATGCATTGTTAAAAAATGTTAACAGTAAATCAAACAAACAAAATAGTAAAATAATAGTTGCAATAGATCACCGATTTGTTGCACCAGGTAGTATATTTGTTGCAGCATATAACCAAACCGTTGCAACGGATGAGTAATCTGTTGCAATAATACAAAACATATCACTCATCTTTTAAGACAGATGAATGGTCTATTCAGCAGATCACACAACTGTTGTCACATCATCTGTTGCAACATATGAGTGATCTGTTGGAACAGTTAAATAATTTGTTGCGATAACACAAAATATATCACTTATTTGTTAAGAAAAATAAATGGTTTGTGCAACAGATCACACATCTGTTGCAACATATGAGTGATCTATCAGAGCAGTTAAATAACCTACAGCAACGGCTAAGTAATCTGTTGCGACAATACAAAATATATCACTCATCTGTTGAGAAAGATGAATGGTCTGTGCAACAGGTCACACATCTGTTGCAACACATGACTGATTTGTTGGAACAGTTATCAACGATCAATATTAATTAGATTTCTTCCAACATAGGGTCGTCTATCGCGGCAGATGAATGATTAGTTGGAAAAAACAAGTCTTGGACATCTTCTGTAGGAAGAGTTGATGGAATTTTATCCAACAAGTGGTTCATCTATTGTATTAGATCATTAATCTGATGGTTCTTTCATTGCACCAGATGGTTAATTAGTTGTATCAGATTTTTTATTTGATTCTTAATCTGTTGCAACACATGGTAAAGTTGTTGCATCAGATAGTTAATCTGTTGCATCAAATTATTAATCAGTTGCATCAAAATTATAATTTGATGGTTCCTCTGGTGCATTAGATGGTTGATCTGGTGCATCATATAATAAATCTGTTGTATCAGATGGTTAATATGTTGCACCAGATGGGTAATCTATCGGAGGAAACAAAAAATAGTAGCACAATTTTGTTTAACAAAAAACAGCAATTTCACCATTTTTACCAAGAACAAGAACAGAACAAATCAAACCAAATTGTCATTTTATTTTTATAAACACAAACAATAAAAAGGTCATTTTAGACCGCATTTCAAATTAGTACAACAAATATTGAAATTGTTAATCAATACTATAAGAAAAGTTGGCTCAGGTTCCTCGTTTTCTTCAAAACTAAAAAGGCCATAAATTTTTATCTGTGAAAGAAGAAAAGGAACGATGAAGAATTCAAAGCAGTTGTGACTGGAGCGCAAGGTTTTCACGTCGATTGAAGGTTGAAGTCGAAAAGGAACTCGAAGCCCAACTATTTATAGTCGGATGTTGAAGTCGCCAAGGATTGAAATGAGAAATTTGCAAAACAATTGGTTGGGAGAGAGTTGAGAGAAGCTGTCAAGAGAGGAATGAGAGACAGGTTGATTGAATTGAAGAGGGGAAATCGAAGCCCAACTATTTGTCACCGGAGGTAAAAGTCGTAGGGGGTTGAAGGGAGAAAAGAGGGGAACTCGAAGCCCAATTATTTGTCGCCGAAGGTAGAAGTCGTCGGGGGTTAAAGGGAGAAATTTTACAGAACTGTTGGTTGGGAGAGAGTTGAGAGAAGCTGGAGAGAGAGGAGAGAGTGGTTGGTTTAGATTGAAGAGGGGTGTGGGTTGGGTTGATTTGTATTTTTTAAAAGATTAAAAAAATTTAAAAATATTAATCAAGTCCACAATTAACTTAATCAAGTTTCCTAATGATGTTTGACCCTATCTGTTGGTCAATGTCACCAATCCTTCATTTAAGACATAAAAGACACCTTTCCTTCAATTTTCTCTAGAAACATGATGTCTTTTTCACTTATTATCTCTTTTTATGAGATTAGTTTTCTCTTACAATACCGCTTTTTTGGGTGGTTGTAGATTATATTACTGTGGTGTGTGAAGTATATATTGTATATTATTTAAGAAAAATAGCACATTTGTATCAGCCTCAAATTTGTGGTGTTATACTATCTGTAGACATCTTCAAAATTGAATGTAGTTTTTACTTATTAAGAAAAAATAGCTTTAACATAACTATTAGTTGAAAATGACTTGGTCTAATATACTTGTAAAAGCATTCAATGAAAAGAAGTGGGATAAGTTCAACAATGAAAATGTTGCATGTTTGGCTTATGCGCATATCCAAGAAAGGTAGCTTTAGATGCGTATTTTCAAAACTCAAGATTAATGAAGAAAGACAACCGATGTCGGTCAATTCTTCTTTGGCTAGAGGACCAAGAAACAACTAGCTATTGAATCCTTAAAGAAATGACGGCACATTCTTGAGTTGAATCATCTTAATATAATGATTTAACCTCCGTTAAAATTATTGTCTTTTAAGTCGTGGGCTTATTCAAAATGGTGTCTTGTTCGATTTTGTCTATGAACTTATGTGATCCATCAATCTGAACATTTGTGTTCGTCTACCAAATAGGTCCTGTTCTAGAGGTTCTTTGGATAGTCCAACTAGCGATCTAGATAAGAAGCTCTGCATGCACCAAGATATCAGCTGACTCTTTGAGAGAGTGGAATACACTCACTTTGCCACGTAAGTATTTAGAGAGGGTAATAATTCTATTTTTAAATAGTTCGAGAGAATAATAGGACCGTGATGAAGTTGAAGTGTGTAGTTGAAAATTTAAATATGGGTTGGAGGGGCCATTTCCTCGAAAGATGTTTGATATGATTATAAAGGTGAAGACACTATCGTAAAATATTTACTACTTTTTAAGTCCATGATTTGATTTATCATAAGAATTAATCTTTTGAAGATTCCTTTTTGAAAGAACACAAATCTTTAAAACTAGAAAGATATTTCATTATGCACTAAAGTGTGTGGTTTAATTTAATGGTCTTGCATAAAGTGGATATAATTATAATTTGGAGACTAGATTTTGAATTTCAATTGAGATAATAAAAATTTTTAAGTGATTTCTTTTTATTTGTTTTACTAATGTTCTAAGTTGTTGAGGGGTTGGGGAGCAAAGGAAGTGCTCTATTTAAGATAAAAAAATGCATGTTACAAGTTAAATATAGGATCTACCGACATATCAATTGTCTATTCAATATCTTTATATGAATTCATAATAAGTATCACTTATTCGTATACAAGATGAACCTTGGTTTAGTAATTAAAATTGACTTTAGGTGTAACAGGATTTATAGTTACTGTGTATACTTGTTCATTGAAATTACCTTCGATTTCTTCTTCTTCTTCGATTTTTTATAAAAATATTTTTTGATCTCGTTTGTTTGTATATTATAAATTCGTTCCATATGTCTTCGCTAAAACCTCCAAAAAGAAAAGAAAATAAATGTCGAAGTGACGTTGAATCTTGTGATTACAAAGTGATAGAATTATTTGATACTTGTACTAACAAAAAGAATGAATTTCACTTAAAATTACATTTCAAACACTATGTTTTTTGTGTGTCCATATTATAGATATAAAATAATTTAAGGAGCTTTACTAATGGAATACATTGTCCTAAAATTTGAATTTCGTCAAAGTGGATTTTAAAATAGTCTCCGTATCTCCATAAGAAAGAAGTAAAATCTGTGTAAGCTATGACGCAAATGGCTAAAATCTGGTTATAATTTAAATAACAACCTTAAAATTACACTCAATGACTTTGAAAATGCGTTATCTTAAACTTTTGATCCCCATTTTTTCTACAGATAAAATTTTAATGTCAAAAGTTAAAAGTATTACTTAGAGGATAAAGCTCGTTAAACTTGAAATTTTTTGGGCAAGGAGCAAACGCGAGCCCAAAAGTTCAAGGGAGAAATTACATAATACCACACCTTAACTTACCATTATCACCTAAAATCCCAACTCCTTAAAATAACTACAAAAATCTCGAATTTTAATTTATATCGTGATACATTACTTAGGATCGCGATACATCATGAAACCAACTAAGTAATGTATAGAGACATTAATTAGTGTATCATGACCTTAAGTAATATACCCAACCAATTTAAAATCAGAAATTTTATGTATTTTGAAAAAGCTTTGAGATAAGGTGTAATTAGGTACTAAACAATTGGAATATATGATAAGAAAAATAACATAAATGTACAACTTAAATTATCATATTTACACAAATCTCCACTCTTACAAATTAATTACAAAAACCTCAACTAATTATATTGTATCTTCGTTGGATGTATCAGGGAGCTAATTATGTATCTTGATAGACTCAAAATCAGAATTTTTAGTAATTATGTAAAATATCAAAAATTTCAATAATTAAGCTCCAAACTGTTGGGATTTAAGTTATTTTTACTTATGAAAATTGCCCATATATTAAAGGATAAAATTCAGAAATAGCATACTTATCCCCTTAATTATGAGTTTCATAGCAATAGTTTCATAATTACATAATGTAGCAAGTTATATTTTGTATTTTTGTAAACTGTTGCTACAAAAATACAAATACATATGATCTTTACTGCCTTTATGATCGATATGTATTTTGTATTTTTATAAACTGTTGTTACAAAAATACAAATACAAATACATATGCTACAAAATATAATTTGATAAAAGTGTAGCTATTTTTTGTAATTTAATACTTCATTGTGCTATTTTATGTATTTTTTTCTATACTTAATCACAAATGGAAAAATTTCAGAAATAGCAACTCTGTTGCCTTAATTATAACTTTTATAGCAACAATTTCATAATTATGAAAAATAGCAAATTATATTTTGTATGTAAGTGAAATGTTGCTATATAAATACATATACAAATATATATGTATTACTCATAAATACATATGCACAACTGAAAAATACATATTCGTCTATTACTATGAAGTGGGTAAAATATTGTTACTTTTGCTATAAGTTGCAATTTTGAAGAAATGTTGTTATTTATTATAATTATATTCTTAAGGATGGTAGTTTCTGTAATTTTTCCATCACAAATCCACCCCCTTTAAAAGTGGAAAAATTTTCAGAAATAACAACTCTGTAGCCTTAATTATAACTTTTATAGCAACAGTTTCATAATTATGAAAAATAACTAATTATATTTTGTACGTAAGTAAAAATGTTGTTATATAAATACATATACAAATATATATGTATTACTCATAAATACATATGCACAACTGAAAAATGCATATTCTTCTATTACTATGAAGTGGGTAAAATATTGCTACTTTTGTTATAAGTTACAATTTTGAAGAAATGTTGCTATTTTTTGTAATTATAGTCTTAAGGATGCTAGTTTTTGTAATTTTTCCATAAATGTGGCTATTGGTGCATTTTAGGAAAAATTTCATAAATAGCAACTTTGTAGCCTTAATTATAACTTTTATAACAACAGTTTCATAATTACGAAAAATAGCAAATTATATTTTGTATTTAAGTAAAATGTTGTTATATAAATACATATACAAATATATATGTATTACTCATAAATACATATGCACAACTGAAAAATACATATTCGTCTATTACTATGAAGTGGGTAAAATATTGCTACTTTTGCTATAAGTTGCAATTTTAAAAAAATATTGCTATTTATTGTAATTATAGTTTTAAGGATGCTAGTTTTTGTAATTTTTCCTTAAATGTGGCTATTGGTGCATTTTAGGAAAAATTTCATAAATAGCAACTTTGTAGCTTTAGTTATAACTTTTATAGCAACAGTTTCATAATTACGAATAATAGCAAATTATATTCTGTATGTAAGTGAAATGTTGCTATATAAATACATATACAAATATATATGTATTACTCACAAATACACATGCACAACTGAAAAATACATATTCTTCTATTACTATGAAATGGGTAAAATATTGTTACTTTTGCTATAAGTTACAATTTTGAAGAAATGTTGGTATTTATTGTAATTATAGTCTTAAGGGTGCTAGTTTGTGTAATTTTTCCTGCATTTTAACCCGTTAAGCTTCATACATTAGACCAGCCCATACTGGGCCCAAAGCTCAAAGTCCAATTTCTGAACCGTAAAACGGGATCTTCTTCAATCGGAACTCCGCCCCCCCCCCCCCCCCCAAAAAAAAAAAAAAACTCCGTTTACAATGGGAGACAACAGCAGCGATACGATGCTGTCGCCGGCGAAAATCGCGGCTCAGGAAGATGCACTTCTTAAACAATTCTTCGCTGAGGTCAGTGAAGTTGAACGCGATAACGAAGTTAATAGGTAAATTTCTACTTCTTCATCGTACCGAAATCGTTTTCGCATTTACTCCGTTTTTTTTTGTTAGCCTTTCTATATTTCTGTGTGTAAATTATGATAACCTTAGGTGTAGTTTTATGCTTCTTTTTTTTTTTTGATAACCGTGGTTTCCGGGGCAGCTTAAGCCCACCTCGACTAATTCATTCCACGGGATGCCTTCTGTCTACCAAGGGTAGAACATATGGAAGAAATGTGTTTGTTTCTGCTGTATGCTAATTTTTTTTTATTTTTTTTTGAAACTGGTAATCTGTTGTGTGCTAATTATTACTATGAGTTTAGGGAAAAGGTAACTTAAGGATGGTAGGACACTTTACCTTTGTGAGTCTAGTAATTCCACGGGATAGCTGTCACCTGACATCGGCAACAGGTCAGAAAGCTCCGTCTACCAAGGCCTAGAACATATGGAAGAAATCACTTGGTGTTTTTGTTTCTGTTGTATGCTAATTACTATGAGTTTTGGAGAAAGTAGATTTAAGGATGGTAGGATATTATCTTTTTGAGTCTAGTAATTCCACGGGATACCTGTCACTTGGCATCGACAACAGGTCAGAAAGCTCTGTCTACCAAGGCTAAGGTTAGAACATATGGGAGAAATCACTTGGTGTTTTTGTTTCTGTTGTATGCTAATTACTATGAGTTTTGGAAAAAAAGTAGATTTAAGGATGGTAGGATACTGCCTTTGTGAGTCTAGTAATTTTATTTAAGGATGGTAGGATACTGCCTTTGTGAGTCTAGTAATTTTATGGGATACCTGTCACCTGGCATCGGCAACAGGTGAGATAACCCTGTCTAGCAAGGCTAGAACATATGGAAGAAATCACCTGGTGTGTTTGTGTTTGTCTCTGTTGTATGCTAATTATTACTATGAGTTTTGGAAGAAAAGGAAACTGAAGGATGGTAGGATACTTTACCATTGTGAGTCTAGTAAGTTAGAGCTTTGTGAGTCTAGTAATTCCACGGGATATCTGTCACTTGGCGTTGGCAACAGGTGAGATAACTCTGTCTCCCAAGGCTAGAACATATGGATGTCTCTGTTGTATGCTAATTACCATGATCATGTGACAATTAATTTGGTGTGATCGCGTTGTTATCTTTTTTCTTTCTCATTTTGTCTTTACTTACTATTTAATAATCCGCATGATGTTAACATGTTCTACATTCGTGTGTAAAATTGCGATTAGCGAGGAGTAGTTTTAGCATGAGTTTTGGAGAAAAGGAAGCTCAAGGATGGTAGGATACTTTGCTTTATGGAAAGTCTAGTAAATTAGACCATGTTTGGAAGGTTGTTACCTATTGTATTGTTTTGTGGTTTTAGTCAGATACAATGTATGTTTTGATTGTCACTTAACTTTTGTTATATCATATCATTAAATTCATTGTTTAGTAAAGAGGAAAAAAGTCCTATTTTATGTAGTGACCTTTTTGGTGTGATCGTGTCGTTCCCTTTTTTTGTTCCTTTTTTCTCATTTTGTCTTATTGTTTAATAGTCTTATTCAGAGGAGAATCCAAGGTTTGGAAGCTTCGGGTGACATGCTGCATTGAACAATAACGTATACAACATTTTAGGAAAGTGGAGTCTATATTTACGGAGGAAAACTATAATTAATATTGATCAACAATTTTAACACAGTATAAAGCGTTGCCTACTTGGTGTAGCCACAACTTTTTTTAACAATGAAAGTAGAAAGTGTTAAAATCTTTCTAAAAACTGTAAGCAGTAGGAATCGAACTTGCGCTGCTGCTGTAAAATCTGAGCTTTAACCACTGGCATCATTAGCTCCTTTTTATTACGGTGGCTGGGCTTAACATTTATACATTTACTTGTACATATATATACAAATTTTCAATCGATGAGTCCGGGTGCAATGGCACCCTGGTACATCCATAAAAAATAATGGGGATCAGTTATTATATTTCTGCCGGTGGTTGTTAACACCCTCGTTCCTACTTATTTGGTTCTCTCTATTGAGATCGATGTTAAAGCTACTCTTTTTCTTTATAATATTGTATTTAAGTGTGTTATGTATGTTGGGGTTAGGGGCGGAGCTACTGTATATTACGGGGATTTGGACAAACCCAATAGCTTTTGCATAGACCCTATATTTGTATTAGAAACTTTGGTAAATATATATAATTCTAAGCATGCGAACCCACGTAATAGCAAATGTAGATGGCTCAGTGGTGCATAATTGGTATGCAAACCCCCCTCCCCCAGAGTTCTGGGTTCAAAACTATGTAGCAGACATGGTTTTTTTCCCTTTTTCTGTTTTCTGCTATCTGGAAAATGTTCTCCTTTTTAAATAAAATATGAAATACATCACATCAGTAAGAAGAATTTACACATGATTTACCCTAAAAAAAAGTTTCAAGCTTTAAAGACAACAATTATTTAAAAAATAAAAATATAAATTAATATATAAGTTTAAAAAAAAAAAAAAAAAAGCAGATCTACTATTCTAAAATATTTAAAAAAATTTGAACCCTCAAAGCCTCAAAATTAAATCAAATTTTCGAAGAAGTTAGGGTTCTAATCACCGTGGCAATTGCCTGCCACCCAACGAACGACTGTTGTAATCTAGACCTCCGCCTGTTAACTAATATATAAACATTATACTTTTTTAGTCTTTCTCTTCTCTAGTTTTTCCCTATTTGTTTACTTATTATAATGTCAATGTGTAATAATTTATTAAAAATTATTTTTAATATTTAAATTTATGACAGATCCATATTTTGACCGTTTATATTCATATAATGTTTAAGTGATATGTTTCTCTTAAACATATATTGAATATCGATACTTGTTTGTTAGTTTGACGGTTATTATATATTAGTTTGAGGTCTTTGTCTTGTCTTAATATTCAGAACTCCCAAACCTCAAATCCTGGCTCCGCCTGGGGTTTTTGCTTTTTGATATGGGTTGTTCGTTTGGTCAGAACTTAGAATTCTATATCTATTTCTTATTACTATCATTCTAAATTGTCGTAATTTGGTTTCAAATTTAAAAACCATGCAGGATCCTTTCATGCTTCAAGTTGAATCCGTTTGACTATCTTAACCTGTCGTTTGATTCATCCATTGATGAAGTCAAGAGGCAATATCGTAAGGTGTAAATTTGTCAATACATTTTCCATTTGACTCAAACCATTCCCTTACTTCTGTCAAATTATCTAATATGTTCACTTGAATTACCTGCAGTTATCTTTGCTAGTTCACCCTGACAAGTGCAAGCATCCACAAGCAAAGGAGGCATTTGGCGGTGAGGAAGATGCTCTTTCTGTGTGCCACCTTTTATAGTTCCATTTATTTTAGGTAGTTTCTGAAGTGAAGAATTATTCTATTTGTCCAAACTCTTTTGGTTAGGATAAATCTGGTAAAGTAACGGGGATTTTGCACTTCCTATAGCATTTTAACTGCAAGATATACAACTATGCATTATGAATTCTGAGTGTAGTTGTACTGAATTTGTTGCAACTATCTTGAAGAAACTCCTTTGTCACATTGAATTGCCTATTTCAGATGAAGAATGTTAATTATAGTGGGTGCTTCATCTTTTTGAACTAATCCAAGAAATGTGGCTCTAGGAAAAATCTGCATTCGGTTCAATGAATGTGTAGTTCATTTGTTTCAATATTTTATGACTCATTTATGCTGATGAAATGCAACATGAGTAACATTTGACGGTTTTTATCACTTGAGATCATGCAAAGCAGTTTTTTTGGAGCACTGTGACTGCTTAGTCTACCATAAAATATCCTGAGATCGTCTTGATTCTTGATACTTTCTTTCACGGGTTGAGTTCAGTCAGAAAGCCTTCTTGATTAACATTCTTCCCAATTTGTGTGTACAATTTCAATATTTAATGACTCATTTATGCTGATGAAATGCAACACGAGTAACATTTGACGGTTTTTTTCACTTGAGATCATGCGAAGCAGTTTTTTTGGAGCACTGTGACTGCTTAGTCTGCCATAAAATATCCTGAGATCGTCTTGATTCTTGATACTTTCTTTCACGGGTTGAGTTCAGTCAGAAAGCCTCCTTGTTTAACTTCTTCCCAATTTGTGTGTACAACCATAAACTAGTGTGTCTTTGTATGTACTGGTTTTTAACTTGCATTGACCCAGATGTTCTTGTAAAGGCAGAGTAGATGCCACATGAGTTTGTTGTTTTTATTTGAATTACTTTTAAGGTGACATCATTCTTCATATCAGAGGATTTTTTTGGCCAGCAAACATTGTTATCACTTCAAATAGCAACTTAGGAAATTCGTAAAAGACACCTAATGTTGTAATGGGTTTTTCTTTTCAAGAGACTTTCAAGTACTATCAAAAGAATCCACTTTCTAAGACATTGCAATACCCCACAGTTATATGTACATTCTTTGTCCTGTTGGTGTTTCTTGTTGCACTGAGTATTATCCTCATTTGTTGGGAGAAACATCGTGCTAGACATGTTGAGTGCAGAATTAGAAGCAGTAATGGAGTGTTTCATAAAGGAGTTAAACCCTTTCCTGGTTTTCAAAATTAATGTTTTAGAGCTTAATTGTAGTTTTGCAGAGTGAAATTTTGATAAATTTTCTGTTTTACTGCTTTAGTAGGTTAACAACAACATATATTTGCCAAAGTGCTTTAGTAGGTTAACACCATTCTAGTTTTTTTTGCTTCCTACCTGTGGCAAACTTTGACCAAATTGTTCTCATTTTATATGCAGCTTTAGCAAAAGCTCAGCAGTTATTGCTTGATCCACAGGAGAGGGATTATATTCTGAACCAGGTCAATGCAGCGAAAGGTCGGCTTCCTTTTTCTGTATTTTTTTCTCTTGTTTTCCTTTTTTCCTGATTGTGACATTGTCACTGCATCAATAAAGGAGGTTGAAACTGTTTCTGTTATTATTTGATTGTGGACGTTGTCAAAACTTTTATTTTATATTGGCCGTACTTGAGCTGAGGGTCTATCGGAAACAGTCTCTCTACCTCCCAAGGTAGGGGTAAGGTCTGCGTACACTCTACCCTCCCCAAACCCACTTGTGAGATTACACTGGGTATGTTGTTGTATATTTAGCCATTCTTATGTGGGCTGAGTAATATCCTTTTGCTTGGTATTGCAAGTCTTGTTTGGTCACTTAATTAGTGGAAACCATACTGTTATTCATGGTGCTGTGTCTTTTTGTGTGGCTTGCGTCTGATACCTTTTTTTCCTCTCCTTGGGTATGAGCACAGAAGAGCTGAGAGCAAAGTGGAAGAAGCAGCTTAAGAAAGATACGGCTAGTAAATTGAAATCATTAGTTACTGAGGTAATTATCTTTGATAGGCTCTTCTGCGATGTCTCCTGATTATATTTACCCAACTTGAATGTCTATGATTAGCTGGAATTGTTGTCCCTGATTTGAAATGGGGAATTTTCTTCCTGATGTTATCTGTAGCTTTGGGTGGCCTCTTTATTTCTTACATTGAGAATCATGTTAATCACTGCCCAAGCCACAGCCACCTTAAACTGTGCTTGTTTGGCACCTTGATTTATTCTAAGCAACTAGGCGAGTTCTGAACTTTCTCTCGCCTATCTGCTAGAGCAACTTTGTTGAATTCCTCATGTTTTCTACCCCAAAGGTTTGAGATCAGGGAATGTTTGTTAGCAGTTAATTGAGCATTTAGTAAAATATGTATAACCATGAAAACTATTTTCTTGATTTGAGATGGTTGATTTCTTGACTAAAAGGGAAAATTCGACCAAGAGCATGAGCAATCAGAAGAATTCCAGCATCAGCTGAAGTTGAAAGTTAAAGAAATATTGACGGACCAAGAATGGAGGAGGAGAAAAATGGCAATGAGGGTACTTATACCAGTTGCTTCTCTTGTCTGTCATGTTTTTAGATTTTTGCTGATGCTTTATATCTTGAATGTTGTGTAGATATCAGAAGAGGAAGGTCGTTTGAAGAAAGATGAGGAAGAAACAAAAGAGATGTGGAAAAGGAAGCGTGAGCATGAGGAGCAGTGGGAAGGAACTAGAGAAAAGAGGGTTAGTTTTCAATGCATTATGTACCTTTCTTTTCCTGATATACGAAAATTGCAGATTCCGACTTATATTACGATCTTATATATTTATCTAGTCAGTTGTCTAGTGTTGGTTCACAGCTCATCTTGTTTGAGAAAAAGGTTCCAATGCTAATTTTTGGAATGTTCGTTTTATGTTTGGATGTATTTTTTTCAGAGGGCGATGATTCTGCCCATACTCATGTGATGCCTGGTTTTCCATTTCAACCTGCTAACTTGAGTGCTATTGTTTGTTCGTTTGAAGTGTGGCTTCTCCTTAAAATAATTCTACATGACAAGCTAAAACTAACTACTTAATGGTCTTACTTTGTGATTGTCATTAGGATTATAGTACATTTTCTGGATGCTTACAACCTATTGTGTGTCCTCAGGTTTTGTTTGACATGGTTATAGTTACAGATATAAAATTCCTGAAGTAACTGCTACAAGAAAGTTGCATCTCGGTGTATGCTTGTAATTGTGTAAAATTCTAAGATAAAACGTATTTATTGGACGACTTCTTTTGTTGTAAAATGAGCATAAAAAGATAAAACATGATTCCGTCATTTTTTAAGGGGTAGGGGGTTGTGTGCTAAATCGTAGGGTATCTTAGCTCTTAGCTAAGACAGAGCAAATATCACTTTTGCTCCCGTGAGCATGAGAAAATTGTTGACGATTGCCTACAAACTTAATAATAGCATGTTCAGCCAAGCTTCTAAAATTTGCTTAGCTTAAATTTTAAAAATAATTGTGACAAGTGCTTTTTGGAAAAAATACTTTTGAAGAATAGAACTTTTTTCCCTAGAAGCTTTGGCCAAAAACCGTTTGAACTCTCTAAAATAAGCAGTTTTGGCTTCTTATCACTGAGGTTTTTCTAGAAATTGGACTGTACTTTGAACCATTTCGGATCTTGTAATAGTTCTTTGCTGAAGTGAGTTTATTTTTATGATAATTAAACTTTTCTTGTACTTGTTATCAGGTGTCCAGTTGGAGAGATTTCATGAAAGGAGGAAAGAAGGTAAGACTAATTAATGCTTATATTGCAATCACTTTTATCTTTTTTCCCAAGTGAAAGGTTATGAGGAGAATGTTTATACATTGAAGAAATCGCAAATGAACACGATTTTATGTGCTTCTGCAGGTTAAGAAGGGAGAAATTCGGCCTCCGAAGTTGAAAACAGAAGATCCCAATAAATCTTACGTTCAAAGACCTGTGAAACGAGGTTAAACACATGTACTCAAATTAGTTTTGTTTCAGTGAGTTTAAAGCTTTAATTGGCTGTGAAGTGCAAGCTTCAAACCTGTATCAATTTGTATCTGTAGCACACTTAAATTATTCTGCAGCAAAGTATATTTAGATGTATATTGAGTCTAACTAGCACATATAGGAGGAGCCCTTGGTATTCTTTTCTGCTCTTTAGTTATTGCATTTGACTTATATTTCTGTCTGTGGACTTGATCCTAGGAGTTCTTTTAAGGCCTAATTAGAGAAAATCTCAATATTTTGCATAATTACTGAAAATTTTGATTCTAAGTCTATTGAGATACATAATTAGTTCCTGATACACCCAATGAACATATATAATTAGCTCCTAATGCATTTTTTTCGATTTTGATTCTATCGAAATATATATCTCTCTGGAGAGCATCCTTTTTTGTAGTGTAGATGTTGGAGCAGCTCCTCTATGCTGTGGGTGTGGGTGGGTGTGGGGGGACTGTCACCGCCAGCTTTCGATTCATTTAATGAAAATACATAATTAGTTGAAATATTTATAATTACTTTATGAGAGTGGAGATTTATGTAAATATGATAGATTAAGGTGTATGTTTATGTTATTTTTCCTTCTTTTAAAGCCATTTTGACATATACAGGTAGAATATGAGTCTCTTGTGAAGTTTCACCATGAAAATCATTCAAGTAAATCAATCATTTGTCATAGGCAAATCCAACATTAATCCTCTCGAGTCCTACTAAAAGGAACGAACAAGAAATAAAGATACAAAAAGTAATTCGAACAATTGCCTGGGTAGAGAATTAAATCAAGCAAGAGATACCACATCAAGTAACAAAAAGCAATTACGAATATCCACCTACTATTATCTTTTCTTGAATACCTAAAAGTAATCTAAACATGAAAGCAAAAGAATTACAAATTGTTCTAACTTACACCTGTGACATGAATACTGCTAAAACTCTGAAAGATGAAGCAAAGAAGTAGTAATTAGCCACTCTTGTGCTAGTAAAGCTTTCCATATTTTTCACACACAAGTTACATTCTACATGAAACCAACACAATCACACCATCTATGGTACATATGTATCTCACCAATCATATATGAGGATCCTTGAGTCCTCTTTTACCATCGACCGACAAAAATAATACGCCTAAACCAAGGGGCGGGGAATTATATATAGTTCTAGCTGGGAAATTTATAAAATGAAAACCTAGCACTATCCATCGCACGAGAACATAGCAACACGTGTTGATCCTTCTATCTGTGTTTTGTGGCTCAATGTACAAGGGAAAACTTTGAAGATCCCGAACAGCTTGTGCCTGCAACCTTTTGAGATCTGAATCTTGTCCGAAGGCCTCTTGTCCATTGTGCAGGAAGATCTTGAGTGCCTCAAAGCCTTAAAATCTTCAAGAGGAGGATATATTTGTCCGCGACACTCTCCAAATGGCATCATGCTATGTACATATCACTGGAAATCATCCCAGATGTTAGAGCATGAGCCTTGAAGCATATGAAAACAATCTTTCATTATAAATCTAAGTCCAAGCAAGAGAACCTCGATCATTGGCAACTTGGGGACGGCCTCTGGTTGGTGTAGGTGGTCGGTTAGCATTTAGCTCCTAAAACAGACGAGTGTAAACACGACCAACATAGATTATTAAATAACAAAAAATACAACAACATACCCAAGTATACTCCCACCAAGTGGGGTCTGGGGAGGATAAGTGTACGCAGTCCATACCACTACCTCAGAGGTGAGATAGAGAGGTTGTTTCCTATAGGACCCAGGCAAAAGATATGTGTGGAAAACAAAAAGACAAGAAAATAATCGAACCTGCATCCAAGTGTCTTCTAGATGCCGCTCAGGTGAATTTTCAGGCGATGAAGCTGGTGGAATTGGGTGGATAAGTTTTGGAACCACAACAAGATCTCTACCCAATACCAAAATGGCACCAGCATTGTTGGCAGTACCTACACAGCAGTAGATTTTACTTTAAAAGGGGGTCCGGTCCCCTATATAGATAAAACTGCTATCTTAAAAGTTAAAAAACTTCCGAGCATCCAAAAACAATAAAAGAACATACCACAGTAATTGGTGGCTGAAAAAAGCGTAATCAAATGCCCCTGAGCAAATCTTTCAAAGCCGTCCATCACGCATTCGTGGGCTCGGACTATTAGTTGAAGATCATTGTTGTTGCAAAATTCCATCACACGATCGGGCTGCATGTAAAGGAAAAAGTTTTACATAAGTGCAATACAGGAGGGGAGCTATAAAAAGTAAATGCAACCGACAGCTTAGCAACAAAAAAAGAGGAATGACCTGTGATTTTCATGGACCAAAGAAACATTCAACACCAAAAGCTAGAAAAATTATCCCAATTATCAGAACTTTTAAGATATAATAACCCCAAAAACTCAATCAGGTGAGGAGCTACAATAGCTATTGGTATGACGAAAAAAGCACTAAAGAAATGACAGCCTGCGCAGGGATGAAATACAAGAGATGGGGAGGGGTGGATGGGGGCAGCTGATATTTTTGGTCAAATGCCATTCTTTCATGGGTCTTTGTAACTAACTGTAGTTCTCCCAAATGGACAATAATATAGCAGATTCTTAAGATGAATTGAATCAGTAATCTCAAAGAAGTCGTAAAATAAATTACTTACCCCAAAAGTTACCAAGCCAGGGCCTCTTGCATTTGGTCTTAGTCCTTCAACACTATCATTTTCGGTTGGATCAGACCTAGAAGCATAAATTGATTTTAGAAAATAGGACTGTTAAAATAAACGAAGGAAAAAGAGAAGGCTTGCTAACCACAACAAATCCATCAGAACGATTGAGCCAGCCTCCATAGTGATAGGACGCTGGATACTCTCTATTTGCTCAAGGTGATTAATGGACCTTCCAATCCCACCATGCATACAGATGATTTTTTTCTCAATCAGGGCAGCCAGAGGAAGCCAGTTGAACAATCTGTTAATCCGATGCCATGCCCAGATTCCATCTCTCTCACCCTGCTCCATAAAGAAGATCAGTAACCAACTCGAAGGGGGAAGGAGGACTTTCATTTGGTAATGATAGTAGCATACCAGGCGTTCGATGCACTCAATTCGAAAGCCAAAAAGCGCATTTATATCTGCAGCTTCATGGTTCCCACGTATTAAATGTATATTGTGAGGATACTCGACCTAACACAAACAGTGATGTGCATTAAAATCAATAGAAGTAATTCCGGAAGTGGAAGCATACCATAAGTAAATACCAAAAAGGTACCTTTAAAGCAAGGAGAAGAGTAATGGTCTCCAAGCTGTGCTGGCCCCTATCAACATAATCTCCCAAGAAGAGGTAATCAATATACCTGAAGAGCCGATTACACAAGATTAGTATTTACTGGTAGAAGAAAAATTACCAAGGAAACAGCATTAGAACTGCACACTGGAAAAAAAACTGCATATTGACATAAGAAAAAGATAAATTTAACTACCAACTACAAAAATTGGTAGAAAACTTAGAAGCCACAGAGAAGATAGAAGCAGAAAAAGACAGATACAATGTAAATCTCAACTTGATTTACAAAAACAAAATCATTAGGTTACACAATCACCAAATAATATAACCAGAATCCATAGGCTACAGTCACTGTATATCATATTATTCCAATAATACATATATATAAACAGCAAAGTCCCTTTTTTCTCCTCATCCTTTCAGCAAGTAACAGCAAAGTCCTGTCTTCATCTTCTACAAAGACTTTTTAATCAGGATCCTCCAGAGCTTTTCCACTCCTGAAATATTCTTCTATCCTTGCACCTCAAATCATTGAAACATGCAGAGTCGTGCAACATTCAACATGCCTTCCTTCTCTCATGTTGTCACTCCTCCAACTTTACTGGACTTAACTGATTAAGGAGTTGAGCATCAACCAATTTGTCTCACCAACCACCCTGGAAACAAAATGCATGCAAGCTTACCTTGCCTTTCTCCCTCAAGTTGACTGCCATAAGAATACATCCCAGCATGCACCTAAGTTTGTGAAAAAGAATGCCCCTTCCCCTTGTTTCTTTATTAGAAGAGGGTAGGGGAGAGGGGGCCGTTCAACTCCATCATCACCCTCCCTAATCACAACTCTAGCTATTGGTTAGGAGTTCTCCCAACCCATCCTCCGAAAAGATCTTTTAAAAACTACCCCATGTTATCTTGCATGTGTTACTTTTGATAAACTTTTCCACTCCAGCACTATCGCATCATTATCACCAGCTAGAGCAACTGTAGAAACATCTTATTTGAGGAGAAATGGACCTTTGGACTGACTCAACATCAAAATTCTAGGTCACGAGGTGAGGATTGTCAAATACCATATAATGAGATAACATCCCCTTTCCTCCACCAGTATCGGACATTTAACATCGTACAATGTTGACTTCCTGCACCAAATATCCAACAACGGATACGACTCCCACTCCAACCATAAAATCAGTACAACTAAAATTACCTCCTTATTCGTTCCACACACGTATCCCTGTGAGATGTTGTGACCTATTTAGTGAACCATCCATATTCGCTACTTCCATATTTGGCTGCAACCACCTCAGATCACATAGCCTTCTCCTCATTCGTAACCTCCAAATAGTCACTTCCCAGGACCTAATGAAAAGGGCAATGTTACAACCTCCATAGACACTTCCCCAGACCTATTGCAAAGGGCAATGCTACAGATGCCAAGTCCCCTTTCCTCGCAAGATAGTCCTACATATTTTGTAAGCAGTAACACAACTTACAACCAAACATCGTTGTGAGGGGTCCATGTTATCACACACTTCTCCATCTAGTATCAATTCTGATTTTCTCACATCGACCCAAAGTCTACTTTGAACTATTCATATATCCTGAACAAGCAGCTGCTCTCTATGGTCCGCAGTTAAATAATGTAAGACATCATCTTCACTTCTATTATGGCGGTGGTACCATCGGGTACCTGCTACCTCCCACCACACAAGTATCGGGTAACTTTGTCAGCCAATGCCTTGGCTTAGGCAGATGGAAGGAAACGACAACATATCCAGTGAAATCCCAAAGGTGGAGATAGAGAGGTGGTTTTCGAAAGACCCTTGGCTCAATTAAAATTTAAAAGGAGAAAACAGAAGTAATGAAGACATCACAAATAATACGGGAGGCATTGTAAAGCATATAGAGAAAAGACAGTAAGCACAATAAAATAAAATGATAGGTGGAGCACAATAAACAACAAGTAGCAGCGGAAACTAAGGAACCAGAAACTATGAGAATTGTGCAGTACTGTTGGTATGCAAAGAAAAACCTATCCTGCTAGACTATGAGACAACACTTACATACGTGCTATACCACCCTAATCCGCGAACTCCGTAACTTCCTATCTAATCATATCTTAGTAAGCTTGAGATGGTCATGTCCAACTAAGCACCTCTACCCAATGCTTCTTCGCCCTACCTCTATCTCAGCTGAAGCTCACCACAACCAACCTCTCACACTCCTCACTGGATGAAAACACCTAATATATTTTGTATGGATGTTGAGCAAGTTACTGGAAAGTTCAAAGAAAGATAGTTGTTCAGTGACTTCAGGGTGAACTGGAACTATCATCCTTCATTCCCCCCAGCCCAGTTCACCCTGAAGTCGCTTAACGACCATCTTACTTTGAACTCTCCAGTAATTTTCTCAACATCCACACAAGGAACAACTAGGAATAAATCTCCCAATCTAATGCGTCCACTCTCCTTGGAGATTTCCTATAGTATTTTCATGAATGCCTGATGTAGGATCAAAATTGTTATCCTAATTCAGAGAGTTTGGAATAAATCCTCTGCATTAAAGGTTTTAAGAATAAATTTCCAGAGGCACCATGGCATAGATATAGATGTATGCAGTGATCCGCATGTGATCCTATATAGATGGATGGATCTGTGGCTTCCCAAATGATTTTGTGATGGTACACAACCAATACCTTAAGTGGCCTGGCAAATTTTTATCTACCAAATAAATGAGGAGGCAGAATGATATCCTCTTTACTTTATCGTATGTTCCCTGGCCCCCACCCAAAAAATGGTGAAAACCCCCCAAGAAGAAGGATTAACAATATTCCTCTTAGTAGATAACGAGAGTAAAAGAATTATGAAAGAGAACCTATAGTTGAACGTACTCCCTTTAATAAAAAACTAAACTACAGAACTGCAAGATTGTCAGGGGACTTACGCAATATCCCCAGCAGTCGATGGGGAACCATACTCGTCAAATAGACGCATGAGATCCCCAAATTGCCCATGTAAATCGCCAAATATCTTAATAGGAGCCCTTAACTGTAAAACAGTAGGTTCACTTGCAAATATTCTTTCGGCACTATCACAAAGATCAGAAATCTCATTGCAGTCCAAAAAAAACTGTCGTCGCACAGGCGGCTTCCAACCCCGAGGCTTCAAAAGATGCGCGATCAGCTGAGACAGAGAGAAAGAAGAAAATATTATAACAAGCATAAAAAGTTTTTTGTTCTAATATGAACAAGACTGCCTAAACTTGTAACTTGTAAGAGTTATTCTTCGAAGTGGATATATGTTTTTCTGTTCCCCACTATGTGGGAATATACTAGGTTTGTTGTTGTTGTTGTTGAGTACTGTGATTTAGCTATGGGCCAATTGCCCTGAGTATCTATTGCAGTCCAACCGTCTCCCATTTGGAAATCTTCTCCTCTTTCTGCCGTCCCTCTTCTAACCCACCTCTCTCTCTCTGGCCCTCCAAAGCCGCAATATATACATCAGGATAAATATAGAATTCAATTTCTTTTTTTCGCTTATCTTTCTACTTGTTCATGTCTCCATTCAACGCCTTAAGCTAAATTGCTCGTACTCTCCAAAAATGTTGTCACACCCATGTCGGATCCTCCAAAAATAGTGTATTTTTGGTCGTTAAGGTATTGGTTCACCCTGAAGTCGCTTAACGACCATCTTGCTTAGAACTCTCCAGTAATTTTCTCAACATCCACACAAGGAACAACTAGGAATAAAAGGGAATCTCCCAATCTAATGCATCCACTCTCCTTGGAGATTTGCTATAGTATTTCATGAATGCCTGATGTAGGATCAAAATTGTGATCCTAATTCAAAGAGTTTGGAATAAATCCTTTGCATTAAAGGTTTTAAGAATAAACTTCCAGAGGCTCCATGGCATAGATATAGATGTATTCATATGCATGTATGCAATGATCCGCATGTGATCCTATATAGATGGATGAATCTGTGGCTTCCCAAATGATTTTGTGATGGTACACAACCAATACCTTAAGTGGCCTGGCAATTTTTTATCTAACAAATAAATGAGGTAGAATGATATTTTTGGAGGATCCGACGCGCTCACTTGAAGATCTTTTTAAAATGGGTTGAGATTGAACCCAATTATAAATTATCTTGAGCCCAACGCATAGGCTGGGTTGGGTTGGGCAGGTTCACTTAATTTGGGCTCACTTTGACACCCCTAATCTTAACTAATCAAAGCACAAAATAACTTATTGCACCTTTTTCGGAACACTGTTGATGGACATTTGTCGATCCAAAAGTTTTCGTGCTGCCGTGGCATTTTCTGGAGTTCCATAACTGACTCGCCGGCCTTCATTTTCAAATTGATCGATGGAAAGCTGCCGTACCATACCACCTAGTGCACCACCAGTCTCTGCAGCTACAACTATCTATAAATGTAGGGAAGGCACACGATCAGTCTACATTTTCCAAACTTAACCTGATAGCACGACATCGTAAAGGATCTGAATACTAACAGCACGATGATGAAGACGGACTCCAGT
The DNA here is from genome assembly GCA_030864225.1 of Capsicum baccatum var. pendulum. NCBI lineage: Eukaryota > Viridiplantae > Streptophyta > Magnoliopsida > Solanales > Solanaceae > Capsicum > Capsicum baccatum. Next base: position 21,895,198 of record CM061560.1, read on the forward strand.
AGGGGCAGAATTATTTGATCCGGAAGAATCTGGGTTTATCAAAGTAGATGCTGTTTTTCCACTTGGTGTAGCGTCTGCTCCACCATCCCTATCAGGAAGTTCGACTTCTCCATTACCTTGCTGTCGAGCTTTGGCAGCTGCTAGTGCAGCAGTAATAGCCTCAGCTTCTGCTGCGGAGGCCTCCACTAGATATTCAACACCTCTGCTGAGTCTCCTATAAAGCAAACCCAAGATGGTGGAACTGAGAAACTAAGGCAGCAAGAGAATATTTTTTTAAAACAAAAAAAGGACAGCAAGCACAATAGGCAATGTGATTATTATGCAATTGTAGACTCACCGAGATCCTTGAAGCATGACATTCTCAGTACTTATATCAGCATACACATCACCATTTACAGGGGGAGCAACAGCATTACCCAGTACAACAGAACCATCATTAACTGCATCAGGAACTGTTTGTCTCGTTCTTTCATCACCAAAACCATACCTCCCAGCAAGCCTGCCTGCTTGTAGATTGGCTGCAGCAGCTGCAGCATGTGAAGCTGCACTTGTAGTTTCTGCAGCCGCCAAGTCTTCAGCAACAAGCAAGTCATCCAGTAGTACACCTGTGAAATTAATGACAGGTAACTAATTGCATTGAATAAAAGGATTCCAAAACATCAGCAACTTTTTAACAGCTTAAGTACGCTCCTAGCAGAAAACAGGAAGTGATCCAATAACTGCTCCAGAGGTTCTCATGTGATGGACTAAAAGAACAGAAAGAAGAGAAGTATTCATTGCAGCAGTTTGGATAGTTAACAAACACTTTTGCAAACATAACTGCAACATAATATGTACAAATTTAATATGAGATCAGCTAACTAATCTATTGCCTTGATATCCATGAATATCTCTGTTCTTGATTATTGATATCTAAGTTTCAAAGACAGGTATTTGACAGAAAGACACAATTGTTCTAATGTATCTCATCACCACCATGTCATATGGAAAAAATAGATATTTCACTATTTTCAACCAGAGGCAGATGTCATTGCAAGGCACCGTCCTAGCAAGGCGGAGCCCTTATTCTGCTTTGTACCTAGCTTCAACGCTTATCAGCTTAAGAAAGCCTCAAGCAAGTCTTTAATAGCACTGACACGAGCATAGCAAGAAAAAGCACAAGAAAAACAAAAATTCAAGTAAGAGATATAACTAGTTAGGATTAAGATTAGATGAAGCTGTCACACTTGCACTCCATCCAGTTTTTACGAAGTCTGCTTCGAAAGAGATGGACTTAAAATCACATGGGAGGAAGTTGTCTCGAAAGACCTACATAGTCTTGGTATCAATGCACACTTAGCTAAAAAGATAGGGAAAATGGAGGGAAAAAAATCCATATCGGCAATAATTATCACTTGAGGATTAGGTTTTAGACTTGTTAGAGAACTTCTATTATTATTATAATATTATATATTATATATTTAACTAATTTTTTTTAATGTGATGATGATAATTGATATGAAATGAGCTTGACTGAAAGTGGGATTCATATAGCCAACCTCGGAGACGTAGTTGTTGTTGCTGTGATAAAAATGAATCTGAATACAGAAATGACTACAGATGATTTATATAAATAACTGATGAATTTGGGGCAGTTGCGTAGTTGAAATTGAATATTCACTTTTGATAAGGAATTTTATTTTATTTTTTTTGATAAGGGTTGAAATTGAGGGATGGCCTTGGCTCAGCGGTAAGCTTGCTTACCGTGGTGTGCCAGGGTCGGGGGTTCGAAACGCCCCTCCAGCGAAGCTGGGGTGAGGGCGCGTAGGTCAAGCCCGGAGTGGTCCCCCCCTCCCCGACACCTACGGAGTAGGTATGAACCGGGTCGTCCCCTTTGATAAGGGTTGAAATTGAATATTCACATTAGTGTTTAGTTTCAAGTTTATATCAAACCACTAAGTGTTACAAATCTGTAGATGTTTAACATAGTTTAGCACTTGGTAAGTCATTTATTTTATTTGGGTTTTGAACTAAATTTAGTCTTTGGCTTTGAATCTGATTTGTATGATTTGTACAAATCAAATGTTGGGGTATATTTATTAACTTTTAGTCAGGTTACATCGTCAGAGAAGTTTATTCTACATTTGGTTGAATTTAAAATGGCTTACTACAAGGGAAGTAGAGGGGAAATGATTGTTTGAAAGGAAAGTGGAAGGTATGCTGCTACCTTCCACATCAACTTTTTTCAATCTTTGCAACAATGTGAAGAAGATATTGAACATGCATGTCTTATAGCCTTACCACCACGTAGACCACCATAGATAAATATCAAGTCCCCAACAGCAGCAGCTGCATGCCTACAGCGCCTGGTCAATTCAACAGCAGCATCTCCACCAGCTGCATCCGCACTGTACCTGCCAGTTCTAGGACTAGTTACAACAGATTTTGTGTCACACCACACTCCTGCAGCTGTATCAAGAACTGCCAAAAGAAGAGAAGGAAGAAAGAAAGAAGAAATATAGTTGTGAGAATGATATCATACCGAGCAAAGTGAAAAGTAAAAGATATAACCAAATCAGAAAGAGTTTATCTAAATAAGCAATCAACACAAACAGCATAAAGGAAATACCCGCAACACTGGATGAGTCCTCCACCATGCGTCCACCACCAAGTGCCCCTCCAGATACATGTAGCCGAGCATTAACAAAAACCTAGGTTACCAGAAACAACTAATAACTCCCTTACTATCAATGCCAGAAAGGAGTAATTTAACGAAAATGAAAAAAGCACACTTACTGCAGCATGTTGATATCTAGGGGAGGGTGACACACCAGGGGCAATGGCCCATTCCCAACGCCCATCTCTATGTTTGGCAAGTCCATATGCACTTGCTAGAGGCTATGAATAACCAAGGCAGCGGGAAAAAAGAATAAGAACAATTGACCCGATACTAAACCGAAGAGCACCATCATGACATACAGATCTAACTGCCCGGCAATTAGCAATATGATAGAACAAACAAATAAACCAATATAAAGAGTATATGCTTGGCTCACCACACTGTTGGCATCCCTCCCTCCACAGAGGAGAAGAAGACCATCTGAGCGTGCACTTGCGGTTGCATACCTAAATAAGAAACAGTGGCATATTAGGACTTCCTTGATTTATTAATTGGTCGGCCTAGATTAGTATCACATGCACCATAATCTGATTTCAGAAGGTCAGAAAAAACTCATGACAATCCAAAAAGAAAAATCAAAAATAGATGACGATAAAAAAAATAAAATGCCTTTAACAAAAAACGCACAAGCTTTTCATTAACAAACAGAAAGAAATATTCTGATGCTTGCTCCAGAGGTATTCCATCACAAGTGCTTGAAATGCTTCAGAAAACAGAAGAAATAACATCTTCTACGAGACACTGTGCAGAAAATAAATATGATACTTGTGCGTTAAAGGTTCTAACCTTTTCTTTTTGATGAAACTATGCATTATGCACTACCCCACTTTGTGGAATACACAGGGTATATTGTTGTTGTTTTATGCATTATGCACTAACTGATGAAAGCTTCAAAAGAACACAAGAAATTAGCAGCTTCTTGCTAACCGATTCAATGAGATGATCACAAAGAAACTAAACACATTTACATTTTATTTGTTCTTCTTTTCTATTTTTCATTTTTTCTTTTTCTGGATGGTGAAACTGTGATGGATTTGGTTGTCATAGTGATATCCAATACAACTGCAAGAAAAATAATGGGAAAGGTATTTCCAATCTAGATTTTTTTAAGAGCAGTTCCATTCTAGGTAGTTGTCGGTAAATTTCCGTCTTTTTTTAAGGTAATTAAAAAGCTGGTAAAAGAACACCATCAGAAATAAGTACAGCTTCTATTCTAGGTTTCTCTTTTTAAATTTTTTACAAGTAATTCCACTCTAAGTTGTCATTAGAAAATTTCTCTCTTTTTTCTTTTAAGGTAATTGAAAAACTTGTAAGAAAATTCATCGGAAATATGTTAACTTGCTTCCTTAAACATCAAGTTGGAAGCCTGAATACTTTGATATCATGAGTTTGAAGCAATTCCAAGCAGAGATGTAATACTTTGTCAATGCTACTGCAGTGAAAGTAAAAGAAGAAAAAAAGAAATATAATTGTGAAGAGCAACTACGTCTGGGAAAGGAAGACAACTTAGGAAATGACCACTGTGACTCTTCTGGTGCTTGTGGAATGAGAAAGGAAGAATAAAAAATGCTCTTAATTTCATTTGCACTCTGTGTGAGAATGCTATGTTGGAAGCTAGTGGGCAAACTTCATAAGATGACTCAGATTGAATCATATAAACAACTTGAACATACATCTGACTCGGTTTAGTGTTGAGCACTGAAACTTCTTTTCTTACCAAAAATATGTACTCGTAAAGAAATTTTTTTCAAATCCAAGTGACAAAATTGCAGAGGTGAATCTATCCCTCTGCAACGCGTTCAGCTGAGACAATGTATATATGTGCAAAAAATTAGTCGGGAAGACTAAAATTCCCCCTGAAATCTCATGTTTTACTTAGATAGACTTAAAAGGAGCATGCCTGACTCAAGAAAATCTTATTAGAAGAAGATTCCAACAGGTCATAGGGGTTACATGTGTCAGGCAACATCAGAAAGCGTCAACCACCTTATGCTTCAGTGCCCTTTTGCAACAGATTTCTGGAACATGTTCCTAGCCCTTTTTTGGTATAAACTGGTCAACACCCTTCAATATCATAGATGCTTACACTAATTGGAGCTCTATGGAAGTTAGAAAATCCATCAGGAAAATCAAGATCACTACCCCACCCTGTATTTTTTTTCGTGTATATGGAATGAAAGAAACAGGAGATTTTTCAATGGAGGCTCCAACTCCAATCTATAAGCTTAAGGCTATTTTTTGACTAAACTTCTTAGCTGGCCAACTCTTCCCCTGTAAATAACTTAGATCACTACCTGGATTTGGTCAGCTCCTTAGCTCTATAGGCTCTTTGCATCTTATGGATGCCATAATGAAATACTGAAATCTCACTTCAAAATAAAATGTGCTCTTTATAAGGTAAAAACATGTTTATGTAGATATACATAAAAAGACAAGACCGCAACAACTCCACAACCCATCGACTCTAAATCATATATCCATCTCCGCAAACGCACAGTCAATCACCTCCAAATACTAGTTGGGTAATTCCTGCCAGTATGAGAAACCTAGTAGGGTTGCTAAAAGTTACTACTGACCAGTCTTCAAAGGATTAAATACACAATAGTTAAATAAAAGATGGACCAGCTTATAGCATCTCTTAAGTCTTTAATCTAGGTAGCAGTCAAAATCTCACTCCAAGGTTGACTATGAAACAAAGGGTGCATGCATTTCCTTTGATAGGTAAAAATCATATTTTCCTTTTTATGATTAATAGAAAGTATTAGTTAAGAGTCCCACGCCGGAAAAGGGATGGACAATTGGTCTCCTTATATGGACTTGGACAATCCTCCCCTCATGAACTAGCTTTGGGTTTAGTTAGGCCCAAGCTCGATTCTTTACATGGTATCAGAACCAGGCCCATCCCAAATCTTTGTTCACCGATGTTGGGTCCCCATATTGTATTGTCCACTCTCCAGTTAACAAGGTCTGGACGTGAGGGAGTACTAAGAGTCTCACATCGGAAAAGGGATGGACAATGGATTTCCTTTACATTATTCTAATTGAAGACTCTGGCAGCTAGAACTCATTGGTAGCAACTCTTACCACTGCAACCTAGGGATTTCCCATATTAACATTGCTTCTCTTTTAAAAAGAAAAAAAAGAGAAGCTGGCATATTAGCATTGCTTCTTTCCCATCTTCTAAGCTCTTTTTTCCTATAAGGATCTTCTTATCTCCTTAGAGCTCCCATTTTACCAAATGAACTATACATCAGTTTGTAGCTTAACATTGCAAACTTATAAGAAAATTACAACAACCTTCAGGACATAATTTCTAAAATTTCAGGAGCTAAAAATATTTATTGCATTTATCTCCAACTAGCATGAACAGACACGCTTCTACCGATCCAGCTCTAGGATAAACAACTTATATATAACATCACATACTCTCCTAATCAGATCATATACACATAATTTACAAGCCAACCAAACAGACAATGCATCATTGACACTACTAACAGCATGTAATACTTACAGATATGTACAAGTAATTCTTGAGGTTTGCTACCTTCTAAAGTATAGAATTCTGAATAAGCAAATAAATACAATCAAGAGAAACGATAACTTAGTGGGTAACAAAGAAAATGAAGTACAAATTTTCAAGGGAGAGAATATGAACTTTACATGCAAGGAGGTGGACCTTCACCCTCCGGTTCCAATTTCCGCCATTCATATGGCTTGGCAGCCGTGTCCAAAGCCCAAACATCCGCTAGGGGCCGTTTTCCTGAGTACAGTGGAATGCTTAAGATTTTTCTGGACATTGTCATCGCTGAAAAGAAATAGATCGACTCAGTCATCAGACTAACCATCATTTCCGCCAATTGCCATGAGATATCTTTGCCCTACCAAAGCCATAACATGTCCATAACGCGGACCTGGACCAGGTCCTTGCACCACAACCCTGATAAGATCAAAATCATTTCAGTAGCACTTAACACAAGTTTGTCATGGTTTCATGTATCTTCATACACAGGCAACATTCATTATGACAGCTATAGACATAACTACAAAGGTGCTAACCTGTGCCATCGTGGCCGTTGTTGAGTAAGGTCCAAAACATGAAGATCCTCAGCTGACAAACCAGCTGGACCAATTCCACCCTGAGATAGATGGTAATAGAGCACCTTAAGTGACTGAACGGGATTATCATACACAAATCAAACAACAAAGCTAGCAGCCAATACGGACCTGAATAACAACCATAGTTCCCACAGCTGTAGCAACATGTGCAGCCCTTGGTGTGGGTGGCTCTCCAATGGGAGTTATCCTGTGAAGTTCATCACATATTCAACCTTCTAACTAAGCACCAAAAAACAGTATGTAGCTTGTCATTCGTGCAGTTAAGACTTACCTAGACCATTTATTTGTCAAAACATCATAACAGTGCACATCAGCAGTAGCCCCTGCTAAGCCTGAAATTAGATACAAAACCTCACATAAATCATTTTAAATTTGAAACCCATAGGTTCAGTTCTACTACCACACCCATAGGTCTGCCCTAAAATGGATGAAGCTAGAATGAAGACCCCGTAGGAGACCATGATTCAAATCCGAGCAAGACAACCGTAAAATCTATGTCATTTCTCCTAACAGCCGAGCGCTGGGCAAAGTTATCCAATAACTATAATGGCAGAAAGACGCACAAACCGATAGAATGACGGAGGTGCTAACAAGCTGGATCGACACAAACAACAAGTACATACCTAGCTAGTGTAATCCCACAAATGGAGTCTGGGGAGGGTAGTGTATACGAGACCTTACCCTTACCTCAGGAAGTAGAGTGATTATTTCCGATAGACCCTTGGCTCAAGTAAAAGCATTACAAAGTAGTTCGAAAAACGAAAATAACGAGAGTGGAGAAACCAAGACAAAATGCTACAACAACATGACAACAACAACAATATACATGGTGTATTCCCACAAAGTAGGGACCGAGGAGGGTAGAGTACGCAGTCCGTACCACTATCGCAGAGGTAAGGTAGAGAGGTGGTTTCCGATGAAGAACGCATGACAAAGCACACTAAAAAGGAATAGTCACTATAACAAAATAATACGATAATCGAAGTGCAAAAAACAGTCAATAGTAACAGAAACGGAATTACAAGATTGAGTGGAATAACATATATGGAGACTCGCATCTGGAGTCTTGTGTGTAAGAAAGGTGACTCCTAAACTTAAAGCAAATTCTACAAAGTGGTAGTTAGACCAATTGTGTTGTATGAGACGGAGTGTACGCCAATCAAGAAATCTTACGAACAGAGGACGAAATTGATGGAGATGAGGATGTAGCGATGGACATGTAGGTTTACTAGGAGAGATATGATTAGGAATGAGGATATCCGAGACAAGGTGGGAGTGAATTCGGTGGAAGACAAGATGCAGGAAGCAAGGTTGAAATGATTCGAACACGTGATGAGAAGATGCACGGACGCGCCAATACGGAGGTATGAGAGGTTGGCTATGGATGGATTCAGGAAAGGTAGAGGTAAGGCAGAGATAGACCGACGAAATATTGGAGAAAAGTGATTAGACCGGATATGGCGCAATTACAATTTATCGCAGACATGACCCAAGATAGGAAGTTACAGAAAACGCGGATTAAGGTAGATGGCTAGTAGGAAGGAGTGTGTCCAGGGTAGTAGGTAGGAGTAGGAGTGCTTTGTCTTGTTGTATGTACTAGTAGTCATCGTGTTAGGCTGGTAGTTTCTTGTTCTGTTTTGGTGATGTCTGATGTGTATGGGTAGATTGATTTCGTATTATTCAATGGTAGTTTTGTTTCTGATACTATCTGTTATTTTTTATATTACTTGTTGTTTCTTGTACTTCTATTACGGCCTTTCTACACTAGTGTATTCCTGACTCGGGGTGTATCTGAAACAGCCTTTCTACCTCACCTCTGAGGTAGAGGTATGGACTGCGTACACTCTACCCTTCCCACACCCCACTTTGGTGGGAATACACTGAGTAGGTTGTTGTAGAAATGGAATAACCAGAACTCCCATAGTAATGCTAGGACGACTGATACAACAACAACAGCATACCAAAAGTAACCCGACAAAGTGGGTCTGGCGAGGGTAGGTGTACAAAAACCTTACCCCAACCCTTGAGAGAAAGATTTTATTTCCGATAGACCCTTGGCTCAATGAGAAGGCAATAACAGAAATGAAGCAGTTGTGACTAAATACTATAGGAAGCATAACAAAACATTCTGTACAGAAACTACAAAAATATGATAGAAATCGAGGAACAAGAAACTACAAGGGTAATGCTACAACTACTAAGTTCTAAGGTCTGCTAATCAATTGAGTTTGATAACCTACGAATTCCAGCACTTCCAGCAGATGAAGGAGTTCCAGAAGCACCCGAATTTCCTTCAAGAGCAGTAGCACCACCAAAAAGAATAAGCCTGGGACCAATATAATTAGCTGAACCTTCTTCACCAACAGCTGGTACAGACGTTAACGTATGCCCACATCTCGGCCCTGGACCATCCTCCTTTTTCTCAATTACTTCGTGCACTACCGAATACGTTGGAGCACACCTTGGTCCTCCAACAACACCACTATTACTACTACTACTTTGCTGTTGCTGAGTTTGTGAAGAAGATGACTCTTCATTCAGCTGCTGTTCCGATGTTGAACAAGTATCATTCTGAACCGTTGGATCATGATCAGATTCCGATGCCATTGCTGAATCCACATCCATATCAAACCCCAAAAACCAGTAACTCTAATGCTCCAAATTGAAGTTCAAATTCTCAACAATATGCATTTCCAATCCAAATTCAAGAAAAAACCCTAATTCAGATCCTTCAATTCAATACAAATACACCCCAAGAATTTCAAAACCCTTCAAATATTTTTCCAAGAAAATCACAACCCTTATGATATTTTCCAAGAATATCACAACCCAAATGAAAAAAACAAAAAACGAGAGACAAAATTCAAAATTATCAAAACCCCTCAACTATTTTACCAAGAAAACACAAATGAGAAAAAACAGAGAAATAAATCAAATTATCAAAACCCCTCAACTATTTTTCCAAGAAAATTACAACCCAAATTCAAAAATTTCAAAACCCTTTTAATATTTTTCCAAGAAAATCACAACCCAAATGAAAAAAGAGAATTAAAAAAAAACTATCAAAACCCTTCAAAAAAAAACTCTCCAAGAAAATCACAACCCAAATTCAAAAATTTCAAAACCCTTCTAATATTTTTCCAAGAAAATCACAACCCAAATGAAAAAGGAGAATTAAAAAAAAAATCATCAAAACCCTTCAAAAAAAAAACTCTCCAAGAAAATCACAACCCAAATGAGAAAAGAGAGAAAATTCAAAATTCTTGACCCCTTTTTTTTCTTTTCTCTCTCTTTCTCCCCTCACCCAAAAAAAAAATTATTTACTAATTAATACTATAGCTCTGTTTTCTCTTCTGTAAAAGGCGGCCAATATATATATCTCTCTCTACTTTCTCTCTCTAGGACCAATCATCCGCCATTTTCTGCACTTAATAGTAAAAGAATCACAGCTTAATTACATACGTACCAAAAAAGAATAGCAACTTACTATAATATAATTAAAAATAACTTAATTTTAAAAGTTTTCTTTTATCCTTAAATAAAATGTTTTCCATTGTTTCATTTTAATTAGTTCAATAATAAATAAAATAATATCTACTAAAATGTTATAAATGACATATGAAATGGGTAAAATGTGAGTGGAGAGGTTGTTTCTCACTCTTGAATTAAGTATAGCGAATTTAGGTATAAAAAATTTATTTTAATTAGTTTATATATTAAAAATAGCTATTTTAGTTTAGTTATTCAGTTTATGAAATAAAAAAAATTAATGTATTTTTAGTCAAATTTAAAATTTTAACGCATCTATAGTAAGATTAATTTAGTAAAATACACACCTAATTGAAAATTCTTAAATGAATGTATCAACTCAATAAGTGTCAAATAAAATGAAATAGAAAAAATAGCAATAATATATTCGATATATTTTCACAAGATGAGATTTGGAGAGGATAAATATACGGAATTCATACCACTAATTAGACGTGAGATAGAGAAGTTATTTTCTTTAAACCTCTATCTCAAGATGAAAATAATCTAGAAAAAAAATATTAAAGGAACAAGAAATACACTAATATAATAATAACATAAACAAGATTGTTATTAAATAATACCACAAACGATAACACACTCTGAAATAAGACTAACACCATGACTTAGGCATGGATACCAAAACAAAGTTAAGAAAAAAAATGACAGTTTGGTGCATTAAACTTTCCGCTATACGCAAGGTTTGGAAAAAAACCCCACCACAAGGGTGTATTGTATAAACTCTTACTATACATTCCTGTCAGAAATTATTTTTAAGATTTGAACACTTAATTTTATCAGTTAGTTCAAGATTCCTGAATAACAAAATTAAAAAATTTTAAGAATTTATTTAGACAGTAAATTGAAATTATTATTTTTTTCATTTGTACGGCTAAGAAAGAAACCAACGAGGGAAAAAAGTGACGGCGGTAAAGATTTGAATTTTACCTTTAAGGTACAAGTCAGAAAGGGTAGGGTACAGGTACCTGAAGCTTGTTAAGGTAGATTCTTTTGTGTCCTTTTTATTTAACCGATTTCCAATTGAACGCGCGAAACAGGCGCGTGGGGATGATATGGGAAAAGGATCCTGCGTGACGCATACATATGGGATGAGAGCTGGCTTTAGCTAAAAAGATTATTATCTTTTTATTTCCACTAAATAAAATCATTATTATATTAGTAATAGTATTTAGGCGAAATAGTCTATTGAACTCTTGTTCTTATTCGAGTTTGTAAAGTAAACACTTTTATTTAATTTTTTGTTATCTGAATCCCTCAACTCATCAAAATACAAAAAAAAAAAAAAACTTTGTAAAGATACATAATTAACTCTCGATGCATTTTTATTCAATTTTGAATCTGTCGAGATACATAATATATTTAATGAAAATTTATTTATTTTTCTTTGTAAAGATATATAATTAGCTCTCGATATATTTTTAAAAAATTGAATCTGTCAAGATGTATAATTAGCTTCCGATAAATTCAACGAAGATACATAATTAGTTGAAATTTTTATAATTACTTTGTAAGAGTGGAAATTTATATAAATATGATAAGTTAAGGAGTATATTTATGTTATTTTTCATTCAATATTAGAGTATACATATGCGCATATCGTATCCTTCTTAGACTTCATTTATGTGATTGAAAAAGTTTATATAGGAGCTAAAATATAAATGAGTAATTGAAGTGTTAGAACATGCACAGCGAAAACAATAATTCTACAGGATCAATAACTTACATAATATCTAGATAACATAACCAGAATGAGAATCAGAAAACTTACCTCTTGAAACATTCACAAAACTAGTTCAACGATTTGTTTTCCAGGACTGCGGTCTTCTACCAAAATCGAATTAATCTTTTTTCAATCAACACTTGAGTGGCAAGTGATTATTTTTTCAGAAAAGAAGATCATGAGGAATCAAAAAATCAGACCCTATTTATTTCCAATCTTTAATGCAAAGCGGAAGATAAAGGGGCAAAACGTTTTTGCCCTTATTGCTGCAATTATGCCCTTAAACGTTTTTGCCTTTATTATAAGTTTCATACCCAAAACACTTTTTAGCCTTAATGCAGTCATTAAACCTGATTTTTAAATTCATTTTTTCCTTATTAATAGAAGACCAACAATTAAAACAAAATCACTTCTTTTATAAAGTTTTTCCTTTCTTTCCAAAATAATTAATTAATCTGGCATGGTAGGGACCGCAGATTTATTAAGTGAGGCTTTCAATTATGATATTAATTCGATGATAAAAAAATTATCATATCATAATAAATTATAAATTATTCCACTTAAAATATGTAATTGCACTCCTCGATTCAAGTCTACCATTACATCTTATTTAACTCCCTATGTTAGAATTACCGACACCAATCAATTAAATTAAATTCTCTGAAAAATTTAATTCATTAATCAATGTAATCCTTTATTTATAATGCTTAACTTGTTTCACATGACGGATACAAAATCCACCTGCAGTTTTTTCATGTGAAAACTTATAAGCAACCATAAAGGGGTGTCTTCTATCTCAAGTTCGAGACATGGTTCTATCAACTAACTAATATTTCACTAAGTGATTCGTCATCATCCAACCTATCAGGAATATGTTGACTCACAAAAGAGTTTCACCTTTTAATAGATTAAAATGGTAAAACAAACCACATAGATCATAATAATTATATCAAGATTAAGAGTTTAAGTACATGTAATGGTATAGAGAAATCGTTTATTAATATTCAAAACATAAACGAATATCTCTAATTGGTTTGTTCAATACATACGAAATGTACTAGCACAAGAAGTTGGAATATTACCACTCCCATAATTAAGATCAAATTATATTTAATCTTGTGCTACAATCGTCAAGATGTTTGTCCTACCTCATCTCTGATTGTGAACATTAATTTATTACTTATGAGAGCCAACAATTTTAATCTTCCGTGCATAAGTTAGAATACTGCATACACAAAATTGTCTACTATATAAGCAAAGAATACACATGTTAATACAATGATCTATTCAAATAAAGATTTTATTAATATAATAAATAGTCTTTACATGGGATGAAAATATAATACTATAACACAAACTATATGGTTAATAGTATACCCTATATCCTAACAATCTCCCACTTAGACTTATAATCACGAATGCACAATTTTAACACTCATTTCTTCCACATGCTTATCAAAAGCCTTCTGGGTTAAGCCCTTTGTAAATGGGTCCGCCAAATTGTTCTTCGACTCAATCTTCAAAACTCTCACATCACCCCCTTTGAGTTATATCCCGAATCAAGTGATATTTCTTCTCAATATGCTTACTTCTTTTATGGCTTCGTGGTTCTTTCAAATTTGCAATTGCGTCACTATTGTCACAGTAAAATGGTAGTGGTGTTTGCACTGAAGGAACAACTCCAAACTCTTTCAGAAAGTTATCGAGCTAAACAACCTCTTTAGCTGCCTCAGAGGCAGCTATATGTTCGGCTTTCATGGTGGAATCAGCAACACGTGATTGCTTGATACTCCTCCAAACAATGGCTCTACCTCTTAAAGTAAACACATATCTTGAGGTCGATTTTCTAGAATCTTTATCCGACTGAAAATTTGAATCAGTATACCCAATAGGTATAAGATTCCCAGAGTGAAAAACAAGCATGTAATCCCTAGTCCTAGTCCTTTTAAGATACTTGATTACATGCTTAACCACAGTCCAATGTTCTTGCCCAGGATTAGACTAAAATCTGCTAACCATGCTAGCAGCAAAGCAGATATCTAGTCTAGTGCACAACATAGCATACGTGAGTCTCCTAACAGCAGAAGCATAAGGGACTGTCTTCATTCTCTCTATCTCATCGGTCGTTTTGGGCGACTGATCTTTTGATAGAGTAATTCCATGCCTAAAAGGAAGGAATTCCTTTTTGAAATTTTGCATGCTAAATCTTGCAAGAATAGTATCAATATAAAGTATTTAAGATAAGCATAATATCCTTTGTTTGCGATCTTGCATAAGCTTGATCCTGAGGATATGAGCTGCTTCTCCCAAGTCTTTCATATCAAAATGCAAGGACAACCACTCCTTAAAAGAATTCAACATTCTCACATTATTTCCTATGAGCAAAATGTCATCCATGTACAAAATAAAAAATGCTACTCTGTCTCCGTTCCATTTTTTATAGACACATGATTCATTTTCACATTGATCAAAATCGAAGGTCTTAATTGAATTGTCAAAACAAGTATTCCATGCTCTAGATGCTTGTTTTAAACCATAAATGGATTTCTTAAGTTTACAAAACTTATGTTCATTACCACTTTTTTGTGAAACCTTCTGATTGTGCCATATAAATGCACTCATCAAGACTTCTATTTAGGAAAGCCGTCTTGACATTCATTTGCCAAATATCATAATCATAATGAGCCGCAATGGATAAGAGAATCCTAATGGATTTAAGCATAGCTACCAGCGAAAAAATTTCCTCATAGTCAATTCGTTCTTTTTGAGTAAACCCTTTCGCAACAAGCCTAGCCTTAAAAGTTTGCACTTTTCCATCCACGCCTCTCTTTTTCTTATAGATCCATCTACAGCCGATGGGATTGACTCACGCAGGTGGTTCTACAAGTTTTCAGACTTGATTGGAATACATAGACTCCATTTCAGATTTCAAAGCAGCAAATCACATTTTAGCATCTTTATCATGTAGTATTTTGGCATAATTAAGAGGTTCTTTAATAAGCTCCTCAGGGATTCTATCGTACGATTCTCCCAAGAGTGCAAACCCTTAAGGTTTTCTAATAATTCTCCCATTACGATGACTAGTCCCTACAAGATCTGTTATATTTGAAACTTAATTTTGAACACCCTGAATGTTTTCCTGCATTATAACAGGTTCCTTGACATTATACTAAACGTTTTCCTCCACAATTGCAGGCTGCTCGATGTTACTCCCACTACTTTAAGGCAGTGTAATGTCAAGTATTTGATCTTGTGCAACCTCTTGCCTATTGACATTTCTCCCACTATGTGGATGTAGTGGTATGTCAATAATGATTGGCGAAAATTATTTTTGTGTTTCATTATTCGTTATTCTATTGCTCAATTCCTGTAAAACAATTTTACTTTTAGGAACATGGTTCATTAAATAAACCTCTTCAAAAAATCTGGCATTTGTCGAAACAATTACTTTCTGTTCCTTAGGACAATAAAATAAACCCCCTTTCGTCCCTTTTGGATATCCAATTAAAACGCGCACTTATGTCCTAGATTTCAATTTATCAGTTTTTCCTTTTAGCACATGTGCTGGATAACCCCAAACACAAATATGTCGTAGATTAGGCTTGCACCCACTCCACAATTCAGATGGGGTTTAAGGTACTGATTTTGAAGGAAACAAGTTCAGAATATAATTTGCAGTTTTTAAAGTATATCCCCAAAATAAAAAGGACAAATCTGAATAACTTAACATTGATCTAACCATTCCATAAGAGTTCTATTTCGTCTTTCTGCCACACCATTTTGTTGTGGTGTTCCCAAAGCAGAATATTGAGATGTAATTCCTGATTCTAATAAGTATTTAATGAATTTCGTAGAAAGGTATTCACTACCACGATCAGATCATAATCTATGGATATGTTTGTTATGTCGCTTTTCTGTTTTCATCTTAAATTCTTTGAATTTTTCAAAACATTTAGATTTACGGCACAACTAATAAATGTATCCATATTTTGAGTAATCATCTGTGAAAGTTACAAAATGCTCAAAACCATCTCTTGTTTGTATATTCATAGGACAACACAAATCAGTATGAATTAATTCCAACTTATTACCGGCTCTATTTTCTTTGGAAGAAAATGGTCTCTTGGTCATTTTACCTTCTAAGCAAGACTCACAAGTTGGAAGTGCCTCCACTTTCAATGAACTCAAAGGTCCATCAGAAACCAACCGTGAGATCTTATTTATATTAATATGACCTAGACGTAAGTGTCATAAGTATGTTTCACTCAATTCCAAAATACGTTTTCTTTTATGTGTCTGATCAACATTATTAAGTTTCATTGTTTGTAGCACATTATGAAAAATATCAATACAAGAAAATCATATATTCTAGGAGCAGAAATAATAAAATACTTATTAAACTTAATAATTGCACAATTATTAGCAAAATAAACATTGTAACCAACATCCATTATTCTTGAAACTGAAAGTAAATTCCTTCTTATAGAAGGTACATAAAGAACATTATTCAGTCTTAAAACACTAGAACTACTAAATGAAATGGAAATATTTCCTATGGCTAAGGCTGGTTCTGCTTCCCCATTTGCTTGAAAGACGTTCAGTTCATTTTCACATAGATGTCGTGTTTCCTGAACCCCTTGCAATGAAGTTCAGATATGATTAGTGGCTCCCAAATCTATAGCCCAAAATTGGATGGAAACAGCCGCTAAAATATTTCAACGACATATGAAAAAGATGTACCTTGTTTCTGCATCTTAGCTATTGTAACACCCTATATTCAAGTACCTGTATTGGCGTATTCAAGTACGTCTATTGGTCTTATTTATATGGAATTAATTTTTTTATTTTATTTATACCGGAATTTGCCCGTCGATGGTTCCATGTGAAGGTTATTGAATAAGCTTTCCAACGATATAAAGATTTTCAAAAAACGGATAGGTTTCGGATATAATCGAGCACGTTCAAAACTATAAAATGGTGGCCGGGATATTTGGGAATAGTAAATATACAGGAAAATTTCCTGCACACAAACTACTGAGGCCAGCCAAATTTTTGGTTCAACTTCGAACGATCATAACTCCCTTAATATAATGAAATGGGAGAGCTGCGACCTATGAAAAGAAATATATTTGAGTCTTCTTTCCAATTCAATTTGTTTCATCCAAATCCAACATCTGAGTAAGGAGTTATACTCATTTTACTTCAGCCTATCAAAACAAATTTTTAGGGTCAACTTCAAACGACCATAACTCCTTGTACAGGACGAACTGGGTGGCCTACTTTATATGAAATGAAAGCCCTTTGAATTATCCTTCCAACGATCCCAATTTCACCTAAATTCGATATCAGAGCAAAGAGTTATGGTCGATCTACTTTAGCTTATCAAAACAGTCCACCAAAGGACAGATTTGACATTATTTAAATTTTAAAGGCATTTTGGTCATTTCCAATTATATTATGGATGGGAATATGTGTATATATACATGTATATGAGTTCAAAAACTCATTTTCATCATCAATCATTGAGAAAGAACAAACCCTAGCCAAATTTGACCTTTAAATTACTTTTGATTCAACCGTAGAAATTCTAAAGTAATCTGATAACTGCGTTTGTCATCTCGAGAGCTTCGAACGACACCTATTATTTGTGCAAACAGGATTGCATAATCAAGAGGTGAATTCTAAGGTATGAATATTGTTTGCCTTTGTTCTTTTCCATATGTATATATGTGATAGAGGATTATATGTATTGGTTGTTATTGAGAGGTGATAGAAATAGGGTTATGGACTATTTTGCATGGTTTGGTTGTATTGAATTGTGAAAGGTGGATATAGTAATTGAGTTATGGAAGGTGGATATGGTGATAGACTATTGAATTGATGATTATTTATGTCTATGGCTCAATTTGGTTTAATGGATTGGTTGGAAGGATAAATGAATCCAAACTTGATATTGGAGGATGTTGTATGAATATGCATGTCATTGAATGTAATTGGAGTATAAGAGGGTTAAAGGGACACCTTTTATGGTGTAATTAAGGCTTACTACGTAACCACTAGTTTGGTGAATTCAAATAATTGAATTGTGACGTTTGGTTGCTAATACTAGATTACTATATATGTTCATTGTAGATAAGTAATCCGAAAAGACGGGAAGTCCATTTGGGACTAGTATTGAAGGTTGACAGTCAGGTATGTAAAGAATACTCTATACCATATCTTTGGCATGAAAGTGAACAATTGTTCTATTAAGAAAGTTTCCAAAGTTATTCAATAACATGTGATCCATAATGGTTTTGTATGATGTCCTACGTTACCAATGAACTTGTTTCCACTCTACAAGATGTCAAGACACTCCAATACTTATTTGTCTTCCAAATCTTACATGTTTATTGCACTAATGAATGTCAGAAAGTATCCGGTTACTCAAACAAGATCCATATGCTATTAATGACTCCAAAACGTTTCATTGATATACCAATAAGTTTCTACTTCATTGTTATGGCATTGATGACTCCAAAACACTTCATTGATGTGCGAATGAGTTCTTACTTCATTGTTATTGCATTGATGGTCTATTTATATGTCTCGTATTGATGTATCATTATTTCAAAGTATCAAAAATGCGGTGGTGACCGAAATAACAATCTCAAAGATTAATTGAACTAAGTGATGGAAGTTCTCTCTTATCGGGTGGTATCCCAGGGGCATAAGCCTATTATGGGTCGATCCCTATTTATGTGTTTATGGGTGGTATCCCAGGGGCATAAGCCTATCATTGGTTGATCCCAGTTGATATGTACTGGAGGCAGCCTAATGGTCACAGTACAGTACAGTAATGATTACAAAGATGATAAGAACGAAGGTAAAGTGATTGAATAAATACAATGTACAGGTTGTCACAAGTTCTGATAAGTGTGGTCCACTCCTATTATGATTTATTCACTTATTTGTGATTTCTATTAAGCTCCTATATCATATGTGATCATCTACAACTTTACATACTCAGTACATATTTCGTACTGACGTCCCCCATGGGGGACCTGCATTTCATATTGCAGGCACAGGTACCTTAGCTCATACACAGCACAAGTAGGAGCCAGGATATCCAGCTGCTTTTGGTGAGCTCCAGTTTGCTTCGGGGCTTTTCGTGTCATATCCAGTCACTTTTGGTATTATATAGAAGTTAGTTATATGGCGGGGTGTGTCCCGACCTTAGTTAAACTATGTATATTGTCTAGAGGCTTTGTAGACCTAATGTACAGTCAAGGTGGTATTTTGTTAATAGACGTGATGGCTCCAACGGCCAAGTATTGTATATACATATATATGTGTGCTCGAGCTTATACAGGTGATTATTTCCTTTTATATGCGACATGATGCTGTCCGAATTTCGGGTTGTCATAGAGGTATGCATGAGAAGTATAACGTTATGAGCTGGTTCTCCCGGGCCTCCTCGGTTACGGGTGCCAGTCCGCCCCAATAGGATTTGAGGTGTGACAACTATGTAGCCGGGACACTGTTTCTTATAATGACCAGGTTGCTTGCAATGATAGCACTTTCCCTTAGGCTTAGCCACACCACCATTAGCACCTGAAACCTTACGGGACATCTTCTTTTTCTTTTCGCCTTTCGTCTTAGAAGTTGAAGACGAAGGTTTATCAACCATCAACGCCGCAGGAGGAGCTTATTGCTTAATGATAGATTTTGCTGCTTACAGCTCATTCAACAGTTTCGCAAGAGATAAGTCTATTTTATTCATGTTATAATTCAAGCGAAACTGCTGAAAATTGTCTGGCAAAGTTTGTAGGACCATCTCAACCCGAGACTCCTTATCAATAACCGCACTAAAAAATTCCAACTCGTTCAATAGACTCGTCATTTTAAGAACATGTTCCCTTACCGAAGCTCCTTCAACTATTTTTGTGGTCAAAAGAGCTTTTATGGCCGTCTGCTTTGCAACGCGATTTTGCTTTCCGAACATCTCTTTGAGATATTCAAGCATATCATAAGTAGCAGTCATGGACTGATGTTAGTGCCGCAACATATTTACCATTGAGGCAAGAATGTAACATTTTGCCATCTCGTCAGCCTGAACCCACTTATCATAGGCTTTAATCTCATCATCAGTGAGTTCATCCGATTCAATAGGACATTCCTCAACCAGCACAAATTTAAAGCCCTCGGTAGTAAGAACAATGTCCAAATTACGTTTCCAGTCCACATAGTTAGAGCCTTCTAATTTATTTTGATTCAGGATAGAAGTTAAGGGATTGAATGAAGACATGGTTAATCTGTTATATAATCAAATTAAAATAGATCATTAGACATGCTGCAGAATAATAAAAATCTTCAAAAACACATCGCACATATAACCATGCACATAAACAATTAGAATCGTTAGGGAAACTTAACCATTTATGCAAATATAAATATAATGTCAGATGTTTTATCTCTTAAATGAAACAGAACCAACTCAGTTGGAGAGTCAACTGCTGATTTAAGTTAGATAAATATCACATTTCATAAGTCTCTGTACCATTGAACCAACATGTAACTTAGTTGAAAAGTTAATACAAGTCATAAAAAATAAGAGACTATAAAATAATATTATAATATACAAGTTTATCCAATGGAAAAGATGACCGATGTCAACATGTAAACTCATATTAGGTGTTGTTATTAACCACTGAAAATCATAAGTAATGATCCCTATCACCACTGGTTTGCAAAAAATAATTTTTTCATATTTTTTATTTTTTTCAAAAATATAAGAATGCCCCAAAACTTATCAAAACGACCCCGAATGGCCAAAAAAATGGCCTGGGTACTGTGAGTATTGTTCAATGGGTCATTTTCAATAAACGCACCAAATTTTTGGTCATTCTGAGTTCATCAAAACCTGCAAAACTTCAAAATCGACCAAATCGGCAACTATTAGCTAGGTTGTTTGCGAGGGTCAGCAGAACTGCCTCTTTGGTTGACCAAATCTATTTTCTTTGATGATAAATTTAGATTTTGGAAATCATTAACATCATCAAAAACACGAAAAACAACCAGCAACAATATGATTTATACAGCTATTATCCAAATTATGTACAACAAATTATGTAATTTCTTTTACATTATCTAGCATATGTAAGAAGAATACTGATCCCAATTGTTAGAACATGCACAGCGGAAGCAATAATTCTACAGGATCAATAACTTACATAATATCTAGATAATATAACCAAAACGAGAATCAAAAAACTTACCTCTTGAAGTTTTCACAAAACTCGCTCAACGATTTGCTTTCCAGGACTGCGGTCTTCTACCAAAATTGAATTAACCTTTTTCAATCAATACTTTAGTGACAATTGATTATTTTTCTAGAAAAGAAGATCATGATGAATCAAAAAATTAGCCCCTATTTATTCCTAATCTTTAATAAAGAGGGGAAGATAAAGGGGCAAAACGTTTTTGCCCTTATTGCTACAATTATGCCCTTAAACGTTTTTGCCTTTATTATGGGTTTAATACCCAAAACATTTTTTGGCCTTAATGCAGTCATTAAACCTGATTTTTTAATCCATTTTTTGCTTATTAATAGAAGACCAACAATTAAAACAAAATCACTTTTTCTATAAAGGGGTGTCTTCTATCTCAAGTCCGAGACATGGTTCTATCAACTAATTAATATTTCATTAAGTGATTCGTCATCATCCAACCTATCAGGAATATGTTGACTCACAAAATAGTCTCACCTTTTAATAGATTAAAACGATAAAACAAACCACATAGATCATGATAATTATATCAAGATTAAGAGTATAAGTATATGTAATGGTATAGAGAAATCGTTTATTAATATTCAAAACATAAACGAATATCTCTAATTAGTTCGTTCAATACATACGAAATGTACTAGCATAAGAAGTTGGAATATTACCACTCCCATAATTAAGATCAAATTATATTTAATCTTGTGCTACAACCATCAAGATGTTTGTCCTACCTCATATTTGATTGTGAACATTAATTTATTACTTATAAGAACTTGCAATTTTAATCTTCCATACATAAGTTAGAATGCTCCATACACAAAATTGTCTACTATATAAGTAAAGGACACGCATGTTAACACAATGATCTATTCAAATAAAGATTTTATTAATATAATAAATAGTCTGTACATGAGATGAAAATATAATACTATAACACAAATTACATTATTAATAATATATCCTAACATGAAGATGGTGGAATATTTTAAGTTTTATTACGATTATTGGTGATTCATATATAATATATAAATACTATCATGAGTTAAAAGGAAAATATTTAGTAAGAGTTTTATTAAAGGGGATTAAGGGTTATGCTTCATGAATCCATTTGTCCCCGTGGGATGGAAGGTTTTGATCAATTACTTGGCCAATTTTGTAGCTTAATTTATGATATTTCAGATACTTGTCTTGAGCATATCCAATTCTTTTGTTTTGTGAATAATGTATTATATATCTCGTGGCATAGCCTAATGACACTGAGCCACTGATTTTTGAGCACAAATAAGGAAACTATGGGTCGATTGATACACCAAATAGGATAAATAAGGATATTCCAGGAGTTTTTATACCGTCCTTTACAAGGTATAGTTCCATAATTTTAGAATAAAGAATGGGATAAATATTTTCTGAATTAGGTAATATTTCATATCAAATATGAGATAAAATTAATTAATTCTAACTTTATTTATAGACTATTTTTGAGTAATAGAAGACCTTGGAACTTGAAAGGTAGCTGCCAGCAAATCCTTGCTTTTCTTTGTTTCCATTAGTTTGTTTTGAAGCAAATTTAATGTTATTGATCTACTGTATAACACCCTCTTCTTGATTCTTTTAAGTTTGATCAAACAAGACATATAATAAATAAAAAATATATATTAAAGTTATTAATTTGGATTGAGGTAACTTAACGTGTATTAGAGTTTAAATATATCATGAAACATGAAATTTGAATCTTCTATTCATGAAATAATATTTATCACGTAATAGAAAGTTTCATTTTATAAATTGATTTTGTTTATAGTTATGCTACTAATTAATGAGAGCAGTATTGCCATTGTAATCTTCTATTTTATATAACTCTCGTGATTTATATAAAGTAACGTGTGAATACTTTATATAAACAATTATTTTGTTTTTAGCATTGGCACACATATAGTTGCTTGTGATTTGAGTTTTGACTATAATAGCTTATTTTATATCTTGGTAGCTTGGGACATTTGATTATTTTCAAATTGATGTATTACGGCTAAACTATAACTTTTAGTTCAGCCTTGGTGATTAACCAGGACTGTGGAAACATTATTTTTGTGAAGTGCAAGAAAATCAGAAATTGGCTGACATTTTGGATATATGTCAAATACATCAAAAAGTAGTCGCAACATACAATTGTTTTATGGTATGTTGTGAATTAGTGTTTGTTGATTTTACTTTTTTTACGTATTTAAAAACGAATCTAAAAGATATGAAAGGAGTAAAAAGAAAAATATGGTGTACACATTCAATGTACAGTTAAAAGTTGGGAGGGTAGTTAAGTATCATGCTTCAAGATTTAACATAATTGTAATTTGGAGCAGCTCACATAAATTAATTTCCTATTTCACTTGCAAAGCTAGCAAATGACAAAAGGTCTTCCCAAGAACACTAAAAGTAATGGGAAAAACTAAAAGATGAATAAGAATTAGTTGCCACGATTAGGTGGTGGGATTATATCACTGAATTTGAAGAGTCAAAAGTATTTGGTTGTTTAGATTGAGGATGCATCTGGACATGGCATGAGTCCTAAAGTATTGACATGTTGTCCTAATTGTTTTTCTCACAAAAAAATATTACTCCTTTCGTCTCATTTATGCGCCATCTTTTAACTGAACGTGTAATTTAAGAAATAGGTTTATCAAATTTTTATTTTTTTTAAGTAAAGTAAAAAAAGAAATTAAAAGTAGTATCTTTAAAATTAGATGGGATCAATAGAGGTAAAAAATAAATTGTATCTTTAAATAGTTATCAACTAAGAAAAGTTGACGTTCCTATAAGGATGGACCAAAAAATAAAGTGTGCAACATTAAATAGAGCGAAAGGAATAGGAAATTTGGCTAGCATTTGGCGATAGATTTCTAAATATTTTTTGAAACGTCATGTACACGTGCAATGCACGTCTCCTAAACTAGTATATTTTAAAAATAATTTGATAGTATACAAGAGTTTATATTATAATATTGATGTATAAAAATCCAACTCTGTAAATATTGTGAGGAGAAAATTTCTCTACCAAAAAAGACAGAGAATTAAGAGAATTGGTGAATTGGTTGAGATTAGAATTAGAGGAGTTGTAAGGTGTGTCATTGAACATAAAAACGTATTTAAAATTATACGAGTAAAATATGCAAAATAACATACGTATTTAATCATAGATTTTGACTCATATATTTGAAAATTATTCTAAATAAGTATTTGTTATGTTAAATTGGCCTATTATTTCAATCTCAAACTCGAATTTCTGAAGTTTGATGTTTGAAAAAATATCTTTTAGGAGTTCTTTAAATTTCCATTCAGATATCAGTAATGTTAATTTTCACGTTCAAACACGACTTTAACTTCTATATACTTTTTATTAGCTTCACTAATTTCAAATATTAGTTTTTTCTTTTATTATTCATATGAAATGAGTGATTAATTTTTATTTAATATTTAAAAACTCTGATTAAATACATGTATGAAGTTAAATAAAAAATATGATAACCATTTAAATAGAAAAAGATCAGCACCATAACTTAATGTTTTGTTTGAATTGACTCCACTAGATAGATGTATGTAGTTTATATGGTTATTAAGTTGCTTTTTGACTAAAAGTTTATAATTATTTCTTTTGTTATGGAATCACTATTGTTTAAATTAAGTTAACTAAAGTTTCAACTTGCTCATTAAAACATCTAGTTGACTCTTGGATATTATTTTAACATTTCAAAACTATAGTAATCTTTTTGTTTAAGACAGTGATTACTCCTAAGAATATCCTGTTTTTTTAATTATCTTGAAAATATATCTTCTAGCGTTGGGTTGAAGATTGTAAAACATGTTTTATGGTGAAAAAATTATTATTAAATATTGATAATAATATTAACAAATGAAACAGTATTTTAATGTTATTCTTACATGTTGGTTGGACGAGTGATATGAAGTTATTTTTCAATAAAATATTTCTTTAAAGATGTATTTATGTAATCAAACATCACAACTAACTTATTTTTATAAAAGAAAAATAATAATTATCATCTTTAAAACATAGAAGAGAAAATAAAAAAACATTTGTTCCCAACAATGGTACCACAAAAAGTTGCATGAAATGATAAATATTTCTCCATTCTTACTATAATGACTGAAATTTGTATTTTTTGAAAGAATTGATTTTAATAGAGAGTGTTTATTGCTTAAAAATAATTTATTTTAAAAATAATTTAAATTTATTAAATTTTAATACGAATATTGAAAACTAAATAGAGAAAAACTTCTAAGTGTGCATCAAAGTTTTCATGAAATTTATCTAATTTTGGAAGATGAAAAGCAAACTGAAAATGCAGAGAAACCATTTATGGAAAAGAAGTGATGTAGATTAGTGTCACACATCAAATTTAAGTACACTATTCATTTTCCTTATATAATTTTTTATTTTTTTTAAAAGAAGAAGATAAATTGATTGAGCTTGATTGATTTCTTGAGATATTTTTTTTATTTTTAAATAAAATCAGTCGAGTCCACTTAGTTATACTAAAAATATTTTTTTGAAATATTTAGATAATTGATGTCGGTCAATTTTTTATTTCTTTTATTTTTGCCAAAAATTAACCGTTTGACTATGTGAAGTTCGCTTAAATGAAGTTTTATAATATTGGGATCAAACCAATCGAGTTGAATTCTTTTTTGATTTATATGAAAATTGATCGATTTTATGCG
Organism: Capsicum baccatum var. pendulum; assembly: GCA_030864225.1. Lineage (NCBI taxonomy): Eukaryota > Viridiplantae > Streptophyta > Magnoliopsida > Solanales > Solanaceae > Capsicum > Capsicum baccatum. The sequence goes on from CM061560.1 coordinate 21,921,239, forward strand.
TGTTTTTATTGTGTTTATTAAGGTCCACTATATTAGTTGGACCAAAGATGTTCCACTTTGGTAGACTCAACGAAATAAATATGCTTAAAATTATATTTAAGGGGTAAAAGTAGATTTACTCTCATAAATAAAGGATAATTTTGACTTAAAGTTGACACTTTTCAGATAAAAAATAGGATGAAGTTGTTGAAATAATCGTTAGTTTATGAATAGAGATGACAAATGGCGCAGTACGATTGCAAGCAAACCCATATAAATTCGTGAAAACTTCAACCCTCATCTCCAAGTGATGTAGACAAGCCTCATCGGGAAAACACTCATATAGAATTCGAGAAGAACGCATCTCAAAAATATAATATACACGACTTATTCAGATACAAACATCAACAAATGATTACATAACTTGAATTTGTTATGTATAAGACATACATAAACATTGTTTTCTATCGAGACTCTCCTTTTATTTTAGGGGATACTCCTATTAAAATTTCTTTAAAAAGAATTCAACGTACTAAAAATAGTTTTAATGCCATAAACTTATGATCTTAAATCTAAGATAACATTATTATGATCATAAAAATATACCTCTAAAGTTAAAATAACACAATAATAACAAAATGCCCAACATAATTTCATGCGATTAAATCTAAGAAAAATAGAACGTACACAGATTTTAAATAAAATACAACAAATTTGGGTACCTTTTATTTTAGATAGTTAGTGATGCATTAATATTTTACCTTTTTTTTTTCAAATGCTGAGTGATGCATGCTGCCTTCTTGTTGGGGTGGGGGGTGGGGGGTGGGGATGAACACACAATATGTCAATATACAATATTTGACATTACATGAGTATATCCAAATTGCAAGAGTGATACAAGAGTACAATGAACTACAGTTGTCAACTATATCATTTGTTTTAGTATAAACTACATAAATCCCTTAGTAAATGAAATTAATTACATAAAATTCCTTCAGTCTTTCTTTCTCCCGATTTTGAGAAAGATACTCATACATTTGGTCAACCCTCATACATTGTTGAAATGTATGATAAAGCTGATTAGGCTATATTTAAGGAAAGATAAATCTGATAATATCTATCTGTTCCTTAATTCACGCCATTAATTACTCAACATTTAGTGGTGTATTATTAAATATAGTAACTGAAATTTAAATTAAAAAAAATATGTAAACATCGCATTAAATTTTCTTCTTTGTTGAATTGCATTCAATGAAAAAAAAAATCTTCTACTACTTTCTTCAGTTCTCAAAAAAATCAATATGAACATAGAATAGTGTTGCTAATACATATTTTAGTAGAAATTGTAGTTGTCGTATTATAGTTGTTAAGTTTTGTTAAATTTTTTCTGATATGTATTGTATTATATTATACGTTGAATAAATATGGTAAATTTGATTGTTATAGATTTTAAAGAAGTTCGTTTTTAAATGTGTTACTGCGGTTGATCTAATTACTATTGTATTGGTTGTTCCTATACATTATAAAATGTGTAAAAATCTGGTATACTAATGTATAATGACTTCCTTTAATAAGTAGAGAGAGTTTTCTTTTCCTTATTTTGTTTATGGAAGATTTCAATATTAAGATTTAGACATGTTAGAGTTGCCTCACATTATTTGTCTCTCTGATGACTATGCCTTCCAGCTTGGTTCTTGGCAGTTGCCCAATTGTAGGAAAGTTGAGCACATTATGTGCCTATTGTGCAGTTACTGGTCACCAGTTTTTCTTGAAAGTGCAGCCTATTTCTCAAAGGCATTTTCTGTATGTTGGTGATATATATTTTCTCTATAACTGCTTGAGGCAGTACCTTTCTTGTACTGGAGATTAAAATCTTCTTTATCCTCATTCCTTCATATTTTGAATTCTTGAGGATTTGATTGTACATATAGACTTATGTATGATGAAATATTTTGATATGATATCTATATCATCGTACAATATTTTTGTGAGAAAAATTTCTTTTGTAGCTATCATTGTAACGTTTTATGCTATAGTAATATACATGTAGTGAAGCATTTGTATGGATCAAACAATTCAATGCTATAATATCTTCATACAATATAGTTTCATGTAGAAAGATACCAAGTTTTCGAACATTATTAAACATGCATGTGTAAACCTTATACAATTAATAATATAGTATTAATACATGTATAATGAAATCTTATACATAGAATCATACTGCCAAAGCAAATAAAAGATAACCTCATACAACAGTTTCACATGTATCTGTAAACCTTATGCAAGTAATAAATATAATCTAATATTGTTTCACATGTATACGAACACCTTATACAATTCACTATATAATCTTAACAACTGTATAATGAAATCTTATACATAAAATAGTGTTGTTAATACATATTTTAATGATAACTAAACCTTTGGCAAATGTGGTCATCCAGAATCATCAACCTCTTTCTTACTTGATGATTTTGGAGCTTTCTTGTTTGAACTTGAAACGACAACTTTCCTCAATTTTTTCATTGTTATTGAATCGTTTCGGTGCTTCGAACGGTTCTCTGCGAAATTGAATTTTTCATAATCAAAAGAACCAAGAACGAAACCATCAACAGGAATAACAATACGTGATCATTAAATGAAGAAGATTCAACTTAATTCATTTTTGATGAAATTCAGATAAACATATATTTTCGGATTCAGAGAAGCATATATTGGATTAAATTGCAGTTTCTTTTTTTTTTTTGAATTTTTAATGAAAATGGAGAAGATTTTATCGATTTTGGACGGAGAAAAGATAATTTTGGACGGAGTAAAGATAATTTTGGACGGAGAAAATGGAGAAGATTTTTTTTGGAGAGAGATTATTGTAGATCAAAATTTGTGAGTGTGGAAAGATAATAAGGAGGTTTAATGCAAATAGATAATTGGAGGGATAAGGTAGCAAGATTTTAGGAGGAAAATGTGGAGCTATTTGGGATGTATAAGAAGGAAGAGAGAGAAAGTAAAAAAGGAAGGGATTTAAGTAATTAATTTAAAATTTTGTAATTTATTTTCCAATACGAGATTCTATGTAATAAGGTAAAGTTACCTTGTCTATATATGTAATTTTCTGTTTATTTTATTATTAGATATTTAGCCCCGTGCCAGCACGGGCCCGACATATGTTATCCGCATTATCTTAATTTATGTAGTACAAATAATATTTGGAGTGTCAACCAAATTTTTATTAATATAATTTTTTAAATAATTAAAGTTGTTAATAATTGTGATTTATAGTACTTTTTACGTGATTTTCAAACAATTTATGTTACTCGCTTTGTCCCAATTTTAGAATTTAGACAGCCAAACAATTTTATACTGATGTATTTTTAAAAATATTTTAAGTTGTTAATCGTCGTGATTTATAGTATTTTTTAATGTAATTTCAAATAATTTATGTTACTTGCTTTATCGCAACTTATATGACACTATTAGAATTTCAAAAGTCAATTAGATTTTTTATTATATGTTTTATTAAATATTGTAAGATGTTAATAGTTATGACTTATAATTATTATTATTTTGCATAATTTTAAATATATAATATTTTACCAAAATAAAATAAATAAATTAAAATAAACAAAGCACTAAATTTTCAAAACATGTTAAATTCGAAAACATCATTTGAATCAACAAATTACTAAATTAAAACATTAAAACATGCAAACTATAAAATGTCAAAACTACCCCTGGATGTGACACAAATATAATTTAGATAGTCAATCATATTTTTAATATGTTTTTAGATATTTTAAATTGTTAGCTATTGTAATTTATAATACTTTTTATGTAATTTTTAAATAATATATGTTACTCTCCTTATCCAAATTTTTGTGGCATTGATAGTCAATTATATTCTTAAAATAATTTAAGTTTTTAATTATTATGATTTATAATACTTTTTATTTTATTTCAATTTAAGTGACATTGATATCATTTTGAGAGTCAATCAAATTTTATGATTGAAGCAGTGAAACGGATATATCCTAAATGACTTATAATACCTAATTAGAAGTGATATAGAAAAATTACTATAAAAAAACATTTGTGAAAAAAATTTAAATAAGTCTCATATAAGATGTCATATTAATTTAAAACATCAAGAATTAATTTATCATTTTATATCAATTAAATTTATTTTTTATTAAATATTATTAACTTTTTAATATCTAAATGACATATAATAATTAATTAGGGATGATAGAGTAGAATTATGGTTGAAACATCTGAAGCAGATATGTCATAAATATCTATTTTATTCTCTTTTTAATTAAATATTAGTATTAATTTTCTTATACGTAAATGACTTACAATACTTAATTAGGAGTGATGTAGTAAAATCATGAGCAAAAATATTTGTGATTTTTTTTTAAATAACTCTAATATAAGATGTCCTATTAATTTAAAACATCAACAATTAATTTATCATTTATGTCTATTTTATTATTTATTAAATATTATTAATTTTTTAATACCTAGATGAGTTATAATAATTAATTAGAGGTGATATTATAAAACTACGATTGAAACAGCTGAAACAAACATATCATAAATGTCTATTTTATTTTTTTTAATTATTTTTTTTAGATAAATAACTTAAAATAATTAATTAGGGATAATATAATAAAATCACGAATCAGGTGAAGAAACAAACATGTTAACGAAGAGATGTCTGCTTCTTTCACATTTATTAATAGTAGTAATATGTGTAAGCAATAAAATTTTATTAATTTGACCCATACGAAATTTGGATTATATTAAATTCAAAATATATTAGTACAAAATAAATATTTCGAATTAATATAATAGAATTAATTATTTAAGTCCAAATATGTATGGATTTAAATAAGGTCCAATATTTATTGGGTTAGTTCATTAATTTGGGCTACAAATAATGAGTTCACTTTACTGAACCCAAGATATGGTCATATTCCAGAGGCTCAAATAAACGTCACGTGTCAAATGACGTGGCATGTCAAGTCAAGTGAAGTAGCCAATAGGATCATGCCACATGTCAAAATGATGCAGCAGACCCATGAAATAAAAGCTCATAAAAAGGCATCACATCACTTAAATCTGATTGGTCAAAGGAAGTCAATATTTATTATGAATCTTCCTTTCCTACAACTATAAATTGGGGTCTCATAATTCAGAAAAGGGGACCCCTAAAATTCTAACAAGAAGCAAGAGAAAGCTCGTGGATCAAACGCCACAATTTCTTTACAAATCTCAAGCATTCAAATCAAGTTCATCAAGATTCAAGATCAACACCGCAATATTCAAGAACAAGCCCAAAAGCCCTTGAATTCAAGCACAAGTCAAGATCAAGTCCCTCAAATCAACAAATCAAGTTCAAATTCAAAATCAAGCTTTACGCCCTTTAATTTATATTTGAAAAGGCGAATCAGAGGATTTATAGAGATTGTAACACTCACATATTGAAATCAATAAATCAATTGTTGCAATATATTTTTCTTGTCTCGAATTATTTATTTTTTGGCTTCGAGAATTTTACTGTCCAACAAATTCTGGCACGCCCAGTGGGACCAAATCTGCCCTTTATCTCTTCTCTCATAAATCAAATATGCAAATTTGTAGCCGCAGAATCGTAAAGATGAAAGCGGTACTTCAAGACTCGTCTTTGAGTTTCATCAAGCCTACACTCCGACAAGCCTTGAAGCAGGGGGCATTTGTAGACATTAAAATTTTGGTTAGTATTCGTGGAGCTACTTTACCTTAAATCTAGCTTGTCGGCTACTTTACGTAAACCCTAAATTACGCCTATATAAAGAGGGCAAATATCCCTTTAAAAAAGTATCTGAAAAGTTCCAATAAATTCATGGGATATTCATAAAGAGATCAAAACCCTCTTCTTGATAATCAAATACATCAAGAAGATCTGAAAAGTTCTAATAAATTCATGGGATATTCATAAAGATCAAAACCCCTTCTTCTTGATAATCAAATGCTTCAAGAAGACAATAAATTCATGGGATATTCATAAAGATCAAAACCCCTCTTCTTGATAATCAAATACATCAAGAAGACAAACCCTCCTTTCATGGATATCAAATCTAAATGTTTCTACATTCGAGAAATACGCTAATAACGGTCCTCGAATTACGGAGAAATTCATATTCAAATCTTCCAACATTCGAGAAATAAGCTACTGACGGCCCTCGAATTAAGGAAAAAATCAAGAGAGAAGAATCAAGGAAGGAACAGATTTGTACTCACACCGTTTATCAATAAAGTTGTTGTTTCTTCGTATTTTTATTTGTGGTTGAAATTAATTTTTCATGAATTAAATTATGTTGAAAATAATATGATCAAATAAATCCTCCATAGTTCATGGTTTTCTCAAAAGAAAGAATACCAAAAACACTTAGTGCATTTTCTTCAACGAAATGGTCAAAAGGAAGAAGGGAAGCCTCAGAGTAACCGGTAAAGTTACTTTCATGTTATCGAAAGGTCACGGGTTCAAGTCTTGGAAACAACCTCTAGCATAAATGTAAGGTAAGGTTGCATACAATAGGTCCATGTGGTCGGGCACTTTGCACATAACAGGAGCTTTACTGAAACGGCGACAACCGTTACTCACTTTGGAACTCGACTTATCCTGATTCGCCATGCGAGTCCACCTCAATCTTTTATGATATATTTGTGGTATTTTCACATGGAAATATGTACAAGATCACATGTTTTTTTACCGAAGTCCAAATTACAGCAGCATTTGTATTGTCTCCTTTAGAATTAACAATATTTTCACACAAAGAAAGATGTGTGTAGAAATTAGTAAATAAAACTAGGACAGCTATTGGACATTTTACTTTATTTCATGTTAAGTTTTCTATAAAAGTTGCAACGAATATAGATCAAAGTCTCTTTTTCTTTCAAACACAAAAACAATATTTAATCGAAAAAATAAATAAATTAAAAGCTCATATGGCAAATTAGATATATTAGGGTCAAAATGGTTGACTACGTGAACTTTCAGCGGTAAAATCACATCCATCCCACATCATAACTTTGAAATCGACTACAAAAAGTCTCGTTCCATACTTCTTTCTTTTTTTTAGTTTCTCATCCGGTGTCTGGTGCCCGCATTAGAGCCCGACTAATTCAGATTGCGCATTGCAGGGCCCATTAAGGTGGCAACGCTCCCAAAAGAGTTTTCTCCATATCCAGGGTCAAACTCTCGACCTCTGGTTAAGCTTGAAGCAACCCCATTCACTGCACCACAGCCCACGTTGGTGTTCCATACTTCTTTCAACAACAGTTAAGTAATGTAAAAGGGTTACCTTGTAGAAACAAAAGTTATTACAAAATAGAATCTAAATTCACTTATGCATGGTATGTGACAAGTGAGGCATGTTCTAGTGGTTCAACACCTCCAGCATCAACCGTCACACCGAAGGGCTAGTAGGAACACCATTGATCCTCTTGATCGGGTAGGGTGAAAAAAATACTTATACGTATCAACACTTGTTCTTTCTCTCCATTCACTTCAACTTTCAAAGATTTGAGTTCAGAAGATCAAGAAGGATTGTAACATGGAACCTTATTATCGTCAAAGATAACTTCTGCTTGAGGTGATGCACGCCAAATATTCGCAAGCTCATCAAGTATTTTTTCTTGTCAATGTATATCTTCAATCCAGGATTCGATTAGCATTCTCTTCGAATCGCACAAGCCGAGCTCCTCAAGAAGAGGGACATTCACTAAAGAAATAGATTGTATACTTCTTGTATAGTCTAAGAATCTCAGTTTGGAGAGAACTAATTTGAATGTGATCAGATATATATATGACCAGCGCCAAACGCTCGAGCAACATGTCAAATCCTTTGAAGTATTAGACATTTTTGGAGAGTCAGATGCTTCATCTGCAAACATATGAAAAACGTAAGAGGCAATTTGTACAGGTGATCCGTTGTTAAGAATAAGATGGCGAACACCATATTCAGAAAGGAAATACATCAAGTTACCAATCTTGGGACAATTTTCCAAATAAGGAGGGTCGAGGGTAAACTTAGCAACTGGTCCGCGAGAAGGGTCAAAATGTGGTACATAACAACTGCCAATCTTGCTGTAGGGTATTCTTTATCCCTTTCTGTTTCCCAAAGATTTTGATCAAGGGTCAAATGCCGGAGTCTGCACCAGTTATGCTTGTCAGGACAGCATCTTCTAAAGGCAAACATGTCATAATGGCATCGATATATATAACATCCTCAGGAAGGTTGCTGAGTACATCGGGACAATGATGCTTTTTGCTCGTAGGAGGCATCATATAACAATAATCACCAAAAGAATCTGAAGAAAGTAGAAAAAGAAAATACAAAGATAACTAACTACACCACAATTGCAAGATGAAAAGGAAGGATGCATGATCTGCATTCTTTACTGCAAGAACACCAAAACTTATGCAACTTATTATAACCGATGAAATGAAACTTATGATACAGAAACCTTTACTTCGAACAAAGTTATGAAATGAGATTGATGATTGCCACAGAACAAGAAAAACTTCCCAGTAACAGGTCATTATAACTGATGCAATTATCATGCATAGCTATTTCGAGATTTTGGCTAGATATATGACATCAAACTGGCGCGGCCTAAATAACATGAGAGGCTTTAAGCCCACAACTCTCAAATATATGAAGACATTTTTTGGTTTATCGACTTTTTAAGGACAATTTTGACATACTTACATGTAGCAACTAAAGGAGTTGAAGGTTCTTCTGTCGTTCCTTCTGTCCACCATATCTCATATATCAAGTGAACTGCGCGCATTTGCAATCAAAAGGAAAAAACAAAAGAACATATACCAGAATAGAATGGTTTTACGCTTCTAATAAACTTCACAACTCATATCGATAGCCATCATGAACAAAGATTTGTCAAATATTTGATGATTTTCGCTCGACCACACAAATCTTAGTACTGCTTCAGCTAGATTCGACATCAAACTAGCAAGCTTACTACTAAATTCTGTAAAGCCTAATTACAATAACAGCAACAAAACCAGTGAAATACCACATATGTGGGGTCTAGGGATGGTAGAGTGTACACATTTCTGAAAAACCTTCAGCTCAAGTGATGTATATCCAAGTAGTTTTGAAAGAGAAGAATACATAAGCAAGCAAGACATAGCAAATGAAAAGGAAAACATTATATAACATTTAGAAAGAAAAAAAAAAGATTTTAATAGCAGCAAAATAATGTGATGACCGAAGCACAAGATACAACAAAGCATAAAAAAAATTGAGGGTAAGAAACTACGAGAATACCGCTAATACTACTAGAATGAAAGGGGAAACAGGTACAGTCTACCAAGCTACAACCACCAAGTCTATCCCACAGGAGAGCACGACAACGCTTAACTAGCTGCTAACCTTCTACTCTAATTTGCGACCTCTACATCCTTCTATCTAAGGTTATTAGCACTTCCTCTGCACTACTATTACTCATGATAGATAGGGGATGCCTGGAGCAGCGTTAAAATTGTCTCCATGTGACCTATGGCAAATATAAGATTTAAACGATATTGAATTCAACCTTTAAGATAGGCGGCCTACATCCCACCCCTTTAGGGTGGAGTTCTTCCCCATAGTCACGTGAATGCGAGATACTTTGCGCCATAAAATCGATAATCTTATGAAAAGACATAATGTGATATTTGTATATAGTATAGACAATAGTTTATACATGCCATTATTATCTCAAGTCTCAGTGACCCTTTATTTACAAGTATGAAACATATAATCAACTCAATCACATTTACAGATTCAATGAATACTTCATTCTTAAAATAAAAAACAAGACCAACACAATCAGAGTTTGTAAAGAAAAAATATCAACACGCACCCAAAGGTGTGACCCGGTGGTCAATGAAATGGATTGATAACCTGAGTTTTCTGGTTCGAATCCCAGTGCAGACACTAAACTTGGTGGATAGAATTACTTGATATCTGTTGCTAGTGGAAGTTGACAGACACTGGCGTTGGTGGATAGATTTACTTGATATCTATTGCTAATGGGAGGTGACAGATATCCCGTAGATTTAGTCAGGTGCACATAAGCTGACCCGGACACAATCTTTTGGCGGCAAATTAGGGATTCAAATAGGGATTGAAAATTAGGGATTTATTTGGCGGTAAAACATAAGGCCGCTCGCTTTGATTCAAATACTATTTTATCCTGCTTCGCTCACCGTTCCTCGTGCTTAAAGTTGTCTCCACCATTTCTAATGCATAAAATTGTCTCCACGTGACCTATAGATAAGGGCATATTCAAAGTTTAAACTCTATTGAATTCAACCTTTAAGATTCTTAGCATTGTATCTGACATATTTCGAACTATTGTTAGGTAGCATCCAAGGGTGTGACCTAGTAGTTCAATGAAGTGGATTGAGCACCATGTGGTCTTACTTTCAATTCCAAACAAAGACAAAACACTAGATGATTTCAATGTTTTGATTGTTACTTAAATTTTATTATATCGTACCGTTAAAATCATTGTTAGGTAGCACCCAAGGGTGTGGCTTAGTGATTCAATGAAGTGGATTGAGCACCATGTCGTCTTACGTTCAATTCCAAACAGAGACAAACACTAAGTGATTTCAATATTTGTTTTAATTGTTACTTAAATTTTATTACATCGTATCGTTAAAATCATTGTTAGGTAGCACCCAAGGGTGTGGCCTAATGGTTCATGGTGGCCTGGTGATTCAATAAAGTGGATTGAGCACCTATGGTCAATGGCGGAGCCAGAGCCGACGAAGGGTGGTCATATGAGCACCCTTCGTCGGAAATTTTTTTCGAGTATATAGGTTAAAAATAGATATTTATGGTTATATACATGTGCATTTCTGGGTTCGAACCTTGGCAAGTGCAGCAGGTGCTTTATTTTCTTTTTTTTTAAACAATTCTTTGCCCAAGAAAAAATATGAACACCCTTAACCAAAAGTTTGGCTCCGCCACTGCATGTTGTCTTATGTTCAATTTCAAACAGAGACGAACACTAGATAATTTCTTCCCATATGTTGATGGACAAAGATACATTATACCCGTTGCTGGTGGATAGAGAAATCTCACACCCGTTGTTGATGAGAGAAGGCACGTATACCGAATTAGTTTAGGTATGTGTAAAATGGACACCACGATTATTAAGGAAAAACCATTGCTAGATAACAGTGAAAAGTCCCATTTTATGTAATGATCGACTTGGTGCGATCACATTGTTATCCTTTCTTTTCTCGTAGGTTTATCCATCAAGTTGTTGATTACTCAGCACAAGTTGGAAACAAGGAGGCTCGATAAACTGATATGTACTGCGAAGAGCATATCACTGCCTCTTAAATCCAATTTACGTATGGACAATTTCCCAATAAAAGTTGGATTCATTCAAAAAATATTATTTTGATGCAACTTTCGTTTTAGCCAGTGTATGCACCTTACCTCTACCTATGTGGGGTAGAGAAGAGTTCCCAATATTTTTGTAAGCAAAATAATATAAAGTGACACAACATCAAACCACTATAACCACTTTATACTAACCAATTGACATGCTTTTCTACTACAGTTTCTTGTTCAAAGAAGAATAATCAGGCACATAAGATCAGATGAACAACATTAATCCATATGGTTTCAAACAAAGCAAGATAATATGTGGTTACACAAGACTCTCTTTAACTCCCTTGGTGAGAGTGCTACTTGAAAAATAAGCATATATACCGCACCATCCTCGTAAAGATATGCGTGTAATATATAACGCTTGCAGTAATGTATAGGCGACGAAACAATGGTTCCCAAGGCAACAGAGGTGGGAGTTGAGGATCTCAACTTCCAGAAAATCTGGCTTTCAACATGTTTGCCTTTTTTCACTTGATTGCAGTTTGCAGCCAGTAAGGAGCTTTAGGTACAAGCAACTTCAATTGGCACCTTACCGCATGTTTACAGGCCCAGTATTTGCTGCTTTCCGGAAGACTCTTACTACTGGCATCCCATCACCTTCACCGTTCTGGACCCTCCATGACCTGTCTTTCTTTCTCTGTGTTTTCTTATGTTGCTTATGGGGTACAGTTGAGGGCTTCTTTTTACGAGATGCCTCATTCTTAGCAAGTCCATTGGCCATATCAAACGTACTCAAATCACTCAGAACATGATCGAGACGTGCATTTTCGTCTTCATCCTCCTCCTCCTCATCATTAGAGGAATCAGAACCAGACATTCTAGGTCCATCAACATCCTCTGTAACTTCTTCGTCCTCTTCACTAGCTTCATCGTCTAATTCTCCTGGAGGCATTTCAAAGTGTGGCAGCTTACCATCAACATAATCCTTCAACATCTGACGTGCTGCTCTTGTTTCATCAGGCAATCCGCTAGAAGCAACATAACCACGAGAGGCACAGTATGCTCTTAAAAGTTCTGCAGCAGTAGGTGCGCGAGACTGTGGCTCATATGGTTTTGGTTTCGGCAGAGATATGTTGTAGACATCCTCGATAACTTTTCTAGGGACTCGATTTGCCACCACCTGTACAGCCTCTCGATGCTCAGTGATCCGGTCAATTGGCAAAACACCACATGCAATCATCTCATATCTCGAACTTGTGAATGATGGAAACACTAAACCAGGGCAATCACACAGAGTAAGTTTAGGAGAAATCACGAGTGTTTGGAAATGCTTCGTCTTCCCGGGAGTAGATGTCACACCAGCTCGTTTTTCCCCTACCAAAGCATTAATGGTCGAGCTTTTCCCAACATTAGGATACCCCACAAACCCCACCATCACACTTCTACATTGATCATCTGCTGCCAAGTTGTCATCATCATGGGAAGCTGGCCTATTCCTAGTCAAAACTATCTCCTCTGCTGCAGACTGTAAACGGGCCAATAGCTCCTCCCTGCCTAATATTTTCGTATCAGCATCACCTGCCTCTTGAGAGCTCGTTGGTACTTGTGAAGCACTGGGAGAAGCAGAGGCAGCTTTAGCTGACCAGAACAGAAAAAGAATCCCTTGCTTTTGGAAGTATTCAGCCCATTTCTTTCTGCAGATAAAGCAAGAACCATAAAACTGCACATCCAAAAATAAGAAATCTGATTGGAAACAGCAACTATATTATCAGCATACTGACCTGATACAAATGGGTAAAAGATCTGCTTTGTTAACAAGAAGCATTGTTTTTTTGTGTTGATCTACTTCTAGTGCATAAGCCTGCAATTTGCCCCCGCCAATGCAATAACTTTATCACAACTTGTACGAAACAGATACAGGTAAAATAAGAGAGGCATCACAAATATCAAGGTTTTAGTATTATGTATGAAACCATTAACAACTTTTTTTTAAACTTCATTCAGACCAACAACAACACCAACATACCCAGTGTAATAAGCACAACCAAAGTCTAACGTTTAATAACTATTTGATTTACTTTCTTCTTTACAAATAAGAACATCCAATTTGGACCTAACCTTTTGTCAGATATGGTTCCCATCCAGTTCATATGATGTCTTTCTAGGGAGCTAGAGGAAATGCATCTCAAGAACATCAATTAGTAGGATCGGATAAAATTTGAAAATGGAAAGACTTGTGCAAGTTATACGTTTCGTCACCACTTTGTGGAAAATCGTTAGGTATGAATAAGTTAGATACCTGTGACTCTATTGGTGAAATAAAGCTGGGAAATGCCCTAGCTTTGAGTGCGGTTTGAACTAATGATAAGCGTATTCGGAAATAACTAGACCTTACCCCTCGTGGAGGTAAAGAGACTGTTTTCAGAAGACTCTCGGCTCGAGAAACGCATATCAAATCAATTTGAAAAAAAGCAAATACAAAGGTCAAAAGGACATAGCAATAATAGGGAAAGCATTACATAGCATACAGAAAAATAATTCAACAGTAGCGCATTAAAAGAATGCACAGCCACATGTAATGGTATGATAAAGATATCAACCGCATATCTGAACAGTCGCATATCTGAACAGTCTTTCAATTGCAGTCACAAACTGTGAATAACCAAGCAAACAAACAGAAAATATATCATAGTGGTTCTAACACTCAAAGGTAGTAGTTCAATTTATGCGAAGAATTGAAATACTTACCTCAAGATCAGGACAGCGATAAAAAAGTGGGTCTCGTGCATCAACAACCATTACAAGCTGAGTGCGAAGAATCAGTAAAATAAATCAGCAATACTAATTTTGATGAAGTAATTAATTTCATTAATGAAGGGGAAAAAATTAGCAATATTCCAAAGAGATTAAAAAACTACGTCCATAGAAAGAGGGAACCATCCAATTCAGAGAGAGTAATTCAAAAGGGGAAACCATCCAATCCATAACAATCAAGTAGCAAATTAAAATCCAGTGTTTTTTTCTCAATTAAACTGGTACATCACTTGCTTAAATCATACTACATAATAAAATGGCGGAATATCATTAGTAGGAAAGATCAAAGAAGTAAATCCTATCGACAAATTATTGTTGAAGAGCCCAGAAAGGACAGGTTTAAGTGAAGGGGCCTGCAGTCATGTTTTCAAGCTCTTTGCCTACACAAACTTCTTTTGCAAGTCAAAAATGTTCAACAAAGCGAACAGGCATACTTGATGCTGGAATTTTCAATAGTCATTATTGCTGATAATGTCCAATAGTTGGGAAACAGTGGACGCTTTTGAAGTTCAGAGTATCATTATTGCCTACTTAATCCAAAAGATACAATCAATCAATAGAACTGTTGGTACTCGTTGATGAAATTTTAACTTTTCACTAAAAAATCAGTGAACTAATACTGTGGGAATCCAGAAATTAGTGGGGGGCAAATATACACGAGGAAACTGTGATAAAAAAGAATGAAAGCAACGTATGGCTAAGAAGGATAATTGACTATTCAGATTGAAGCACCTATAGAATTCAACATTGAGTTTAAAGGTCCTCGCAATTTTCATCGCTCAGACATTTGCGGACCAATTACTAGGTCAGATTAAACAACGTTGACAGAGACAATTTGTCATAGGGAAAGTATCTTTAACACAAGGCTAGAAATGCTATTACATTGAGATTACCAAGCACTTTCAGGCTTCTTCACCAGAAATCTAACTTTAGTTTCATATGTTTAATAACAAAGCAACCTTAAATTTGGAGAAAAGTTTCTCTCAGTGTTCTCGTCTGCACAATTAGATCAAATAAACTACACGAGGATTAAGCATTAGATGGAACCAGTAGATTACCAGGTTCTAACTGTTAAACTACCAATAGAACATTTATCCTCTAAGGAATAAGATCATAAAGGTATAGATGACCAAAATCTCACCAGATCACTGCGCTCAACCACTCTCCAAAGCTGTCTCCAGATATCCAGGTTCTTTTCAAAAGGGGTGAGAACAAGTTTCTCGTTCTCCTCAAGCCTATATAAATTAAGATCTGTTAGAGCAAAAAAAAGTACAAAAATAAAATTCACATGCTAAGCAGTAGTCCAACAAAAGATGAAAGCCGATTTGAAATGCTCAATGTACTACTGAAACATTTTCTGGTCGTAACTACATCACAGATCACACATACTTCACTATAACGAGATGGAATTGGCTGTACATGATGCAAACAAACTACGCCTTTTAAGTGCACATGAAAATAATGGTTGACGAACAAACTGGGAGGAAGATACAAATACTCTGAATGTAAACCAGGCAATTTCCTAGCTTATTTTTGTTTTTCTTACATAATAACCCATATAACAAACATTTTATTTTTGAAACTAGTAACTTTCCATATAACCAACATTTACCTTCACCATAAAAAAAAGATCCATAGTAACTAACAACTAACATTGAATATAAGCAGTTTCCATATGAGAATAACGCAACATATATTAAACATTCATCTTAAATTTATAACGCTCAAAGTCCTTGCCCCTCCCCTAAAAGAGAGTAAAGCAAGAATATCAATAAACATGCATAGAACTGACCTTGCAAGATTCCGGCGCCAAGCTAGAAAAGCTTGTCTTTCATTGGCATCAAGCTCTTCTACTGACATTCTAGTATTCCACGGTGGCCTGAAAAAGAACTACTTCAGAACCTTTGACCAGGATACTACATAGAGCACCAGATTTTTTTTAAAAGAGAGAGAGATAGACCGGGGGGGACGACAAATACCTGCGTGGAACACGAAGGCTACTAGCATGTAAATCCTCCTCTTTCTTCTGTAGCTCCTTTCTTTCTTCAGGTGTCAGATCACTAGTACTAGACCCAGAGTCCCTATTACAACAAAGTCAGACACAACCAGCAGCACTGTAAAAGGTATGTAATCTTTCCGTTGGATAGGACACTAATACATAGAGTTGCGAAATAAGCAAAAGCAACGGAAAAACATTAGCAAAAAGGCCAGGTTAAAGATGAGAAGTGAAATAGCACACAAACAGTTTCTCACAGATGAAACCATTTGTTTTTGGATCTCCATGTAGCATACTCCATGGAAACGTTAACACAACTGAGAATACTGAGACTGAGGAGAAGATCATCCAAATGACCAACTTTTACAGGGTTGACCATGACACATAATTAGAAACTTTATCATTTACATTAGTTTCAACTTCAAAACAGCACCGCCATTCCAGAGACCACAATAGTTTTGCTCATGCAGTGTTGACTGATTACAAGAGTTCAGGCAAAATGAACAAAGATACGCAACCCTGAAATAAAACAAGAAGGGGAAACCCTATATCACAACAACTTTTGACTGAGATATGTTTCACTTCCGATTCCCTGAATATGTAAGACTGCGGATTTCCTCTGATGTCCATATCAAATGTGTTACTGCTCAACTTCCTTACAAATTCACAACTTCCTCTACACCAATCAAGGCATTCCTCAAGGTTTTTACATAAGTGGATCTCTCACTTAGAGTTAAAACACAGTCGCATATATTAATGGATACTTCCTTCTGGATCAATGAACCTCTACGATTCTGGTTATCTACCTACATGATGCCCTTCAGGTCCTTGAGATTCCTTCACAACTAGTTTACTACAGTTCATTAGCTATAGAAGCCTTCAGACAAGAAACTTTTGAACTGGAGAATCCGGAAATCGTATGGCTTCAAATTTAGGTACAAACATCTGTGGTGTAATGAACCAATGACTATGCAAGAATAACAGGATAGCCCCCTCAAGTGAGTCCTTGAAAAACTTACAAGACTAAGAGACGGGAAAAGAATCCACTACCTGCTGTCATCAGTAATGAGGGAAGAATATCATGCATAGGTAACTCGAAAGGACTAGAATTCAAAACTCATACACATAAAATTTTGAATTTGTTGATGGACGCATGTAAGTTCACAGAAAGTAATATCTAGTATAATTACAAATATATAAAAGGAACACGAAAAATAGACTCCCTCCTCCTCCTCCTTCAATATAGTTATTGGCCATAAAAATGAGAGTTATTTTCTGAGGTTATTGGCCATAAAAATGAGAGTTATTTCCTGAGGTTGGACATCTTTTACCTCCTCCTCCTCCTTCTCCTCCTTCTTCTTCTTCTTAGATATAGTTATTGGCCATAAAAATGAGAGTTATTTTCTGAGGTTGGACATCTTTTAATTGTAGCTTTATTTTTTAACTAATAATATTTTCTCTTTTAATTTATCTGAAAAATTGTAGTCATTGCTACTCGCCTACATATGATATTTTATCTCCAAAATTTCAACTACTGAGTTTGAGGCCAGTGTATGCCCATTCCTAGTTATTGGGCGAACACATTAAGTACTTAATACAAACAATGTCTTTCCCATTTATTTATATAATGCATCACTTACAAAATATTATCATTTATTCATTACATCACACTGGAGTTTCACATATAGAGAGTTTTCGAACTTCAGCACGTTGTGTGGAGTTTCAAATGTAAAAGTTCAAACTCCATCATACCGTGTTGAAGTTTCACACGCAAGAAGAATTTTTGAACTCCAACCTAATATGTTGAATTTTATCTATCCCAGCGTTAACAAAGGCGCGCTTAAGCCCTGAAGCGAGGCTCAAAACGTTTTGAGTGCTTCGCCTTGCTTAATATGCACTTCAGCGTCGTCACCAAGGTTCGAAGGCATACTTTTCATTTCCAATGAGCCTTTTCTGAAGAGGCAACACTAAACAATTGATATTTCACTTCATTGCATTTTTTTTTTCAATTTCTTTGTTCATATATTTGTCATTCGTGCTTAGAATCATTAGTTTAGGATTAAACATATATATTTGTATCTTTTCTCCCTTTGTGCCTTTTTTCATTTAAGCCACGCTTGATTTGCGCTTAAAGCTTTCCCTTGGAGCTGTTTTTCGCTTTTTGCTTTTGATAACACTGGTCTATCAGAAATTTAGTGTTTTTAGTGCTATACGGTGCAATATCACATTTTTATTAAGAGAAAAAAGTCAAATAGCCAGTAAAACCAAGGAAATTAATCTCGCTGAAAGCCAGAACTCGGACGATAATGATTGCCTTCAAGTTTTAACTGACCTTTGAGATTACACATGCCTAGAGCACATATACAAAACATGTCAACTAAGTTGGACATAACAATTGGTTCCTGTTTCAAACATGAAAAAAATGTAATCTTTGAACAACATGCAAGAGCAATATGTGTCGTTAAGAGAATTCATGCTTTGTGAAGGCAAATAATTCCCAGTATTCACTCTCTTGATCATAACCATACAAAAATCCTTCTCGTGAGATCATCCACAGGCATTCCGATCGACACCGTTGAAAGTCCCTATCGTCGTCGTAGGCGTCAAAATGGTACCAAATGGAACTATCACTCTCCCATTGAACCTCGCAATAAAATAGAGTAGTGCCCCAGAAATTAATTCTAAAACTCCAATTAACTTCATCACCAACTTCCACTATTGATTGTCCTAAGTCATTGTCACGAGATTGACAATGGATAGTCATTGGAAATCCATCTGGAAGCCTATTTATAACATGTACATGAACTCTTCTTGCTAAAGAACATGATCCAAAAATAAGCATATAAAGAAGAAAAACGAGAAAAAGAAAGTAAAAATTGCACTTGAAAGTTCTCATTTTGATTTTAAAAGTTTGGATATTATAATTAGCTTCATTGCTTCTGGATATTATATAGATATATAAAAAAAAAAAATCTTTAATTGAGGTTTTCGGGGTGGTGATTTTAGATTGTCCAAATCAAGAATGTGCTCAACTAATAATTTTAGATCAGCCATACAAAGAATGTGATTATTTAGCTACCCATCTTTAATGTTGATTAAATTTGTTTGTTAATGAAAATTAATTGCTATTTTTCAGCAGGCAACAAACAGTGTGATTCTGGCTAATGTGTAACACATACGGGTCCCACTTTGTGGGAATACACTGGGTTTGTTGTTGTTGTTGTTGTTGTGTAACACATAGGGGTAGTTTGGTAAAATATATTAGTCATGGTATGTATTAGTTAATGCATTGTTTAGTAGGATTTTTAGCCTATGTATAAGAAATACATGTATCATGCATACACACTGTTGAGTATTATACGGTATAAACAATTAATACATAGCAAACCATGATACTAGCAATACATCAATAAGCATGGGTAGGGACAGAACTGTCTTTAAATACATCAAATCAAACCAACTACTCCCTCCGTTTCATTTTACTTGACCCCTATACTAAAGATGGTTGTTTCAATTTACTAGTCCAATTAATGAAATCAAGAGAATTTTGTTATACTTTTCCCTTTGTACCCTTAGTACTAAATAACTACTCCTTGTCTCCCTCAGTTCCATTTTAGTTGTCCGCTTACTAAAAATAGTTGTCCCATATTAGTTATCCACCTTACTAAAATTAGTTGTCACATATTAGTTGTCTACCTTACTAAATCAAGAGAGAATTAATTAAATTTTTCCCATATTAACCTTACAATAAATTTCTTTTTGAAAGCGTGAACACTTGTTTGTAAAGTCCCAAAAAAGTTTCTTAAGGAGTGGATTAGTAAACCACCTTCTCATTTATGATTTCTTAATATATGTGTAAAAGGAAAAGTGGACAACTAAAATGGGACGGAGGGGGCACATAAAGTAATAATAGTCAAATTTAGAGTTCCAAAATATGGGTTAGTTTCGTAAATACATCTCTAATTAAGACTTTCTTAACGGGTGTGCCAAGTCAGCTTGGACGAAGTAAAATGAAACTAAGAGAGTAGTGAATAGTAAATAGCCCCGCATAGTTAATTTCAACCTTACTAATATCGGCATTACAAGTACACCCTATTCAGTACTTTCTCTTATACACTACCAAACAACCCGTGCATAATTTATGCATACTAGCTAGAAAAAGCACCAAAAAAGATTTAATACGTCAAATTAAACCAAATAATGGATGGGAAATAGCCCCGAATATCTAATTACATCATAATTTATCTCGAAATTACTAATACACTCTATTCAGTACTTCTCTAATACACTCAAACAAATGGCTCATGTATAATCTATGTATACACGCTAAAAAAAGTACCAAAAAAGAAAATTTAATTGAAATGAAACTTGCAAATTAACAAGAAGATTGACGGGAGGATTAAGGTCAGCCTAAAGGCGATGAGCTTCATCATTTAGCTCAATAACAGATTCTAGAACCTTCTTATTCTGCTTCCATAAAATCAACCTTTCTCTTTCGATTGCTGAATCATTTGATCACGGTGCTTCACCAATGCCCTACCTAACCACGACATTTTCTCTCCTTTCCCCATAACTCCTCATAACTAATCTCACCATTACTGATACCAACATTACATACTCTATTTAGTACTATAATAAAGAAAACTTAGAGATTAAGGAGAAGATTAACGGGAGGAATAAGGTCAGCATAAAGTCGGTGAGCTTCATCAGTTTGTGCAATCACAGCTTCTAAATCAGTAACAGATTCCAGAACCTTCTTATTCTGCTTCACGTAAAATCAAACTTTCTCTTTCAATGGTTGAATCATTTGATTATGGCGATTCCGCAGTGCCCTACCAAACAGCGTCATTTTCTCTCCTTTCCCCATTACTTTATATATATATATATATTTATTTATTTATTTATTTTTCCGACTTTCTCATAACTAATCTCGACATTACTAATACCAGCGTTACATAAACTCTATTCAGTACTATAATCTATGTATACCAGCTAGAAAAAGTACCAAAATAGAAAATTTAATTGAAAGCAAAACTTACAAATTAACAAGCAAATTAACTGGAGGATTAAGGTCAGCGTAGAGACGGTGAGCTTCATCAGTTTGTTCAATAACAGCTTCTAAATCAGTAACTTCAGTTACAGATTCTAGAACCTTCTTATTCTGCTTCCCGTAAAATCGACCTTTCTCTTTAGACTGTTGAATCATTTGGTTATGGTGCTTCACCAGTGCCCGCCCCAACGACGACGATGACGTTTTGTCACCTTTACCCATTCTTTCGGTGCACTGAAGCTTCCGCTATGCGTAGGGTTAATCAGAAAAATTGAAGAAGAATTTATTGGGAATTTTTGGGGTCGCCGGAGTAGGTGGTTGATGTCGGCGGCGGAGGGAGGCGGCGGCGGTGGCGGCGTTTATCTTTTTTAAAAAAAAAATGATAAAATGTAGTAAAATTTTTGGGTTATATAATAAGGTTAAATATTTAAGATAGGTCCTTCAATTAAGTGTTGATTATAAGTTAGGTACATTATTGTTTTGTATTTGTTATTTGAGTACTAGTATTATTTGATTTTGATGAGTGTGTGTTTTATGTACTTTGTCCGTAAAATTAAAGCATAACGCAGAAGAGTGCTCTTTAACTTGGTCGAATTTGTATTATGCGTTTTAATTTTGTGTGTGTACGAACAGATATTTAAACTATCAAAAAGTTGAATAAGTAGTCAAATATGTTCTACGTGACAATTGCAGGGCGGCTCTACCCTTTTGCGAAAAAGGCAACCGCCTTAGGCCTTCAAATTTGACAGGGGCGGATGCACAGTTTTACGTGTGGATTTCCGGGAACCCATAACTTTCATACAGTTCTTGAATTTATATTGAAAAAACTAGTAAATATATAAGAATTATAAGTTGGGAACCACAAACAAAGTGTATTTTTTGTCTAGTGGTAAAAATTATAAGTTAGAAACTCACAACATTTAAATTCTAGATCCGCCTCTGAAATTTGAGGAGCCTCAATTTTTCTGTAGCAATAATAGGTTATAGATTTTTTTTAAAAATATCAAATGTAATTTGTAGAAAAAATTATTAAAAGTTTGATATATTTAGAGTACTGTGTAAATATTAAATGCATTGACTCTATTATTAATTAAAAAGGTATTACAAGAAGAAAATGATTATATAATTTTAAAACTAAGCTTTATAAAGAAAACTAATTTTTCTTAAATACTTGATTTCTCCGTTTGACTTTTTCCTTAGGCCACTAATATGGTTAAGCCGTACCTGGACAATTGAGGTGAGAATTTAGACACAAGCATCTTCAAGCTTATAGAGCGAACAAATTATGTATGTCTTTTCCATTTACTTATATAATGCATTGTTTATTAGAATAGTACTTACTATGTTTGGTGAATAAGAATAGTACTAGTATTATTTATTCATTACATTATATTGGAGTTTTACATATGAGGAATTTTCGAATTTTAATACATTGTGTAGAGCTTTTTGTGTTTAAGTTTGAAACTTTCTTATACTATATTAAAATTTCATATACAAGTTATTTTTTTGAAATATAGTATAATATGTTAAAAATTTTATATTTTTATGTTAGGAATATATTTATCCATTTCTTTTTCATCGTAAAATAAGCTCAAATTTGAATAATTCTAAAATTATGGTGAAATTTCAAGTAAAAGTGGTCATTTATCAATTTCACATCACATTCTGTTGCATGTCAAATTGTCAATTGCCGAACATATCTTTTATGATATTGGAGTAGTGATACTTCTCTCTTGAAATGAGAAATTATCAAACACACTATTTTATGATAAAATCTTATAAACTAAAAAGGACAAAATATAAAATTGAAAAAAAGGCAACATATTAAGATAAATTGAAAGAATAAATAACTCTCTCTTAACATAGTTCAAATAGTCTGTAAAAAAAAAAAAGAAATTAATCACATTGAATACGAGAACTAGGATAGCTATGATTATCTTTAAATTTTGAATTGACCTTTGAGATTCACACACGATCAAAAGCATATATACAAAACGTGCAAGCCAAGTCGGCCACGACAACCGGTTCCTATTAACTCCAAACACGACGAATCTATAATCTCGAGACGTGAATCGTTAACAAAATTCACACACTGTTGAGGAAGGGCAACATTTCCCAAGAATCAGTCTCTTGATTATAACCATACAACATTTCTTCTTGAGTAATCACCCACCAACATTCTGTTCTACAACGTCTATAATCCCTAGTAGCATCATATGCATTAAAATGATACCAAATAAAACCATTACCATCCCATTGAACATCACAAAAAAACAAAGTAGTACCCCAATAATTAACTCTAAAACTCCAATCAACTTCTTCACCAACTTCCAATATTGATTGTCCTAAGTCTGTTTCATGTGATTGACAATGTAATGTCATTGTCATTCCATCTGGTAGCCTATTTATAACATGTACTTGAACTATTTGTAATGGTGCACATGATCCAAATATGAGTATATAAGGAAGAATAAGAAGAAAAAGAATGCAAAATTTGCACTTATTGAAAGTTTTCATTTTGATTTTAAAAGGTAGAGTTTTGTGTAACATTATATATATACAAAAAGATATTTGGATTGTCCAAATGAAGAATGTGATCAACCAAATAAACTTTGGATAATCCATATAAAGAATGTGATTAACTAGCTACCCTTTCTTTAATCTTGATTTAAATTTGTATGATTATGAATATTAATTGATAGTATTATTTAGCATGCAATAAAGGGTGAATGTGAAATCTTAATTTAGCAGGTATTGAACTATTGTTATAAAAATATAATCCCACCAACTAAATTTGGGGTTTGATTAATTTAGATTTTTGTGTTGGAAAGTTTCATTTTGGAGGTAAACGCTTCCCATTAAAGCCAATTTCATAACTAGGACTTAAACCCGAGATCTTTGATTAAGAATGAAAAACTACTTACCAGCCCACCAGAAAATTTTAGTATGTCCTTGTTAATTTACTGAGAATATAAACTGGTTTCAGAGAAAGACTTAGTTAATAATATACTAAAAAAAGATAAAACGTCCGATAAGTAGAGAAAGAATATCAAAATTCCTATTTACAAGTACAAATGAGATATTCAAAATTATGTCAGATATTGCGACATTAAATCCACGAGACATATGGTGAAATTTCAAAAAAAGAGAAATATAGATCGTAGGCTTAGGAACACCATAAGAGTGACAAAGAATCAGTTTGGATTTATGACCAATGAAACTACAATTGAAACTATATTCTTGGAGAGAAGATTGATTAATATTTATCGCAAAAGAAAAAAATATATATGTACATGATTTTAAACGAGAGAAAGAAGTAAGGAATTTTTTTCAAATATGATTTTTCCATTTTAATCGTTACTTTTCTTTCTATTATTTTGAAAATCGTCATTATTGTGGGTTATAGTAGTGACATTGAACTCCTATTTGTTAGTCCTAATTATAAATGAGCTAATCGATAATAAATAAGATAAGGTATGATGATATATGTTATTATGTGTTGGAGAAAAGATATAAAAGTACCACTGAAGTTGTCCCGAATTTTCAAAAAGACACTTAAAGTTTGCGGGCATCCTATTATCCCACAGAAGTTATAAAAAACGATGTAAATAAACCATTTTAACTGAATTTCAGTCAAGGTTTGTATTCCACGCAAATAATGCGTATGAAAGAAAAATATTGATTTCAACAATTAATTGAAAAGTGTCACGTATAAATAATTTTGTCTATTCTTTATAAAGTCTATCTTCTTTTTTAAAAATTAAATAAAAAGCATTTATTAACCTTTTTCAATCATTCCCTACCCCCTCTCTGCCCTCCCCCTCCAACACCCCCACCCCCCACACAAAAATATCATTGTCTTCTTCGACTGAACATCTATGTACTACTTCTTTTTTTTCCTCTTATTCTTCTCTATCTTTAAAAACTCTTTTATCCACTTGATTCTATTTCTTGATACAAGATTGCTTTTTTTATTAAGAACTATAAAACTCCATTAAATGGAGTTTCAATCTCATCGTTAGTGTAGAGCTTTTGATTTATAAATTTAAATTTGTTGATAAATTGAATTTGACTATTGTAATAGAAAAATTGAATTTATTAGAAGATAATGATGTTTTCATAGAAAGTTCGGAATGATGAGCCGATATCGAACGAGCAAAATGGGGGTGAGGGATTATGCTTCTACAACAAGGTGGAACAAATTAATTTAAGGGATCTAATGAGTGTGTGTTTTGATGGTGGAGGTGGTGATGGTGGTGATAGTGATGGTGGTGGGTGGTGGGTGGACGGGTGGGATTGAGAGGGTGGGGGCGATAAATAACAGAGGAGAAGATATAAAACTAAAAAGAAAATTCTATTCAAAAATATAAATTAAATATGAAATTAAATGTATTTAACACGTAGTAGACAATGATTGGTGCGTGAATTTACTCTCTTTCTTGTGATTGAAATTCAACTAAAGAGGGTGTATTAATATTATTTTAAAATTATTAAGAAAGTAATAGAACACCCGCAAAATTAGAATATCTTTTTAAAAATCTCAGATAAATTCAATGATGTATTTGTGACTTTTCTCTTATGTGCTAATGATATTATGTTAATTGGGAAAATTAACAAGTATGTCAATCAAAAATATATATAATAATAAAAAGAAAATTTTGAAGTTCACCTTATAAATCACTTATTAACATAATTGTTATCATGATAAAATAGTTGTAGATTTTTAATGCTAATAAAAAAGTATAGCATAAAAGGATAGTCTAATGCGTAGAGTATCTCACGTTTAGATACAGTTATATCTGTCAAATGGACCGGGTTAACCCGGTCTGAATCGGCTTACTTAAGAAAACAGGTTTGGTTTGACCAGGCTCGGTCAGCCCATGGGATGTAGGGTACCGAGTTCCAGTTCGGATTATTTTTTGGGTTGGGTCCGATTAATTCGGCCCGGACCAGGGCCACCGGTTAATTGGCCCGATTTATTTTTAAAAAAAAAATTATCAAAAAATGGTCGTTGGGCCCAACGGTAATATAGTCGTTGGGAGTCCAAAAATTTTAACCTTTTTATTTTTTAAAAAAATCAATTAAATTATTTTGTAAACTCCAAAAAAATCCTATAAATACCCTACACTTTCAAATCATTTTTCACACAATTTTTCATTCTCTCAAATCTCATTCTCTTTCAAATCTTAATTCTCAAATATTCTATATATTTCTAAAGTGCTGACTTTAATTTTTTATTTTATTTTGCGATTACAAAGTACGAGTGAAAGTTTTTAAATTCGCAATCTTTGGATACTTTCAAAATTTGGTATTATCATTCCATCTCGTAGGTTTAATTTTTAATTAGTGTATTAATTGTTGAATATTTAATTTTATTATATTTGTGTATTTTATTTATTTTTAGTTTAATTTATATTATGGATAAATTAAGAAACCTCGCAACTAAAGGTGTTAAATTTTTTTATCCCAAAAGTGGTAGTGGTAGTAAAAAGCGAATTACTAGCAGTAGAGGTACTTCAAGTAGTAGATATACCCGTTTGTCACCGCCTCCGGTACTGCTTAGTCAAGCTTTTGAGGAAGAAATAGGTGTAGGTGCTCACGATATGGATTATGTAGAAGTTCAGAAAAATTACGGTATAGAAGAAGAAAATGAAGTAAATGCGGTTAATTTAGACGAAGATGATGAAAATATTGGTGAGATACCCATAATAGGAAATGCTAACGTTAGATCTGAATCGGTTAATCTCCCTCCCCATCCTCCCCGTGCCCCAAGACCTCGTAAACCAACTAGTATTGCATGACAATTTTTTGAACGTATATCAGATATTGAAGTGCAATGCAATATCTGTCAACAAATATATAAGCATAAAAGAGGAGGCAATCAAGGGGGTACGAGTACGTTAATGAGACATACAAGTGATAATCACGATAGAGAGTTAAAAATTACAAAAAGTGGTGCGGATGTTGGTGGGCCAACACAAACTAGAATGGACCCAGCAACCGGTCAGGTAATGAAGAAGTATAATAAATTGAACGGTTGGAAAGAAATAGTTAAAATGGTAGTTGTGAGTTGTTTGTCTTTTGGTTTTCTTCTTCTGATGCCTTTATTCATTATATTCAAGCAATTTATAATTCTATGTTTAATGATATTCCTAGAAGTACTTGTTGAACCGATAATTTTATACTTCATTCACAATATTATTTTTATTTATCAACGTTGTTAAAAAATATTCAATGTAGAATGTCCCTAACTTCTGATCTTGGTCGTGCTATAAATAAAAATGATTATTTAACTGTTACTTGTCACTGGATGGATATTAATTTTGTTATGCAAAAACGTATTCTTATTTTTTTATATAATGAGAACCATAAACATACTGGAGATTTTATTGTTGATTTGATTGCAAAAGTTGCTAAATTTTATGGTATCGAAAATAAAATCTTATGTATTGCTTTAGATAATGCTTCTAACAACAACACTGCTATTAAAAAATTAAAATCTAAGTTATCTCCGTCGTTACCTGAAATTTTTCATGTTAAGTGTGTTTTTCATATATAGAATTTAATTGTAAGAAACGGTCTTGAATTTTTTGAGTTTTGTATTGAAAAAATCTGGCTTGCCATTGGTTTTATTTAAGAAAATAATCGAAGATCAAGAATTAGGAACTTTAAATTTAAATGTGAACAAAAATGGACTTGCATCGATATTGATGCCTGAAGAATGTGATACTAGATGGAATGTTACGTATGATTTTTTAAAAACTTGTTATATATAGAGAGTTCCTATTACACTATCTTTTAATCAACATTGTGATTCTTTTGCTGATTCTGCTGATTGTATGCTACATGATTATGATTGAGCTGTAGTTAATGATCTTGTTAACCTTTTGCAAAAAAATTATATAGCTACGGTTGATTTTTTCGGTACTTATTATCCTATTGTTTGTAATATTTTGACATATATAGCTGATATTTCTACTTTGCTCAAAGAATATAAAAATAAGAATGTTACAAAGAAGTTGTTGGTGTCATGTTTGCTAAATTTTAAAAATATTTTTTTTCGATTCCCCCTATTTACTTGGTTGGTGCTATGCTAAATCCGTGTATGAAATATACTACTATGTGCCACTTTAGTAGTCTTATTTATTCTAACTTGGAGATAAATACTAACAATAATTCTGAACAAGTACAACCTGATTTGTGGACGGCTATGGATGATGCGAACACTTACATAAATAAATTATATAACCACTATGTTGATTTAGCTGTACCAACAAATATCACTCCAACTGTCGCTCCTCATCCTCCCGAGGAGCCATCATCTTCTAAAAGGCTTGTACATAGTGGTTTTCCTGATTCCTTTTATGATTTACCTTATTGGAACAGTGTTGAGGATGAAACTTACACATCAACTTATCGAAAAAAACTTAAGTATTATCTTCAGTCGCCGCTAGAGGATCGCAGACGACGGATAACACGTTGGATTGGTGGAGGAGTAATGAAACACAATATCCTGTACTTTCAAGATTAGCTAGAGATATTATGAATGTTCTAATGTCAATCGTTGCATCGGAGAGCGCTTTTAGTCAGGGACGACAACAACTTGAAGACAACCGACATTCATTGGGAAGCAATGCAATGAACGTTCTAAGTTTGCCTTAGAGATTGGATTAGAGCCGAACAAAGAAATCAAGGAATAGAAGCGAAGCCGAACGACGAGCAAAGACTTGAAGAAATTATAACTTCACGGGAGAACTCAGCAGAATCAAGTCCAATGCATGGTTTTGCCCCCGTTGACTTTGACTATCCTATGCAAGTTCCCGTTAATATTAACATGCATGAGTTGGAAAAAATGATTCAAAATTTGTAGATTTTTTATCCATGTAAATTATAAATTTTGGATCATTTTGCAATCAATAAAATTCAACATTCATTCACTCCTTAGTCCTTACTTTGTAATTTATTTCATTTAATGATTTAAATTGAATTTTTAGTTTAAATTAAATAGTTAGTTTTAATATATTACTAATTTACTATAATTATTAATTTATTATATTAAGTAGCATATATTTTATTTAAAGAAGTAAATATATTTTAAAGTAGTATGTATATATTGAATGGTATGTATGTATGTGTGTATATCTTCTATAGACATATATATTTAACGTATACATGTGTATATATTTTATAAATTAGTATATAACTATATATTTAGTGTGTATATATATTGTAGTATATTTTATTTAAAGTAGTATGTATATATTGAATGGTACGTATATATGTGTGTATATTTTCTATAGACGTATATATTTAACGTATACATGTATACAGGTTTTATAAATTAGCATATAACTATATATTTAGTGTGTGTATATATTGTAGCATATTTTATTTAAAGTAGTACGTATATATTGAATGGTATGTATATATGTGTATATATTTTCTAAAGTACTATATATTTATCGTATACATGTGTATATATTTTATAAATTAGTATATAACTATATATTTAGTGCGTGTACATATTGTAGTAAATTTTATTTAAAGTATTATGTATATATTGAATGGTACGTATATATGTGTGTGTATCTTCTATAGACATATATATTTAACGTATACATGTGTATATGTTTTATAAATTAGAATATAACTATATATTTAGTGTGTGTATATATTATAGTATATTTTATTTAAAGCAGTATGTATGTATTGAATGGTACGTATATATGTGTGTATATCTTCTATAGACGTATATATTTAACGTATAAATGTGTATATGTTTTATAAATTAGTATATAACTCTATATTTAGTGTATGTATATATTGTAGTATATATATTATAGTATATTTTATTTAAAGAAGTATGTATATATTGAATGGTACGTATATATGTGTGTATATCTTCTATATACATATACATATATATATATTTAACGTATACCTGTGTGTATGTTTTATAAATTAGTATGTAACTATATATTAGTGTGTGTATATACTGTAGTATATTTTATTTAAAGTATTATGTATATATTGAATGGTACGTATATATGTGTGTATATCTTCTATAGACGTATAAATGTGTATATGTTTTATAAATTAGTATATAACTATATATTTAGTGTGTGTATATATTGTAGTATATTTTATTTAAAGTAATATGTATATATTGAATGGTACGTATATATGTGTGTATACCTTCTATAGATAGATATATTTAACGTATACATGTGTATATGTTTTATAAATTAGTATATAACTATATATTTAGTGTGTGTATTTATTGTAGTATATATATATTGTAGTATATTTTATTTAAAGTAGTACGTATATATTGAATGGTACGTATATATATGTGTATATCTTCTATAGACGTATATATCTAACATATAAATGTGTATATATTTTATAAATTAGTATATAACTATATATTTAGTGTATGTATATATTGTAGTATACATATATTGTTGTATATATTTATTTATAGTAGGATATATATTTAACTAACGTATAGTCGTATACACGATTACATGTGTAATTGTGTATATGTATTATGTGTATATATTTTTAAAATTCTAATGTAGTATATATTATATATATAGTGTATATATATTTTTTAACGTATTTAAAATGTATATAGGTGGGTATATATAGTGTATATTGGAGATTTTTTTTTGATCAGTTTTGATCGGATTTTTAACTGTGTTTAGGTGGGTTAGATCAGCTTGGGTTAAGTGGGCCGATTCAGGATTGTTTTTAAAATTTTTACTGTTGGGCTCGGAACCGAACCGGACCGGCCCACAACCTGATTAAATTTTACGGACTGGTTTTGGGTTGACCCGGCCCAACCCAACCCACTTAACACCTCTAGGTACAGTTGCGAAAAAATCACACTCCAAAGAGTAACAATAACTCAGCTTGTTCGACGTATAACAAAGCTCCTTTGCTATGTACGGATTCAAAGAAGTCAAATCGAATCACAAGAGTTTATTATATACAATCTTATTGGCATTTTTGCAAGAGGGAAGGGTCACACGCCTAAACCAATAAAGATCCATTATAGACAATCTTAGACTATATTTCTGCAAAAAATCGATTTCTACGACTCAAATCCGTTACATATGATTACCAAATACGTCAAGGCTTCTCTTCAAACTAGTCTTAGTGTACGCACTCCGCGCGTGTAGTTTACTTTAATGAGTTTAATTTTATAAAATCACTTTGATATCTATCTTTTGACGAGAAGAAGTTTGTGTTTAACTAATAAATTTAGAAACCACTTTAGAGCAACTATTACTATTTGACTAAGTTTTTAAAGTGCTTTTAAATGTATTTTTCTCAAAAATACTTTTAGAGCAAAATTACATTCATTAACCAAGCACAAATAAATATAAATATTTTTGTTCATAAGAAAACAAATCTGAAAATCACAAAATTGAATATCCATTCACAAAACTTACAACTCTAATTCATAAAGTTCTATATAATAAAAAATATACTCATAAACCTAGAAAATTTTTGAACTTGAAGTTGAAATAACACGACGGTATGCGGCGCTTACATTACAATCATTCACAAAATAAGATTACAAAGAAAACTATAATAAAAACATCATAAGATTTAAAATGCTTTAGTCAAGTGACCTACAAATTGAAAAACTGATATTACAAACACAAAACCTAGAGAGAATAATCTCTCCAAAACAAAATACTTTACTTGTGAATGCTATTGTATTATTTGCAGCAATAACGAATCCTCAATTTATATAAGTTCAAATTTTTTACCTCCAAAAAAGGATTAATCAAATATGAGAAAAATATTTTAAAAAAATATATTCTTTCCATAAAAAAAAACTTTAATTATGGCAGAAAATTTGAGTAAATCCTAATAAAAAAAGAAACACTCTCTGGAATAAAAACGTGATATTTAATATAAAAATCAAAGATTTGTTTAAAAATTTCCTTAATTAGAAAGTTCATAAATTACGTGATATTTAATATAAAAATCAAAGATTTGTTTAAAACTTTCCTTAATTAGAGAGTCCATAAATTACAAAAATAAATATTTATAATGTACGTTTTTAGGGCTTTTTAGACTTTTAATAATTAATTAATAATTGAAGGAAATAGACGAAAAGACAATTTTGTCTATTATGAATTTTTTTAATAAAGGGTAAAAAGTTCAAATCACTTTTCTAAATGTCTTCACACTTTTAATATATTATAGATTATAGATATAGATATAGATATAGATATAGATTATAGATTAATAAAGGGTAAAATATTTAAATCACTTTTTTAAAAATCTTCACACTTTTAATATATTATAGATACATTCTTTGAAGAATGTGATAAATCAACTAATAAGAGGGCAAATATAATGATTTAGGATGTCATACATTTTTAATCAGAGATCTCGATTTGAGCTTGAGCAAATACACCCTTCCCCCTTCCCTACTCACCAAAAAAAAAAGAAAAAAAAAACATAAATATACACAAATCCCATCCTTACAAAGTAATTATAGAAACCCCAACTAATTATGTATCTTCGTTGGATGGATGTATCGGGAGCTAGTTATGTATCTCGTCCGATTCAAAATTAAAAAAAAATATATCAAGAGCTAATTATGTATCTTTGTATTTCCGTTGAATGTATTATGTATTTCGACAGATTCAGAATTGAAAAAATATATGGGGAGCTAATTATGTATTTTATAAACATTGAATGTATCGGGAGCTAATTATGTATTTCAACCCATTCAAAATAAAAAAAATATATATCAGGAGCTAATTATGTATTTTTGTATTTTCGTTGGATGTATATGTATCTCGACAGATTCAAAATTAAAAAAATATATCGAAAGCTA
Source organism: Capsicum baccatum var. pendulum (assembly GCA_030864225.1). NCBI lineage: Eukaryota > Viridiplantae > Streptophyta > Magnoliopsida > Solanales > Solanaceae > Capsicum > Capsicum baccatum. Next base: position 21,954,340 of record CM061560.1, read on the forward strand.
ATTATGTATCTTTACAAAGAAAAAAAATATATCTTCATTGAATATATCACCTCCTCTGTCAAAGTCAGACGTCTTTAACCTGACTTCCTGAGCTTAGTTAATTCTTGAAGTAGTAGCTTTGGATTGAGATCTGGATGCTTATCAGAGGCTAATTATGTATCTCGACAGAATTAAAATTAAGATTTTCAATAATTATAAAATATAGAGATTTTAATCAAGCTCAAAAATGTCGGAATTTAAGTTGTTAGCAGATGGACTGTTCCACCCTCAATCATAAGTCGAGGTTTGACTCTTGATAAGAAGAAAACGCTGTTAGGAGTACTACTCCTGAATGAGTCCTACTCGATGCGAATTTAGATTAATCGGACTTCAATGCGGATACCGAAAAAAAAAAAAAAAACAATTTGTAAATGAAAGGCAGAAGTGTAGAGCACGTGCAGAGAGGAAGGGGAGAAGAGTGGTATAGCCAATCTAGAAAGCAAGAGATAACTTCCCAACTTGCGATTCCTAAATTTTCCCTCTTCTTCTCTTTTCTCTTTTTATACAAACAAGTACTACTTACAAGCCTATAAACTGACACACTGAATACAAACAAACCTTTGTACAAGTTTCAGTTTCTTGAATGGTGGTAAACTCATTAATGGACTAAATGGGTGCTCAGAAAAGCATTCATGCTGGCAAAGGTCTCTTCTTTTCTTGGATTTTTATTATCTCATAACTCTATGGCAATTGTGTGTTTATTGAGGGTGTCAATAAAGGGTATCTATAGTTTTTGTTTTATATTTGATGTGCCTTTGCAAATGTGGTTTTGGTTGGCTACAGTGTATGCTGATACTTCTTTTTTGTGCTTTATATTGTAAAGATTGAGTGTTGTCTATTATTATCTCTTGTACTTCCATTAGGTCTTTTTATGGTTTGTTTTGTCTTGAGCCGGGGGGTGTAGGGTCTGCGTACAGTCTATTCTACCCTCCCCAAGCCCCGCTTTGTAAGTGAGAATACATTGGATATGTTGTTGTTGTATATTGTAAAGATTGATTATTGTATATTATCTCTTGTACTTCTATTACGTCTTTTTATGGTCTGTTTTTGTCTTGAGCCGGGGTGTGGGGTCTGCGTACATTCTATTCTACCCTCCCCACGTCCCACTTTGTTAGTGAGAATATATTGGATTGCGTTGTTGTTGTATATTGTAAAGATTGATTATTGTCTATTATGTCTAGTACTTCCATTACGTATCTTTAGGGTCTGTTTTTGTCTTGAGCCGGGGGTGTGGGGTCTGCATACATTCTATTTTACCCTCCCCAAGCCGCACTTTGTAAGCGAGAATACATTGGATATGTTGTTGTTGTTGTAAATTGTAAAGATTGAATTTTTAATCAATTGGAATGTCGGGAAACTCATTAACGGGCTAATGGGTGCTCAGAAAAGAAAAGCATTCATGCTGGCAAAGATCTCTTCTTTTTCTCCTTCATTTATTGAATTATACCCAAAATTTATTATCTTATAAATTGGGTGTTGAGAAATGCAAGGTAAGATTGCGCATAGTAGACCTTGTAGTCCGGCTCTTCCCCGGCATAGAGGGAGCTTTAGTGAACTGGGCTGCTCTTTTTCTCTGAAACTTGTGCTTGGTGATGTGTTTTTTGGGGTGTCAATAAAGGGTTTCCATAGTTTTTGTTTCTATGCAAATGTGTTTTTGGAGTGGGTGCTTATAGTTCTTTTTTGTGCATTATAGTGTAAAGATTGAATTTTTAATCAATTTGAATGGTAGTAAGCTCATTAATGGGATAATGGGTGGTCAAAAAAGTATTCATTCTGGCAAAAGTCTCTTCTTTTTCTCTTTTCTTTTCTCAAATAAAACCCAAATTCCTTACAGAGCGGTGGTTAGACCCACGTTGTTGTGTGGGGCAAAATGTTTGTTCAGTCAAGAATGCATATGTTCAATAGATGAAGGTAAATAGATAAGGATGCTCAGATGGATATGTAGGAATACCAGAAGAGATAGGATTAGGAACGAAATTATATAGGACAAGGTGGGACTAGCTTCCGTGACAGACAAGATAAGTGAAGCGAGGATTAGATTGTTCAGGCACATGGGGGGTGCGTAGATGCACAGGCAAGGAGGTGTGAGAGGATTGACTATACCAAATTTTATGGGAGCCGAAGAAAAATGTGTGTGTGTGTGGTGGGGTGGGGGGGGGGGGAGAGGGGTGATTAGACAAGATATGGTACATCTTCAGCTTACTCAAGACATGACCTTAGATAGGAAGGTATGAAGGTCGAGGATTAGAGTAGAAGGGTAGAGGTAACTGAGTGTTGTAGTACTTTTATGTGGAGATGCAGGGGGCGGTCTCTTCTCATTTTATCCTTAATTAGTAGTATTAGTTAGTATTCATTCAGAATCTTATTCCTTAATTTTTACTACTACCTGTTGCTTCATTTGTTTTGTTTATCTTGTTGTTTTGCTATCGGTATTTTCCTTTCAATCCTGCTTTGATTAGACTTCCTTTGAGTCGAGGGTCTACCGGAAACAACCTCTCTACCCCCACAAATGTTGGGGTAAGGTTTGCATATATTTACCCTCCCTAAACTCCACTAGTGGGATTACACTGGGTTTAAATTGTTGTTGTTATCAGGTGTTTTTTGTGGTGTCAATAATCAGTACCTAGACTATAGTCTTGGTTTGCTTTGATGTTGTGCCTATGCAAATGAGTTTCTGGTTGGCCAATGTGGGTGCTGATGGTTCTTTTTTGTGCGTTATATTGTAAAGATTGAATTTTTATTCATTTTTCTTTAATTTTGGGTTAGTCCTTCTTGCAACTAAAATAGATTGAAAATTGATTTTGCTTCATGATTGCAAAGAGTGAAAATTTTCTTTTGTCTTACATTTTCCCTTACAAAAGATTGCAAACTTTCTTTTGAATTGTACCTATGCAAATGTGTTTTTCGTTGGCCATAGCGGGTGCTGACTGATAATTCTTTTTTGTGCTTTATATTGTAAAGATCGAACTTTTATTTACTTTCTTGAATTTGAATTGTTTTTTCTTTCAGCTAAAATAGATGTCAATGTGGATTTCACCCATAAACTATGTGCTGCTTTGATGCTCCAGCCTTTCAGGTTCTTAAAGCACTTTTTCCAATTGATTTTACATTCAGCACTCTTTGTTTCTTACTATATGTTGCTGCTCTGTCTGTGTAAACAGGAATTCTGGCAGTCCCCTTGAATTGGTAATTGGCAGGTAATATAGTTCTCTCACGCCCTACTCTTGAAATTTTTAGCTTCTTTCTCTCTTGGTTATAAATTCTTGTTGGGGTTTGTAAGGATGGAGGGTTGAGGTCTTGGGTTTAAACAGTTTTTTTTCTATCATACTTAGATTGATAATCTTTTTGTTTTTGTTCTGCCAGTCTTTGCATAAAACACCCAAATTTATTTGGCAAGAGTGAGAAGCTAGATGTTTTGTGGGATAAAGGACTCTATGATTCCAACATCCTGATTACTTACCGGAAGCCAAGACCAGAATGGCTTGCTCAGCAGTCTCTTGTCGTTCAGGTGTGCTGTAATCAAAATTTGTTCTATCTTGTTTTATTTATTTCTTAGTATCTCTTTTTCAAAGAAGAAAAAACGCTCTAGGACTGAATATTTTGAATTTTGAAATAGTCTGGTTCATGAAAGGTTCATGGAACTCACTTGATTGGAATTCAAATTAAATATGTAGGTTTGAATTTGTTTAATGAGCAATTCCGCCTCCCAATGTTCTTAGAATTTCATCAGCAATGTTGAATCAGTTTTAAAAAGGATCGTATTTCTGTGAAGAGCATAACTCTTCTGTGTAAAATTGGTGTCACTATTTATTTGAAATGAGAACTAGTTCAGCTAATTTAAGTTTCAATTTTAGAGTAGGATTTAAAACAACTTATTGTTATGTATGGAAAATCTGACACATCGTTGACTTTATTCCGAACTATACTTGTTGTCCAGCATTCCGTTTCTCCCGAGATTGGGGTCCATGGCTTACCGGAGGACAACTTCTCTCGGTCAGGAAGTGGTGGAGTTAACTTATGTCGCTTCTCTGCTGGCTTAGATTTGAGTGAGCCAGCAAGTTCCAACTGGAGCAGCAAGACAAGTATAAAATTTGACGTGAGTGCCAATGACAGCACTTAATGGCAACTCTATGCACATGTTATTTAAACTTTATGTGTGAGGCTCTAAGCCTTGATTTTTTCGAGGAAAGTATAAATGTTATTTCTCATGCAGCATATTTGGCCTGTAAGTGATGAGGGTCGGTCAATAAACAGAGATATTCATGGGTTTCCAGTGACTTGCAGGTAGCTTAAGCTATTACTGATTCTTAAGTTCATCTAATTGGGTTCTAACTATGCTTGTCAAATGCTTGCTTTGCAGTGGTGGCTATCAAGATAGTATGGTAGTAGTTAAACAGGAGTCTCGATATGCAAAAGCAAACGATCGTAGTTTTTCTCAAGTAATTCACTTTCTAAGCACAAAATGGTGCAATATTCTCAATTTTTCTTCGTTTGATATAATAGTGCTTGCAATGTTCGATATGTTTTCTAAAACACGTGCACACACTTGTCCAGTTTAGCCTGCAAATTGAACAAGGGGTTCCTATTCTTTCCAAGTGGCTGATCTTCAACCGATTCAAGTTTGTTGCATCAAGGGGACTAAAACTTGGGCCGGCTTTTCTCTTGACGAGGTGAGCACATTTTTATTTAGCACAATTGATGATTTATCAATTTAGCGTACTTGGTTTCTACAATCAAGTTCGACCAGTACTGCATTTACGAATCAAACAAAAATATAAAAATGAAATAAAGATAAATAAGCATCCAATTGCCGCGAGAACAACATATATGAAATAGTGAAAGTTAGGATTCAGTGCTTTAAAGTGTCTGATGATTTATTGGTAAGTTACTCAGGAATGGGCAAATATTAACGTGGAAAGCACAAGAGGAAGCATGTAGGAAGTAATGAACTAAATTACCAAAGCACCAGCGAAACAGTGTAACAAAGTCAAAGGTGAAATATGTTTGAAATACTACTTGTGCATTGGAGGGGCCAAGATCTATGTGCATTGATATTTATAGAAACAAGTAAACACATGGAAGCTGGACGTGGAACTAATAGAAACTATTGAGATTTTATCACCACCTTTGCCTTTCGAACTAATAAAATATTGAGTTTTTAGCTCTACCTTTCTCCTCAAATTCAATATAAAAGCAGTAGTTTAAGGATCTGGATTCTGCTTATTTATTTGTTCGTTCTTGATAAATATAGCTTCAATTGTTAGTCAGATTTATTAGCTTTTTTTGTTCTTGAACAACATCTTTTAATTGTTTATTTAGATTTACTAGTTTCTTGTCTTCCTACTGAAGTGCTGAATATTTAGATCTGAGAGAGAAAAGCTCTCTGTTCTTCCTAGAATAGAACTACAGAAACTAAGCAAGACATTGATTCTCCCACAGTCAGCCTTCTCCGAAGAGTTACGTTCTGGGAAGCATGAGAGTGGAGAGTATTCACTCATCTAAAAGTTGATAGACGGGTGATACTAGATATTTTGTTACTGTTGTCACATTTTTATTATTGAGTGTTGAGTGAGAAATTATTGAATGGGGTACTATATCAGTGGTCCTTCAACACTGGGTTCACATGATTGAAAAGGGAGGAAGGTGTACTATAGTTATAAATTATAATTCTAGTCTGATTGCCCACACTCTTATGGTCATATGGTGCATGGGTCCGTTCATGAAATTTTCTATCCTGTATAGTTTTATTTTCTTGTTTTCCTTTCTAATGCATCTTTCCGTAACCTAAAGTCCTACCTCTTTCTCTGACAGTCTCACGGGTGGATCTATTGTGGGGGATATAGCTCCCTATCAAGCGTTTGCAATTGGCGGGCTTGGTAGTGTTCGAGGGTATGGTGAAGGAGCTGTTGGCTGTGGTAGATCTTGTCTGGTTGCTAACAATGAGCTGACGTTTCCTTTGGTATGTTTTGATTTGTAAATTGTTGGATCTTTGCCTTTTAGGACTGTTGTTTGGTTCCACATTTTGCAAAAGTATTCTCTATTATCATTTTAGTCCCGTAACTTCCTTAATGATGTAAAAATATGAACAAAATCTTGCTAATTTCAGATGGCATTCAATAATTCAGAACCCAAAAAAAAAATTGGAACTGCGTGCACAGACTTGAGAAATGATTTGTTTGTTTTGATTTTTGAAAAGTCTATTAAGCTTAGTAGAACAGAATACAGTTATTTGAATCTGATTGTGATAAGGTATTCTGATATTATTTGCTTTTGATATCTCTCAGCTTTCTCAATCAAGCCAGCAGCTGGAAATACCAGCGACATTTTAACTCCTACAATACAAAGCAAACTATAGTATCTTCCGAGTTTGAAATTAACAATGTCATACTTTGTCAATCACTTTAATTTTGTTGGCTTCTAGCTATGTTGCTCGAATTCTTCAAAAATAATTCCGTACCTGTGTTGGATCCTCCAAAAATGCATTATTTTTGAAAGATCCGACGCATATCCATCAGCATTTTGGAAGAGTCCGAGCAACATAGCTTCTGAGAGGGACTTCTGAAGGCTTAATTCTATTAATTTTTTTTTCCTTTGATACCGCAATGTCTTTTTAGGTTTTTGATTAGAACTTTCTTTCATCTTTTCTGGAGCATTTTAATACAAACTCTTATGTTTTAGTAGCAGATAGGGTGGGCAGACTCTAAGTTGTGTTTAGGGGAATGCAAGACTTTTTATCGGCAATGATGTTCTGTCTTAGTTGAAGAAATGTCCTGTCGTTATGTAAGAATTGTATTATAAGATAAATCATCATGTGAGAGAGCTTTAAAGTCGAAAGAACCTTTTTTTCTAGCTTGAAGAAAAGAATTTTATTAATAAAGATTAGTTGTTAGGATTGACTGTTAAAAAATAGAGAGGAAAAGTTTAGTTGTAAGAAATGATATTTCAGGACTTCAAAAGTAGAATGCTAGCCGTGTTCTCGTATCTGCACTTGCAAGAGATGGAATAGAGTTACATAATTTAATTTATTGCTTACTTGCTTCTACCTTGTCTGTGAAATTAGTATGTACTAGTCTCAGATACTGCCATCGCTAGTTCCTGTCTGCAGCCATTTGGATCTATTAAATTTTATATTGTGGAGTCTCACACCCAAATCCCAATGCTTCTTATCCAGAGCCAGATGCTTGATGGTGCCGTCTTCTTGGATTGTGGATCTGATTTGGGCTCAGGTCGTCACGTGCCTGGTTAGTGCCTTAGTAATTCTTACATCATGCAGAAGGTTTGCTTAGTTTCACCGTCTTCTGTTGAAATTTAGAAAATATATATGAGAACTTTAGAAAATCCTCATGTCAATTACTCCTTTTGGAGAAGTTTGAGAATTTCTGTTTGCTTAGTTTTATAGTCTCTTTGTTTTCTTATGTTTTTCTCATTAGGGTTGTGGGGGGAGGGGGAAGGAGGGGCCGCCAATATGTACAACAATAACAACCCCGTGTAGTCCCACAAGTGGGATCTGGGAAGGATGGGCGACCAATATATATGACAACTGCCATAAGCGGTTTGAGAAATTATTTTTTCGTATTGGTTTTTGATTTTCTGTATATTTTGCATTACTTGTTTGTCTCACTCGCTCCATCTGCCATAGCCTGTGTTTAGTAGTTCACTTGTGGTAGCGGGTTCATACTTTTGTTTCCCATGAAGCTGTTAATGATTTAGCTTATGACTTTAAGCAGTTAAGCTAATGATGTTCTGGTTAGGTAAACTGCTACTTTCAAGATTTTAGTACATATTTTAGTTTTTATTGTAAAAACGCAGATCCTCCCTTACGGCTAGATGTCTTTTGTATCTATATAGCTGTCTTCACCCGTAGACTCAGAATTCTGGATTTCTGTATTTAGATGATTGACTGCTTTCATAACAAACAATGAGACAGCCGATTCATCCTTTCACGCGTGTGTATCCCTCATACATAAAACATTTTGGGCTTCTCGATGGTTCTCTTTTTTTTGTGTGTGTGGATGAAAAGAGTACACTATCCTGATATCGCTACCCTAGTTTCATAAGAAGCATTTTCTAACATTTGAGCCATTGATGATGTATTTCAGGAAATCCTGGTCTTAGACATGGCAAACCAGGTAATGGAGTTGGACTCGGATATGGCCTTAGATTCAAGTCTCCGTTGGGACATTTCCAGGTGGACTATGCAGTCAATGCATTTCAACAACGAACAGTGTACTTTGGCTTCAGTAACCTCCCCTCGTGAGTCTTAATCCAACACTTGCAACCGTGACATAACTTATGGTCAGAATTGCATCCGTAGAGAAAAATTCCGAGAATATCTGTAAGGATCAGACTTTGAGCTCCGATCAGTGGTCTGTCCCTTATTCAGAGCGAAGGCTGTTTTCTTACAGGGACAACAATGAAGATTTTTTCATATTGAGCAAATTAGTGCATGAGGTGGTTCCATTTGTCCCTCCTATCTGTCAAAGATCAGATAGATATTTGTACATTCTTTACAGTGACCATCAGGAGGTTAGTTTTGATGTCAAAGTTTATAACTTACAATATACAATGTACCCATTCAACTTCTTTTCATTCTTTTACAAATATAGAAATTTGTCAGTTGATTTCATTTTACCAATCTTAGCTCCAGAGTTACAAATGATGTGAGTTTGATTTACTGGTTTGGCACTGGATTAAGTCTTGGTCAAATCTGTCCACAGACAAAAGTGTTCATTCTACCAAGTATATTCATTGACCCCAAGAAATTATAGGTTTCTTGAGACAACTTCGTGCTATGTGATTTTAGGTCTACCTCGTCTTTTTTTAACACATGCACTCATCATAGTTTCACATATACAGACCGGTGCATTTATAGGTTGAAGCAAGACATGACCACACCATCTTAAACGACCTTCTCTTATTTTATCCTCAATACGTGCTGCTTGCATTTCTACACCTGTGTCATAGAAGAATATCACTCCTGCTAAACATGATGTTGAATGTCTAAAGTCATTCATGAGGTTATGATAAATAATAAGTACATCCTTTGTCCAAATATGTATCTTAAACAAATAGTTAACTAGATTCTTGAAGAGAAAAATGACTAACAGTTTGAAGCGATGGAAGTATTCGGTTTTGGTCAGATGATAGTACTAGTACTTTCTGAAACATCAATGAACCTGTCATCCTCGTTTCATATAGTGGTAACCGTGAGAGCAACTGGTTTATACTAGTCCTAGCATCAGGAGAACTGTTTCTGATCAGATGATAGTACTAGTACTTGCAGAAGCATCGATAGACCTGTCATCCTCATCTCGTATAGTGGTAACCATGAGAGCAACTTGGTTGATACTAGGCCTAGCTTCAGGAGAATGGTTCACACATTTAACAGCAACTTGTAACAAATTAACCATCCTTTCTTCACTTGCACCTTCTTGGATCAAAGTTCTGTCAAATACTTCAACAGTCCATTCTTCCCTTAGTACAGAAACAACCCAACTTGCAAGTTCTATTCCATTGTTTTGTACTTTTCCTGTTAGCAACTCCAAAAGAATGACACCAAATGCATAAACATCTTGTTTAAAGATTGCTCCTACATTTTCATCAGCTATAGGGAAGACATAATTGGAATTGCTTGTAGTAGTAGTAGCACTGATTTCAGCAATGCTCATAAGACCATATTCGCCGATCATTGGCTCCATGTTCTTGTTCAACAAAATGTTAGATGATTTCAAGTTTCCATGAGCAATTCTGTCATGTTGAAGCTCCTGATGCATGAAAGCTAAAGTGTCGGCTACACCGGCTGCTATAGAAAGTCTGCTGCTCCAATGAAATGTTTGGCCTCTCTGGATTCCTGACAAGCAGATTCGTACACAAGTATTGAAGAAGTAATTAGAGCACAATCAAGTCTCAACCATTGTCTATAATCAAAAAAGGATATGTCCTGATGCTGTTTAAACTTTTAGACGAGATGATCACACCAATTCAATATACAAAAGAATAGTAGTGAATAGTGATAAGTATTTCTTTTTAAAGGTTAACTGACTGAATCTTACCTCCTAACAATTAATATCTTAAAGAAAGTATTTCACATACCTAAAAGCCTAAATGCTACTCATTGATCCATCATATATAATAAGCTAAACAAATGTTTGCGCTTTCTAACAGTTTAAGTTTTTAGACGATGACCACGTCTCACAATTTCCTATGGTAATAGAACATTTTGATATCTCACCGCTGTGCACCCATTATCACTAAGAACTTCCACATGCTTTGCTGATGAAAAAGAATCAGACCCTCGTGCTGTTTAAGTTCTTAGATGATATGGTTGCACAATTCAATACACAGAAGAGGAGACTAATAGAGTGAATTACCTTGTAGAAGTTGAAGAAGACTACCATTGTTTTGGTATTCATAGACCAAAAGCTTCTCTTGTCTAGAAGAATAAAATGCAACAGCAGGCAACACATTTGGATGCCTGATTTGGTCTAGTTTCTGCATTCTCTTCTTGAATTCACTACCAGATATTGACCAATCTTTAATCCTCTTGACAGCCAGCGTCATTTTGGGATTGTCACACATCACTTTGTACATACTACCATGTTTCCCTCTCCCAAGCAACTCAGCTGGTGCCTTAAGCAAATTCTCAAATCTCAATCCGCTATTCGCCTCAGGACTAGTAAGAACCACGAGTGATTGTGAAACAGCAGTGTTGCTCTCATTGGAAGAAATGACAGCTGATGAGATATCTGAATTGCTTGTGCCTTTCTTAGATTGATCCATGGATGTAGTATTATCATGATAAACTGTGGCCATCTTTTTCATCTCCTCGATTCTTGATTCTTTCTTCTTCTGCTTCTTCTGCTTCCGTTTTTTATAGACGCATAGTAGGATACCAAGAATCACAGCCAAGCCTATCAGGAAATAACCTGAATACATGAGAATTTCATCTCTTGAAAAGCTGCTCTTTGGCTTGTCATGATCATCTGATTCTGAATCTTCGGACAATGATGAGCATTTTCTTGCCAAAGGGGCGCCACACAACAGAGGATTGTTTGTGTAGCTACTGACAGGGAAGCGATCACCTTCAGGCGGAATCAATCCACTGAAATTGTTGAAAGAGACATTAAATGCAACAAAGTTCGAGAAATCAAATTCCGGTATCTCCCCTGATAGCTGGTTATTCTGAGCCTCAAATTCAATCAACCCCGAAATCCTGGATAAATCAGGCAGAACACCTGATAATTCATTGTTGGATATGTCAAGCCTTTTCAAGTTATTCAATCTTGAAAATGATTGTGGAATGCTACCCGAGAACCGGTTTCCACCAAGAAAAAGATGTGTTAGATGCTTGCATCTGCCTATACTGACCAGGTTTTTCCCCTGAAGTAGGCCATTTTCAAGACTCAGGAAAACAAGGGTGTCCGCGATAGGCTCCACATTACAAATCGTGGTAGCATCAAACGCTCCAGACGAAAAATCATAACCGTCAAGAATGATTTTCTCCACAGAGAGTGTCTTCATGTTACATGTAACACCAAGCCAGTTGTCCTTGCAAGGTTCAGATGTCAAGTTCCAGCCCGAATTAGTACCAAGAATTGTACTATTATTGTTAGATAACTCAGCAAGAAACTTGAGCAATGCATCTCTAGTCACTGTTTCATTACATCTAGCTTTGTCAAGAGTGTAAAAGAATGAAATGAAGAGCAAAGCAAAAGTGAGAAGTTTGAACATTTTTGCATGATACTACTAGCAAAATGAGGCAAAAAAGGAGGATAATAAGCAGATTCCTCAAGTGGGATACAAAATATGATGAATTATTCAGTCATGATTGTTGATATTCCCAATGTTTGAACAGTCTATTATCAACTAGTTTGGCGCCATTTGGCGGAAAACACAACTACTAAATCCAAAACTGGCCGGCTGCAGAATAGTACTTCAACTTTTTCCTCTACTGTCTTTTTTTTCTGTCATTACAACAACTTAAGAAACAAAGCACCTTGTAGACATCCCTTATGGAAAAATTAACAAGAAAGGACAAGTTAAACACACTCTATTATAGATCTAAACTTGTCATTTTCGATATGAAGTATAAATATACATGTGAAAAATCACTTAAACATTAACTGATATTGAATTCTGAACTCATAAGTTTAAAAGAGAAATGAATTCAGTGCTAAGAACCTTAAAGATAACGAACACATCAGGTTTGAACACATGTTTGAAACAAGAACTTGAATTCCAACACACATATTGATTGGTTACATTAACCACAAGGTGGTAAGTTTTCTACACACAATGAAATTCATCACACATCTGCAGGTTAGGTAAATTGTCCCTAAACTACCTTTGGCACCTAGATTTACATGGGAAGGCGAATCGAATATTACATGTAAGGAGAAGAACCGAACTAAAACATGATCTCCATTTAGGATCCTAGTATATTCACTTCAAGGATCAGCATGTCCAACGACTTCATCATCACTATCGCTCCGTCCACTGTACTCCTCTTCACTAATCTCCTCGTCGCTGTCGCTCTCATCTTTTGGGGCGCCAACGAGGTTCTCCTTCTTTGCATACCGTTCGCAATACTCTACATCATGAAAAAATGTGTCAGATGATATTGCAACATAGCATATCTTCCTAACATGCACAATGGCCATGGTTATCAAATAATCACCTTTCACTTTTTGCTCGTATTGATTCTTGTCTTTCATCATCAGTGATGCTGCATCACCATTTAATGGATCTGACGGATTCGGATATAGCAAAAGCTGTGGTAGAAAAACCTCAAATACATTTAAGAGATCTGCATACCAGCATATGCTTGGTCAGATGTCGTGGAGCTCACAGTTTACGGACGTTTTATGATGTTATCAACACCTTGGGCTAAACTTTCATAAAAAGAAGATATATGCAGTGCAAGAGAAAAACTAAGTTATATGACGCCTCACATAAAACCAAGAATGACACTACTAGGAATTTTCATCTCAAAGGTACTTTTTGTAACATATTCTGCACGATGGAACGAGGGTTGAGCATCTATTAGTTCATATCTACAGCCTATGCTTAAAGAACCTTGAGCGGAACAACTTCAGTCAGAAGATAAAGTGAAATGCAAACATGTGAAAAAAACTACGCAGAAGTAAGAGCTCATGTCATTAAACATTTTTGCAACCTAAGAATCTTAATGCTTTGTTCATTTAGCAGTGCGCAATTACCAAACATAGGGCTCCATGACTGATTGATGACATCCAAACATACAGAGCCAGACCTGCAATAACAGATGAATCTCATGAGCGATAGTGCATTAACATTTTCCTCAGATGCACCACGTAGACTTGTGTTACAGAGGTTCAGCAAAGAGACTAAACGTACAAAAACCATCTATGACAACATATACATGTCATTAACATAGTAAAAGGAGATTGCATAAAATACAGAAAGAATGTATATATAGCTTACAACTCATCAACATTAGGGTGGAATATTTTGTTGAGAAATCCGATGGACGGAGACTTGTAAGGATAAGCATCTGGCAATTCGACTCGTATTTTCCAGACTCCACCTTCATAAGGGCCTGTAACGATTTAGATAGTTAGAAAATGCCCAGAAATAAAAACAGATCCACAACCAATTAACTGTATGAGTCTATATTATCTAACTAAGTTGCTCCGACCCTTCAAAATTCCTGTTGCACCCGTGTCGGAAGGACACGGTTTGGGTATGAGCTCCACACCGAATTTGATCAACTTACCTTGGCTGTTTTGACTACATCTATGACTAATCCATTCAGTGTGGATTGATTAAATTTTATTAGTTTTAAGTCAATAATATCTATTAATTGAAATATATACTTCTAAATGTTATAATTTTATATTTAATGGCAGTATAAGCACTCGGGGGTCGAATCCTAACATTTATTTGATGAAGAATCTGACCTCTAGATCAGCACCCGTCTGAGCAACACAGTTATCTAAGAAAATAGCATTTCCAATTGCAATATCATATAATATGTAATGTGCTGCTCTATGGGAAAATCAACAAGTGCAAGATTCTAGCCGGAAACCTACTTCCGTAGCTAAGAGCGGAAAGGTCATGTAAGATGATAGCGTTAGAAACCACATTTTGAGATGATTAAGGGACAAGTAGCAATGTCACAAAATCAATCAAAGACAAAGTCAAACAAGTATTTTCGTGGCATTACTTTCTTTGGGGCCGTGAAATTCCACGTTGAACTCCGTAATTCCATCGTTAATTGTCTCCACCGTGTAATCACTCATCATCCTGTGAAATGAAAATGACATAAAGAAACCTCATGGTGATAATAAAAAATTGGCATATGAATTTTCACATATACTCAAAACCATTCCTCGATCAGATAAGATGAAGTAATATATAACTCAATTGCTTAAAATCTACAAAAAATATATCGGACATCAAGAAAATCCTCTGGCGGATGTTCTTACAATTTCATAACATCCATATCTCTTCTTTTGCTTGGAGAAGACATTTTCAACTAATTATTGGTCCTCAGAATCTGCGGAATGAAGGCGCAATGATTCAACAAATAAGTTTATAAGTTACGTAAAGATGTAAAAAGAGAAACCAAACAATGAAATCAGAAATAATACTGCTGTTTTTTAAAGAGCATAAGAAGAAATGGCTACAACAACAACGACCAAATGCCTTAAACCAAAGCAAGTTGGAGTCAGCAATATGGAACTTCACCATCCATGACGCTTCATTCCGTCCTAATCTAATATTGTAAAAAATTTAGATTCTCTATCACTAGAATTTCTCTACGTTTGCTACTGGTAAATAAGATTCTGACAAGACTAGAAAACTCTAAGCAGACATTGGACCTAAAATAAATGTACAAACATGTCTAAAACTTAATTTCAACTAGTATGTATCACCTACATAGATCTGCTTTCTACCACGTGTCTATTCTCCATGTATCAAAAATCAAGTATGTAAAGCAAATACGGTATGGAAGAAGCCATGCTAGAAACAGTTACGAAGGCAACAAGTAGTAATCAACAAATAATAAGGCAAATGCAGCAAAAGAAACAATGGGTAGTGCTAAAATCGAAGAATAAGATAGTAGGAGAATAATAATAACAATAACGGATAATGTGATAACTGCAGCAAAATAAGGGAACTAGACAATGTCCAACTACCTACTAACCTTCTACTCTAATCCCCGGCCTCTATATCTTCCTATCTATGGTCATATCCTTGGTAAACTGCAGGTATGTCATGTCCTATCTAATCACCTTTCCCCAAAACTTCTCCGGTCTATCTCTACCGATCCTTATACCCACTATAGCCAACCTCGCATACCTCATCACTAAGGCATCTGTGCATCTTCTATTCACATGCCCGAATCATCTCAGTCCCCACCTCCCTCATCTTGTAAACCATAATGCTACTCCCACATTATCCCAAATAGCTTTGTCCCCGATCCTATCTCTCCTAGTATACCCACACTTCCATCTCAACATCCTCATTTCCGCTACTCTCATCTTCTGAATGTGAAAGTTCTAGACCGACCAACACTCAGCCCCATACAACATAGTTGGTCACCACCACTTTATAAACACTACATGATTTAGCCTTGGTGGATAAAGTTCCTATGCTAATAGGAGATAGATAACAAGTATCACATGTAATTAGTCGAGATGAGCGCAAGCTAACCCCAACACCACGATTATAAAAGAAAGAAACTCACAAACTTGACTTCCTCAGCATACACAATCCATTCCAAGAACCATCATACATAACAATTAATTCAAACTAAAACAATCACATCATTCAAAGATGAACTCTACTCTTTACAAAGCACAATTAAATTGTATTAGATAAAACCAAATTGCAAAAAGATCAAAACTTTAGCACATATAACCAAAAACAAACCAACCCCAACAAACAAAAAGTACCCCTTAATTCATTCCATTGCTTCAAAACACAACAACAACAACAACAACTACAACAACATCAACAAGAAACAATCTACAACATCAAATTCAAGATTAAAATGAAATTACACTAACCAAGAACACCATGCACAAAGTAGAAGATCTGAATGAACAAAAAAAAAAAAAACAAAGTGAAAACAAAGAACAATAATATATATTATCTCCAAATATAAACAAAAGAGAAAGGTGTCAACATAATCTTGTTAGCATAAAGTTACAAAGTTGAAAAAAGATGGGCACGTGCAATGTAACAACAAGAATTGTACTAACAGTAACAGTTACGTGGCTTTGTTTTTTCTTTTTTTATGCTTTGATTATTTATGTTACCTTTTAAGTACTATTAAGCAGTTTTTTTTTTTTTTTTCTGAAAAATGATAAATTATTTATGTTCCTCCATAGCTATAGCTTAACAAAAAAGGAAATTACTATAGTTATAGAACATTATCCGTATTTACCTCTTCTCCGCAACCTTAAATCTCCAAATTTATTACTTCCCCACCCCAACCACCCTTTTATGCTCTCGAGTTTTGAATTCTAATCCTGAAAATGATAAAAATAGTAAAAGTCTAAGCCTGTCAAACGTTCGGGCTGACCCGGCCCACTAAGCAAACCCGATTCAGTATGACCGGACAGTTCACAGGCGGTAGGATTTCGGATCTCGAGCTGAATTATTTTTTGTTTTGGATCTGGTTAACCCGGCCTAAGCCCGCCAGTTACCCGGCCCGGCCCGACTCAGTTTAGTTTTTTTTTTTTAAAATGGATTTAATTAAAATTTAGTTTTAATATTTATTAATTTACTATCAAGTATTATTAATTTATATGTGCGTATATATATCTTTTATAAACGTATATATTTAACGTATGTGTATATGTCTTATAAAGTAATATATAACTATATATTGTAGTATATATATTATAGTTTATGTTTTATTTAAAGTAATACATATATATTGAATGGTACGTATATATGTGTATATATCTTCTATAAACGTACATATTTAACGTGTACATGTGTATATGTTTTATAAATTAGTATATAATTATATATATAGTGTGTGTATATATTGTAGTATATTTTATTTAAAGTATTACATATATATTGAATGGTACGTATATATGTGTATATATTTTCTATAGACTCTAAATTAGTACTCTCTCCGTTTAAAAAATAATGATCTACTCTGACTTGACACAAAATTTAAAAAAATAAAGAAGACTTTTGATTTTGTGGCTTTAAATTAAAGTTATGTCAAATGTAGCAAAATACCCTTTAATCTTGTGGTCCTAAACATACTATGTGGAAAGTTGAAATTAAAGTATTGTCAAAAATATAAATAGGTCATTCTTTTTTAAACGGATTAAAAAGGAAAGTATGTCATTCTTTTTTAAACGGAGGAATATATATTTAACGTATATACGTGTATATATTTATAAATTAGTATATAACATATATATAGTGTGTGTATATATTGTGGTATATTTTATTTAAAGTATTACATATGTATTGAATGATACGTATATATGTGTATATATCTTCTATAGATTCTAAAGTAGTATATATTTAACGTATACATGTGTATATATTTTATAAATTAGTATATAACTATATATATATATATATATATATATATATTGTAGTATATTTTATTTAAAGTAGTACATATATATTGAATGGTGCGTATATATGTGTATATATCTTCTATAGACGTATATATTTAATGTATACATGTGTATATGTTTTATAAATTAGTATATAACTATATATATATATATATATATATATTGTAGTATATTTTATTTAAAGTAGTATATATTTATTGAATGGTGCATATATATGTGTATATATCTTCTATAGACGTATATATTTAACGTATACATGTGTATATATTTTATAAATTAGTATATAATTATATATATATATATATATATATATATATGGTAGTATATTTTATTTAAAGTAGTACATATATATTGAATGGTGCGTATATATGTGTATATGTTTTCTATAGACGTATATATATTTAACGTATACATGCGTATATGTTTTATAAATTAGTATATAACTATATATATATAACTATATATATATATATATTGTAGTATATGTTTTATTTAAAGTAGTACATATATATTGAATGGTGCTTATATATGTGTATATATCTTCTATAGACGTATATATTTAATGTATACATGTGTTTATATTTTATAAATTAGTATATAACTATAACTATAACTATAACTATAACTATATATATATATATATATATATATATATATTGTAGTATATATATATATTGTAATATATGTTTTATTTAAAGTAGTACATGTATATTGAATGATGCGTATATATGTGAATATATAATCTAAAGTAGTATATATTTAACGTATACATGTGTATATGTTTTATAAATTAGTATATAACTATATAACTATATATATATTGTAGTATATGTTTTATTTAAAGTAGTACATATATATTGAATGGTGCGTTTATATGTGTATATATCTTCTATAGACGTATATATTTAACGGATACATGTGTATATACTCTATAAATTAGTATATAACTATATATATATATATATATTGTAGTATATGTTTTATTTAAAGTAGTACGTATAGTCGTATATATTGAATGTTACGTATATATGTGTAATTGTGTATATATTTTTTAAATTCTAATGTAGTATTGTCACGCCTCAAATCTTATTGGGGCTGACTGGCACCCGTAACCGAGGAGGCCCGGGAGAACCAGCTCATAACCTTATACTTCCCATGCATACCTCTATGACAACCCGAAATTCAGACAACATCATGTCGCATATAAAAGGAAATAATCACCTGTATAAGCTCGAGCACACATATATATGTATATACAATACTTGGCCGTTGAAGCCATCACGTCTATTAACAAAACACCACATTGATTGTACATTAGGTCTACAAAGCCTCTAGACAATACACAGAGTTTAACTAAGGTCGGGACACACCCCGCCATATAACTAACTTCTATACAATACCAAAAGTGACTGGATATGACACGGAAAACCCCGAAGCAAACTGGAGCTCACCAAAAGCAGCTGGATATCCCGGGTCCTACTTGTGTGGTGTATCAGCTGAGGTACCTGTGCCTGCAGCATGAAATGCAGGTCCCCCATGGGGGACGTCAGTATGAAATATGTACTGAATATGTAAAGCTGTAGAAAATCACATATGATATAGGAGCTCAATAGAAATCAGAAACAAGTGAATAAATCGTAATAAGAGTGGACCACACTTACTAGAACTTGTGACAACCTGTACATTGTATTTATTCAATCACTTTACCTTCGTTCTTATCATCTTTGTAATCATTACTGTACTGTACTGTGACCATTAGGCTGCCTCCAGTACATATCAATTGGGATCGACCCATGATAGGCTTATGCCTTTGGGATACCACCCATAAACACATAAATAGGGATCGACCCATGATAGACTTATGCCCCTGGGATACCACCCGATAAGAGAGAACTTCCATCACTTAGTTCAATTAATCTTTGAGATTGTTATTTCGGTCGCCACCTCATTTTTGATACTTTGAAACAATGATACATCAATAAGAGACATATAAATAGACCATCAATGCAATAACAATGAAGTAAGAACTCATTGACACATCAATGAAGTGTTTTGGAGTCATCAATGCCATAACAATGAAGTAGGAACTTATTGGTATATCAATGAAACGTTTTGGAGTCATTAATAGCACATGGATCTTGTTTGAGTAACCGGATACCTTCTAACATTCATTAGTGCAATAAACATGTAGAAGACAAGTAAGCATTGGAATGTCTTGACATCTTGTAGGGTGAAAACAAGTTCATTGGTAACGTAGGACATCATACAAAACCATTATGGATCACATGTTATTGAATAACTTTGGAAACTTTCTTAATAGAACAATTGTTCACTTTCATGCCAAAGATATGGTATAAAGTATGCTTTACATACCTGACTGTCAACCTTCAATACTAGTCCCAAATGGACTTCCCATTTTTTCGGATTACTTATCTACAATGAACATATATAGCAATCTAGTATTAGCGACCAAATGTCACAATTCAATTATTTGAATTCACCAAACTAGTGGTTAAGTAGTAAGCCTTAATTACACCATAAAGGGTGTCACTTTAACCCTCTTATACTCCAATTACATTCACATGCCATGCATATTTATACAACATCCTCCAATATCAAGTTTGGATTCATTTATCCTTCCAACCAATCCACTAAATCAAATTGAGCCATAGACATAAATAATCATCAATTCAATAGTATATCACCATATCCACCTTCCATAACTCAATTACCATATCCGCCTTCCACAATTCAATACAACCAAACCATGCAAAATAGTCCATAACCCTATTTTCATTACTTTTCAATAACAACCAATACATATAATCCTCTATCACACATATACATATGGAAAAGAACAAAGGAAAATAACATTCACACCTTAGAATTCACCTCTTGATTATGCAATCCTGTTTGCACAAATAATAGGTGCCGTTCGAAGCTGTCGAGATGACAAACACAGTTATCGGATTACTTTGGAATTTCTACGGTTGAATCAAAAATAATTTAAAGGTCAAATTTGGTTAGGGTTTGTTCTTTCTCAATGATTGATGATGAAAATGAGTTTTTGAACTCATATAAATGTATATATACACATATTCCCGTCCATAATATAATAGGAAATGACCAAAATGCCTTTAAAATTTAAATAATGTCAAATCTGTCCTTTGGTGGACTATTTTGATAAGTTAAAGTAGATCGACCATAACTATTTGCTCCGATATCGGATTTGGGTGAAATTGGTATCGTTGGAAGGATAATTCAAAGGGCTTTCATTTCATATAAAGTAGGCCACTCAGTTCGTCCTATACAAGGAGTTATGGTCGTTTGAACTTGACCCTAAAAATCTGTTTTGATAGGCTGAAGTAAAACGAGTATAACTCCTTACTCAGACGTTGGATTTGGATGAAACCAATTGCATTGGAAAGAACACTCAAAGATCTTTCTTTTCATAGGTCGCAGCTCTCCCATTTCATTATATTAAGGGAGTTATGATCATTGACCCAAAAATTCGGCTGGCCTCAGTAGTTTGTGTGCAGGAAATTTTCCTGCACATTTACTATTCCCAAATATCCCGACCACCATTTTATAGTTTCGAACGTGCTCGATTATATCCGAAACCTATCCATTTTTGGAAATATTTATATCGTTGGAAAGCTTATTCAATAACCTTCGCATGGAACCATCGACGGGAAAATTTCGGTATAAATAAAATAAAAAAATTAATTCCATATTAATAAGACCAATACACGTACTTGAATACGCCAATACACGTACTTGAATACGGGGTGTTACAAGTATATACTATATATATAGTGTATATATATTGTTTAACGTATTTAAAATGTATATAGGTGGGTATATATAGTGTATATTGGAAATTTTTATTTTTTTTTGTTTTTGACCGGTTTTGACCCGGGTTTGACCGGGTTTAGGTGAGTTAGATCGAGTTGGGCTATGTGGGCCGGTTCAGGATTGTTTTTTAAAAAATTATTGTTGGACCCGGACTCGGCCCGGCCTACTTAACCAGGCTCGAATCCGGACCGACCCACAACCCGGCAAAATTTCACGGGCCAGTTCCGGATTGACCCAACCTAGTCCACTTAACACCCTTAAGTAAAACTAACTTGTATTATTAATGATTTTTTGTTTTTCTAATATTGAGCTCGAACATTGAAGATAATGATTAGTATGATAAACATATACATTGATTTCAAAAAATGAAAAGTGTGAATGTATGTAGTCAAGTTTTAAAATGTAATCGATAAATAATTATTTTCTTAAGATGAAAAGATGATCTATACTCATAGCTAAAATACCAAACATCTCTTTAACATATTAGACACAAGTCTGTTTTCATGAATGATTTATAGAGTTATAAATCTTTATCGATTCAAAATCAAATAATGATCGATAAAGTTAAAAACTTTCAAAAATTTAAATGTGAAAATTTGTTGGATTTCAAATTTCATGGACGATTCATCAAAATTTTCTTATAATTCCATTGTTTCAAAATCTTATTTCTACATTAAAAAGTAATTAAACACTAAACGACTTTGAAACAATGGCTAAAACTTAATTAAATACTAAACATCAAACTTGGTGTCATTTATTCATTTCTTAGGTGAAATAAATTAATTCAAAAATTACAATATCCAAAAAATTTAGTCTACAAACAAAACAATTCTTTCTAAGTTGTAATTTAAACAGTGTCACCAAAATTATCTGAACCCAAAATATTGTCATGGAATCAGTTATTCTGTTATTTTTTTTAACGATTGTTTGGTTTGTGGTACTAAAAATGATATGCATTGCATTCTTTTTAAGAATAGATAGTTTGTTTATAAAAATACCTTTCACCTTATTTAGCTTAATATTTCTTATTAAACTACTTATTTTGTCCTAAATTCTATAAAATATTGATTATCCCATTTTTCTTCAAAAAAAATTAATCATCAAAAAATGTGAAAAAGAATTACTCTCATTTTATATTATTTAGTATAATTATTATCGGAAAATTTGAATTGTATTTTAAAAATAAATAAATTTTCAAACATGTTTAACTATATATAAAAAATAATATTTTATTTAATAATTAAGCATGTACTAAATTAGAAAGGTAATGTCAAGATACTTTAATTACTTGTCCATGATAAATTTGTTAGGAAAAATAAAAATTTGAAGCAAAGATTAATAACTATAAAATAGAAAGATAATAAACCCTTGAATTAATTTTGAATTTGATTGTTTAAATAGTTTTAATGGTATCTCTACATTTTTTCATGACTCGTCACTTTTGTAGCATTTAATAAGTCCATATAATTATTTATATTTATCAAAATGGATAAAAATTTATAGAGTAATTAAAATTTAAACTAGGGATAAAATTGACCAAAAAAATTGACGTGAGAACTATCAAAATCTCATGTTCTATTTTTTTTTTTTTTTATATATTTATATATATACTAGTCAAGTGTACGTGCGAATCGCACGTGTATACGATGATAATAATAAGGATATATAAATGAATAAATTATTATTTTTTATATCGAACAATATACTTAATTCGCCTTAAAAAATCCTGTTATTATGAATCGGGTCTATTTACAATCATTTAAGGCGAATTTCTTGAGAGAGAAAAGTTAACTCTTCAAAAGATCTTCTATTTCTATCTTTCCATATCACCCACGCCAAGGCAGGTGAAATCACATTTTCATGTCGTGAATCTTTTCATCCATGACTAATAATTATAATTTATGAAACAAATATATGAACAATTTTTTTTAAATGATATCAATTATATAATTAAATACTTTAAAAAAAAATGTTTTAGAGTCTTGATGACGACACTAAAGCATAAATTGAGCGATTCAAATTATTCGTAGCGTCCACCTATAAGAACCTGATAGAAGAATGAAATCGGATATAAATTTGATTTGCTAACTCATGAAATCTCTAATCCCCATTTTATTTTTATCTTCTAGCTAACTAATGATTTTGTTTAATACTTCTTTGATACTATAATTTATTTGTTATCATGACAAATCGCAATTTTTACTTTATTTTTCTCTCAATGTTTTTTCTATGTAAGTAATATTTTGACAAAAGAATATTGACTTGAATTATGCCTTAATAAAAAATAAAACTAATATAAATAATAAATAAAATTTAGAACAGAAAAAACATATCTTGAATTCACTCGTAATCGGTACGAAGTTTCGTTCACATGCTTCACATAAATCTTTCTTCATCTACACAAATATATTAGAGAATCAATCAATAATGATTTATTTATGAAGACAAATACAAATATTTAAAATTACGAAGAAAAAAATCTTTAAAATAAAAGGATCTTCAATTTTACTAGAGAAGATGGTCAAAAGTTCCATTCCAAATTTCAACTACACACCTATACTTTGCGAGTCCTATTACCCCTGAATTATTTTAAAGTGAAATTAATCCCCACGAAATACTGTACCCAATTTTGGAGTAGGCAGTGTAATACACTCATCAATCTCTAATTTACACTTGTTTAAAATCTATTCCAAGAATCATCACACATAACAATTAATTCAAACCAAAACAATCACAACATTCAAAGATACACTATACTCTTGACAATGTAGTATTAGATTGTATTAGATGAAACCAAATTGCAAAAAGATCAAAACTTTAGCACATTTAACCAAAAACAAACCAACCCCAAGTGCTTACGTTTTGGGATGACGACTGTATTTAATTTTACCTAATTCTATACACAAGTGTCATCTCAATAAAATTAATGGCCTAAAGAATTTTTTTAATATAAAGCCTTAAATATACATAACAAAAATATTATTTTTTAATTCTCATTTACTACACTATTATCAATAATAGTGTAGTATTATTAGAAGACATTAAGCATTTAACTTCAAATAGTAATATTATTATTTATAAATGTAACAATTAATTTTACTTAATAAGATGTTAGTCATTTGTTTGCAATGCATTATCTTGAATATTATTGTGAAACTTTATTATTAATATGAAAAATTGATCAAAAGTTGTAAAATATTTTTAATAAAATGTAGATAATTCTTCTTATCTTATCTATTAACTCGAAAATTGATTACAACATAAATGGAGTCATTTACCTTATCCTTTGACTGAAAAAATAGAGAATAAATTTTCCTATAAAAGGAATTTCTACAAGATGAGACTTATCGCTAAAGGGAGGGGGGCGGGGGGGGGGGGGGGGGGATAAATTCCGTTTTGCTGGCTGGTTGTAAGTCGAGTAAGAAATGAATAAGGTTCAACAAATATTTTGAATTATGAACTTTAACAATTTTTTTTTTTTTTTTGAATTGATGCAAATGAAAGAAACCTATACTCATAATCTTTATATAGCGCCGTGAATTTTGAGCTATACCAACCCAAACATGGATCCTACCTTATAACAGGTGAACATGAGATCCTACCTTATAAGGTGAGAGTGCATATTCATACTCGACTTACAACCAGCCAACAAAAAAGAATTTATTCCCTCCCTTGTCAGCAGTAAGTCTCATCTTGCCGACACTCCTTTCCTAGGGAAATTTATTTCCCACCTTTTCAGTCAAAGAACAAGGTAAGTGACTCTATTTACCTTCTTGCACTTTTTCAATCAGTTTTTCCGTCAATAGATAAGGTAAGTGACTCTATTTACCTTCTTACACTTTTTCAGTCAGTTTTTCAGTCAATAGATAAGGTACGTGACTCTATTTACCTAGTAAGATAAATTTTTTAATGGACAAGATAACCACCAGTGTTTTACCTTGTTCATCTTGGTAATTTTTCCATTTTGATATGCCCATTTGGAATTTTGAATGAAAATTCAGAATTTAAGTTTCAAACTTTTGATGAATGATTTATAAACCTTTATCCGTTCAAAATCGAAGAATGATAAAGTTCAAATGTAAAAATTTGTTGGATTTCAAATTCGATGAACGATTCGTTAAAATTATCTCATTCCATTGTATCAAAATCTTATTTCTACATTAAAAAGTAGTTGAACACTAACCTACTTTTAATATAATCTATAATATATTAAAAGTGTGAAAACTTTAGAAAAGTGATTTGAACTTTTTATCCTCTTTAAAATACTGTTCTTTAGACAAAATTATCTTTTCACTATTTTTTTAATTTATTATTAATTATTTTTATTATATTAACTAAACTCCTAAAATATATGGGACTCCTAAAATATATAAAGGAAAATTAATTAATATTTTCCCTTGTACCATTCACTATATAGGTAATATATTTATAACAATTATTCATATTTATGCTTTGAATTGTATGAAAGTCACTACTCTATATTTCAACTTTTGCACGTTAATCTACTTTTGATACGTGATGAGTCTTTTTCAGTTTTTAACTCTTTTGAAATGATTTTCATTCTTTATTTTCATTTAACTCATTTTTTACGGTTAAAATTGTCACTCAGATAAGAATTATTTTTATCAAAATCGAAGTTTTGTGATCACTATTGTATTGCTTTGTTGTAGTTTACAGGTCGTAAAAGAATGTCGATTAGTTTTGAGGAATTTTTTGTGTAAAAGTTAGGTTTAATTGTATTATCTAAATATCTCTATTAGTTTTATTATTTTGTGACAGTTTACATGTTGTAAATGTATGTCTATCGGCTTAGAGGAATTTTTGTGTGCAAAATTTAAGGTAAAATTTAAGTTTAATTGTATTATTTTGATATCTCTTTTATCGTATTATTTTATTGTAGTTTATAAGTGCTAGATAAATGTCGGTCGGCTTTGAAGATTTTTTTTAGGTAAAGGTTAGGTTTGATTGTATTATTTTTTATATCTGTGTTTTGAGAATTTTTTTTGTGTAAAGGTTAAGTTTAGTTATATTATTTTGATATCTCTATTATTATATTATTTTATTAGAGTTTACAAGTATTAAATAAGTGTTGGAGGGCCATGAATTTTTTGAGTGTAAATATTAGATTTAATTGTATTATTGTATTGTCTATATCATCGTATTATTTTGCTGCAGTTTACAGATGCTAGATTTTATAATAAAAGTTAGGTTTAATTACATAAATTTTTCATCTTTACATATTCAAAAAATAAATAAATTTAATTATTATATTCGTTTTTATTATTTTAACAAATTTTTTATTTAATGCAATATTAGAACTCATTAAAGTGAGGTACATGTACGAAGCGCGTACAACTAAACTAATACTCAATAATAGTGCCGGACAATACACTTTTTTTTAACCTGGTAAATCAAAAACAATCTCTCTACCTTTCTCTACCTTTGCAAATATAAAAATAAGGTCTCCATATATCTCATTCTCTCTTAAGACCCCACATGTAAAATTAATAAGAGTTCTTTTTTTTCTTCTTTTTGAATTTGATTCTCAAGAAATCACACACAATTTATCAATTTCAACTAACATCAAAATTATAACCACATAAATGAGATAGAAAGTAGGGAATTCATGTCCCCCCATTAATAATAATAAACATAAACATTAGCATTATTTTCATTCTATTACTTATTTTCCTCTCCTTTCTTTTCCTGTGTGATGGCAATGGCAGCCATGAAAAGAATTGCCTCCTACCAAAGATATGGAATCCCTTTTCACTGCAGAAATCAACTCGTGACAAGCGAATGAGGAAGTCCACAGCCTTCGTTTGGAAGTCAGTCACGCAGCACGCTTGAAATTATCTCCATAGTAATACGCTGACCCGACCATCAGTGCAACTGTACCACCTTGAACAAGAACTCTAGCTCTCATTAGTTGCTGACCTAATTGAGAATTTCCCCTCTTGAAACTAATGAGTCCAGCAGCGAGCACTCCTGCCGTGAGAAATGCACCTGAAATTCACAAAGTTACAAATTGCATTATAGAATACGAGTTCGTATTAGATAAGTGTCTGGTCTGGTAACGAGTACTATTCAGCCACCATTTAGCCAAAACATAGAACCAGTGGATGATCAACAGGGATTGAAAAGATTTAGCACGGACGGTATCTCACAGGAAAGTAATGTGTCACTTCTCAAGAATTCATAACAGAAGACCAGATGACCTTGATTTTATAAGCAGAAACATATATAAGACCATAATGAAGGAAGTAGGCAAGCTGATCAACATTCTCTCGACTTCCCTGCTCATTATCATTAAAGCAGGCATCGAAACCTATGCAACACCACATATAACTCGAACTAATAATTAAAGAACTTAGGCATTAGGTTGCTTCTGTAGGTTCAATATTCTTTCATTTTTTCTTTCATTCAAATTGCACCAGTCATTGAATTGTGAAGTTGCATCATCGTTGTTCTTGAAATAGGAGAAGTTGCTCGGCACATTTGAGCTCAAACCAAACAAGATAGTTATATAGACGAGTCTGAACAACCATCACTCCACTTAAGTCTTAACCAGGCTGAATTACCACAAATGGCGCTCCATATATAACTCCTCAAAAGCAATCCTAGGAGGTAAAACCCACATTAGTCATCACAACATACTTAGAGCTTCAGCATCCCTCTTACAAACCTAGACGGCTTTGGTGTCTGTTGATAGTTTAGTTTTCTTCATTTTCACAATGAATAATCCACAAACGACTTCACCATATTCATAATTCTCACTTCTACTTAGGTCCCCATCATACCCATGTCGGCTAACACATTTCTCATAGGAGATAGAGGCACAATAGGTCTTTTATAGAGGGATATCGAATATATCACTTGCAATTCACACCAACCAGAAGAAGCTCCTATATTTTGCCTAATCAGGTATTACCACTTCAGGTACATAAACAGTCTTAATTCTCATAAGGATAATCTAAGACATAGCTCCAAATTAGGTGCGTCATCCAGGAGCCACAACATAACAAAGGACGGATAGCATTTCGTACAAATGTTAATAGCAAGAAGAACAAAATTAACCGCAAAGCAGTATCATATATTCAGCAAGTACGAGAGGCAACAACACAGTAGGGACAACAACAACAACATACCCAGTGTATGTCCACATAGTAAGATCTAGGGAGGGTAGGGTATACGCAGACCATACCACTACCTCAGGTGAAGTACAGACAGAGGTTGTTTCCGATAGACCCTCGGCTTAGGACCGTCAACGGTATAACAAACACAAAACATATATGCATATAAACTCGTACAGTATGCAAAAATAAACTAACACCGCTAGCCACAAGATGATACTAAAAACTATCTATCCTAAACCATAGACAACACTCACCACCCCGAACAAGAAACATCAGACACAAATAAAGAACGCTCCCTTACTGTTACCAACGCACTCCCACCCCCTAACCCTCTACCCTAATCTGCGTCCTCCACATCTTCCTGTCAAGGGTCATGTCCTCCGTAAGCTGTAATTGCTTCATATCATGCCTAATCACCTCCCTCCAATATTTCTTCGACCTACCTCTACCTCGCCTAAAACCATCCATAGCAGTGTCTCACACCTCCGCACTGAAGCATCAGAGTCCCTCCTCATCATGTGCTCGAACCAATGTAACCTCACTTCTCGCACCTTATCCTCCACCGAAGTCACTCCCACCTTCTCCCGAATAATCTCATTCCTCACCCTATCTTTCCTGGTATGTCCACACATCCATCGCAACATCCTCATCTCCGTCACCTTCAACTTTTGGATGTGGGAGTTCTTAACTGGCCAACACTTCGCTTCATACAACATAGCTACTCGAACTGTCACTCTGTAGAATTTACCTTTAAGTTTCAGGGGTACCTTCTTATCACATAAAACTTCCAAAGCGAGCCTCCATTTCAACCACCCTGCCCCAATACGATGCGTGACATCCTCATCAATCTCACTATTGCCCTGAATCATAGACCCCAGATAATTGAAACTCTCCCTCTTCTGAGTGGCCTAAGAGTCCGGCTTCACAACCACGTCAGCCTCCTGCGATACATCACTAAACTTACACTCCAAGTACTCCGTCTTGGTCCTGCTCAACCGAAATCCTTTAGACTGCAGAGTCTGTCTCCAAATCTCCAACTTATCATTAATTCCTCCCCGAGTCTCGTCAGTACCACATCATCAATAAATAACATACACCAAGGCACCTCCCCTCGAATATGTCGCATCAAAACATCCATCACAAGGCAAATAAAAAGGGGCTAAGAGTCGATCCCTGATGCAACCCTATCAAAATCGGAAAGTGCTCCGAATCTCCGCCTACCGTCCTCACACGAGTCTTCGCGCCATCATACATGTCCTGAATCGACCTAGTGTACGTCACAGGCACCCCTCTAGCCTCCAAGCACCTCCACAGAATCTCCCTGGTACCCTGTCATATGTCTTCTCAAGATCAATAAACACCATGTGCAAATTCTTCTTCCTCTCCCAAAACTGCTCCACTAATCTCCTCACAAGGTGAATGGCCTCAGTAGTCGAGCGACCTGACATGAAACCGAACTGATTCTCAGAGATAGTCACGATGCTTCTAAACCTCAACTCTACCACCTTTTCCCAAACCTTCAAAGTATGACTCAACAACTTAATACCTTTATAGTTGTCGCAACTCTGGATGCTCCCTTGTTCTTATATATTGGAATCATCGTACTCCACCTCCATGCTTCAGGCATCTTCGCCGCCCTAAAAATGATGTTAAACAACCTTGTCAACCACTCCAAACCTACCCCGTCGGTGCTCTTCCAAAAATCCACTGAAATCTCGTCTGGCCCCGTCGCCCTACCCCGACGCATCCTACTGACCTCCTTAACCTTGATACGCCTACAATAATTATAATCGCGACACTCTTCAGATTTCTCCAAGTCCCCCAACACAAAACCTTTGTCCCCTTTGTCGTTCAAAAGTTTATGAAAATAGGACTGCCACCTCTTCCTAATGAGGGCATCCTCAACCAACACTACACCATCCTCTCCCTTGATGCACTTACTTGATCAAGGTCATGAGCCCTCCGCTCCATGGCTTTAGCAAGCCTATACAACTTCTTATCCCCGCCTTTCTCCTCCAAAGCCGCATACAAGCTCTCAAAAGTTGTTGTCTTAGCCGCCGTAACCGCTAACTTAGTCTTTCTTCTAGCTACCTTATACTTCTTATTCATTTGCCTCTCCTCATCATCCTTCCTCTCAACCAACTTAGCATAAGCCAACTTCCACTTAACCTCTTCGTTCCACCACCAGTCCCCTCGATGCTTGCCAGATCAACCTCTCGAGACACCCAACGCCTTTCTAGCGGTCTCCCTAATGCAACTGGCGAACTCAGAACCAAAATAAGCCAAGAAATAAAAAAAGTGACCAAAATAGGTCACCTATTTAAAAAGTTACCAAAATAGACTAAACTTAATAAGTTATTACGTTTTTCACTTTTTTCTTAACGATCAACTAATGAAGTTGACTTTTTATTAAACGAAATAAATTATTACGTTTTACATATTTATTTGTAAAACGTAATAATTTCTTACGTTTTACACCAAATTCAAAATAATTAAAGACAGTGTTTTGTCACATCAGTAATAAATACTTTTTCTGAAAATAGTACCAAAACGTAAGAATTTCTTACGAGTTCCACTTTTTCCAGCAAATTACAGCCCAGTTTTTCCACTTCTTTCACATCACCGTGGTCCCCCACCCCATTTTCTTTTCTATCTTCTTACACTTTTAAGTTTCACTATTATAAAAAAATTTACGTTATGTTAATAAATTTATTTACATTTTACACTTCACTGCTAGCCCAAATAATTTATTTTTTCTCTGTAATAAATTTTTACGTTTTACATAAACATTTAAAAAAAAAGAAGTATCAATTGCCTCATGAACTTAGCACTTCCCTTATATTTATACTATATCAAAAAATAATCATTTCTATCCTTAATTACCCGATTTCTCTCTAAAAAAAATTATACTTTTGAGTTTTCCTCTACTCCAAAATAATGAAATGTTGAATTTTCGTCGATCAAATATGCTATTATCTAACAGAATTATATTTCTTTGTGTTAAAAATATGAAATTAATTTTTCTGATTAGTGTTTCAGTGTAGTTTCCAATTAGTGTTTCGATTAGGATATTGAGGAGACTCGCATGCACAAATACGTTTCTTATTATAATTAATGAAGTGAAAAAATTACAATTTAATTTAGGGGTGTACAAAAATTGTACCGACAAAAATGTTATTGATTTATCTTTATTTTTTAATGATTTTATAAAAAAATTATTGAGTTATTTACTCGATTTTGATTTTTTTTATTGGTAAACCAATAACCCAATAAGATTATACTAAATAATTATTTTATATATATATATATATATAAACGTAGTTTTTGGTTGCAACTAAGATATATAATAGTGAAACTTAAAAGTGTAAGAATATAGAGAAAAGAAAATGGGGTGGGGGGTGGGGGACCACGGTGATGTGAAAGAAGTGGAAAAAGTGGGGGGTGGGGGATCACGTTTTAAATTTGCTGAAAAAAGTGAAACTCGTAAGAAATTCTTACATTTTGGTACTATTTTCAGAAAAAATATTTATTACTGATGTGACAAAACATTGTCTTTAATTATTTTGAATTTCATGTAAAACGTAAGAATTTCTTACGTTTTACATATTTTTTTGACAAAACGTAAGAAATTATTACGTTTTACAAATAAATATGTAAAACGTAATAATTTATTACGTTTAATAAAAAGTCAACTCCATTAGTTGACTGTTAAGAAATAAGTGAAAAACGTAATGAATTATTACGTTTAGCCTATTTTGGTAGCTTTTTAAATAGGTGGCCTATTTTGATCACTTTTTTTATTTCTTGGCTTATTTTGGTTCCGAGTTCTGCAACTGGCAGTCGTCTCCCACATACTATCCACATCCCCTCTACTCTCCCAAGCCCCCTACTCTTCAACTTCTCCCTCAACTCCAAAGCACTAGCCAAAGTCAAGCTACCCCACTTAATCCTGGGCCGAGCCTCCACACTCCTCTTCTTTCTACCCTGATTGATTACCAAGTCCATTACCAACAACAAAGTAGGGAGATTAATTTTATTATTGAAATGAGATTATGGGATAAAAGATGAGATTAAAATTAGTAAATACTATTATATATATGAAATCAAATGCATTAATGACATCTGATTGATTCAAGAAATGATAGGATAAACTAAGCCCACCTTGAGGTGGAATTACTAGTTCCATGGAAGCTAAAGGCTGAGAAATGATGTAATATCTTCAGATTATGTGTGATTGAACAATTTATTCAGCTGGTACAATGAAGCCCCCGTAGATACGACTGAAAACCTTTTGCAGTCCATCAGCTTCCTATTTTTAGAATAACACATCACTATTTAAGGGGCTATATAAATTTTTTGTGATATCAATTTTACTATCATTTTACATCTCCTTAATGCCTTATATGAAATCTTTACTTCATCAAAAAAAAATGTGTGATTGAATTAAGTGGGACCAAAAAAAAAAAAGGAGCAACAAAACTTCTTGTGAAAATGAAAACGATCCTGTAAAATGAAAGAGCTTCGAGGTCGAATAGAAAGATTCAATTTTTCATACTAATAAACTTATTATAGCGCCTGTTTTTGGAATAGCCTACACGCATATAGACATAAACATGATTCATGCTAAGACTAGTATTAAATCAAGCTTGACTAACTTTACACTTTTATTTTATTTAGTATGTCAAGGAGAACCTTAGCGTAACTAGTAAAGTTGTTGTCATGGACAAGGAGATCACAAGTTCAAACTCTAAAAACGTCTTCCGAAATGTTGGGGTAAGATTGTCTAATAGACCTTTGCATCTGACCCTACCCATACCCTATGTATAGCAAGAACTTAGTGCACCAAATTGCCCTTTATTTTATTCCGTACGAAGATAATATGAAATGAGCTTAAATGAAGAATTCGGAATTCATACAATCAACATCAACTTGTTTGAGACTGATGCCTAGTTTTTAAAATAACAGTGGGGTGTGGACCAGATTGTGCACACCTCGATTAATTCCACCTTCCATCAGCAACAGGTATCAGGTAACTCTATCCACCAAAACTAGAACAGACGTAACAGTACTGCTCGGGTCAACTTGCACACGCACCTCGACTAACTCCAAGGGATACCTCCTCCCACCAACAACAAATACTAGGTAACTCTATTCATTAAAGCTAGAAAAATGTACCCATACTATTCAGGTGAGCTTACACGCACCTCGACTAATTTCACGGAATACCACCTACCACTTCCCACCAACAACAAGTACTAGGAAACTCTATTCATCAAAGCTAGGAAAACCATAACCATACTATTCAGGTCAACTTGCACACACCTCGACTAATTCCACGAAATACACCTGCTACCTCCCACCAGCAACAGGTACTAGGTAACTCTATTCATCAAAGCTAAAAAAAATGCAACCATATTGTTCAGGTCAACTTGCACGCACCTCGACTAATTCTACCGTGTACCACCTGCCACCAGCAACAGGTAACTCTATCTACCAAATTCACATATAAATCAAATTCACCAAGCAACTGGGCAACAATTTAGATACTCATACAAACAACATCACAATAAAATACAAAATTTAACCATTTCAAAAAAATCAAAATACCACAAAAAAAGAAAAATAATAATTAAAATTAGGGTTTATGGAAAAAGTACCGAGAGGAACGAGACGATTTCGATGACGCTTGTTATCCGGAAATATTGAATCCATTTCTGAATCAACCGATCCCATTTCTGTAACTATAGATATTCAACAATTTTTGGGGATTTTCTCTTCCTTTTTCGATCTCTCTTTGTGTGTGTGTGTTTGAGGTGTAACTACGTGTGCCGTTCTCTTCCCCTCCTTTTTTTCAAAAGGGTCAATTTTGCAGAGTATTTGACAATTTGACGTGCACACGACCTTAGATAAAAAAGATATGACGGTGAAAGATAAAAGATGGTTTGATTTGAAATAAGGTCAGTTTCGCCATGGAAATTTTTTCCTTTTTTTTCGGAGTTGAAAATTATGATGTTTGCCATACAAATTCAGAAAATATTTTCAGAAAATTTATCTGAAAAGGAAAAATAGGTTTTTGTTGTTTTCACAATTTTCCAACTCAATTTCAAATTTTATTATTATTACATATGATCCTAATCTTTTAAGTAATATTATTTTTTCAATATTACGTATATAACAATTTTAAAGAATAAGATAATTATAATTTCAAACTTAATACTATCCTAATTAATATATATCTCTTTTTCTCTTTCATTATTATTTTTATCTTTTATTTAATTTTCTCCCTTATTTAAAACATTATTTTACTGCTAATTTATATTTATACTCATAAATATATAAAGTATTACATTTATACCCATAAATATATAAAGTATTATATTTATAATAGAAATATACAAAGTATGTTATATATAAAGTTTATACCATATACACACATATATAAATATACAAAGTATTAAGAAACATACTAAGCATATTTATAACATAAATATACAAAGTATGTTATATATGAAGTTTATACCATGTATATACACCATATACACACATATATAAAAATACAAAGTATAAAGAAACATACTAAGCATATTTATATATTTATGGTATATGATATAATATACCATAAATATGCAAAACATGCTTTACATAGAAATAATTTATTTAGACACAGTAAAATCTTTCATGTATAAGAAAATTAAAGAAACAAATTAGCGGCACCCTAAAATTTAATAACAACTCATCATTTCCTATTTTTTAGGAACGGAAAACGAAAGAAATAAATTAAATAAATTCCTAAAAAAATAAGTTTGTTTGTAAGGTAATATTTATTACCTAAAAAATAGGAAGCAGTGATCTGTTAATATAACATCCATATTTAAAATTTTCAAATATGAGAAACGGCTATTAATGTAAATATTATATATGTCATAATTGAAATTCATTAAATATGGCCATGTATGTGTAATTATTTTTATAATAGTGGCTAATTGTGTTCTTTTTTCATTAGTAGGTAAATTTTAGTTGGGTGATTTTGATAGTTTATAAAAGTTAGGGCATAAATCATATTTAAAAAAGTTTTTTCAAAAGTAAAAAAAAAATCAAAAAAGACATGTCTAAACACAACCCCAACTCCAATTTCAACTCCAACTCCAGAAAAATTTAGTTTTCATGGCCAAACGGCTACTAAGTTATCTCGAATTAATAATTCTAAAATTAGTTATTTTATCATATATGTATGGTATATCTTATTATTAAGACTTAAATGGTGGCGTACATAATTAGACTTCAAATCTATATATATACTAGTTTTACCACACGTGCTTGGCACGTGTAACATTTGATTATTTAAAATTAAATAACTTTGTTAATTATGAAGTTTTCCAGTGAAGTATAAAAAAATTAACTTACTTTTCAAAGAATCTTCATATTTTTAATATAATAATGTAAATATAAATATATATTTTAGTGTAGACACATGTATATATGACCACCAGAAGTTTCAAGTGGTTGATCGATCATCACTTTTGCATTTGTTATGCAGTATCTCTTTCCCTTGCTGTCATAGGCTAAGAGAGACCATCAATTTCAACCATATTTTTTGTATGATTTTTTTTTCTTATATTTAAAATATTTCCTTATTTTTTAAGTCAAATATTTATAAAATCATTGATTACATTCTTATTACGTACTTCAAAACTTTAATACTTCCTAAATTTTTCTTATTCTAACGCTTTTATATTTATTTATAGATTTTTTAATTTTTCTTAAAATAAAATTTTGTTGATTTAGAATTATTTTTCAAATCTTCTTAAAATCAAATTTAGTTGATTAAAATTCTTAAACTAATGGAAAAAGTAATAGTTCAAAATAGGAACGATTATTTTTTTCTTCTATATTTAAAATCTTTTCTTATTTTTAAAGTCAAATCTTTATAAAATCATTGATTACATTCTTATTACGTACTTAAAACTGTTAAAACTTTGGTACTTCTTAAATTTTTCTTATTCTAACGCTTTTATATTTATTTCTAGATTTTTCAAATTTTCTTAAAACCTAATTTTGTTGATTTAGAATTCTTAAACTAATGGAAAAAGTATGGATTTTTCAAATATTCTTAAAATCAAATTAAGTTTATTAGAATTCTTAAACTAATGAAAAAAAGTATTAGTTGTCATTAGTTCTGATGACTTTTAATAAGTAAAAGTTTTACCATAAATATATTTAATTATTGCGCTTTGCACGTGTATCTCATGCAATGAGTTCATTTTTATAAAATCACTTCAGTATTATGAAAGAAAATATATCTTGATTAATAAATAAACATGCCTATTATACTATAAATATATAGTCATTGGATTAAAATTCTACTTTCACTTTTTTTTTTGGATAAATTATTTGATATCATTATAATTCAATTCACTTAGTACTTTTCTAAAAGCTATATTGTTAATTAACTAAATCTCCTAATATCTCACGAGGATGAAAGGAAAAAAAAAAGAAATTCGTATACAATTAGAGTGGCTAACCAATTTCTTATGACAAAATATAATCCAAAGAATCTGGTCAAAATTGTAAATAAGTCTATTTCAAATGATTTATTGTATATAAGTCATTATAAAAAAAATCACAAAAAACATCTTAATTAGCAATCACCTATCTGGAATACATGACAATTTAGTATTTAAACTTCAAGAACATACAAAAATCATAGAAGAAAACTTCTCAATTAGTAGAAGTCTAACAAAATACATGATAATTTTTTTTATAACATAAAAAATATACTAAAATTTTAAAAAACTTACCTCAAATCACAAGAAAATTTGTCTCTTCAATCATAAATACTGTTAATATTTCACTAACTTTTCAATTAGCAATTGTCTATTAGGAATACATGATGATTTATTATTATAAAGTTCAAGAACATACTAAATAAAATTTTAGAGAACTTCCCTCAAATCACAAACAAATTTATTTCTTTAATCATAGATATTATCAAGATTGTAAACATCAAAAACAAAATTTTTAGAAAACATACCTTAAATCAAATCCAATTTATGAACAACGATAATAAAGAAAAAAGATATTTGAGGACTACATTGTGGACGTATTATTGTAGAAAGGAAGAATTCTCAATTTGTAAGAAATTTTAGGTTTAGTTTACTTTCTTTCTTTGTCATTTCAGTTTGTATTTATTTAATTTAATAAACTAGCCTTTGTGATCTTTTGTATTTCTATGTTTTTTTTTTCTTTCTTCTTTTTTTCCCCCTTTTTCCTTCACACGTTTTCTTTCTTCCTTTTCAATTCAATTTAGTTTTCTTTCCATTTATGTATTTTTCTTTTTTTTTGTTCTCTTTTTTGCTTTAGACTTTTTTTTGTTGTTCTTTTCAATTCAAATTGACATTATTTTTTATTTATTTAATTTATTAATAAATTACATATAATAAATTGCCGGCCTTGGCTCAGCGGTAAGCTTGCTTACCGTGGTGTGCCAGGTCGGGGGTTCGAAACGTCCCTTCAGCAAAGCTGGGGTGAGGACGCGTAGGTAAGGCCATTTGGTCCCCCCCTCCCCGACACCTACGGAGTAGGTATGAACCGGGTCGTCCCTTTTTAATAAATTACATATAAGGTAAGATTTGAATTGATTTAGAACTTTCTTTTCTAACTCAAATAAGGATTTTAATTAATTTCAAAGTTCTAATATTAATAATAACTAAATAATAATTTGAGAAAAATAGTGAAAAGATGATTTTGTCTAAAGATGAGACTTTTAATGAAAGACAAAAAGTTCAAATCACTTTTCTAATGGTCTTCACACTTTTAATATATTATAGATATAAAAGAGAATAAGTAGCATGCTGATGTGGCATGTCTAGAATGTCAAGAAAGGTATTTATCTTTCACCACAATTTTTTTTGACTTTTTTTTCATATTTTATATGTTAAATTATTTTTTATTCTTTTAAAAGGAAAACGTAATAGTCACATAATAAGGAACGGTTACATTTTCTCCACATTAATTCAAAGCAATTTAAGTCCTTTACAATAAACACCCAATTAAATACAATTAATGCACTTAATACTCATATCCATTAAATTATTTTTTGGAGTTATCTTTCTAATCCTTTTGGCTAGTATAAATAGTGCAGAAAATAATTTCTAATGCATAAACATTCCTCATTTTTCATTCCACACCGTCCTCAAGTCTTATTCATTAGTTATGAAGATTTGGTCTTTATAATGAATTTCTTTATCTTTTCTTCTATGTCTTCCGTTCTCTTTCAAGTTTCAACTTTCTTATATATTGGTTTAGGAAATATTCAGCTAATGTCATTGGGGTTTGTCATGAAGATTGACATTCAAGAAAACCATTGTCCAGATAGTGTAACCACAATTATTTTGAACCTCTAATCTTGCTACTTCAGAATGAGTGAAGAGGAGAAGTAGTACAACAACAAAAAAAAAAAAAATGAACATGCACTTGAAAATTTCCATTGGTATTTACTTAGTTTTCCTGAGAGTTTTAGTGTGATGATAAAGTATTATTACTTTGCTAGCTATTTTATATTAGAGTTTGTCCATGTATTTTTGTTGAAAAGTATCTGTAAATAGGTTATAACTTCTGTAAATGCTATTCTCAAGTTTCTTTCCTACTTGCACCCTTACACATATCTTCATTTATAAAAATAAATGCTTGCAGCTTAATATGTTTGCTATGTATGTTTATATTGTTGATTAATTTAATTACAGTTTGATAACTTTTCGTTGCAATATGTTTGTCCATTATCTGCAAGCTTAATGAGGTTATTTTCATTTTTTACTCTTACAAATAGGATCTTGAACTTTTTATTTTTAATTTAAACAATTGCGTTAAGGGAAAGGCTTGAGGTAAATTATCGTGTCTGAGTTTTCATTTTCATGTTATTTCTCTTTTTCCTCTGCAAGA
Organism: Capsicum baccatum var. pendulum; assembly: GCA_030864225.1. Lineage (NCBI taxonomy): Eukaryota > Viridiplantae > Streptophyta > Magnoliopsida > Solanales > Solanaceae > Capsicum > Capsicum baccatum. Next base: position 21,993,905 of record CM061560.1, read on the forward strand.
TGTACTATTTTATGACAATTCACATGTTGCTTCTATATTTTAGATATTCAAATCACAAAATGATATGCCATAAATATTTATTTTATTTATCACTTTAAGTGTATATTATTTCTTTTATAACTTATGTACTTTATTATATACAATATCGCATAACTCTATATAGAAATAATATGCAAATAAAATGACTTACTAGCCATAGTATATCCCCAACAATGCATTTAAATGGATAAATGAATGTGTTAGATATTTAGGTGGATGGTGATAATTTTAAAAATCATTTCTTTCAATAAAGCTAATACCAGAGGAGTCAAGTTAACTGCAAAATTAAGTGATAAAATGAATTAGAATTTAGAATCTAACCTTTATTTGGATGAAGGTTGAAAAGAATCTTTAAAATATAATAAAAAATAATTTCATGAATCTAATATTTATTTTTTACATCGCGCGAAGCGCGACCAAATTCACTAGTTAACTAATACTTCCAATCAAATGCACAATAAAATACTCTATTTTTCGTAAATATTTGTCCACTTTTAACTTAACACATACCTTAAGAAATAATAAATAGATGGGAGATTTTTCTATATTACCATTTAAATATAATAAATTTTTTACTTTAAAAAATATAATGAATGATATATTATATTTAATATCAATGGTAAAATGGATAAAAATAGATAATTATTTATTGATTTATGAACTAAACAAGCATTGTTAAGTATCTCAAAATAAAAAAATGAACAAGTAAAAATAGACAAAATAAATAATAATCATGTATTTTATACCCAAATTATTGTACCTTATACCTCACGCTAAAAAAATCCTTAAATGTAGTGTTAATAGGTTGAGCATTGTCTAGTTTTATTTTTTTTTAGTATTGGTATTATTATTTTTTCATTATCTTATTTTTCAAGTTTTGTACATGATGTTTGATTATAGTTTTTTTTTTTTAAATGAATAGGCTAATTCTGTCTCTCAATTATCTATTTTGTGTTCGAGAAGATTCCTCAGTTCCTCAATAATACCTCAAAATATGTTAGTTGTGTTACGTGAGACAAGGGCATTCCCCACTCCATGACATGTTAATGTTCTTTTTGTTTTATTGTTTGTAGTTGGTTCCTTTGGTATATCGATTTTTGTATAATCGGGGGTCGATAAGAAACAATGAAAAATGAGGCAAAAAAAACTCCAATGTCTCTGATCAATTAAAAAGAATGAGCGAGTTCCGCAATATTAATTAAGTTAGAGTGGGGTCAAGTCCTTCAAACAATAATAAATAATTGTTTAACAACTACATTAGTTGTCAAAACAATTATTCAATTGTCCAATAACTTCGATAATTGTTGAAACAACTTTTACATCTATAGTTGTTGGGGTATTGTATAAAAATAAAAAGCTGAAAAAAATTATCGATCATATTCAATTTTTAAAATTTGAAGGACCTCTACTTAATTGATAAACTCATTTGTCTCTTTTAATTGCATCTCCCAGGAAACAATATTTATATATTCACAAAGTAGGAGTAAAGTTGCGTACAAACAATATTTATATGCTAGCACTGATTTTCAATCCAGAATTGATCTCTGGGTCAACTCTTTCTTTCTTTGATACCTATATCTTCCCTGAAGGCAAGAACTGGCTAGTAAGAGGGGATTTTAATGAAGTCCTTAGGGCTTCTGAGAAATTTGGAGGTTACCTTTTTATGAACTGTTTAAATTATTGCAAGTTCATAGACTTAGGTTTCAAGGGCCGCAAGTTCACTTGGTCCAATATGAGATACAAGAACAGACAATGCCTCATTCTTGAAAGGCTTGACAGATGGCTTGCCAATGGTGATTAGGTTCATCTATACCCTGAGGCCACCATCACTCACCTCCCCAGAACCCACTCTGACCACTCTCCTCTTCTCATTAATATTGGTTCAACCCCTACCAATCAAATTAAGCCTTTTAGAGTAGAATCCATGTGGCTTAGTCATCAGTATTTTCCTAACCTTATAAAAGAGTCCTTCCTTAACTGTCTTTGCATCACTGTGGTAACCTCTGACTTTGAAGACAAGACAGAATAACCCAGATGTATTTAATAATTATATATGTAGTCTATTATCCCCCCGCAAGCTGATCAGCGGTAACGAGGGGCAGCTTGGAGCAGAGATACTGAAAAGGCTGTAACGGAAGAGGCTTGGTGAGAATATCAGCAAGCTGGTCAGTAGATGGGACATAGTGCGTGGCCATCGTTCCTGCAAGTACCTCATCGCGAACAAAGTGACAGTCGGACCCAACTTGCTTCATACGATCATGAAGGGCTGGATTTTTGGTAACACAAATAGTGGACTGATTGTCACAATAAATCTGTGGTTTCGTCGGGGGAATGCCAAGTGCATCGGTAAGGTATCGTAACCACATGGCTTCAGCAAAACCCGCAGCCATGGCACGATATTCTGCTTCTGTTGAGGAACGGGACACTCGCGTTTGCTTCTTGGTGCACCAGGAAATCAGATTCGGTCCCATCATAACAATATATCCAGTAGTGGACTTCCGATCATCTTTGTCGTTAGCCCAATTCGAATCAGAAAGAACAGATATATCAAACGAGCCCTTTTGAAATAAAATTCCACATTGAAGAGTACCTTTAAGATAGCGCAGAATGCGTTTTAAGGCCTGAAAGTGTTGTTCTGTGGGAGCATGCATTGATTGGGAGACTCGATTGACTGCATATTGGATGTCCGGACGAGTAACAGCAAGATAATGAAGTCCACCGACGAGGCTCCGATATAGTGTAGGATCGGCAAAGGGAGTATTCGGTCCTGGGGATTGGCGGACTGCCATGGGAGTGACCGCGGGTTTGCAGTCTGTCATTCCAGCTCGATTTAGAAGTTCAAGGGTATATTTTGTCTGATGCATCAATATGGTTCCCGATTTGCGGATGAGTTCGAGGCCAAGAAAGAACTCCAGAGGACCGAGGTCCTTAAGTTTGAAGTCACGATGCATAGCCTCAGTAATTTCAGTGATGAGTGATGACGAGCTGCCTGTAATAACAATATCATCCACATAGATAAGAATGATGACTGTCCCTCGAGAACAGTGAAGGGTGAAGAGGCTGTTGTCATGATGGTAGGTGCGAAAACCAAGACCCTGCAGAAAAGTAGAGAGGCGTGTGTACCAGGCACGTGGGGCCTGTTTTAGGCCATACAGTGATTTACGAAGCTTGCAAACATAGTGAGGACGGTTGGGATTAACATATCCCGGTGGCTGAACCATATAGATGTCTTCCTCAAGATGACCATGAAGAAAGGCATTGCTGACGTCTAACTGATGAAGCGGCCAATCATAGTGAAGAGCAAGAGACAAGACCAGACGAATAGTCTGTTGCTTAACAACAGGGCTGAAGGTCTCCTTATAATCCACACCATACTCCTGATGATACCCTTTTGCAACCAGACGTGCTTTATAGCGAGAAAGAGATCCATCTGAATTTCGTTTGATGCGAAACACCCATTTGCACCCAATAGACTTTCGGTTACTAGGCAGAGGTACCAAATCCCATGTACGTTGTTCATTCAGAGCCTGAAATTCCTTATCCATAGCTTGGCACCAGAAACTATTTTTGGAGGCTTGGGTATAGGTAGTAGGCTCAGTTATGGGATGTGCATCAAAGGGTATTTGAGTGTGGTAGACTTTGGGTTTGAAGGTACCAGCCTTGGCTCGGGTTGTCATAGGGTGAGTGTTGAGTGGAGGGTGATTAGGAAGGGGTGGTGGAGATGTATGATGTGGGGACGGGGGATGGGTGGGGCTGTCGTGGGAGCTGGGATGTGCAGCGGTGGATGGGGTGGGTTGTGTGGCAGTCGGCTGGGTGTTCGGGTGGGGGGTTAGGGGGTTCGGGTGGGTGAGTGGTTGGTTTGAGTGGGTAGTGGCGTAGTGGGGTACCGGGTTAGGTGCCGAGTGAGCCGGAGCATGAGCGCGTGAAAAGGACGGGAATAATGGCACAATGCCAAGTGGATTGGGGGAGTATGGAGTAGAGGAAAGACTTGTGTAAGGAAATTGTTCCTCCACAAAACGAACATGACGGGAAACATATGTTTTCTGAGATACAGGATCGAAACATTTGTAACCTTTGATAGTGGGATGATAGCCTAGAAAGACACAAGGGGTGGACCGAGGTTGAAGTTTATGTTGAGTGTGTGGACGCAATCAGGGATAAACCAGACACCCAAACGGGCGGAGATGGATGTAGTCGGGTGGATGATTGTAGAGACGGGCATATGGAGTGGAGTTGGAGAGAGTGTGAGTGGGCATGCGATTTATGAGGTAGTTGGCAGTAGCAAGGGCATCAACCCAAAAGGAAACAGGTAAGGTGGAATCATGGAGGAGCGCAACAACTGTTTCTATGAGGTGACGGTGTTTGCGCTCAGCAACGCCATTTTGTTCAGGGGTATATGGACATGAAGTGTGATGAAGAGCCCCTAGACTTTGAAGAAAAGCACCAAATGCATTGTTGACAAATTCTTTGCCATTGTCACTTCGAAAAATTTTGATTTTGGCATCAAATTGATTTTGAACCATTCGGTCAAAGTTGACAAAAACAGTATAAGCTTCGGATTTAAATTTCAGAGGATAAAGCCAAGTGAATTTACTGTAATCATCAACAAAACAGATATAATAACGAAAACCTTGAACAGAAGGAACTGAGGTTGGACCCCAAACATCAGAATGAATTAATTGAAATGGCGCAGTGGCCTTGTGTTCAGACATTGAAAAAGGTAAACGACAAGATTTAGACACTGAACAGGACTCGCAATGTAATTTCCCTGAAAAATTAAAACCTAAGGAAGATAAAATGGATTTGGTGATGGCGGATGATGGGTGCCCAAGCCGGCGATGGCAGGTGGACGAGAGAATGGCTTGACTCACAACAGACGGAGACCTGGATGGAAGAGTGTATAGCCCATGCTCACAACGGCCCGTGTACCGCACCCGGTTCGTGGGATTGTCCACTATCTGGAAATTGGTGTCATTAAAAATGAGGGTGCAGTTATTTTCTTTAGTAAAGCGATAAACAGATAAAAGATTGGATGTGAGGGAAGGGACGTGGTGAAGGATTGAGAGATGAAATTTACCATTTGGGGTATAGACATACCCAGAGCCGGTGTTTGTGATGGGAAGGGATTGACCATTGCCTACTGTAATAGTTTCTGAGCCATGATACGGATGAGGAGCTTGAAGTTGTGAATAATCCGACGTCACATGGGTGTTAGCACCTGTGTCTAGATACCAATCGCCAGATTGAGCGTTTGTGGACGCATGCATCGCCCTTGATCCGCCGGACTGGCAATTTACATTCTGCGAGTCATCATAACGATACCAGCAATTAGCCGCAGAATGGCCCCGTTTAGCACAAATTTGGCACGTCGGAAGATCTCGTGTGGGCCCCCGCTGGTTTCCTCGTCCCTGTCCGCGGCCTGACTGGAAGCCGTCCCTCGGTGGAGGCCCGCCTCTGCCTTGCTGCCCGGCGTTCCGACGGTCACCGCCGCCGCTGCCTCGCCCTTGGTTATGGCAATCGTCACCGCGACCCCTGGCCGAGCCCCCGCTGCCAGCCGAGTAAAGAGCCGTGACGCCAGGGGTGGAACTGGCTTCTCCGAGCAGTAATTTGTGTTCCATGTCTAAATTCAATTCTTCTGCATGAAGCCAGCCAGACAGTTGATTCAGAGTGATTTCGATAGGTGAGAGACGAATATGCTGTTTGAGAGAGGAATAGCCAGACGGAAGACCACGTATCACGGCATTCACCACGTCTCGTTCAGGAATAATCTCGTTCACAGCATCTAGGTCAGACAGAATAGAGGCCACATCATCAAGGTATTGAGTCATCGTCTTCGTTCCCTTCCGAAGAGTATGCAATCTGTCACGCAACTGAAAAATATGAGCCGTGGACACAGAGTTGTACCTCGTGGCTAGTGCTTCCCAAAGTGAAGCCGATGTGAGAAAACCCCGGGCGTGTTTGTGCACAGAGGGGCTAAGAACGGCGAGAAGACAGGCTCGGATCTGAGTGTCTACGATCATCCACGGAAGGTAGTCGGGATTTGGGAGCATGATGCCGTCCTCCTCGGCTGTCTCGGGCGGCGGCTTCTCCGCACCGTCAATCCATCCGAGCAGCAAATTGGCTGCGAGGGCGGTGCGGACGTTAAGTGCCCAGGCCGGGTAGTTGTTGTCAGATAATTTTTCGGGGATGAGATTGTGGAGATTCCTGAGCAGTAATTTTACTCCAGACGGTAAATTTGACAGAGGATCAACAACCTTGTCCATGGCGTCGACCTACGGCGGAGGAGGGAGGCCGTGCGGCGTGGTGTAGACGGTGGCGGCGGCGCACACACGTCGGAAAAGAGGAGAGATTAGGGTTTGGGCGGAAGAAGAAACCCTAGCTTTGATACCATGATATAATTTAATAATAATTGATCTTATTGATATTGAAGGGGTTACAACTGTATATATAGAGAACTGAAGAATAGCTAATTACAGAATAACCCAGATGTATTTAATAATTATATATGTAGTCTATTAGATTGGAATAGACTTGTCTTTGGGAACACCTTCACCAAGAAAAAGCACTTGCTTGCAAGGTTAGCTGGCATCCAGAACTCTTCTAACTACCCAACTAGCCCCTTTCTTTATGGGCTGGAGGCAAACCTTATGAAGGAGTTCAACCATATCCTCACCCTGGAAACTGAGTTCTGGAAACTCAAGTCCAGAATCTCCTGGCTTCTAGAAGGAGACTTTAATACTAGATTATTCCATACTTTCACCCTCAACAAGAGGAGAAGAAACAAAATTAACTCCCTCATTGATGACAGTGGTACTTGGCATTACTATCATAAAGACATTGTCAACATTGTGTCTTCCTATTATGCTAACCTCTACACTACTGAGCATACTTTGGGGTACCTTGCTACCCAGCTCAACCCCTCTACTAAGGGTAACATCAACTCTCTTAACCATGATTCCTTTCAAGCCATCCTTTCCTTGGAAGAGGTCAAAAGAGTTGTCTTTTCATTTAAGCCCAACACGGCCCCTGGGCCTGATGGCTTACATCCCTTTCTGTACCAGAAATTTTGGAAAACTATCCCCCCCCCCCCCCGCCCGTTTAAATTTTATCATGAAATATTTACCTCTTACTCTATGGACCCCAAAGTAAACTCTACTTATCTGTGCCTCATCCCTAAATGTAGGAATGCAAATTCTCTTAAGAACTTTAGACCCATAGGCCTTTGTAATACCTAGTATAAGCTCATCACCAAGATCATAGCCACCAAGCTGAAGCCTTTCTTGGCAAAAATCATTGGCCCCAGCCAGGCCAGCTTCATGGATAACAAAAGGGCCTCTGACAATGCCATTATTGTCCAAGAATATGTCAGCCACTTCTCCAGGATGAAAGGTAAGAAGGCTAACATGCTCTTAAAAATTGACCTAGATAAAGCTTTTGATAGGCTGGAATGGCCTTTTATTAGACAAGCGTTTGTCTTCTTTAATTTTCCCCAAAACCTCATCAAACTCATCCTCTCTTGTATATCTTCCTCCTTCATCTCTATTTTGGTTAATGGGGGGAACCACTAACTTTACTCCCTTAGGGGCATCAGGCAAGAGGACCCCATGCCCCCTACCTCTTCATCCTTTGCATAGATATGTTGTCCAGAAGAATCAACTATGGAGTTGATACCCTTCATTGGACACCTATTTCCATCTCCAATAAGGGCCACCATATCTCCCACCTATTTTTTACAGATGACCTCACTCTGTTTGCAAAAGCTGATCCAAAAAACTGTCACACCATTAATAGAATCCTCCACAGTTTTAGCTTCTATTCTGGGAAAAGGATCAACTTGGCTAAATCTAAGATTTTTTTCTCAGCAAATTGTAAACCTGAGGACCAGGGAAACCTCACCACTATTCTGGACATCCACCCTTCTACCAACTTTGACAAATACCTGGGATTTTCTATCTTCCATAAAAGCCCGTGAAGGGTGACTTTCAATTCCTCATTGACAATCTAAATAGCAAACTTGCTGGGTGAAAAACTAAATTCCTCAACATGACAGGCAAGGTAACCCTAGCTAAATCCTCCTTGGCTAGCATCCCTAATCATGTTATGCAGTACATCCACCTTCCCAGTAGCATTCATAAACTCATTGAAAAAACCCAGAGAAACTTCATTTGGGGATCCACTGATGTAAAAAAAAATGCACCTTCTGGGTTGGGACACCATCACCCTTCCCAAAAGAGATGGAGGACTGGGTATGCAGAGGGCTGACATAAAAAAACAAAGCTCTTCTTTGTAGCTTGGGTTGAGAATGTACTCTAACCCTACTTCCCTTTGGGCCAATACTCTTCTTTCTAAGTATAGGACAGAGAGGAAGACCAATATGGGCTCTAGAACTTAGAAGAACATCTCCAATTATTGGAGGCTTTGTAGTGATGCCCTCTTCTAGGCCATTAAGGATGGTACCAAGGTGAATGTCTGGAAAGATAGATGGGTTCAGGAATGCCCCTTCTCTCATCTATTATTCAGGGATCTATCCCAACCTTCTATGACCATATCAAGGTCAATGATATCTGGAAGGAAGGTAGATGGGACTTCACTCCCCTTCCTTTTCAGATCCCTCCCAGTATTATCCACAATATCCAAAATGTCTTTCTTCAGAGCTCTCACTTAAAGCAAAACACTCCTCTTTGGAGACTTACTGGGATGACACATTTTCTTGTAAAAGTGCCTACCACTACATCAACCGCCTTGAAAGACACACCATCAATACCCTTTAATCCTACAACTGGATATGGCAGCTTAGAGTTCCTAACAAAACCAAGACCTTCATGTGGCTCATGCACCACACCAGCCTTCCCACTAAATCCACTCTTGGAAAAAGAGGATTGAACATCAACACCTCCTGTCACAGCTGCAGTACTGATCAGGAGGATCAATATCACATCTTCTTTGGGTGCAATGTTGCCAAGACCTTTTGGCACCACCTTATTCAAAAATGCAAAGGGAACTTGCATCTCAACATTCTCATGTTTGAGACCAACAATTGGCCTACCACCTCGAGAACTCTTAGTAAGGTTGATTTTGACCCCAACACCCCCTGGGATACCCTGTCCCCTTCTGCCTCTGGCATCTCTGGTAGACCAGAAATGGTAATAACTTCCAAAATTCAAACTCCCACCCTTGCTTCAGCATACCTTATGTTGAACTGTTGAATATCACCACCTAGGGAATACTAGAAACCAGCTTCCCAAATCCAGCATCATCATAAAATTGCTTCCCCCCACCTTTAACCCCTTCAAACTTAATACAGATGGGTCCTATCTTGGGAACCCAAGTAGGGGAGGGATGGAGGGGATCATCAGGAATGGTCAGGGGGACTGGGTGGTAGGGTTTAACAAGAGCTTCACTCATGCAACCAACAACCTCATAGAAATTTTTGCCCTGAAAGAAGGCCTTAAGCTGGCCCTGGATCAAAACTTAAAACCCTTAGATATCTGCATTGACTCTATGGAAGTGATTAATATGTTGCATCATGGGAATTTACTTTATAACTCAATTGTCTTCGAATGAAGATCTCTACTAGAAAACTTGGGGAATCCTCCAGTCTACCACACATACCGGGAACAGAATAGAGTATCGGATTAGATGGTGAAGCAAGTCTCGAAGCTAGACCTGTTTGAAAAACTGCATATTTTTACAACTACTCCAGCTAGTATAGGAGTAGTTTTTTGGGAAGAATTCAAGGGAAAATCATTCTCCCAAGTTGTATCCAGTAATAGGAACTCTAATCAAAACTCTTAAGTTTTTATACCTGATTAGGTCTTGCTCTGTAAAAAACTTTACATGTCTTTTCTTACTTAATGCATATCTTCTCTACGAAAAAAAGAAAAAAGTTGCGTACAAACACTTTCCTCAAATTCAATTTGGACATACTGTTGTTGTTGCTCTTGTTTTATATGAAATTAAGACATAAGATTATAAGGCAGAGGATTGAACCTTCACCAATAAAGTAATAGTTTAGGTTATATCTAATTTTACCAACAATTAGAACACACACACACACACACACACACACACATATATATATATATATATATATATATATATATATATATATATATATATATATATAAATTCTATATCTATAATCTATAATCTATAGCTATAATATATTAAAAGTGTGAAAACCCTTAGAAAAGTGAATCGAACTTTTTGTCCTTCGTTAAAAGATTTCACAATAGACAAAATCGTCTTTTCACCTTTTTCTCTAATTATTATTTTATTAAATTAAGGACTCCTATAATATATAGGAAGAACCCTGATTAAATAAATACATGAAAAACTTAAAAATATTAAAATACATAAAATATATGAATCATAAAATAAAAGAGGTTCTAAAATATATGGAAAGAAATTAAAAGCCCTATAAGTAAAGAATTTATCACCTATATAAAGAGTTATATTCTACTAATGTGGGCAATGGCTGATAATTATAGATTTAGGACTGTTTATATGTTGATATATTTTGTCCATCGATAAAAGAGACTCAACACTTGGCCGACCGGATATTTTTGGCTTAAATCTCAATTGTAGCATAGATTGTTACGTTCCACCTTTGTCTTTCAATCTTTAGGCGCATCTTTTATTTATTTGGATTTAGAATTTATTTATCTATGTTTAGAATTTTTTAATTTTGATTTAGATTTAACATAATCATGTATGCCTTTGATAATTTTAGGTGTTTTTTGTTTCAGTTGAAGATTTCTTATCGAGAAATAATTGGGCAAAACAAACATATGCAGCACCACTATCATGGTTATTCCTGGTGATTCAGTTACTGCTATTTTTCTCTTTGAAAGCTTTCCCCCCAACTCTCGTGTTATTAATTTAATTTTTCTATTTACTTTGCCAGTACTAAAAGCTTTATGTAGTGTTATGTATGGGTGTTATAGCCATACGGTGTATGCAGTTTTTAAAGACCCTAGATTAATTTAAAATACCTTACATATTAGAACTCAATGAAAGATTTCTTTTTTTCAGGATTTATGCGCCGATTAAAGTTTATAGTTCTTGCTTTTGAAATCTATCATCATATCATCTGTTATTTATTATATTTTGATCATACATTGTTTTGTTGTTGTTGACTTTACATTGCTTTCCTTAGTTATTACTTTTATTATATTTTTCTTCTTTTTTATACTTAAATTTAATTATTACTTGAATCGAGGGTCTCACGAGAGAAGCCTATCAATAAGCAATTTACTCAGATTGCTATCTCATAAGAAATATGAACGAATAATTTTAAAAGTAGTTAGTTGAAACATTGAAAGGTGGAAGTGGTTGCAGAGTTTTTAACTTTTATGAAAATATTTTGATAGAATCTAAATCCATAAGAAAAAAAAGTGGGTGGCTTGTAAAAATACAGGTAATTGAGGTGTCAACATTCTGATAATGTAGAAGAAAGGAAGCATAGCACAGTATAGGATTGGAATAAGTGCCTCAACAAACAACTTCATGTAGTCATTTTTTTTTATTTTTTGATAACAACAACAACAAATTCAGTGTATTCTCACCTAATGGGGTTTGGGGGGTAAGGTGTACGCAGTCCATACCTCTACCTCTAAAGAGGCAGAAAGGCTGTCTAGCGACGTAGTCTCATCTCACTCATGTAGTCATTTTTAAAGCGTTCTTTAGTTAAAAGAGTTGGTAAAATATATAGATCACTTAAAATATATTATTTAGAAAATAAATTTACACAAAATACCAAGGAATAAACATGCATTGTTCTCATTAGAAGATTGTGTAATAGACAAATTATTTTTTATTTTATTAAATTAAGGAATCTTAGAATATTTGAGAAAATAAAATTTTATAGTAAAAAGTATTTGAAAAATTAAGGAATCTAAATTTTTAAAAGCATGACTAATTAATAACTCCTATTATTTAAAAATTATTTAAAGAAAAACAGATTATTATTCAAACATGAAAACTGCATAAGGATAATCTATATCTGTATTCCCAAGTCATAATCCTCTAAAAAATTTATGTCCCTTACAATTTAAGTATGTTGTCCATTGGCCCTTAGGCTATATATACATTCATCTTAGTTGTTTCTTGCTTTGTTTTACATGCAAGGCTTTACAAAAGGAAATTATTTATCAAAGACAACATACTAGGATTATTACTATGAGCGCACTTTGTTTTTTATTTGTTCACGAAGAAGTAAGTTATACAGTTAATCTCTTTTATTCATACACCTTGTTTCATACTTTATATATGTGAATTGCTGAAAGAAAAATATTATTTTCTTTGTTTTAGTTTGTTTGGATTGATTAGAAATCTCATAATTAAAATGATTAATGTTCAGTATAATTATTGCCTAATGTTTTTATGCAACAAAAAATTATTAATATTACATAATAATGTAATAACTCACTTTTTAATAAAAAAATAGAATTGAATTGTTATAGTAATACTTAAGAACACGTGTGTCAGAATTGCTTCCTTTCTTCAAAATTCGAAAAATCTATTTAAAATTTGGATCCATTGATTTCAGTCTTTCAAATCAATTACAATTGTAAATGTATAATCAGATGTTGTGAATAATTTTCTTATTTTATTGGTATAAAGTAATGTGAGAAAATTGAACGAAAGGTCTCTTTTAAGTTTTGAATGAAGGATTGGTGACATTGACCAACAGATAGGGTCAAACATCATTAGAAAACTTGATTAAGTTAATTGTGGACTTGATTAATATTTTTAAAATTTTCTAATCTTTTCAGAAATACAAATTAACCCAACTCACACCTCTCTTCAATTCAAATCAACCACTCTCTCCTCACTCTCCAGCTTCTCTCAACTCTCTCCCAACCAATAGTTCTGCAAAATTTCTCCCTTCAACCCCCGACGACTTCTACCTCCGGCGACAAATAGTTGGGCTTCGAGTTTCCCTCTTCAATTCAATCAACCTGTCTCTCATCCCTCTCTCGACAGCTTCTCTCAACTCTCTCCCAACCAACTGTTCAGCAAATTTCTCATTTCAATCCTCGGCGACTTCAGCATCCGACTACAAATAGTTGGGCTTCAAGTTTCTTTTCGAATTCAACCTTCAATCGACGTGACAGCCTTGCTCTCCGGCCACAACAGCTTCGAATTCTTCATCGTTCCTTTTCTTCTTTCACAGGTAAAAATTTATGGCATTTTTAGTTTTGAAGAAAATAAGGAACTTGAGCCAACTTCTCTTATAGTATTGGTTAACAATTTCAATATTTGTTGCACTAATTTTAAATGCAGTCTGAAATGACTTTTTTATTATTTGTGTTTATAAAAACAAAACGACAATTTGGTTTGATTTGTTCTATTCTTGGTAAAAATGGTGAAATTATTGTTTTTTGTTAAACAAAATCGTGCTGTTGTTTTTTGTTTCCTCCGATAGATTACCCATCTGATACAACATATTAACCATCTGATGCAATAAATTTATTATATGATGCACCAGATCAACCATCTGATGCACCAGAGGAACCAGCAGATTCACTAGAGGAACCATCAGATTACAATTCTGATGCAACAACTTTACCATATGTTGCAACAGATTAAACATCGAATAAAAAATTTGATGCAACTAATTAACCATCTGGTGCAATGGAAGAACCATCAGATTAATGATCTGATGCAACAGATGAACCTCCTGTTAGATAAAATCCCATCAACTCTTCCTACAGGAAATGTCCAATACTTGATTTTTCCAACTGATCATTCATCTGCCGTGATAGACGACCCTATGTTGGAAAAAATCTAAACAATATTGACCGTTGATAATTGTTCCAATAGATCACTCATGTGTTGCAACAGATGTGTGACCTGTTGCACAAAGCATTTGTCTTTCTCAATAGATGAGTGATATATTTTGTATTGTCGCAATAGATTACTCAGCCGTTGCTGCAGGTTAGTTAATTGCTTTGACAGATCACTCATATGTTACAATAGATGTGTGATCTGTTGCACAAACCATTCATATTTCTCAACAAATGAGTGATATATTTTGTATTATCGCAACAGATTATTTAACTATTCCAATAGATCACTCATATGTTACAACAGATGATATCACAACAGTTGTGTGATCTGTTGAACAGACCATTCATCTGTCTCAAAAGATGAGTGATATGTTTTGTATTATTTCAACAAGTTACTCATTCGCTGCAACAGTTTGGTTATATACTGCAACAGATATACTACTTGGTGCAACAGACGATGATATGTTACAATTGTTATTTTATTATTTTGCTTGTTTGATTTACTGTTATCCTTTTTTAAAGGTGCATTAATCAACAATAATATATTATTTTATGTTCCTGCTAATTTTAGATAATATGGTTCCCAAAAAAACAGAAACTGAATCAAGTCCAAGTAAAGGAACAAGTGAAGCAGCTAGGCTACATCCACCACTCTATGAGTTTGCTTTACAAGCGTTATCTCAATCGGAAGCAGAATATGATGAACATGGGGAGGAGGGATGTTTCAAAAGAGATGATGCAGATGCTAATAGCCCTTCCACCAAAGATCTGGTCAAAGCCTTCAGCATTGATCATTATCCTGTGAGAATGCAGTGCGATGGTGCCGCAGATTTAACGAGTGATTTCGTGGTTAACTCAGCCATGGGAAAATCTTTCGACGCCTTCAGAAAAATACTTCGAGAATAAAAATTGGATGCTTATTTCAGGGACAGCTGCTTTGGGAAATATCTTGATTTGCTAGAGGACAACAATGCTCGTTTTCAAATGAAAATGGTATATGAACTACTCAAGCATATGTTTATCTATGAAAATAAAGATAAGATGAATGAGGTTTGGATAAATTACTGTGGCATGCCTGTTTATTTTGGTTGGAAGGAGTTTGTCATAGTTACTGGACTAAAATGTTATCCTTCTTCTCAAGTTATACCTATTCTTACCCCAAAAAAAAGTACCCCGCACACCCAAAAAAAGCAAAGGCAATTCGTGTGATCGTGATGACCTGGTGTCCGTTGTTGGTCCAAGCTTCAAAAACAAAAATTTGATAGAAGCGTTGAAAGGTAAATGACTCTCAAAGAATCACAAGCAATCATTGTGCTTGGTTTGGTTTGTACATAATATTCTTTGGGAGAGAGACGTTAACAACAACATAAGCCTCAGTTTAATAAAGCTCTTCGAGGATCTTGATGTGTTTAACAGCTATCCTTGGGGGTATGAAAGCTTCAAAATGACTGTCAAATATTTGTTGACTCCGTTAGCGCCAAAGACAGTCAACTTATATGGCTTCCCATGGGCTTCCATGGTAAATGTTTCTTTCTTCTATTATGATATCATTTATTTTTTTCGCTCAATAATGATTTTGATTTATTGGCGTTATTTTATAGGCTTGGGCGTTTGAAGTCATTCCTTATTTGAGACAACAAGTGAACTACCAGGAAGGAGTTTCCTGTCCAAGAATCTTGAGATGGTTGTCGGCCAAAACTAATAAAAGCGAAAAATTTCTTGATCTCTTCAACCCCCCAAAGGATGCAGTAAGTATAATTATAATTAATTTTTTCTTTTAATTAATAATTTTTTTTGAATGATGTAATCATCATTCTAATATATGTAATGATTTATGTTAGATTGTGTATCCGTTGCTAGTTCTGACCAATCGAGAGTTAAAGATGCCAATTTTTCTTACTTTACGATCTGTACAAACTTTATCGGACCCTAAGGTGATCAACAGAATAAAAATGAAATTGTTTGGAGCAACAACCATTACAAGAAAAATAATTTTGGAGGTTGGGCTTGTTGTTATTGTTGATGGTCTTAGTGGTGATGGAGCTGTTGGTGGTGGTAGTGGTGCTGCTGTTGGTGCTAATGATACTCCTCTTACAGTATTTAAAGCAAACCATTATGAGTATGATCATACTGGTTATACAGATTTTGCCTCTCCCAGCGAATATTCTGCATGCAAATGTCAAAACTGCAGGGCGAAGCATGATGTAGTGATTAATGCTATTAATGCATTAACTGCTTCTGTAAAGGAATTGACATCTAAGAGGGGTTTCATTATATCAAAGAGGATTTTATTTCTATTCGCTCCATTAGAGATTAGGGCTAAGAGGAGAAAGAGAGTGATTTCCAGGGCATTATCAAGCATCCAAAAAAGTGAAATTGCAACTCCTCTGTCTGTGTGTTGCAATGAGCAACGTACAATGTCTAAATGAGAGCAGCACGAGATGAAAAAGGTGAATATATTATATGTCTTCCAACTGTCAAAACAAACAGACACATATTTGTTTCAATAGATGAACATCTGCTGAAAATTATCAAACAAATATATACATCTATTGCAACAGTTGACTAACCTGTTGCACCAGATACTTTATATGGTGCAACATATGTCTTTTCTGTTTTAGCAAATCAAACAGCTCTTCGTGCCGCTTTTATTTGTACCAAAAAACGACCTATATTCTGCAACAGATGATTCATATGTTGCAATGGATGGTTCATTCATTGGAAATTATCACACAGGGTCTTCCTCATGTAGAAATTCATCCCAACAGTTGATTCATTGTTGCAATAGAAATATAATCTATTTGGGACAATTTAAAATGAGAGGAAGAACTGTTTGATTTGCTAGAAGAGATGAGTTATCATTTTCTATTTTTTTGTATCTCCGTGATTAACATTGACCAATTCTGGCTTTCCAGGTGGATGTAGAAGAAGTTACTGCTGAACAGCGTTGACAATATGCTACTCTTTTTATGGAAATACGGAGAATAGAAAGCACAGAAATCATACATAAGCGACAATAAAGATCCACAACGAGCAAAGCCAAATTCCATAGCATCGAATGAAAAACAACTTTCCCATACTGAGTAGATATTTATAGCTTGAGCTTGTCAAATCAAAGCAATCCTTGGCAACATACTTAAATTGTTGTTGATGTATTTGTTAAGATCTGTACCCATAACAATTTTTTATATTTCATTTATTCGTTGACTTATTTCAGCTAATTTATGAAGGGTTTGATTTATTTTATTTTGTCTACGAATTTTATTTATTCCTTAGATTTGAACTTATTAATTGAAAAGGAATACTAGATTCAAATATTGCAACAGATAATGTATCTGTTGCAACAGATGACACATCTATTAGAAAAATCAAACAGATTTAGACATATGCTGCAACAGGTAGGTGATCTATTAGAATTTATCTAACAGGTCTTTCCACTGTTGCAACAAATGGACTTTAGATAAAAACATCGAGATAATACAACAAATGACCAACCTATTGCAACAGCTAAACTATATGTCAGAATAGGTCGGATAACTGTTACAACGGATGGAGAATCTGTTGCATTATAAAAATTCAACTTTCGTTGGACATAAAAAATTACCACTACGTGTAAAAAGGTTAAAGTGAATTGAATTGAAATAAAAAAGGCGTAACTCATCGACGGTGTTAAGTTGAAACACCTAAAATAAGATAAACATCAAGTAGACAATATTCATTTTAAACACGTAAAATAAAATAGGCATCAAATGTGTCAGTGTCAGTCTGACACATTTCGCTGACTTGCCATTACTTGGCCCCCAACGGTCATTTTTCCCCCCATTGTCTTATATATTCATCTTCCTCCTAAAATTTAACCCTAAATTCCCAAATCTTCTTCTTCATCGTCATCTTGTTTTATCTATTCAAATTATTTCTTTTCTTTTTTCCAACTGAGCTTGACAGTGTCGAACGCATCTTCCACTATTTTTTGTGATAAAGATTTTCGATATTGTAAGTGCGGTCATGAAGCTCTGTTAAAGACTTCTTGAACTCAACAAAATTTGAGTCGTAGGTTTTTTACTTATAAGATTTCAAAGGTAATATTTTTTTATTTAATTAATTGATTAATTATTGACTTGTAATTATTTTATAATTGTGTTCTCTTTTTTATAAAAATTGGGTGGATTCGATTACTTTGATTGGTATGAAGAACGACACTCTTCACAAGCAAATCGTGTAATCTGGGGTTTGTTGAACAAAGTCAAGGCTTCTGAAGAGAAACAAAATCGAGCAAGAAGATACTACATTGTTGCCGTTATTGCTACTGGTTTGGTATTGTTGGGCACATGGATATTCAAGCCTAATTGCTGAAATTTTTACGGTGGTGTGTATATTTGCTACTGGTTTGGTGTTGTCGAGTACATGGATATTCAAGCGTAACTGTTGGAAAATATCAAAAAGATTTAGGCATATATTGTAACATTTAGGTCATCTGTTGGAAATTATCAAACAGGTCTTCTCACTGTTGCAATAGATTAGACTTAGATTATTAGATTATTTATAGAAATAACATCGGGGTAATGCAACAGATGACTAACCTATTGCAACAGATAAACTATCTACCAGAATAGATTAAATATATTTTACAATAGATTGATAATCAATTGCATTATAAAAAAACTCAACTTTCATCAGAAAAAAATTATTGTCACTACATGTACATGTAATAAAGTGAAGGGTGACTTGAAATAAAAAATTTCTATTTCATAGGATCTTCTATATACACAGGCATCAAGCATCTAGTTAGTACCCCGTAAGCCCAGACCTCTTGTAGGTTTGCCACAGCGTTGTCGCACAGAAAAGTCGTTGGCTCGGCCATTTTTGTGCTAGTCAGCAAATATTCGATGTGTGCAAGAGCGTGCAAGCCGCTCGCTTTAGCGGCATCATCTTTTGGAAGTATCATTCCCCTATTT
Source organism: Capsicum baccatum var. pendulum (assembly GCA_030864225.1). Lineage (NCBI taxonomy): Eukaryota > Viridiplantae > Streptophyta > Magnoliopsida > Solanales > Solanaceae > Capsicum > Capsicum baccatum. The sequence goes on from CM061560.1 coordinate 22,012,692, forward strand.
CGACCTTCAAAATCCCATGATTTCTTCATCAACACTTCCTTTGGCAAATAATTCATCAGTTTACTCTCCCTCAACAAGATGGACAACAACACCATCAGTGGCTCCACGAGGAGAAAAAGATCAAAATCATCAACGAGAGGAACGTTGGAGTCATAAACATTGATCTTTTCCTCTTCGAGTAGTATCTCAATAGCCCGATAATGCATGTCGTTCACGCTATTGACTGCAAGAATTTTTTGCCTCGATCCAGCTCTTGCCGTGTGGATTTGGCCTGTCCCCTCTAACATATCTTAACGTTTCTTCTTCATCCAAGACCAACATAAGAACCAGGAAATCAAGTCCCACGCCAATGGCTGACACCTCTCTATTGAGTTGATCGTACCTATCCTTGAGCTTCTTGCAGAAGTCGAGGTCCATTATTCTATCGGCAGCGTCATAAGCTTCCCGATACGTTAATTGCCTTTTCCTCATGAGGCAGAGAATTATGTAAACATGCTGTGAGATAAGAAGTCAATTTTTAAATAGGTTAGTAATTGTAAAGATGCAACAGATGGTCCATCTGTTGCATAGAGTTCTCTAAATTAATAATCCAAAGTACCTTATGCAACAGATGGATAATAAGTTAAAACAGAACCATCACCAGTTGCACCAGTATACCCAGCTGGTGCAACAGATGTGAAATCTGTTCTGTAGCTTCTTCTTCATGGGGTAGATTAGAAGGGCTAGGTTAGGAAAAGTAAACTTGCCTTGTCCTCGTATGGCATATGCATATCAGTCATAGTCTGGAAGTCTTGGGGCGAAAAGGGAGGCCTAGGGTAATCTGGTGCACCTGGCTTGGCATTCTTGGCCTATCACAGATCCCTCTTCACTTCGACGCCAAGTTCCGCGTATATGTCCACCTTATTGACTAGCCCCTGAACTTCAACAACTTTTGAAGATGGAGGAATCCAATTTCTTTTGATTTTCGAGTGGAGAGTACGTCTTTAATTACTCTTTTCTTTCTCCTAACCAATGATGTAGGAGTGTGTGGCTCCCTCACCTTCTTGGATGGTATGAAATACCTCTTAGATTTGAATTCCTCGATGGCTTTAGAGATAGCCTCTACTTTTTCAAAGAGTTTATCCTGTCTGTCCTTGCACTCATCGCATTCGCAACAAGAACATGGGGGTGAAGAGGGGTGAGAGGGACCTGTGTAAGGGCGAAAAGAGGTGTTTTCAAATAAATTTATTCTTTCTTGAGCATCAACATGCTCATCATCACGAGTGGTAGCTGCATCAGCATGACTGTCACTAACACCAACAACTCCACCAGAAGAAGCACCCGGATCTGCCTTAGTAAAAAATTGGTCATGAAGAGCCTCAACATTAGGTTGACCTTGCCTAACTGCTCTTCTTATGGCTGTTGCTCTAGCCAATTCCTTCTTTATTAACTTCACCGTTGGGTCTGCAATAGTATCAACATAACCTAGAGTAATATAAGAAGTCATCATCGACTCCTCCTCAGTAGGCACGATCCATGGATGCACAACCTATAAAAAAAGACAGATGCATTTAAATCATATAATATAATAATTTTCACAGTTGGGCTACATTTAAAAAAAATCATCTGTTGCATAGTTTGCAGCATATGGTTAAAATCCATTTGAGTTTGGTTCAGAGAAACAGAGAAATACATGGATAATCTGATGCAAAATATCAATCATCTGTTGCAACAGCTGGACAAGAATGGTAATCTGTTATGCAACAGATGATTTGTACGTCACAACAGATGAACGATATGTTATCAGATTAAACACTTGTTGCATAATTTGCAGTAGATGGTTAATCTTTTAGGAGTCGGGTTCAGAGAACCAAAGCAACAGATGGGTAATCTGATGCAAGATATACCTTGTCACAACAGATGTCCCATCTGGTGTATCAAATATAATATCTGTTGCACCAGATATAACATATGTTCAATATATTTCTTATCTTTGAGTAGAATTATTTTACTTAAAGAAGATGTACTGCATCATCTGGAGGGTTAAATAGATCAACCTCCTCAATATTGGTGTTTCTCTTTGCAGCCAACCACCTAAACATCCTTGAATGAGAAACCTCATCTGGGTAATCCATTAACTGCTTTTGGAGAGGAGGAATGACTTCAAATGCCCAAGCCTAAAAAATGTAAACAGGAAGCAAGCAAAAAAAAATATACCATAATAACTATATTCAATATAAATTAATGGATGAGTAAAATTAGTGATTAATTTTACCATGAAAGCCCAAGGAAAGCCGTATAATGTGGTCGTCCCTGAGGATAGCTTTGTCAGTAAATATTGGACAGTCAAGTAGAAGTTGTCATATCCCCAAGGATAATTGTTGAATTTATCAAAATCCTCAGCACGCGCCAACAAATCATCTTCTATGACCTTGTTGATGTCTCTTACCAATATAACCGAATGGGCAAACCAAACTAAGCACAATTGCTCCCTGTACTGCTTTGGTATAGTTATATCCTCGAGATCTGTCAACAAATCCGATGATTTGTAGCCACGTCAAGCAATATCAAGCAACCCATCTATTTTTTTCTTATATTTTCTTGCCTTGAATCTTTTGCGGGGTAGTGGTCCTTCTGGACGATGGCATCTCAAGCCGTCACTATGGCAAACTCTTGCAAGCCAAAACAAACAAGCATGCCACAGTAGTTGATCCAGATTTCATCCATCTTCTTTTTTCCCCTCCTCTGGATCCTTATCATCCCCCGCGTACTTGATCCTGCGCTTGAGAAGACCATATACCATCATCATAGGGAAACGGATACGGGCAGAGGGGTCCTCAGGCAGCTCGAGAAAGCATCCAAAGCAGCTCTTCTTAAAAGTCTGCCTATGTTTTCGTTCTTCATAATTTTCATAAAATGTTCAAAAATTTTCCCCATCTGACATTTAAGTACAATTTGACCAATTAGTTATTTTCCTTCTGGGTTATTTATCGGCATTGCAACTTGAAACCTGTCAATACTAAAAGTTTTAACAGGATCATGCTGGGATGTTGATATTAAATCACGCCCCATCGGTGATCCATTATCATCATGTTGATGATCGTCCTCTTTCTCTTTCTGACTCTTCAATTCCTCCTCTTTCTCACTTTTATTTTCTTCATCACAATCTATGGACCCTTGTCCACCTCTCTCAATGTTGTTTTCACATCTCTCCCCAGCTTCATTTTTCCCTGACTGAGATTGTTCAGGAAGCTCCTTCGAATCCCTCTGTACTGTAGCCTTTTTTTTTAGTGGTCAGACGTTGATCTACTTTTACTTTCTTTTCTTTTGGGAGACATGTTTTACCTACAGATAAAGAAAAACAAAAATTACATTACAGTTGATGTATGCATAGATTTTAAAAAATACATTACAAACACCACAAATACCGACACACCAATAACCACCACCACAAATACCACCAACCAATGCCAACAAACAAACAAACACCATGAATACCGACACCACCACAAACACCACCAACCAATGCCACCACCGGTGCCACCACGACGACGACCACTACCAACACCACAAACACCATCCAACTATACCACGATAGTCAACGGAACACTGCGATGGAAACTAGGGATTTCTCGAGTTCTTCCTATGATTTTATCATCAAAACTCAAAATTGTAAACCCATTCTCGAAGATAATACAACTAAAAGTTTTATTTTTCATCATTAACTTAAAAGCCCTTATTTTTTAGAAAAAAAACAAAAATAGAGGTCTTCTCGAACTTTGTTACCTACGAAGACAAAGAAAATGACTGATACAAGCAAGAATGAAGTCGAAAATAACACCTATATGGTTGAAAATGAGAAGAAAAATGATCTGTTGTGGAGGATTGAGCAAATTTGTTGAGTAGTTATTGTCTGTACTGTATTATTGAGTGAGAATGAGAGAGAAAGAGTCAGACCTCGAGATTTGAAATGATGAAACATTTTGTATGGGTTGATTTGTATTTTGGAATAGAATGACAAGTAGTTTTGAAAATGTTAATTTGGTCCGAAATGATCTTAATTATTTTTAAAATCATAAAATATATGCGTAATTTTTAACCCTCTCATCATGCAATTGCCAAAAGGGTAGTTCAATTGAAATTGTATAAAAACAATTGAAGTTGTAGTTGACCGAGTACTCTAGGAGGTGACCCTGTGAAAACTCACCCCTGGTCCTAGATTAATCAATTTAGGTTCTATTAGTCTAACATATGAACTCAGTTGAAATTGTAAAAAATAAATGTTCAATATGTTGCGTCAGATTTCTCATCTATTGTAAATTATCAATCAGATTAGGTAACAACAGATTACGAATTTGATATAAATTATCAAACAGATTAAGTCATCTGTTGCTACAGATTACCCATCTATTGTAAATTATCAAATAGATTGTCATATATCGCAACAAATTACCCATATATTGTAAATTATCAAACAGGCGCTGTCATCTGTTGTGGCTGACCCTATGAGAACTCACCCCTAGTCCTAGATTAATCGATAGTTTACCCTATGAGAACTCACCCTTAGTCCTAGATTATTCAATTAAGGTATTAGTACCCTAGTCCTAGATTAATCAATTAAGGTATTAGTCTAACATATGAGGTAGTAAGAATCGATTCGGCTCAGAGTGATCGATCGACGACTCTATCTGGAGAAACGCAGTACCGTCTCATTGTGTAATTGACAAAAGACTCAATTGAAGTTGTAGTTGACCCTATGAAAACTCACCCCTAGTCCCAGATTATTCAATTAAGGTATTAGTATCCTAGTCTTGAATTAATCAATTAAGGTGTTAGTCTAACATATGAGGTAGTAAGAATTGATTCGGCTCAGAGTGATCGATCGACGACTCTATCGGGAGAAACGCAGTACTATCTCATTATGCAATTGCCAAAAGACTCAATTGAAGTTATAGTTGACCCTATGAGAACTCACCCCTAGTCCCAGACTATTCAATTAAGGTAATAGTACCCTAGTCCTAGATTAATCAATTAAGGTATTAGTCTAACTTATGAGGTAGTAAGAATCGGTTCGGCGCAGAGTGATCGATCGACGACTCTGTTGGGAGGAACGCAGTACCGTCTCATTATGCAATTGCCAAAAGACTCAATTGAAGTTGTAGTTGACCCTATGAGAACTCACCCCTAGTGCCAAACTATTCAATTAAGGTATTATTACCCTAGTCCTAGATTAATAAATTAAGGTATTAGTCTAACATATGAGGTAGTAAGAATCGGTTTGGCTCAGAGTGATCGATCGACGACTCTGTCAGGAGGAACGCAGTACCGTCTCATTATGCAATTGACAAAAGACTTAATTAAAGTTGTAGCTGACCCTATGAGAACTCACATTCAATTATGTAATCTGTTGCAACATATTATCCATCTGTTGTAAACTATCAAATAGATTAAGTCATTGTTGCGACAGATCATGAATCTATTGTAAACTATCAAACAAATTAAGTCATCTGTTGTGATAGATTACCCATCCGTTGTAAATTATCAAATAGGCACTGTCATTTATTATAGTTGACATTATGAGAACTCACCCTAGTCATAGATTATTCAATTAAGGTATTCGTTAAACATATGAGGTGGTAAGAATCGGTTCGGCTCAGAGTAATCGATCAACGACTCTTGTTGGGAGGAACGCAGTCCCGTCTCATCATGCATTTTCTAAAATACTCAATTGAAGTTGTAGTTGACCCTATGAGAACTCATCCCTATTCCCAAATTATTCAATTAAGGTATTAGTTGAACATACGAGGTAGTAAGAATTGGTTCATCTCAGAGTAATCGATCGATGACTCTTGTCGGGAGGAATACAGTACCGTCTCATCATGCAATTACCAAAAAACTCAATTGAAGTTGTAGTTGACCCTTTGTGCTCATTCATCCATCCCTAATTCCACCTAGATCAATGTAGGTACTATTATTATTCTTAACATTAAGTTAATGAGAACATATTTCAACTCAGAGTGATCGATCGACAACTCGGGTCGGGATGAACGCAATACTAACACCATGCAAATGCAACGAATCAATTGGATTTGTAGTTGGACCTGTGAGCTCATTCTTTCATCCCTAGTTCATCCTAAATCAATTGCAATCAAATCTGTTGCAATAAACAACTAAGTTGTTGGAGAATTTTAAATAGATAGCAATATCTGTTGCAACAGATGACATTTCTTATTTAATTATCAAATAGACATTTGCATCTGTTATGACAGATGACTGAGCTGTTGGAAATTTTCAAACAGCTATTAATATCTGTTGTAACAGATGACGTTACTGATTTAGTTATCAAATGACATTTTCATCTGTTGTCACAGATGACTGAGTTATTGGGATTTCTCAAAAAGATATCTAAATCTATTGCAACAGACGACATATCTATTTGAAAATCTTTTTGTTTTCTTTTAATTTTAATGCAAGCTACTGTTCGAGTAGATAAAGTAATAGTACTACTAAAGGGGGTAAAAAATGTTTTTTGGATAACTCAAAAATCTCATTGAGTAGTCTTGTCCTGTCTTTTCAATGTCACCCATTTTCTTCCCCGTGCTCCTCAAAATATTAGTGAATATTAATTAATGAATATTGAAACCCCTAATACTTCTTCCGTTTCATATTGACTTGGCACTCCCATCAAGAAAATATTAATTAGGGGTTTATTTTACTACCAAATTAGCCTTATTAATTATGCTTTGAAAATATAAATTTGAATAAATACACTTTGTTTAGTCATTTAATATTAAGGGTAGTACATCTAGAAATTAGAATTATCTCATCTTTCCTCTCCTCTGCTTCAGCCCTAAATTTCTCATCTTTTTTATTTCTATCCTTTTTAGGGTTATCACAACCTTTTTTCTCTCCTCTTTCTCAAAAGTTTTCGTTCGGATCTAAACCGGTCGATATCCATATCTTAGATTCCTCAACTGAAATTGTTGTTTTGACCCCCTTTTGAAATTAAGGTATGATATGATTCACTATTGCTCTTTCATTCTCGTCTTCTTCTTGCAACTTTATTTATATCTTTTTGTTTATTTAATTACCATTTTTCCATATCATATTTATTTAAAAAATTTGAAGGAACTTTTAATTGTTGAATAAACATACCGAGAATTTTTATTATAAGATGCGAAAAAAAGTCATATGTTGGGAAAAGTTTAAAAGCCTTGTTGACAGTATCATTTTTTTATGTATTTTGTTTGTTTCTTTGTTGTAGATGCTGTTAATGATGTTGTTGGTGGGGTTGGAATTGTTGGAACATGTGGTGTGGTGTGGTTTAGACGGTGGGTGCTTCTTAGCTTAAAAATAGTGGAGTCCGAACAATCAACACAAGGAGAAAGGGAGAAAAAAAATAAAAAGTTTAAAGTGAATAAGAAGAGAAGTGTTGGTTACCAAAATTAAAAAAATATGTGCTGAGTGGGAATTGAACTCAAGACCAAAAGAAATAAATAGCCTTAAGCACCCATAAACAATAACTAGGCTAACCAAACAACTCTTACTATGGGTGCTCACTGATTAGATTATATACGTTTTTTTCTTTATTTTCACATACATATATAAAGTTCGATACGAGTTTAGTCTATGCTCGCGGACCCGGAGGACTCCATGTGGGTCCGTCCCTTGTTGTTGATGGTGTTGAAACATAGGATGTATGCTTCTTTGTTGTTGATGAAGTAGTTGGAACAAATGTTGTTGTTTTCTTTGTTGTTGATGTTTTTCATTTGTTGTTTGTAGTTTATGCCGTTGTTGATGTTGCAATTGATGGAACAAATTAAACCACCAGCAAGGCTACTATATATTCCAACAGACTCCATAGTTGTTGCATCAGACTCCACATCTGATGCAAACTGTCCGGGATTTAATGTAATATTGCTGAAACTATTCGGGATTTATGTGTTGTGTGTGTTACTTAAATAAAACTGGTGACTTTATTAATATGTAAATTAAAAAAATGGATCTAAATACAATATTTTATCTTTTTGTTGTATTTTCGAAAGAGACAGATTGGTAATCTGTTGTAAAATATATTCCACCTGTCAGATAACTTACAACATATGAACAATCTGTTGCAATAGATAGATATATCAGTTTGCTTTCCATCAGCTATGGCGTCTTTTGGAACTTGCTAGTCATCTGTTTATTCAATTTCATAGAAAGCAATAGATTTTTCTAAACACTTCTTGGCCAAACTCAACTTTTGCTCTTGGATTGCTTCTCTTTTTTTCTTTGCATCCTTCAAGCTGGCCTCCAAATTCAATTTTTGCCCTCAATCCAATAGCAAAAATTTAGTTTGGTTGGAGGATGCAAAGAAAAAAAGAGAATCAATCCAAGAACAAAAATTGAATTTGGCCAAGAAGTGTTTAGAAAAATCGATTGCTCTCGATGAAATTGAATAAACAGATGACTAGCAAGTTGCAACAGACGCCACAGCTGATGAAAAAGCAAACTGATATATCCATTTGTTGCAATAGATTGTCCATAGGTTGTAAGTTATCTGACAGATGGAATATATTTTGCAACAGATTATCAATCTTTCTCTTTCGGAAATACAACAAAAAGACAAAATATTGTATTTAGATCCATTTTTTTTCTAATTTACTTATTAATAAAGTCACCAATTTTATTTAAGTAACACTAACACACACAACACATAAATCCCAGATAGTTTCAGCAATATTACATTAAATCTCGGATAGGTTGCTAATTACATCTTATCCCGAAATTTCGAATTGTGATACATATGTTAAGCAGTGATACATATATGGACTAGTGATACATATACATATGTATACAGTAGTGATACATATAGCATATGTATACAGTAGTGATACATATAGCATATGTATCACTAGTAAATATGAATCCGGGATTTTATATAATTTTTTAAAACATTAAGGGATATTGTGTAATATGGTATCTTAAATATGAGATTTGTGTAATTTTTCCTTTTAAGGGATATGAACAATCGTGGCTTTTTGTTTGACTAAGTCCAGTCCCTTCCAATTCAATCATTTTATAAATAGGTCCCTCCGACCTCCTCACTCACTCTCACTCACTCTCGTTCATTCTACTATACTTACAATACTAATATGTCAGATCCAGATTCATACAAGAAGGTTCATATCAAGTCCTTGCAGGAACTTCAAAGGCAGTTTGATGAACTCCAGAGGGATTTGGCCGACTTCTGAGCAAGGTTGAGGAGGGCCCTGCTGCTGCCGGATGAAAATTGTCAGGTTGACAATAATAATAGTAGTAGTAGTAATAATAATAATAATAATAATAATAATTAGGTTATGTTTTTTCTTTCTTTTAGCGTATGTATTTTCCTTTTTTATATCCGATCTACCCATAAGGGATTCAAAAAAATCCATGTATATGTTTGGTTTGGTTTGGTCGATTTTGAATTTTTAATTCTTATTCAATATTTAATTATCATTCTATTTATTCCCTATTCTCAACATGTCGGCGGTTGGAGTTAGGGATACGGTCATGATGAGAAATTCTCCTAAAAATGGTTCGTTAATAAATAATAAGGAACTAAATGATATTATAATCGTAAAAGAAAGATTATTTAATTTTTAAAAAGTCACAACATTGGATTAATTTAATTAAGATTTATATATAATGATATGATTTTTTAGAAAAAAGTTAATGAATAGTCGTGACTGTGACTTTTGTCTAAACACATTCAACAAACAAACAAAAATAAAAAACGTTTCTGATGCATCAAATTCCTCATCTGTTGCGACTTATGAATCAGTTAGAAGAAATCAAAAAAGCTCCTTAAACAGATAGTCGATTTATAGCAACAGATGGTATATCTATTGAAACAAATGGGTTATCTGATGCAACAAATATACAATCTGTTGCCATAACTCAATTAATAAAAATGGTTATTAAAGAAACGGAACGGTTATTGAAAACCAGGTGTATTCGATTTTTAAATTGAGAAAAAGGTTATTTAAATTTAATAAGCTGAAAAGTCATGACTTGTCACAATAATAAGATACTCACCACCAGCTTGATTTAATTAAGTCATTTCTTTTCACAGAAAAGAATAAGAAGATAAATGATAAACACAATTTAAACCGTAAAAAACACACCAAAAATATTCTTGTTTTTAAATCTTCTTTATTAATTTATATAATTAAAAAGTCAGAAAATTTGGATGTCATGAAGATAATTTATTTTTTAAAAAGATATATATATTATATGTTGCAACAAATATATTATCTGATGCAACAGGTTAACTATTTATTGCAACGGATGATATATCTGTTGTAACAGATGATTTATCTGATGCAACAGATATATAATCTGTTGTGCAACTCGGTGTAAAAAATAAACGGTTGCTAGAAAGAACTAATTGTTTTAATAATTATAAAGCTAAGCTTCAAGCTGAAAAGTCATGACTTATCACAATATTACTTAATTTAATTAAGTCATAACTTTTTACAGTAATCAAGAATGTCATTAATAAATGGAGATGAACAGTTGTGCCTTTAAATCTGCTTTATTAATTTATATAATTAAAAAGTCATAAAATTTGGATGTCATGAAGATAGTTTATTTTTTTAAGAAAATATATATATTATATGTTGCAACAGTAATATTATCTGATGCAATAAGTTATCTATTTGATGCAAATGATGATATAACCGTTGTAACAGATGATTTATCTGATGCAACAGATATATTATCTATCCAACTCAGTGTAAAAAAAAGGTTCCTGAAAATAACTAATTATTAATAATAATAAAGCTGAAAAGTCATGACTTATCACAATATTGATTAATTTAATAAAGTCATAATTTTTTATAATAATCAAGAATGTCATTAATAAATGGACGTGAATAGTTGTGCCTTTAAATCTGCTTTATTAATTTATATAATTAAAAAGTCAGAAAATTTGAATGTCATGAAGATAATTTATTTTTAAAAAAATATATATATATTATATGTTGCAACATTAATATTATCTGATTCAACAAGTTATCTATTTGATGCAACAGATGATATAACTGTTGTAACAGATGATTTATCTGATGCAACAGATATATTATCTGTTGTCCAACTCAGTGTAAAAAAAATGGTTCCTGGAAAGTACTAATTATTAATAACAATAAAGCTGAAAAGTCATGACTTATCACAATATTGATTAATTTAAATAAGTCATAACTTTTTACAGTAATCAAGAATGTCATTAATAAATGGAAGTGAACAATTGTGCCTTTAGATCTGCTTTATTAATTTATATAATTAAAAAGTCAGAAAATTTAGATGTCATGAAGATAATTTATTTTTAAAAAAATATATATATATATATATATATATTATATGTTGCAACAGAAATATTATCTGATGCAACATGTTATCTATTTGTTTCAAATCATGATATATCTGTTGTAACAGATGATTTATCTGATGCAACAAATATATTATCTGTTGTCCAAAATAGTGTAAAAAAAGTGGTTCCTGAAAAGAATTAATTATTTCAATAATAAATTTGAAAAGTCATGACTTATCACAATATTGTTTAATTTAATTAAGTCATAACTTCTTACTGTAATCAAGAATATAATTAATAAATGGAGATGAACAGTTGTGCCTTTAAATCTGCTTTATTAATTTATATAATTAAAAAGTCAGAAAATTTAGATGTCATGAACATAATTTATTTTTTTAAAAAAATATATATATTATATGTTGCAATTGATATATTATTTGATGCAACATGTTATCTATTTGTTGCAAATCATGATATATTTGTTGTAACAGATGATTTATCTGATGCAACAGATATATTATCTGTTGTCCAACTCATTGTAAATAAAAACGGTTCCTGTAAAGAATTAATTATTTTAATAATAAATTTAAAAAGTCATGACTTATCACAATATTGTTTAATTTAATTAAGTCATAACTTCTTACTGTAATCAAGAATGTAATTAATAAATGGAGGTGAACAGTTATGCCTTTAAAACTGTCTTATTAATTTATATAATTAAAAAGTCAAAAAATTTAGATGTCATGAAGATAATTTATTTTTAAAAAATATATATATATTATATGTTGCAACAGATATATTATCTGATGCAACATGTTATCTATTTATTGCAAATCATGATATATTTATTATAACAGATGATTTATCTGATGCAACAGATATGTTATCTGTTGTCCAAAATAGTGTAAAAAAAAACGGTTCCTGAAAAGAACTAATTATTAATAATAGTAAAGCTGAAAAGTCACCACTTATCATAATATTGATTAATTTAATTAAGTTATAACTTTTTACAGTAATCAAGAATGTCATTAATAAATGGACGTGAACAGTTGTGATTTTTTGCCTAACTCATTCAGGTTCAATCCTCTATAAAAAGGTCCCTGCTTACTCAATCATTCGTTCTACTACACACTATTTATTCTTTGCTCTTGTTACACCTTCAACTACTTTCTCTTCAAGGACTTGATAGCTTTTTCCTGTCTCTAGTAAGTTTTTTCTTAATTTTTGTGTAAATATACGTTGTATTACATTACATTCGAATTCTTTCTTTTCTTTACTTTTGTGTTTACGTGTGTGTTTTGTCAACTTATGCATTTTTTAGATATGACTGATCCTATGTGGGATGTCGCTATTTTACGAGACACCATGAGGGAACTGCAGAAGGAGGTTCATGACCTACATTGGGAGTTGGCCGCCGTCAGAGTAAGGATGCTGCAGGAAATCTGCAGGCTGTGAAGGGCGCTGCTGTTGCCCTTTGAAGATTGGCCGGCTGGCCATACAAATAATAATAATGTTAATAATGATGATGATAATAATAATTAAGCTTTTTTTCTATTATCTATGTATTTTTTTTTTGTTTTATAAAAAATTATGTTTGATGCACTTGACTTTTTATTTCTTATTTAATTTTCGTGCTGTCTATTTCTATTTCTTAACGAATGACATGTCTACAATTAAGGAATAATTTGATTCCAGTATCAATAGCAAGAACATATGAGTTATCTGTTAGGTTTTGTGTGTGACAGGAGTTGTATCTGAATTTTGTTGTTCGAAACATATTAGTAATCCGATGAAACAGATTATTTATCTGATGAAACAGATTACTAATCTGGTGCAACAGAATACCCATCTATTCGATTCATATTACGGGCACCTAAAACCCTTAAACATGAATCCATCCAACAAGAGTCTACTGTTACAACAGAATATTTATTTGTTGCCGCAGATAATGGATCTGTTTAAAATAATTGCTCTTTTATTGCATTCATGTTCACGTGCAAGCTATTGTTGAAAAAACAACACACTAGCAGTTACCCAGATTCAACTAAAAAGCATAATCTGACTTACCAAAGTCTCCTTTCAAGTAAATTTCAAAGTTGAAAATGATTTACGAAATAAAATTTGACATAAGAATTTGGTCAAAGAGCAGCAGTTGGGGTAACAACAACAACAACAACAACAATGGTCAACAAGAAGAATATGAAGATGATAATGAAGTAATGAAGTATAAGATGATGATAATGAATCAGAAGATGATGAATAAAGCAACAGCAACAATGAACAACAAATATCGCGAAGAGAGAGAAAATAACAACGAATGAGGAGAGAGAAAAAGATCCCTTTTTTTTTCTTCGTTCCCCGTTATTTATTAACTAACATTTGGATCAAAGTGTAAATTTAAAAACTTGTGGGTTATTTTGAAATTTCCAAAACTTTCTTAAACCATAATTAAGTAACTGTCACCTCTACTCAATTATTAAGACTTGTGTCACCTACACCTCATTTTAAAAGTCTTTTGTCACCTGTGGCCCAAACCCCCAAGTAATGTAGAGTATGAAAGTTTAGGGTAAATTTTTTTGAATTTATGAATTGTGTTTTTTGTAAAATCATAATTTTTATGTGCAATATAGTTTCAATATTGTTGCACGTCCATTTGTTTTCAAAATTTATGATTCTTTTGTATATATGAGCATTGCATAAGAGGGTACGAAGATACCGAATTATGGTAAAATGTTAAATTCCTTTTTTTTTTAATAATTTCGTAGATTTTATGTGCAATTTAGTTTTAATGTTGTTGCATGCTCCACAATAGATTTGTTTTAAAAAAATTTCAATTCTTTTTTATACATGTGCATTAGATAGAAAGGTATGGAGGTCACATAATAGGCTAGATAGTTAGTAGATATTTGTGCTTTGACTTGCTTTGGTTTGATGGGAGTCTGGAAGCATTGTGTCTGCCATTGATTTATCCTCATGCATGAATTTACTTGCTTTTAAAGTCTATTATCATTTATTGTATATTGTGTTTCACTTACTGCATTATTTTGTATCTCCGTATAACTTATACGTCACACCGTCACTGGGTTCATATCGTGAAAGTATCCAATAATGCTTGTACTAGAGTAAATTGTCTGCATGACACTCTTAGGTTGCAGCTCTCTTTCACAGACTCTGTTAACGCGAAATGCATTATGTTTTAAACTACCTTATTTGTACCAATCAATGAAAATTATTACCATTACTTATTGGTCAAGGTCATGGTAATTAATTCAACAACAACAACAACATACCCAGTATATTCCCACCAAGTGAGGTCTGGGGGGGGGGGGTAAGTGTACGTAGTCCATACAATGTCACGCCCTAAAATCCCATCGGGCCGGACTGGCACCCGAAGCCGAAAAGGCCCGGGAGAACCCGTTCAAATACCTGTACTTTCACTTACATGTCACAAAAAATTTGGGCAGCACTTCGTCGCATATAGAAGGGTCTAATTACCTGTATCAGCACAAGACGCACAAATATATATATATATATATATATAATACTTGGCCGTCGGGGCCACCACATATACAAATATAACATCACTATATAAACTTTCATGACTTTACCCTTCCTTATGTCTACAAAGCCTCTAGGATATACATGACATAACTAGGGTCGAGACAAACCCCCGCCCACACATGACTCCTGTACAATAACAAAACATAAGGAACCGAATCGAAAAGCTTCGAAGCAAACTATAGCTCACCAACAATAGCTGTATGACCTGGCTCCTATCTATGCTGTGAATAAGTTGAAGCACCTGTGCCTGCAGCATGAAATGCAGGTCCCCCGTGAGGGACGTCAGTACGAAATATGTACTGAGTATGTAAAGTTGTAAATAATCATATGTGATATGGGGGATCAAGAAAATCAGACACAAGTGAATAAATCATAATAGAAGTGAACCACACTTCATAAACACTTTTAGGATCATGTACATTATCATTAATATGAATTGGGTTCTTGAATTCAACACATTTGTGGAACAGTATACATTCGTTCATTTCATTCTTTACAATTATCGTTCGCCATTACCTCCTCCTCCCGAACCTCCAACCACCTAACAATAATCAATACTGTACCGTACTGTGACCATTAGGCTGCCTCCAGTACATATCAACTGGGATCGACCCATGCTAGGCTTATGCCCCTGGGATACCACCCATAAACACATAAATAGGGATCGACCCATGATAGGCTTATGCCCCTGGGATACCACCCGATAAGAGAGAACTTCCATCACTTAGTTCAAAAGCTTTTGAGATTATTACGTTAGTGTTCATGCCAATATAGTACCTTTGGAACAATGATACATCAATAGGAACCAAGTAATAGACCTTCTATACAATAACGATGTAATAAAGACTCATTGGTACATCAACAATGTGTTTCAGAATCATCAATATAACAACAATGAAATAGGAGCCTTTTGGTATATCAATGAAACACTTTGACACTTTATAGAATGGAAACAACTTCGTTGGTAACGTAGAACAATACATGTTTTTGGACAACCTCGAAATCTTATTTGATGGAACATTGATGTTTTCATGCCAAAGAACATTGTTAGAGTATGCTTTACATACCTCGTTGTAGATTCGGATACCAATTCAACACAACTTCCCGCCTTTACAAATCACTTATCTACAATGAAATGTTTGGCATCTAGTATTAGCAACCCAACACCACAATTCTCTTCCATAATTCCATACAACCAATATTTGCAAAGCATTCCAAAAACCAACTTGAACAATAGGTTTATGTGTATATATATATATATAATCATCATTTCAATACCATATCATCACACCAAATCCCTTCACAATTCAACATAATCCAACCATGCACAAGAATAATCCAACATCATTTCCCAATCATCTTTCAACAACAATCAAATAACATACTTCTTATGCTCACATGCATATATATATATACATATCCATATAAATAACACCAACATAATTTACATCCTTACCATAAAATGGCCCTTTTGATTTCGAAGTCCTGTTGGCACAAATAAGGGGTGCTTCTCGAAGCCCTCGAGACGGTGAACACAACTACGGAATCAATTTGGATTTTCTACGGTTGAATCACAAGATAATTGAAGTTGAACTTAGGCTAGGGTTTCTTATTCTTCAATAATTTGGATGATAAATGATGGGTATGAGGCTAAGTATATGTATATAATGACCAATTTTCGTCCATGAGGTGATGGAAAATGACCATATTGCCCTTAAAATTTAAGTAAATCCGAATCTGTCCATGGTGGACTGTTTTGAAAGGCTAAAGTAAATCGACCATAACTCTTTGCTCCGATAATGGATTTGGGTGAAACCAATTGAATTAGAAATAAAACTCTCGGGGCTTCTCATCGATATATAGCAGCTCACACAGTTCATTTTGTACAAGGAGTTATGATCGTTTAAATTCGACCCAAAAATCTGTTTGGCTGTAGTACTTTTATGTGCAGAAAATTTCTGCACATTTACTGTTCATTGCGTCCACCGTTCTCAAGTTTCGAACATGCTCGCTTATATCCGATACTCATCTGTTTTCAGAAATATTTATATCGTTGGAAAGCTAACTCGATAAACTTTGCATAGAAACTTCGACGATCAAATTTCGGTATAAATAAAGTCGATTCCTATACACATATAATCAAACTATACACTTGAAACCATCTCAAAATAATCAATACTCATACTTATACTCATATATACCTAACTTATGATCAATACATATACTCCAACACATATAACCATGGCTAATGCACGTAATTAAGTACGGGGTGTTACATCTTTCCCCCCTTAAGGACATTCGTCCTCGAATGTGAATGTAGTTATTTAGCCGAAACAAGTTCGAATTCATAATTGATATTCACGTCATCATATAGATATTATGCATATGTAAAAACTTACTTGTTGGTGTCCCAGTTCCACTCCTTGCACTTCTTTTTCACCTTTGAACAGATAAGGGTATTTCGATTTCATTGCTTCCTCCGTTTCCCATGTAATCTCTTCCCTTTGTTTATTTCTCCAAAGTACTTTCACCGATGCTACTTCTTTATTTCTCATCTTCTTAACTTGATGATTTAATAAAGCAATAGGCATCTCCTCATAGGTAAGATCTTCTGTTACTTGCACATCTTCAGTAGAAGTAATAAGGGACGGATCTCCGATGCACTTTCGAAGCATCGATCATGAAATACTGGATGCACTGATGAGAGTTCCTGGGGTAGCTCTAATTCATAAGCAACTTGCCCACATCTTTGAATAATCTTATACGGGCCTATATATCATGGACTCAACTTTCCTTTCTTGCCAAATCTCATCACCCCTTTCATTGGCGATACCTTCAAAAATACCCAATCGCCTAACGAAAATTCTAGCCCTCTTCTTCTACTATTCGCATATGACTTGTGTCGACTTTGGGCTGTTTTCAACCGTTGCTGAACCACCTTGACTTTTTCTATGGCTTGATCCACAAGATCCGGTCCGAACATAAGAGTTTCACTCGCTTCGAACCATCCTATTGGTGATCTACACTTCCTCCCATATAAAGCTTCATATGGTGCCATTTTGATACTTAAATGATAGCTATTATTGTAGGCAAACTCAATAAGAGGTAAATGATCATCCCAGCTGCCTTTAAAATCTATAACACATGCTCGTAGCATATCTTCAAGTGTTTGAATGGTGCGCTCTGCTTGTCCATCCGTCTGAGGGTGAAAAGCTGTACTCAGATTCACTTGTGTTCCCAAACTCCGTTGGAAAGACTTCCAAAAGTTTGCGGTAAATTAAGTTCCCCGATCCGATATAATAGAAGTTGGCACTCCATGTAATCGGACAATTTCTTTAACATACAGCTTTGAATATTCTTCAACTGTGTAAGTGGTCTTAACGGGTAAGAAATGTGCGGATTTAGTAAGCCTATCCACAATCACCCATATAGAATAAAATTTCTGAGCTGTACGAGGCAAACCTGTAACAAAATCCATGTTGATCATGTCCCACTTCTAAATTGGAAGATCTATGCATTGCATATAGCCTCCGGGCTTTTGATGTTCCACTTTAACTCGTTGGCAATTTGGACATTCAGCTACAAATTCTACGATGTTCCTTTTCATGTCATTCCACCAATATACATCCTTCAAATCTTGATACATTTTGGTTGATCCTGGATGAATGGAATACCTTGAAAAATGTGCCTCTGTCATAATCTTCTTTCTTAGCCCGTCTACATCCAGCACACACAATCAGTTTTGGCACTGAAGTACTCCTTCTCGCGTAAGCTCAAATGCCTTGGTCGCACTACTCTGAACGTTCTCCTTAAGTTGTAATAAAATAGGATCTGCATATTGCTTCTCTTTCACTTCAGCTACTAATGAAGATTCCGCAGCATTATGTACGATAAGCTCTTTATTCGGAGTTTCAAGAAGGCGAACTCCCAAACTAGCTAACTGGTGAAGATCTTTAACCATCCCTTGACTTTCTATAGGTGCCATCATAGCCTTACGACTTAACGCATCAGCTACCATATTTGCTTTCCCTGGATGGTACAAGATATCAACATCGTAGTCCTTTAATAGTTCAAGCCATCTCCGCTACCCTAAATTTAGATCCTTCTGATTAAAAACATATTGCAAGCTCTTATGGTCAGTATATATATCAACATGAACCCCATATAAGTAGTGGCGCCATATCTTTAAAGCAAAGATAACCGCTGCAAGCTCAAGATCATGAGTGGGGTAATTTTTCTCATGTGGCCTCAATTGCCTTGAGGCATATGCTATCACCTTACCATGCTGCATTAATACACATCCTAAACCAATTCTTGAAGCATCACAATACACTGTATACCCTTCTGTACCTTCTGGAAGTACCAACACAGGTGTAGAAGTCAACTTATTCTTCAATTCTTGGAAACTCTCCTTACACGCATCATTCCATTGGAACTTGGATGCTTTTTGCGTTAGCTTAGTTAAGGGTGCTGAAATAGAAGAAAAACCCTCAATAAATTTTCTATAATAACCAGCCAACCCAAGAAAACTACGAATCTCCGTAGGCATTGTGGGCCTTGGCCAATTCTTCACAGCTTCTATCTTTTGAGTATCAACCTGTATGCCTTCATTTGATACAATATGGCCCAGAAATGCCACTGACTTTAGCCAAAATTCACATTTAGAAAATTTTGCATACAGCTTGAAATCACGAAGAGTTTGCAACGCCTGTCGCAAATGATTAGCATGATCCTCTTCTGATCTAGAATAAACTAGAATATCATCAATGAAAACTATCACGGATACATCTAGAAATGGCTTAAACACCCTATTCATTAAATCCATGAAAGCTGCAGGTGCATTAGTTAGCCCAAATGACATAACTGGAAACTCATAATGACCATACCTTGTTCGGAAAGCTGTTTTGGGTATATCTTTTTCTTTGACTCTCACTTGATGATAACCTAACCTCAAATCAATCTTAGAAAAACATTTGGCACCCTGTAACTGATCAAATAAATCATCAATTCTTGGAAGAGGATATTTATTTTTAAGAGTCACTTTATTTAGCTGCCTATAATCAATACACATTCTCATTGTGTCATCTTTCTTGCGCATAAATAGCACTGGTGCTCCCCAAGGGGAAATACTAGGCCTAATGAACCCCTTTTCTAGCAAATCTTTCAATTGCTCTTTCAATTTTCGTAATTCTGATGGGGCCATCCTATACGGAGGAATTGAGATTGGCTTAGTGCCTGGTATCACATCAATACCAAATTCTACTTCTCGTTCAGGAGGTAAACCTGGAAGATCTTCAGGGAATACATCAAGAAATTCACTTACTACTGGTACAGTGTGAAGATCTGGTGATTTCGATTTCGTATCCTTTACTCTAACTAAATGACATATGTAGCCCTTGGAAATCATTTTTCTCACTTTGAAATAAGAAATAAATCTACATCTTGGTGCGCCAATCTTACCTTGCCATTCAATAACTGCTTCATTAGGAAACTGTAAATACATATTTTTCGTACAACAGTCAATTTTGGCATAACAAGACGCTAACCAATCCATACCCATTATAACATCAAAATCTACCATTTCTAGTTCCACAAGATTGGCCATCGTGTCTCGACCATACACAGTTACTACACAATCTTTATAAACTCTTCTAGCAATAATAGATTCCCCAACCGGGGTAGACACTTCCAACGACTTATCTAACAATTCGGGGGTTCTTTTGAACTTTCCAGCAACCAAAGGAGTAACATATGATAATGTAGAACCGGGATCAATTAGATCATATACATCAAATGAAAATATGGGCAACGTACCCGTAACCACATCTGGGGAAGCCTCTAGATTCTGTCGATCCGCTAAAGCATATGTACGATTTTGAGCCCCGCTAGAACTCGTGGCTCCTCTATCACCTCTAACACGACCCATTGGTTTGCACCCCTTCCTGAATAAGGCATCGATGATGATGATGCAACAAATGACCTTGTAGGTCATGCCATACCCCTTATGCCCCTTCGTGGGCATTCTCTCATCATATTCCCCGACATACCGCACCAAAAGCAAACATTGGTCCCCAGCCGACATGCGCCCAAATGATACCTTCCATATTTATTGCATGGCTCTCGAGGAGGTCTCGATTGGCTCATATTCCCTTGCCCTTGGTACCCTACTATCCGCGAACTCTGACTATCACTTCTGTGCCCAAATTGATTTTCTCTAGACCCTTGGAACTGTGGTGGGGCACTAGCTGCAGAATAAGAGGATAATGGCCTAGGTGGTCTAGCAGAAAATTGAGGTCTAAAACCTCCTTGTGGCGCCATAAACTGCCCTGTAGATCTGGCCCTCTTAGAAGATCCACTTTCAAATTCCTATGTTCTTTTTCTTTGCCTCTGATCTTCCATTTTCCGTGCAAATTCTTGGATCCTAGCTATATCCATGTCTTTATTCAGTGAAGCAATAGTACAATCCCTAACCAAATACGGATCCAATCCATCCACATACCGATGAACTCTGTCATCCATAGTAGCTATAACATTAGGAGCATATCTGGACAAAGAATTAAATCAAAGACTATACTCCCTCACACTTGTATTACCCTGTAGAAGACTTAAGAACTGATCCGCAAGGGCCTGACGAGTCTCATATGGAAGATAATGATCAATAAATGCCTCTTTGAACTCTTTCCAAGTAGCTGGGGGTGCATCAATGCCCCTTGACCGTTTCCAGTCTTCATACCAATATATAGCCTCACCTTTGAAACTATACGTGGCTAACTCCACTGTCTCTCTGCCCGATACATGCATCACCTCTAGGGCGCTTTGGATCTGATCAATAAAGTCCTGCGGATCTTCGTTAAGATCGGATCCGGTAAAAGTAGGCGGATCCATCTTAAGAAAATCTTGCGTCCGAAGACTAGCCGCCCTATCAGTACCGCTAGAACCCGTGGCAGGAATAGCTTGCCCTTGGACTAGACCAGCAACAATCCGGGTCAACAGTTGTACGGCATCCCTCATATCCTGATCAGCAGCATTAACAAGTGGTTCTGTGAATGTGGTTCGCCTCCCACTTATTTCATCTGGAGTGGAAGACATTTCAAATACCCGCTCAGCTTGAGCTTCACTCTGATTAACTTGTACAGGTGGTGACTTACTAGTCCCTTCTCCTGCAGCCACGTCTACCCGCTCGCCGATATTCTTACTTTTGGTATCCGGCATTCTTACTGTAATAAGAGAAACAAATGGATTCAGTGGTCAACTATGACTTCATTTGCTATATAAACTCTATGGCACGATCTATGATCTGAAGAAAAGAAACAATTTCCTAAATGTCCATAGCCTCCTGTTTATAGATGTGGTGCACAACACATCGATAAACAAGACTCTACGTAGACACGGCTTTGTAGACTCACTAGGACGAACCACTCTGATACCACTTTTGTCACACCCCAAAATCCCATTGGGCCGGACTGGCACCCGAAGCCGAGAAGGCCCGGGAGAACCCATTCAAATACCTGTACTTTCACTTACATGTCACCAAAAATTTGGGCAGCACTTCGTTGCATATAGAAGGGTCTAATTACCTGTATCAGCACAATACGCACAAATATATATATATAATACTTAGCCATCGGGGCCACCACATATACAAATATAACATCACTATATAAACTTCCATGACTTTACCCTTCCTTATGTCTACAAAGCCTCTAGGATATACATGACATAACTAGGGTCGGGACAAACCCCCGCCCACACATGACTCCTGTACAATAACAAAACTTAAGGAACCGACTCGGAAAGCTCCGAAGCAAACTGGAGCTCACCAACAATAGCTGTATGACCTGGCTCCTATCTATGCTGTGGTTAAGCTGAAGCACCTGTGCCTGCAGCATGAAATGCAGGTCCCCCGTGAGGGACGTCAGTACGAAATATGTACTGAGTATGTAAAGCTGTAAATAATCATATATGATATGGGGGATCAAGAAAATCAGACACAAGTGAATAAATCATAATAGAAGTGAACCACACTTCATAAACACTTTTAGGATCATGTACATTATCATTAATCTGAATTGGGTTCTTGAATTCAACACATTTGTGGAACAGTATACATTCGTTCATTTCATTCTTTACAATTATCGTTCTCCATTACCTCCTCCTCTCAAACCTCCAACCACCTAACAATAATCAATACTGTACCGTACTGTGACCATTAGGCTGCCTCCAGTACATATCAACTGGGATCGACCCATGCTAGGCTTATGCCCCTGGGA
The DNA here is from genome assembly GCA_030864225.1 of Capsicum baccatum var. pendulum. Lineage (NCBI taxonomy): Eukaryota > Viridiplantae > Streptophyta > Magnoliopsida > Solanales > Solanaceae > Capsicum > Capsicum baccatum. Next base: position 22,035,837 of record CM061560.1, read on the forward strand.
TACCACCCATAAACACATAATTAGGGATCGACCCATGATAGGCTTATGCCCCTGGGATACCACCCGATAAGAGAGAACTTCCATCACTTAGTTCAAAAGCTTTTGAGATTATTACGTTAGTGTTCATGCCAATATAGTACCTTTGGAACAATGATACATCAATAGGAACCAAGTAATAGACCTTCTATACAATAACGATGTAATAAAGACTCATTGGTACATCAACAATGTGTTTCAGAATCATCAATATAACAACAATGAAATAGGAGCCTTTTGGTATATCAATGAAACACTTTGACACTTTATAGAATGGAAACAACTTCGTTGGTAACGTAGAACAATACATGTTTTTGGACAACCTCGAAATCTTATTTGATGGAACATTGATGTTTTCATGCCAAAGAACGTTGTTAGAGTATGCTTTACATACCTCGTTGTAGATTCGAATACCAATTCAACACAACTTCCCGCCTTTACAAATCACTTATCTACAATGAAATGTTTGGCATCTAGTATTAGCAACCCAACACCACAATTCTCTTCCATAATTCCATACAACCAATATTTGCAAAGCATTCCAAAAACCAACTTGAACAATAGGTTTATGTGTATATATATATATATATAATCATCATTTCAATACCATATCATCACACCAAATCCCTTCACAATTCAACATAATCCAACCATGCACAAGAATAATCCAACATCATTTCCCAATCATCTTTCAACAACAATCAAATAACATACTTCTTATGCTCACATGCATATATATATATACATATCCATATAAATAACACCAACATAATTTACATCCTTACCATAAAATGGCCCTTTTGATTTCGAAGTCCTGTTGGCACAAATAAGGGGTGCTTCTCGAAGCCCTCGAGACGGTGAACACAACTACGGAATCAATTTGGATTTTCTACGGTTGAATCACAAGATAATTGAAGTTGAACTTAGGTTAGGGTTTCTTATTCTTCAATAATTTGGATGATAAATGATGGGTATGAGGCTAAGTATATGTATATAATGACCAATTTTCGTCCATGAGGTGATGGAAAATGACCATATTGCCCTTAAAATTTAAGTAAATCCGAATCTGTCCATGGTGGACTGTTTTGAAAGGCTAAAGTAAATCGACCATAACTCTTTGCTCCGATAATGGATTTGGGTGAAACCAATTGCATTAGAAATAAAACTCTCGGGGCTTCTCATCGATATATAGCAGCTCACACAGTTCATTTTGTACAAGGAGTTATGATCGTTTAAATTCGACCCAAAAATCTGTTTGGCTGTAGTACTTTTATGTGCAGAAAATTTCTGCACATTTACTGTTCATTGCGTCCACCGTTCTCAAGTTTCGAACATGCTCGCTTATATCCGATACTCATCTGTTTTCAGAAATCTTTATATCGTTGGAAATCTAACTCGATAAACTTCGCATAGAAACTTCGACGAGCAAATTTCGGTATAAATAAAGTCGATTCCTATACACATATAATCAAACTATACACTTGAAACCATCTCAAAATAATCAATACTCATACTTAAACTCATATATACCTAACTTATGATCAATACATATACTCCAACACATATAACCATGGCTAATGCACGTAATTAAGTACGGGGTGTTACATACCACTACCCCAATTATGAGATAGAGAGGTTGTTTACGATAGCCCCCGGCTTAAAATATAGCAATCTAAGATAAGATAAGAAATAGTAATAGAACAAGATACAATTGAAATTAACATATACAATAATACCAAAAGCAAGATACTTCAAGTATACACCAAAACATACAACATCCTAACTCAGACTAACCTTCTACCCTAATTCGCCTCCTCCACAACTTCCTATTCAAGGTCATGTCCTCCGTAAGCTGAAGCTGCTCCATGACATGTCTAATCACCTCCCTCTAATATTTATTCGGTCTACCTCTACCTCGCTTGAAACCATCCCTCTATTTCATGGTAATTAATTATTGAAGGTTATTAGACACATATTTTTTTATTTATTTTTTATGAGTTATAAATACACAGGAAGTAACTTATGACCTCTTATGAGAATATTAATAGAACACAACTACTTGTAACAAATTATTTAACAATAATAAAAATGATTATGATAAAGTAAAAAATGACAACCTAAAAATCGCAATAAAAGAAAATTGAAAATTATTTACCAAGAGGCTAATAACACAATCTTATTATTTAGACTTTTATTAGAAATATAATTAGATTCTCATAATCTGTACTCTGTAAAATTATAATGTTAGACATTTAGTTTTGAACTCAAATAAATTTTAATAATAATAATAACAACAACGAAATTAAAATGAAAAGTATAATTTTAATTTTAATTTTACTTTTAATTTTAATTTTAATTTTAAAATTAAAATTTTAAAATTATTATATGCATTTAGTTTTCAAATTCTTAATTAGGATTTAAGTAAGAACTCTTTCGAGAGTCCTAATACAATCCACTGCATTCTTTACTAATTGACATGTTTTCTTTACTGTCACATTTTCTTTTCATAAAGTTTTCTTACTACGTTGTACTAACGTTGATATCTTTATTGCAGTCCTTCACGACATTGTTGCCTGTGTTTTTCAAGCATATTAGTTTCTTCAATTTTATTCGTCGGCTTAAAAATAAGTAAAAATCTTTTTACTTCTAATCCATATCTAATTAATAATATTATTTCATTTTAAATTATGAATATTTTATATGTGTTAGTTTCAATTTGATTAGTTAGGATTTCTAAATAGCCCGAGTTAGAATTTCATTTTACATTATATTAAGAGTAATATTTTAATGATGATAAGTTAAAATTCACGTGCAACGCACGTACACTAATTTAGTATATTTCTACTATATAGAAGAGCTAGTGGAGGACGACCAAGGGCATAAAAGTAATTTCACATAATAATATCTCTTCCATAAACCTAGAAGTCTCTGGACAGTGTCTCCATTGCTTGAACAGAGCATTGTCATCTCTTTTCTCATTCAGAAAATTCTCACTTTTCTCCATCCTTCCAACTGATTTTCAAATTCAGGTATGCTCTTCTTTTTACCTTTCGTCTTTTTTTTTTAATTGCCTTTTCAAGTTCTCTTCAAATTTTTCATTTTTGTGGTTGCATTTCATGTTTGTAAAAGGAAAGATTGAACGTTTAATTAAAAAAATATATGGTTGTAATTTCAGTTGGTTTATTATTCTTTTCAAATTTCAAAATTTGTCCGTCCAAGTTATGTTCATATCAAATTTGATTGCACTCTTTTGTTCAGTAGGAAAATATTTTACTTTCGATTTTCATCTCCTGTCAATTTCTTTCATTTTCATCTTTTGGATCTATTTGTGGAGGTATAATCTGATAATTTGTTGTTGACGTTTGAGTTCTTGAACTAAATTTTATGCAAGGTTGTATTTCGCTCAAGTGGTGTTCTGATGGAAAGGCATTCGGTTGACTCATTACTCGTGTCTATGTTTCATGAATTTTATTGTATTTTTATTATAATATGCTCAGGTGACAGAAGATCGCATACATTGTATGACTCGCGAATAGTTTGTATGTGTTTAGAGAAAATGGTCTGTTAACCCCCCCCAACCTTTAGTCGAAATTCCAACTACACACTCAACCTTTTAATGTGACCTATTACCCCCTGAACTATTTTAAAGTGGAATTATTAAACCCCCCAAAACTGACAACCAGTCATTGCAAATATGGTGTGATGCACGCGCCGCCACATCATGCCACATCATTGCCACGTCATTTTTTATATTTTTACACTAAAAAAATTAATAATTTAACTTTTTTTATTTCCTTTTTTCTTCCCCATTCTCATTTTAATTATTATTTTTCTTTCTTCTTCTTCTTCTTCTTCTTCTTCTTCTTTATTTCTTCTTCTTTTTCTTCTTCTTCTTCTTCTTCTTCTTCTCCAATTCTTCTTGTTCTTCTTCTTCAATGACATCCAAGAACCTTATCTTTCTTTTTCTTGTCTAATTATATTGGCAATGCTTTTTGGAACTGATGATTGGTTGAATGGCTGTTGTTCATCAGATCCTAGGTCACTTGATTTCCCTTGCGGCAGCAGTAGAATCCTTTGCCTAAGGGAAGATATATTGGACATGGAGGATGCAGCTAGACATTTTGAGCAGGATCAGGTGGTTTTGCATGTAGTTCAACAGCAATCTAGAAAAAACGATGACTTTTCTCTTCTTTTAAACATGTTTCCCCGAGCTGAGGATGATGGCTATGTTCCATATTATGAAATCAATTTTGATTGGGCAGACGACTCAGTTGAACAGAAAACTTATGAGGAAACACCCAATGCTTCTGCTCCTGTTGCGTCTGATCTTGACTACTCAATAGAGCCAAAATATAATCTTGACTCCTCAAACACCCAAGTTCTTAAATTTTTTCAAGTTAATTCGGGTTCAATGGCATTTCTTCTTCAATAGAATCCAAGAACTAATCAATGGCATTCAAGATTAATTTATCAGCTTCCTCATCTTCTCATTCAAGAATTCAAGTTCTTAATTTTTTTTTAAGTTTTTTGAATCGGAGTTCCTCATCTTCCTCATTCAAGAATTCATTAATCGGAGAACTCTTATTGTTTTCTTAGTTCAAGTGTTTCTTGATTTCGGTTTTGGAGAAAAAAAAATTCTTGGTTTCGAAAAAATTCATTAATGAGGAAGATGAAGAACTCCATTAATGAGTTCTTCAACTTTTGTTTTGGAAAAGAGAAGAAGAAGACATGACATGGTAAATATTTATTAAGAAAAAATAATATTTATTAAAAATAATGACGTGGCAAACAAAAAATAATGATTTTTAAGTGAAAAAAAGTCAACTGACGCGCTATGGGCGCGTGTAGTCACGTCCAATGACACGTCAGCAAATGGGGGGTAATAAATTCGATAAAAATAAGTTCAGGGGGGTAATAGGTCACATTAAAAGGTTGAGTGTGTAGTTGAGATTTCGACTAAAGATTGGGGGGGTTAATAAACCATTTTCTCTATGTGTTTATAATCCACCTTAGAGAAATTGCTTAGTTTCATGTTTATGTTAAATATTCCTCAATTGCATTTTTGTTCTTTTGAACATCTTGTTTGAGAAAGTATTGTAATGATAAATTAATCTTTGTGTGGTCTATAGATTATTAACTTTAGTTGCATGTGAAAGCAATAACTGATCGCTTATATTACACCCTCTTGATATATAATCCTTTAATTTTTCAATTACTAGAGAACTTAACGTACTTCATGTATTGAACTCCCCTTTTTATGACCTCTTATGTAGAACTACGTACTCTTAACAACTACATCTCTACACTACTATACTAAATTTTTTACTTATAACAATGAGAACGTCAAAAGCTTCTACATGCAAGATTTGACAGAATTACACAAGAAAAGAAATCACAAAACAAAAAGAATAGATGATTATTTCATCATAAGATACAAACAAGAACAAACTAAAGCTTATTAAAAGCCTTAACTCTTGCTATATCTCATGATGTTTTTGCTCAAAGAAAAATCAATAAAATAAAAGTAAATAAAATTATGACATCATAGTATATTGTATATAGTATATACCATCACTCTGATTATTTAAACTGAAATTATTTGTGCATTTTCTCCCTTAGTTTTTGTCTCATAAGAAGTGATGTCATATAGGACTGCATCTGCATCACCAGTAATGCCAACAACTTTGTCATAATCCACTGAGATTAGCTTCAATTTTAATTCTAAAGGAGTCGAAGCAGGTTTAGCATCAGTGAGACCAACATCATTGATAAGTTTCAAAATATACTTTCTTTGATTCAAGACAACACCTTTATTAGATCTCAAAATCTCAATGCCTAAGAAGTGTCTGAGAAGGCCTAGATCTTTTAACTTTAATTACTAATGTAACACCTCTTTTATTGTAGAAATCAGTTGTTCACTACTTCCTGTGCTGAGCAAGTTATCCATCTAGACTAATACAATGATCAAATTTTCATCCTTTTGTAAGTTTTAATCATGTGCACTCTGAGTGAAATCAGGTGACAATAATGTTGCAGTAAGATTTATATTTTACTGCCTCAAAGCTTGCTTTAGTCCATATAAGGACTTGAGCAATTTACACACCTGGGTTTCTTGAACCCTCCAGGCATGACCATGTACGTTTCTTTATTTAAATCACCTTGAAGGAAGACACTGTACACATCCATTTGAAAATAGATTTCAGCCTTTTGACTACTAGCAAGGATGTACTCCTACCTACTAACCTTTTATCCTAATTCTAAATCGGCGAAATATATTTTAGAAAACAATAGTTCAGTCGGACTTAGTTACTATGTATGTGGTTTCTTTGTTAGATTAATTGATGTTTTTCTTGCAAATGCAATTATGTATGAAATAAAATTGCTTGTATGAGAATATATTAACCGTCTTTGATTCTCAGATTTCAAAATGAAATTTTTGAAGTCTCTCAATGTGACTATTAATTGATTCCTTCTAATTGCATTTGATGGATTGTACTCAGCTTTGCATCATCCGAGTGCATAAGTTAATAAAACTTGCTTAACCTGAAAAACAGAGAATCCTTATTTTTTTTCCATTTACAGCTTTTATTTCCTATAAGAAAACTGTAAAAAATACTTGATCAAAAAGAAAATCATAAATAATATCTGGACTTTCTTATGTTAGCAACTATGTTAATTTTTGGAGTTAATACTATTGCTTTTGAGTTTCAACAAAATATACAAGAGTTACAGGACCAAAAAGAAATTTTCTAAATTTTGTTGTTGTGATTAAAAGGTTGCTTGTGCTCTAACTGTTTGAAAAACTTTTGTAAAACATATGTGACATTAAATAGATAGGAATCGACATGCATAATTTTAGTATATTGATATAACTGCATTTTGTTAAATACAAGGATTATTACATTGGCTATAATTTTGGTAAGTTACCATTTATCAGTCGCAAAAATCACCTTTTGTTGTCATAAATGGCAGCTTATACGTTACATAATTAACAATTTACAAAAATGGTAAAATTGTAATTGAGAACTTGAAATAGTTTTAATTATAATTTTTTAAATTTCAAAAATTTTTTAGGAAAAATTATCACTTTTTAGGAAAAAGATATTTGACTGGACAGAAACAAAGCAGTATATCATAAACTTATGTGTTGGGCACGGGCTAAATCTATCTAGTATATATATATAGTAAAAATTACATATATAAAGACATGTTTACTAATAATTACTAAAATTTCCAACATTTTTCAAAATCTCCTAAAATCCCAACATTTGACCTCTGATGATACATGTTAATCACATTAGATACATAGTACAGATACAAGTAAAATTAACTAAATCAGCACGTTTTAAGGAATGTAACAGATTAGTTTGCATTAAATCAACATTTAATCTAACTAATTAAGGTAAAAAATAAAATGAAATTCCACAATTTATGCTAATCAGAATATTACTCCACTACATTAAAACTAATAAACGCTTTTGTATATTTTTTTTGAAATTGAAAAATCTTCATTCTTCTTGTTCAGAGAAAACATATCAATTTTTTTTATTTGATTTGTCAATTTGAAATTGAGCATTCCTTTAATTATTATGCCAAAAGATTGGACAAGAATTTTTTTTTATGGGAAAGTTGGTGTTGTAATGTGTTAAGAAAGTCCATCAAAAAAAGTTGCAGAAATTATTAGTTATAAATCTAATTCTACTTCGCCTATGCCTTTGTTGGATAACAAGGGGAACAAGATCATTACTGATTGCAAACATAGTGATGTTAAGGTTGGGCAAATCTACAATGACAAGTGTACTCTCATTTCGGTTATGACGCGATTTGCAATTGAGCATTCCTTCAATTACTATGCCAAAAGATCGGACAAGGAAAGGTATGTTATGTTTTTTATGTAGCTGGTGTTGTTAATTTTGTGTACGTTAATTTAATTTTGTATTCAATGTTTGGTTATTTTATAGATTTTTTTTGTGTGTTTATGTTATTAACGCCGAGATACATTTTGTTCTGAAAATGATACATTTTGCTCATCTTGTATCTCAGTTTATGAATTTATGTTTAATTATGTTTCTTGTTGTGTTTTAGTTTCACATATATAATAGAAATGTCCTGGATACATAGAAATGTCTTAGATACATGCTGTAAAATTTTCTAGATACATGTTGTACAAGTTTCACGCCGAGATACATTTTGTTATGAAAATGATACATTTTGCTCCATCTCGTATCTCCGTTTATAACGTTATGTTTAATTATGTTTATTGTTGTGTTTTAGTCATGACGTTATGTTAATGTGGTCGAGATACATCTTTATGATAGAAGATACGTCTTGATCATCTTGTATCTAGGTGAATATATTGATATCTAATTATGTATCTCGGTGAATATATTGATGTCTTATTATACAATTTGAAAGTAACTGAAGGTTAAAAAGTTGAAGTTTTATTTTCATTGATTCAGTTATGTCTTACGATGTCGTTCAGAGGATTATGTTTGGACATTTAAAGCATCATCTCGGTAAGTTGTGTAACCACCTAAATACAAACGTCAACCTGGAAGGCCAAAGAAAAACAGGCACAAGAAATCAAGTGAAACAATGACATCGAGCAGTAATTGCTGCGGGAGATGTGGTTATGAAGGTCACAACAGGCGCACTTGCAACTTCTTTTCAAAGAAGTAGTGACAAATGTATTTGACTAATGAATAATGTTGAATAGTTCCTTGGAATGTTGCTGGATTTTTTATCTATTTTGTTCGACATTTTAGTTGATAAGATTCTTGATTTTTTATGAAATTTAGAAAAAGATATTTATCGAAATAAATAGTATTCTTTATTAATTTGTTATTTAGTTATATATGTTTTGATGGTGTATTTTTTTCGTGACACATAAAGTAGAAATTTAGATATATTGAACTGACAATGTTATTATTATACATTCTATTAGTAGTTCTGCCATAGTGAACGATAGAAAATAGATACATTCTTATAGTATGTATCTCCATTAAATTTATAGATTCAATTTTAACAAATATGTATCGCTTGTAAAATATAATTTGTCAATATTATTAAGATTTAGTAATATAAGTTCTGCTAGAATTTGTTATGCAGGATATAGTCAAACAACTTTTTTCATTAATAAAAAGGGGTTGTAGATACATAAAAATGTAATAATTTGTTGGTTACTATGATTATATAGTAAAACAGTTTCCTTATAATAGATACATACAATTTGAGAAGATGTATCTCATATAAAGTTATAGATACAAGATCTAATAATCTGTTTCACATATAAAATGTAATAGGTTAATATTTTTAAGACTTAGTTCTATTAAGTTATGATATAATTTGGTATGGATGTAAGAGACAACATGAATTATCTATAACAAAAAATTGTTATAGATACATAATACGACAATGTTGTGATGGTTAATATCTATATTGTAATATATTTTTCTTTATTTTAGATACATAAAATTATAAAATACAGTAAAACATTCATCCAATACAATGTCTGTGTATTGCATAGAAAAAATATCATAACGATAACATAAATATATCTTTATGTTATTTAGCATTGCGTTAGAATGTTAATGCAAATAGAAGTAATTATTCATTAAAAAAAACTTAATGTATGCTTGTATAAACACTACTAACATCATCAAAGTTTATATCATTAACAACGTTTTTAATAGTCTACTAGTCAAAAATTAACAACTACTGAATACGCGTGGACTGAATCCCTTGACGGTGTTAATCAATGTCATCTCCATATCAGCAACCTCATCAGTCTTTGCAGATGCATCTTGTGTGGAAAGCTCGTTGCCAGCGTCAGCATCATAGTAATTCACATATACCTTATCGATGTATACTTTGAAAAAGCAATCTGTGGTAGTGTATCTCTTGCTTGGAAAATTCTTGTTCTTGTACTGCTTCCTCAAGTAGTACATGATGACATCCAGATGCTGTTCAAATTGCAAACAAATGAAATATATGTTACATTAGCCTACCGTAATCATTAAAACTAAAAGAGGTACAAATTAAATGTTTTATGTATCTAATGTGATTAATAAAGGCAATAAACAATTGCTTCAGATAATGAACAAGATACATATTAATACAGAAAGATACATGTTTTGTTATTATGTATCTAATACAAAATGGGAGCTAGTCTAGCTACTGTCTGATCATGTGCAGAATTTAGGATGCACAGGAGCTCCCCATCTAAGGATTTAAGATTAAATTAACTTTTATAAACAAATAATGTAAAAATATTTTTACATTATCAATGTATTTAACTTGTTATAACATACTTGTAACGTAATTCAATCCCTAAAAATAAAAATAAAAAAAATTATTTAAGATGCAACAAGTTTACTCTAAGATAGTACAATATATATAAAAGCACTAAGAACATAATATATTAGATACAAGATTATACAAAAGTATCTTTAATCTCTACAACATATATCTCAGCGTGAAAAAATATATCCTGTGTAATTCTACTTTCAATACCATTTAAACAACACAAGAAACATATTAAAACATTTACAGTAACTCACAAATACAAGTTAATATAACATGTATCTTAGAAATAAAAACATGTATCTATTATATTTAGACTTTAAGTAAAATTGAACAAAACTAGATACAAATCAAAGCATTAATAATCACTCACATATACAAGTCCACTTAACATGTATCTATGTGCTTATGAACTTGTATTTTGTTATATTAATTTCAATAAAAGATAAAATACACAAGATACAAATAACTTAGCAACAAAAAAACAGATAAACAATGAAATTCTAAACGTATCATGCAATCCAAAATATGTATCTCGGCCTAACATTCAATAGATCTGAACATGCAATTACCTTTGAAAGTTCATCTTTGGAAAGAGCTTCGACAATTCTTCTTCTCTTGGCGGGAGCTTTACTTTCAGGACTTTTGGATCCCCTTTTTTTAGAACCACTTTTTTTTTTCTTGTCCTTAGAATGTTTTTGCCACAACTTCTTCATAATTTGGGGATCATTTCTATGCTTTAATCTATTTTCATCAAAGTCAACAAATTCATAATCAAAACTTTCGGAAACGAAGTTAACAACTTCATGAGATTCTTTGATACTTTCTAATTGAGAAGCCCCAAGACTAAAGGAAGGTCCCAAATCTCTATTCATAATGACAATTCAAACAATGAAGCCTGCGCAAAATAATTTTTTTGAAAAAAAAAAAAAACACGTAAAAACAATTAGAAGAAATTGAAGCGGATTTTAGGGAGGAAAATTACCTTGCTTCAAGTTTTGAATTGAATGAAGAAGTTGGATAGAAACCGCTCCACAAATTGTGGCGTACAAAGAGAGAGAAGTGGATTATTTTTGGTAAAAAATCTTTTTTGTAGTTGGGTGTTTTAACTTGTATTTCAACTTTACCAAAAATTATGAAATATTGGGATTTAAGTAATTTTTTAGAAGTGGAGGAATTTTTAAAAATTTCGAAACTTATGTTGTGTATTTAGAAACTTGGTTTAGCCAAGCTCTCCAAGTTGGCCCATTTAGACTCCACTAAAAACAAAAAAGGCAAAAATTCATTATAAAAATAAAAAACTAATATTTAGACAATAAATGAGGCGGCATAATTAAAGTCTAACTAATTATAGGATGTAGCTACAGTTTAACAGCTAAAAATATAAATTAGAGATTGTAAATACAAATATAAGTTTCTTTAGAAATTTTTATATGAGCCTCGAGATTCGTTTTATATACAAAATACAAATCTTTAGATTTATATATGAGTCTAAAATTTTGCTTTGTATACAAATACAAACATATATATAATAATATGCCCAGTGAAATCTCATAAGCAAATACAAATGCACGTAATCCCTGAAATTAGAGATTTGCATATGAACCCCGAAATATACAAATACAAAAAAAATGTATATTTAGTTATTTGATTTAAACCTTTGATACATATAATAATTATTTTAAACATTAGCTATGCTAGATAAATACGACTTGATGTTTTCTACTTCACGATTTTTTTCAAACAAAAATTAGCTGCAACATCAATTATGTACCCGCATAATACAATCAATATCCCCATCAGAATACAACTCTTTCGCTGATTTCCTCTTGATACAACAACTATAATCACATTTTATAAATATGCAAATTTTTGTTATGCTAGTAATTAAGCTCTAAACTATAGCTTTCGTTTTTATTTTTGATTTTTTTTTTCAAATTAATGGAATACAAAAGTTGTTTCTGGGCCTACAGGCCCAACACTATACTTAGATTTGACATAATAAAGGAATTATCATTTTTATACAATAAGATGTCAATAAACTTTCGTATTCGACTTTTCTTCAAATTCCACATATATGTAAAAGCTTAGTGCATTAAGCTACATTTTTATTCAATAATCATTTTTCTATGCAGGGATCTTCTTCGGGAGTTGGGGAACACACAGATGCACCATGAGAATAGGTTTCTAACAGGGGCGGATCTATGTGTATGAGGGTGCCATGGCACTCGGTAACCTCGACTGAAATTTTGTATATATATGTATATACACAGAAGAAATAAGATACAGATTAAGCTTGTCACCCTTAAGATCAAGTAGTTAGATAGCACTAGTGGCAAAGGAAGTTCCCAGTCACCCAGCTGATCCGAATTCAAATCCCTCCTGGTGCACGTTGTTGTATTTTTTTTTATGCTTTTCCTTGCTTAGGAAGGACTTCAACCCTCTTTCTTCACTCTTTCACTGTTTCGCCTTTTTCATTGTTTTTTCTTTTTTAGTCTATTCTATACTAATTCAAATTGTTGCATTAATTAATTCTTAATTTTTTAACTATCTCTTTTGTTAATTACTATTAATCTCTTGTTACGAGTATTAAGTGTATCCCATATCAATGAACAAATAAAAATATATATAAATAGTAAATTGTTTTAAAAATTTAAGTTTTTAAAAATGATTTATTATCGCGCTAAAGTTTTTTAAAATTTAAAGATCTGTTTAATCTTTCATCAAAGTTCACGCTAAGTGAAGACAACTATATTGAAACTATAATTTTTACTCCTTCTCTATTATATATCTGTAACAACATATAAAGATAATGGAATATAAATATGTTGAAGTAATGGTATTGGATGGTTTATACAAAGTTCGATGTTTTAACATTATTTTTTTTCTTTCTGTTTTAGAGTTAATTAATTTCGCTTATTCGTAAAAAAAAGTTGGGCTAATTAGGTATCTTGAACCTCAGATATCTTGAAAGAGAATCTAACTAAATATCCATATTCGATTAATTTGTATATAAAAATAAAAAAAGATAAGTAGTTCGAAATGTAACTCAAAATTTTAAAAAATCGACCCGTTTATCTTCGTGGATAATTTGGTACCCGAAACTTAAGAATCCTAGATTCGTCTCTGGTTTCTAAACAGGGTTGCGGACAAGCTAGCGAAGAATGATAGAAGAAAGGAAACTCCCCCCTCTTTTTGAAGAATGAATAGTTCCTTCCATGTTTATTCGGAAATTCCTCAATAGGCAGTGTGTGTCTGATGTTAATACAATATGTACTAATGATAGTTCCTTCAAACAATATGCGCTTAGTAATAGTTATGTAAGCAATAGTAGTTCCACTATGGAACAAGCTCCGCAGCCTGGTGTTTTGTATAATGTACAACGTTAATCAATTTTATTTTTTTTGGTTTTCCAAGGTATCTCCATAGCCGGTAGTCATGAGACTAATGATTCGTTCTTTGGTCAGCGCATTTTGTGGTAGGGAACTGGCCATAGAGTTTGCTCCATTCACCAGAGGCGGGGATTGAACCCCCAACCTCTTACTTAAGAGACATAGCGCTGGACCGCTATGCCTGGTGGTTAACATTAAGCAATATTACTATTATTAATGAATCATCTTTTAACCAAAAAATAAAAAATAAAAAAAATAGGTTAATCAATTGTTAATGTTAGCTCCAAATAAATATTATTTTTTTCAAACTAGTTTGGTTATTACATTTAGTAGGATAATCAGTTGTTAATGTTAGCTGAACCAAAACCATAATAATTAGATATTTAATTGATAATTTGTCTATTATCTTCTATCATTTGTTGTTTATCTTCAAAAATTAGCAGTATTATTTTCTTTTGTGGCGACTCTTGAATGATCTCTCTTAGGTGTCGTTTGGTTGGGAAATAAGTTATCTCAGGATTACTAATTTTGGAATTAGTTATTTCACTATTAAGAAGGAATAAAAATAATACTACAATCCGGGAATGAGTTGTCACATGAATTTTATTCTAACTAAATATGAGTTATGTTTAACTTCAAATTAATTTTGAAATTAATTATCGCTTATATATTTCTACTACCAAACAACCCCTTGGTTTTGTTAATTTGACCCTAAACTACCCAAATTAAATATTAATTGATTAACAATTAAATTAAATACTAATTAAATTAATAATAGTAATTGTGAAGTGCAGATCAAATGGGTTGTGGTGAGATGATTGAAATCTCCTATTCCTAATTAAAAATTTCAGATTCGAAACTCTAAAAGCTAGAAATAAATAATTATGTCAAAAGCTTCGCTTCTAAAATGAATCCTACAATGTGCCAATTTAATGCTTTCTAGAGTATAAATAACCTACACTGACCAAATTAAATATTTTATTGATTTGATAAATTAATTATTTTCGTTCCCTTTCGTGCAATATGAACCACATATATGTTATTCATGATAAATACTCCTTTTGTTGTTTGTTTGTGCTCCTTTCGTTTTAGTTTATTTTCAAAAAAAAAATCTTTTTAAGTTACATGTTTAAGAGTCGAAGATTAAATAACATTTTAATATATTCGCGATTAATAATGGCATAATCAGAAGAGTAGGAAAGATAAAGTTAGCCGTATAGCTGTCAAGTGGGTCGTACCGGCCAACCCGGAATCGGTCCTATTAAATTAATCGGGTTGTGGGTCGGGCTGGGTCCAGGTTGGGGGTTAAGTGGGCCGGACCGGGCCGAACTCAACAGTAAAAATTCAAAAACCACCCTAACCCGGCCCACTTACCCTAACCCGGTCAAATCCACCTAAACCCGGTCAAACTCGATTAAAAATCCAGTCAAACCAGGTCAAAAATTAAAAATGAAAACTTTCTTTCAATATACACAACATATACCCACCTATATACATTTTAAATACGTTAAACAATATATATACACTATATATATAGTATATACTACATTAGAATTTTAAAAATATATACACATATACACAATTACACATATATACGCACCATTCAATATATACAACTATACGTACTACTTTAAATAAAACATATACTACAACATATATATACTACAATATATATAAGTATATATATATTATAGAGTTATATACTAATTTATAAAACATATACACATACATACATTAAATATACACGTCGTTAGAAGATATATACACAAAGATACGCACCATTCAATATATATGTACTACTTTAAGTAAAACATATACTATATGTATATACTACAATATATATATAGTTATATACTAATTTATAAAACATATACGCATCTATACATTAAATATGCACGTCTATAGAAGATATATACAAAAATATACGCATCATTCAATATATATGTACTACTTTAAGTAAAACATATACTACAATATATATATATATATATTTATAGTTATATACTAATTTATAAAACATATACGCATGTATGCATTAAATATGCACGTCTATAGAAGATATATACACAAATATACGCATCATTCAATATATATGTACTACTTTAAGTAAAACATATACTACAATATATATATATATATATATATATATATATATATATATATATATATATACACAATATATATAGTTATATACTAATTTATAAAGCATATACATATGTCTACATTAAATATACACGTCTATAGAAGATATATACACAAATATACGCACCATTCAATATATACGTACTATTTTAAGTAAAACACATACTACAACATATATATTTATACTATAATATATATATATATATATATATATATATATATATATATATATATAGTTATATACTAATTTATAAAACATATACACATGTATACATTAAATATACATGTCTATAGAAGATATATACACAAATATACGCACCATTCAATATATATGTACTACTTTAAGTAAAACATATACTGCAATATATATATATATATATATATATATATATATATATATATATATATATATAGTTATATATATAGTTATATACTAATTTATTAAACATATACACATGTATACGTTAAATATATACCTCTATAGAAGAAATATACACATGTATACGCACCATTCAATATATATGTACTATTTTAAATAAAATATACTACAATATAGATATACTACAATATACATATATAGTTATATACTAATTTATAAAATATATACACATGTATACGTTAAATATATACGTCTACAGAAGATATATACACCTATATACGCACCATTCAATATATGTGTACTACTTTAAATAAAATACACTACAATATATACACACTATAGATATATAGTTATATACTAATTTATAAAACATATACACACGTACACGTTAAATATATACTACTTTAGAAGATATATACACACATATACGCACCATTCAATATATGTACAACTTTAAATAAAATATACTACAATATATATACTCTACAATATTTACACACACTATATATATAGTTATATACTAATTTATAAAACATATACATTGTACAACATATATACGTCTATAGAAGATATATACACATATATACGTACCATTGAATATATATGTACTACTTTAAATAAAATACACTACAATGTATATATACTACAATGTATAATTATATATATAGTTATATATTAATTTATAAAGCATATACACATGTATACGTTAAATATGTACGTCTATAGAAGATATATATACACATATATGAATTAATAATACTTGATTGTAAATTAATAATATATTAAAACTAAGTTATAGTTAAATCCAATTTCTAAAAAAAAAATAAAAAAAATCTAACCGGACCGGTTAACTGGCGGGCCCTAACCGGGCTTGGTCCGGGCCGAGTTTATCGGGACCAAATTAATAAAAAAATTGGCCCGAGAACTGGTACCCTAAAGCCCTAGGGCTTATCGGCCCGGGTCAAACCGGGCTGATTTTTGTAGCCCAACCCGTTTGACACCCTTAGTTAGGCGTTGGATGGCGCAATGCATCTATTTTGAGTACAAAAAGCAAGGAGGAGTATTAATCGACAATCCAACCTAGGCAGATCAATCTTATATTCTATATATCTTCAATTTAAGATTTTTTTTTTAAATTCATATTAAATTAAAATTAGACGAGTAAATTGAAATGAAAAAGTATACTATCATTTATTTTAAAAAATTATCTTCTTTTTAAACAATTTTTACATGTTTAAGAGTAGAAGATTAAATAACATATTGATATATTCGCGATTAATAATAGCACAATCAGAAGAGTAGGGAAGACGAAGTTAGGCGTTGGGTAGCGTTGTGTGTCTGTTGCGAATACAGAAGCAATAAGTACTAATCGACCATCCAACTCAGATAGATCAATCATATATATATATTTTACATATTTTTAATTTAAAATAGTTAAATTTAAAAATTTATTTATTTTTTAAAAATTTGATATTAATTCAAAATCAGACGAATAAATTGAAATGAAGAATTATAGTATCATTTAGTCTATAATTTTTTTCTCTATAGTAATATGGGTAACATTGCCCACAAGAAGTCATTATCAATCCAACTGACATATTGGTCAGTAGTTGGTGAAAGTCCAAAATAATAAGTGGGGAGACCATTGAATTATGGTATATATTATTATAAAGAAAAAAGAAAAAGGACAAATATATGCTTTCGATTTTGTAATTTAGAGCGAATATATTACTTGTTAAAAAAGTGTTACTATCATTTAATTGTATACTATTTTTTTTTTTTGAAAATTTAATAAAATATATTTAGAAGTATTATGTGAATGCTTCATCAATCAAATACTAACTGCTATAACATTAATATATTATTTCTTAATTAATGTTATTAATTAACTTTTATTTTCAACATAATTTAATTTGTGAAAAATAATCTTCAATCACAAATAAAAATATAAAGAAATGTGATTTTTTTATTGATAAACAATTTGGGTACAAATCTGCTCTTCTCTTGATTCTCTTCTCTTGATCTTATCCGTGATTTGAGGGCCGTCAATAGTTTTTTTCTCGAACATAGGCATATTTGAATTTGATATGAATTTTCCCATAATGCGAACGTCATATATCTCTCTGAAATGAGGGTTTGTAGATCTTCGTATTTGATTATGAAGAAGAGAGAGTTTTGATCTCTTTATGAATATCACATGATTTTTTAAGCTATGGGAGATTGTTGATTTCTTTATAAATATCTCATGATTTTGTGGATATTTGAGATCTCAATCTCTTTACGAATATCTATTAATTTATGGAATATTCAAGATGTTTCTGGTAAGCCACTTTTTTTACAGGCGTAATAAAGTAGTCCCTCAATAACTGTAACAAAAATTAAACTTTTTCTGTTGAGTACACAAAATTTTAACATCTATAATTTTCTTTAAAAAATTATTTAAAATTAATTTACTTTAAATGAAAAAGTATTAAATTATGTGCACCGACAGAGGTTGTACTAAAGAAAATTTGTGGTGGGAAATTGTTAAAAGGTAGTTTTCAATGTTATCCATTTGTCAATGATGAACAAGTGGGAGTTTAATGGTGTGTTTCGTATGAACAAGTATATTTTTCTATCATAAAAAATAAGTATCACAATAATATATTAGATATAATTTCATAAGTGAGATATGAAGAGATATCCGAATTCAAGATATTTAATTACAAAAAAAAAGAAAAAGAAAAATACACTTATGATTTACGAATTACTATCCCAACATACTTTTTAATAGTGACTTACTCCTTTTGAATTATTATATTCTTCACAAAAACAAATAATATAATCCTACAAAATATTTACAATTTATGATCCTAAAAAATATATAATCCTAAAACATTTTAAATTTTATTTTTAAAATTTATGATTAGGCGATAGCTAAAATCTTTTTACAATAAAATGAGATAAGAATAGATAAGCCTGACAGAATAATCTTGAAGTAATCAAGGGGGATAATATAAAAATAAAAATAAAGAGCAAAAGGTGTGGGAATGGTTGATTATATTTTAAAGAGCAAAATGTACTTTAATTAGATAATAGTTTAAACAAAATATTCATTTTTCTTCACAAAAAGATGATCTTGGATTTTGTCAATAAAGAATCCAAAGGTAATGTGGGACCCAATATAATTTACTTTTTTAAAAAAAGTATTGTTCTTTTGAACTTTGACTAACCATTATATAATTTTTAATTAGAAAAATTTAAATTATTTTGATGCTTTCCTTGGGGAAAAAACCAAAAAAATTCCTATTAAAAAATTGCAAAACTTTAGTTGCATAATCTTTTTCTTTTTACACAAAGATCCAATGTTTTAGAACAAGTGGAAGATAAAAGCATCTTCTTTATATACCTTTTCCTCTAATTGATCTCAAGTATTACTTTCCATAGAATTTTGTATTTATGCATGTCTCTTTATTCTTAAAAAAAAATAAATTCTTTTTAATTGTTATAATTTGTTTGGTATGAAGAAAGTCATTTTTTTGCAAAAGATATATTCCAAAAGATATTTGACGGTGAAATGACCTTCACTCATATGTGAGAGAAGTTATTCTATTTCAAAAGATATTTGACGGTGAAAGAAAAATAACTTTCACTAATCAAATCTGAGACAAGTTATTTTGCCTTTTTTAATATTGTTTTGAATTTGAAATTTTGAGTTAAATTTTTCAATCTAGTCCATTAATCATGATTAATTGTAGTAATCACCACAAACTAACTTTATGCTCCTTTTAGCCTTATATAATCACACGAACAATATAGCATATTTAAGGCCAATGACATATTTAAAGTCACAAGTTTTAAACGTTTCACGCCTACATAAGATACTACTTGTATGTTTAAGACGACAAGCTTCAAAGTCTTTGTCTTTCTTAAATTTCGTATCGATTCAGCTATGTCACGTAAATTGAAACGGACAAAAAAGAAAATTATCAGAAGAGACTAGCAAAAGTATTGTTCCAATTTTATTGAATGTCCCAAAGGAACTATAACAAATAAACAAATTGCCAAGAGAAAGGAGAAAAAGAACTTAAGAAAACAAAAGGAAAAACTTCTCTTAAATCCTTTACTACATTGAATAGTAAATATTATGATTTGATACATTTCCACAAGTAGTGGAAAAAAGTAATATGGGTTTAGCACTTTTCTTTATTTTGTTCAAAAGGCCAAACCCTCATAATAATTCACCTAAAACACATATATACTCTCCAAATATGTACAAGAAAAATCTATGTTGTTCAAAACCTCCAAAAATGTAGTCACATCCGTGCCGATCTTCCAAATATACATTGCTTTTGAAAGAACGGATAACATAACACACCTGATGCATTTTTGAAGTGTCCGAGCAACATCGAGAAAAACACACCCAAAAACACCAAAGGATTACTACAACCTACCACTAAGACATGTTACTAAAACTAGTTTTTCCATTGCTTTCTTTGAAAGGCATATCCAAAGCTTTGAGTTGGATACTTTGCTTTTGGGATTTACTTGGTTTGAGGGCAATGTTGTTTTTAACAAACCCTTCAAGAAACCTTATTCCCACAAGTGTTACTCCTACACAACAACCTCTTCTTTTTTTTTCTTTTTTTTTTTTTGTCTTCACAACATCATCTTTGTCTTCACCCCTTCATCATCACCTATGTATAAAATATAAGAAAAAACAGCACAAGGGTCAGTATTAGATCACTATCTCATTGCTTCAATTGACACATAAGGGGTGTGGTGTTAGGCTTGATATACCAAACTCAACCTCCTCCTAATTTTTAACTAATTGACTACACTTACTATAGTATGATGACTATTGACACTTTTCCAAATTTCCAACAAAACATATTTAATGTAATCCAGTGATGTGGTCCGGAGAGGATAAAGTGAGCGTGTAATCCACTAGTGGGGTCTGACGAGGATAAAATATACGTGTAATCCATTGATGGAATTTGAAGAGGATAAAGTGTACGCAGATCTTACTAGATAAAAACAACAAATAATTGAAAGAAAAAAACAGATGGGACTATACTATGTACATAATAAGAGTATTTTCCTAACATGAGCCTCAATTTAATTATTGTTCTTTCTCTCATCTATTCATTTGGTTGTATTCAGGACTTAAGAGGCAACAGAGATAAGGTGATACATCAAAAGACAAGGTGCAACATTTTCAAGATTTCATATAGCATATTATTCAAGAGCTTCTAATCATTAGTGTGAAAATGGAAAAAAAAAAAAAGTACAGAGTCACATGTGAAAGTTACAAATTTCTTGCTAAAACACAAAGGATAGCAACATACTCCCTCCGTTTCATAACAGATGAATTGTTGAATTTTGACACACATACTAAGAAAAAAAATATTAAAGACATAAATTTAACACAACTTTTCATTTTTACCCTTAAAAAAAAAAAGAAAAAGTTGACCTTGTAATACCTTATTTCAAAAGGGAGGAAGTACCATTTAAAAAAATAAATAAATCATAAAAAGAATCATTAAACCTTCACAACTACTAATGGTAAGTAGCAAGTACTAACAAAACAAGTATGTTAAAGAAAAAAAAAAAAAAAGTGTCGATGTTCACATGCATATGCTAAATTTTAAGACTTTGTCAAATGAAAATCCCATCTAGATAGATTGAAACTGTAGCACAAAGAAAAATTTGGCCATATTGCACTTTGAAGATACCTTTTCACCACCAAAATAGTCAAGTTCTATTGAAAGCATTATCACCACTTCTACAATACTAAATCACAACCATTCATTTCTGAAACCCCTAATTTTTTTTTTTTTTTTAATCATAATCATGATATTCAAGTCTACCTCCCACCAATACAAAGTAAATTTCTCCTCGAAAATTTTATTAACCGCTTAAGACAAAATAAATCTACCTCACACCTACTTCCACCTAACAAAAGTAGAGGTACAGAGTAAATTTGTCACTCAAGAATTTCATTCACCACTAGCCAGCCACACATTGGGTGCCAAACCCCTTAATTCTACATTTATTTGTCTGATGTTAACTTGATTGACACGAAATTTAATAAAGTAAAACAACTTTAAAATCTTGTCTCCTTAAATTAAATATGTTAAATGTACCTAAATGTACTTTATTCGTTCGATCTTAAACAGACCACGTAGAAAGTTAAAAGAATTAAAAAGGTGAGAACTACAGTAACACCAACATATCACCTAAATACCCTTTGTTCCTACCGTCCTAAACACGTAAAGTTTAGAATTAAAAAGGTAAGTAGTACTACAACAACATATCCTGTGTAACATTAAAAAGCAAAGTAAGAGGAAGAAACTGAAACCAAAACCAAGAGAGTATGTATCACTTACCAATGGGGGCAAAACAAGAATTAGTCCTTGAAAATTACTGAATCTGCCAATTCCATCAAAGGCTTCAAGCAATCAGGTGAAAATTTCCTTGCAAACATATAAGAATATGTAGAATTTGACTCTCTAAGATCATAAATCAGGTTTGAAGAAACCTCATATGGATGATAAGTATGTGGATGTCCATCAACACTATCAGTCCAATTCACATTTGTCAACGTATACTTACTACAGCCATTCAAATCCTCCATTGACAACAAAGTTGGAAAATAATGTTCTTCAGGATAACAAGATTCAACATTTATACATGGTTTTCTAAACTTCCTCCATAACTTCCTATCTTTAATCACCATTAACGAATGTCTCCTAGTTAACACGAAGAACTGAGACCCAACTCTAAAGTCCATAAATTTCACTTCAGGTAACATTACATTGTCACCCCTAGCATTATACCTATCGAACAACGAATCAGAATGATCAAGAATCTCAATGTAACTAGGGAACTCCATGTTCCTAGACAGTCTACGTGCATCAAGTAAGAAACTGTACATGTAACTAAACGAATGTAATGGGATACAATGCTGAGATATAAGAGCGAAATACAAGTTTGTTGGATCATCTATCATTGCATAGGCAAGTAACCTTCTTGCAGCAGATATAAGTGTAGGAGACGAACGTTGAGTTCGCTTCGATGGGATTAAACGATCTTTAAAAACACCCTTCAATGGAGGTATCTTGATATATGGATCATCATGTACGTAAATATTGTAAAGATGTGGATCACTACCATTGAAGAAGTTTTCCCATAATGGCGAAAAGTGTAAATCTGAATTGGTTAGGAACATGAATGCGATTTTTGGTTGATGAACTTTGATGGTACCTAGACGGAGTTTGTTTTTGTGTGAGGAGTGTTTTGGAAAAGTGGTTTCAGCAGCAATGGCTTTGTTGAATAGGGAAAGATCATCGAGTTCATCAGGGAGAGAAATGGTGATTTGATGATTTGGAAGGATTCTTGGTGCTAGTAGTATGAGAAGGGAGATTGATATGAGTAGTGTGAGAGAAGGGATGAGTATTGATAATTTGAACATAGTGTGTGTGTGTGTGTGTGTTTCAAGAAAGTGTGTATGTTTTTTAAGAAAATATGTTCTAGAGCAAAATCACCATTGATGGGGTAGGGGGATTGGGAGGATGAAGAAGATGGAAGAGAGAGGATGAAATAGAGAGGTGGTTTGGTGTTTGGTGTAAGGTGGGTGGGGGTAACCACCATAAATACAAAGCTTGTGGATTAATATTTTTTTGCTCGAATGTATCGGATATGGAATGAAAAATAAAAATAAAAATTGGGTGAAGTAAGTCTACTAACCTGAGTTGTGGTGCAGCAGATGAAGCTGTTTTACCTTTAATTAAATATTGAGGATTCGATTCTGAATATAAAAAAAATTCTGTTGGGAGCGTTACCTCTTAAATGAGGCCTTACCTGATACAAATTTAAATTAATTAGGTTCCAATACAAGTACCGAATATTGGATGAAAAAACAAAAAACATATTTTTGGGTGTGGTAAATCTGATAGTATTATATTATATAAATGTGTATTTGGTCATAAAAATAAAAAGTTTTAAAATTGGCGTTGGAGTTTGAACAGAAGTTGGAGTTGTATTTATCTATAAATATAAATTAAATTATTTTTGAGTTTTTGTGAGAGAAGAAATATGAAAAGAAAAAGTGAAAACGATTTCTTCTTGTTTTTCACTTTTTTCAAATACAATTTCAAGTTATATTTGAAATTTTCATAGTTAAAGAGTTGTATTTATCACAAATTGAATTTTTTTTCGATAAAGTGAAAAAAAAAACACGTTTAAACTGGCCTTAAGTTTAGTGTAACAAGTTCGACTAAAAAGTGATTAGGCAGTGAGATCTCCTATCGTTATTTTGGGATGTCCATTGTTGAGAATGAACTTGGTGAGTAAACTAAATTAATTTGAGATTATAATATTGAGAATGTGATAAGACAACATATTTCAACTAGTATTTTTTTTTTCAAAGGTATTTTCACAGCTGGCGGTCGTGAGACTAATTCTTCGTTTCTCTATCAGCGTACTAAGCGGTAGAAAACTAATCACAGAGTTTGCTCCACCCGACCTCTTACTTAAGGAACATGGCGCTGAACCACCATGCCAACTCTAGTGGTTCCAACAACATACTCAATCTATTCTCATATAGTAATGGATTTGAGGAGGGAACTGATATAATTAATACTCCCTTCGTTTTGAAATAAGTGAATTGTTGGAATATTTATTGGTGTTTCAAAATAAGTGAATCGTTGAATTTTTTTTTAAATTTGACCTTATGATTTGACAACCAATTAACTTTTGAAAAGATATTACAAGGTCAACTTTTTCTTTTTGGGATAAAAATAGAAAGTTGTGTTAAATTATATCTTTAATGTTTTTTCCTTAATATGTGTGTCAAAATCAAACAATTCATTTATTATGAAATGTAGGGAGTAGCAGTTTGGTGATAAATTTTTTTTAACCTTTCTCCCAGAAATTTTACTTTAATAAAAAAAGTAAAAATTGAAGTGTTTGACCATGAAAATTTCAAAATTGTATTTAGAAAAGTGATAACAAGTTTCACCTTTTTCACTCATATTTCTCTTACAAAATTTTAAAAATAACTTTAGTTTATATTCAGGACCAAACACAACTCCATCTCTAATTCCAACTTCAACTCCAATTTCAAAAAAATTAATACAGTATAATTTGATGGCCAAACGTAGACAGAGGCCCTACTATCAATCAAACATGATTAGAATGAAAAGGTTCCTATTTAGTCTGATTACTAAACTATTGGAGCTACCAAACAGCCCCTTATGGTATAAGATTGGAAACCAAAAAACTTGGAAGAGTGGGTTGTAAATGAATGGAAAGTGACAAAAGAGAGAGGTTTCAAGGAAATTTCAATTGCAGAGGGAAGGTGTGTGTATAGCTGTGTAGCATAGGGACCCGTGTACATGATAAGACTTTGTACTTTTCCCTGCTATCCACTTACTTTAACTTCTCTATAATAATAATAATAATAATAATAATAATATTAGTGGAGTTGTATTTATTTCACATTTTTTGATCCGTGATTGTACGGAGATACAAATTTTATTTTTTATTTAATACTTTTTTCATTAATAAGGTATTTATTGATATTTCAAAATATGTGAATTGTTTTATTTTTTTTCAAATTTATCATTATGATTTGATAACCAATTAACTTTTGAAAAGGTATTATAAGGTCAACCTTTTTTTTGGGGGGATAAAAATAAAAAGTTGTGTTAAATTTATGTCTTTAATGCATTTTCCTTAATATGTGTGTCAAAATCTAACAATTCATTTATTATAAAACGGAGAGAGTATTTCATGATTAATTAAAAAAAATAATTAATAACATGACTAGTTTATCATGGTATCCCTATTAGATGATGTTTACATTTTAATTTAAAATAAAAAGTAATTTATGTAAAGGGTAAAACATAAAAAAAAATTGTCAAGTCACAATATAAAGGATAAAAAATTTATTTTTTATTTAATAGTTTCTTGTGAATCGGTAGTATATCAGAAATAACGTTTCTTCCTCACTTTTAGTATTAGAGTCAGAATTTTCACTAAAAAAATTGAGAAATAAATATAAGAATGAATTAAAAGGGGATTCAACATCTATTATATACACATAAGAAATAATTTTAATCATCTATAAATAATATAATTTTTCATCAAAGAGGATTCGATGAACCCCGTCGCCAAAGGATAGCTCCCTCCACCTCTGCTCACCTTTGAGGTAGAGATACAAACTGTACACACTCTAAGATTAGGAGTCATTTGGTAGGAGAGATGAAGATAATCAATTTAGAAGATGAGTTTATCCCATGTTTGGTTGTCACAAAATGCATGAGATAACATATTTCGAGATTCGTTATTTTGAGATTATAATCTAATCAGAAAATTCACATTTTTTTCTCATTAGAATGATGATTATTGTTATAAAATTATTACAAAAATAAAATATATTATAAAATAAAAAATAATTTTTTAAAAAACTTACTCAATACATTAAAAATATTATTATAAAGGATGAGTATTATAGATAAAATTGACTACAATAATCTTCGAGTCTTCTGTTGTGAATTGGACAGAATAAACAAACCACAAGCAGAAAGAAAATAAAAACACACAAATTTACGTGGAATTCTTGCGGGAAATCAAGGACAGAGGCAAAGAAATTTCACAATGAAAGGAGAGAAGTACAACGTGAAGCACGACGTAAATTTGAATGCCTAAAACTAACCCACTAATTGCACTTATATAGTATGTATGTCTGTACAAATATTTTCTATGCTATCACCACAGACCTCATTAAAAATCACAAACATAGATCGCACCACAAAACTTTCAAGGCTGAATTAACAAAACTCGAGTCACAACTCTGATACTAATTGAATGTATACATTAGTGCATTAAACATCTTCAGATTTGAGACCGGCTACGCTCTAACATCTTCAGATTCGGCTCAAACATTACGTTACTAAACTCTACTTTTCCGATCTTTATCAACTTCACTTACATGCTAATAACTTGGGATAATACTCACAAAAATATCTGAACTTTGACCGAATTTTTAGTTGAGCATACTGAACTTTGCGGGGGTCTTATTACCCTCTAGACTTTTTAAAGTAGATTTAATTCCCTCCGAAACTCTATATCCAGTTTCAACGGATTGGCGGTGTAATACACGCGCCAATCTTGTTTTTACACGTGTAATACACGCACCAATCTTATATTTATACTTGTCCAAGTGGACAGATATATGTCATTAAAATACGGAAAAAAAAGTCTAAGGGTAATAGGACCCCATAAAATTCAGTATGCTCAACTAAAACTTCGATCAACCTTCAAGTATTTTTATGCGTATTATCACTAATAACTAACCAAATAAGTTAAATCGAAGTACATATCCTTAACCTCAGAACAAATTCAACTGTATCGATTTTCAGATAAACAATACCACTCCCCACATGTGTGAACCTTAAAAATAGTAATGAACATGACAACCTCGTGAAGTAGAGATGCCAATACGCTAAAATCACTTATAATAATGTTTTCCTAGATGTGCTAAATGTTTGTTGTGTTTGTTTTCTTGGACAAACCTTAAACACAACATTTATTATATTTGCCTTCATGTGTACTTATACCTTCATGCATCCAACACGAAACGTCTTGATATATACTACTCCATGTATCTATTTTATTTGTTTGTTTGTAATAATAGATACGAGTACTTTTGTTTGTATTAATGCCCGCAGTTGTTTATTCGGGATGTTTCGGTGATGTCTTCAATTTCAAATAAATAGTTTATAGTATTACTTTGTCAGTGTCTTGTTTTCTCTATTATCTACCGGTGTGTTATCCTATTTTGGTTGTGTGCTTTTATATTTTTTATTTGTTATATTGTTGTTTGTCTATCGGAAACACCTCTCTACTTCATGTGAGGTAGTGGTATGGACTGCGTTTACTTACCCTCCCAGACCCCACTTTGCAGGAATACACTGGATATGTTGTTGTTGTGTTTAATTTAACACACGTTTTTAAAAAAAATGATAAATAAATAAATAATATAACAATAATATGCATATACTTAGTGTAGTCGTCTCACTAAGTGAGGTATAAAGAGATTGGAATCTACACAGACCTTACCCGAGGAGGAGCTAGGCACTGAGATACGAGTTTGATTAAACGTATGCAAATTTTAAGTTTAGAACCTCGTTAATAATACTCGGAGTTATTATTTTGAATTTCAGAACCCATAAAGTTAAAATGTTGATCCTGCCTCTGGTCACCTTACCCTTTCCTCAAAGGTAGATGGATTGTTCCCAGTAGACGACCCTCGAAACAAGAAAAATAATCCAGAGCAATCTAGAAAGAGAATAAACGAAAGTGAAAGCATCACAAAACAAACTGAACAACAACTACAACATAAGATAATTTTTAGACAGTAACAAAAATAAAATGATAATTTTACTATGTAAACCCTAACTACTTGTTTTGATGTATATAATACCCTGCCTGAACCAAATCTGTGAATCGCATGGAACATGTTGTTATGCTCAACTATACCATTTATGTTACACCATTAGATTGGAAACAAAATTCTAAAAGTTAGATCTGATCTTTGTATTGCAATATACAAATCTAATAAAAGTACAACCTTTGGAATCATTTTTTTTTTTTTTGGGGGAATGGGAGAGGGGATTACAATTGGAGAATCGAACCCTCACCAACAAGGTGAAAGTTCAGGTAACTAACTAACTAAGCTACTAAGATTCCTCAACTTTTGAAATCGGTTTTGCACGACTAAAAGTATTTGTTTAAAATCTAAAACTATAATTTATATGATCTTCAAGTAAAATTTTACTAGTTGAAGCAGTAAAATGTCTGTAGTAGCTTGCTTCTTATTTGTCTGAAGTTAGTTTTTGGCACATCGAGCTTCAGACTCGCCTAACGTCTGATCTAAAGCAGCTAAAAATATAGTAATTCAATGCACTAAAACTCTCGCTATGTGCATAAGGGTCTGGCTAAAGAAGACGGTAAGCATTGAATAAGGTGATTTAACTTGACTGGTGAGCTATCCTATAAGACTAAGAAACAAGGAGAGATACCACTCTGGAAGAGCTAGAATTCTACCGCTTGTCAAGGGACGGTCTCAGGTAGACGAGTTTTATGGAGTGTAGGCCTTCCCCAAAAGGTAACGGGGGCGTGCAAAGGTTTCCTATGGCTAGACAGAGATAAAAGGCACAATCTGGTCTACAATCTCTAACATTAATGAATGAATGCTACATCCACAACTTGTACAGTTCAACAAAGAAAGAGGCAATCAAACTCACTAGTATTATTATATATGACAACAATAATTACGACAAGAATTGAAACGAAAGCCAAGATATTATTCAGGAGATATCAGCAAGCTGTCTGTCTCTTCAACTCTGCCACGGGCACGTCTCTATAGAAGAACATTCCACCTCCTTTAAGAAGGTTCCCTGTATTTACAAGCAAGGGCGACACTTGGATCTGAGATCGGGATCTTCAACGAGTACCTAAGAAACTAATCAGCAGCCTGTTGCGAAACAGGTTCTGTAGACTTGGTATCGCTTCCGTTTAATCTGGATTTCTCCTTCAAAGGCTTCTGCGCACTAGATGTCTTTTTAACAGTTCTGCTGGGCTGTCTGGCTGATTGAGGTGCGAGACCTGGCAAAACAGATGTCATAAAATAATTGGACGGAACAAAGTGGTTCTGTATTTCGTAACATTTCCAATGTACACAAGGCAATATTGTTAAGAGAGAGGGACTTACCGCTGCTAGGCAGAGACAATCTTTGTTTTCCTTGTTTATCAGTGGGAGCAGACCTCTCCTTAGGATTGCTGCGTGATCTAGAACCAACGGCAGGACTTGAACTAGCTTCCTCGACTAAATCTTCAAGATGTGGTTTAGACTTTGGTTTGTTAACTAATGCTGCAGGTGTTTCTTGTGTGCTTGCTGACACATTTGGGGAAGAACTGCAGCCATCAGAGAGAGATGCAGCTGCCTTTTCATTTGATTTGGAGTTGCTGCTTGAATGAGATGGACCGGCTCTATCATTTGCAAGATTGGAAGTTGTTGGTTTCTTTCCAGCAAATTTTACCTGGTTCTTTATCCCATTCACGGGATCAGCTGAGTCATTTTCATTAGGCACGACTCCATCTCGAACATTAATGTCTAGAAAGCGATTTTCCCATGGGCGTACTGCCATCCATCTCTCTAACCAGTTCCAACCCCAGCTGCTTTTATCTGGTTCAAACCCCGAATGTGTAGTCTGTTGCCTCGATCCTGCCTGCCACTGCAGCACAAATAGAGTTCAATAAGAAAAAATAAAAACTGCCTTGAAATGAAAGCATGGAACCTTGCCTAACTGGATCATGACCAACAACAACATACCCAGTATAATCCCAAAAGTGGGGTCTGGCAAGGGCGGATCCACTTTGGTTCAAGTGGGTTCATATGAACCCACTTCGTCGAAAAATTACACCATATGTATATATAATCAGTTTTTATAAGTATAAAAGTATATATTTAATTTTGAACCCACTATATACAAGTGAAGTGGCTAGTCCAGTGGTCACGTGTTCAAATCTTGATACCTGGGTTGCGGGTTCGAACCCCCCTATAGCGGCATTCCTTTTTTTTTTTGAAACTTGTAAGAATGAGTAAAGGTTGTAAAGCCTTTACTTCTAACAAGTGAAGTTGCTAGTCCAGTGGTCGTGTGTTCAAATCTTGATATTTGGGTCGCAGGTTCGAGCCCCTATAGCGGCATTCCTTTTTTACATATTGAACCCATTTGGTGAAAAGTCTGGGTCCGCCACTGGGGGCTGGGGAGGGTAGTGTATATGCTGACCTTACCCTACCTTGTGGGGTAGCGAGGTCGTTTCCAGTAAACCCTCAGCCCAAGTAAAAACATAACAAAGCAGTTCGAAAAAAGGAAAACGACGAGGGAGACAAAGCCAAGACGATGCTAAAGATATCATTACACAGCATACTAAACTGGAAAAGTTGCTACAACAAATACTACGATAATCGCAGTGCAAGAAACAAAACTGGATCATGACCAGTATCATAAAATGACACCACAGTATTGGCGGCTATTTTTTACTCTGCTATAGTTGTTCCTGAATTCTAACTAGAGGAACCATGTGTCCTTGAAAATACACATAGCATATAACAAAAATGAAGAGAAAAGACCCACTATAGCAAAGGAACTGAAGAAGAGCAAAGCCCCAACATTACCAGTATGAGCTACATATAAGCGGGTTCTGAGTTTTTAATCTAGAGTGCTGCTGATACAAATGCTATGAATAATTTAGATTCAGACAGATTTTAGCCTGACCAAGACGCACCAGCAACGAGGAAAATCTCAGCTGGTATACTAGTACTTGAACCATCATGGATGAGTATATATGTCCTACTAGTTAAAAAGCCAAAATATGGGCACATTAAAAAAGACCTTGGGAGAGGCGCATTGTTAGGTCTGAGGTTGAAACTATTTAAATTGGCTTCATGTCTACATGCCAATCACTCTCTTTCCTCCCCCAAGAACCAACATGGCATGACATTTGATGCGTCAACAATTTCATTGTCTACCTCCTCATCGGTTTCAATTACAATGGTTATTCAATTAACATCAGATTCAGGTTATGCTAGTAGCATTACTGGTTAGTTCCCTTGTCGTTAGGGTGCAATGTCATTAAGTGGTTGAGACATTCCAAAAGACGCTCTGGTTCTTGTTTGGATGTCAAGACTCAAAAGGTAGCTGGAATGTGTTCCAGTGACAGTTGCTGGGATAAAGAAAATAAATTTTCTTGCATACTTTTGTTTGAAAGGGAATGGAATGTGTAAATTGAAGAAGCTTTTTTTTCCCGAGAGAATGCCAAACTTCGTGCAAGGCTTGGTTCGAAGGTAAGTCACTCCTTCTTGAGATAAGACTTCTAACCTCTTACAGAACAACTTTCCTACCTACAAAACGTCGAAAAGCTAGCATTTCCATAAAACAACCAAAAGGTATCCTTTATAGAGGCTTAACAGTTCAGCACTTGTGGGATCACACTAGATAAGGTCTGTGTAACCCCACACTCTCCATAAGCCACGTGTGGGATCACACCGAGTATGTTGTTGTTCTTGTAAAGGGTTTCAGCACTTTAAGACAGCAAAGTTCACAGGGAAAATATCAGCACCAGCCCCTTCCGAATTTTAATCAATTTTTTAAAACCTAGCTCCGACAGATATCCCTCATTCCAAGCAATCTAGATATAAGTGAGCCTTCTGCTCTGTAGGACTTGAACAACAGCCATCTAGATATAAAAAATCACATTTTCTGTTCATAATCATTGAGAATTTGAATGCCGATAATAAACATAACTTGATCCACTTCTTCCACCGGTCACCAAATTTTATCCTCATCATAATAAAATTCACTTAACTCCCAGTTATCGTAAGCCTTCTCGAAGTCAAACTTACATGATATTGCCAGAACTTATTTCTTCTAGAATCAGTACCTCATTTCCCCAATGCACATCTACGATTTTCCCTCCTTGATGAAAGAATTCTGAACTCTACCTTCTCAAGGTAAAGGTTTGCGTACACTCTACTATCCGCAGACCCCGCTTGTGATATTAGACTGGGTCTTTGGTTGTTGTTGCTGAAAGAGTTCTGAGACTAAAACATTGTTCCACCATCACCTTTAGTCTATTGCAAACTAAAAAGCACATTAAAAATTACCTTATAAATGCTTCTACTAGACTTATGGGGCCTACACACTGCTCCCTCCCTTTTTGGCACAATGGTAAAAAAAATGTGAGGTTTCTTCAGTCTCTCCATTTCATGAAAAGCAGCAATGGTCTTCAATAACTCTCCCATGACCATGCTCCAGCAATGAAGGAAAAAAAATCAAGCAACAATGATCTCCATTAATCCTCCCTCGACTACAGTCCAAGCGTCGAGCATTGTAGGAAATCACCATGATAAATTGTCTGTACTTGGTGCATTGTCATATGAACAACTCTCCACCGCCTCTTACATTTTTTCTTACCCTATAGCACTCTCCAATCACTCTCTCTCCTAAGTATCCCTCCCAATTTAGGCTTCTCTCATATATATCGATCTATCTATCTATCTATATCTATATCTATATCTATCTATCTATCTATCTATATATATATATATATTGATTAATAGAGGAGAAAAGAGATGGTTCTAGAGATTTTGTGGAGGTGGTGAAATGATAAGGACGGTGAGAGAGTATTTAGAATTTAGAAGAAAATAATATTACTACTATACTATAAAGAGCTATATAGTAGTAGTAATTATAGGAGTAAAAATGAGTCAATTTTTTTTAAAAAAATAATAATGATGATGAATTTGTGTTAAAGACCACTATGATTTTTTTTTTTCATTCATCAAATATTAGTAAAAAATAACTCAAAGGTGTATTTTGATAATGAGAAATTTGTTAAATTAATTATGTTTAATTGAGTGTGGTTGACATGCATTCATGGTATTATCGTAGAAAAATACTTTATTTGAAGACGATGATGGTGCAGATATGTCGGATTGACTGTGGTCGACTAAGAATTGAGAAGTGTGAATGTGATATTTATGGTGTTAAAAAAAAAAAGGGCAGCCCGGTGCACTAAAGCTACCGCTATGCGCGGTGTCCGGAGAAGAGCCCCACCACAAGGGTATATCGTACGCAGCCTTACCTTGCATTTCTGCTAGAGGCTGTTTTCAAGGCTTGAACTCGTGACCTCCCGGTCACATGGCAGCAACTTTACCAGTTACTCCAAGGCTCCCCTTCATGAAATTTATGGTATTGCGGTAGAAAATATTTTATGTGGAGATGATAAAGGTGCAGATATGTGGAAATGACTGTGCTCTACTAAGAATTGAGAAGTGTGAATGTGATATTTGTGGTGTTGCGGTAGAAAATACTTTATTTGGAGATGGTGATGGTACAGATACATTTTATGAATAAGTTGAATTAATCGTAGTATAAACTGAATGTGTTTGATTGAGAATTGGCAAGTGTGAAATGTTGGCATTCATGGTGTTACTGTTACGTCATAAAATACATTATTTGGAGACGATAACGATGCCGATGCATTATGTAGTTATGCAGAATTAATTGAAGTATAAATTAAATGTGTTAGATTGGGAATTGACGAGTGTGAAATGTGATATTCATGGTGTTAGGGTAAAAGAAAAACTTTATTTGTTCACGGCGATGGTGCAATTACATTTCGTATTTTTAATTCAATTTAGATCGAAGAAAAGCTTATTCAATGATCACTACTAATCATTAATACTTGCAAACAAAAAAAAAGCTAAATTATTTGATCTCCATGCTTGATTAGGAAAAAAGCCAAAAATAATCAGCTTCTTCAGACTAATTAAGAAGCTACAAAAAATGTCATACGAAGAAAGGTCTTTTTCAGAGGAATATGATATAGACTTAGAGAGGATGAGAGCTTACCATCGTATTCTTCAACAACATACCCAGTAAAATCCCACAAATGAGGAAGTAATGGGGGCGGGAGGTGGGGGCCGAACCAGAATCAGTGAAGGAGAACACGACTTCGGCGACTGATCAAAGAAAACTTCAAAGGACTAAATTTTATTACAGTATAATTTATAGAGGCGACTCGAGCTTGTTACCATAATAAATAAATTAGTGTCTTAATTATTCTTAAACAATTTTAGTGAAAATTCTATATTGTGAGTTTGACTTTGATTAAAAATAATTTTTAGATTGGTAATAATTTAAACATATGAATAATTTAATTTCTCTATCTATGATTTACATGTTACAGTAACACTTTTTAGTGAAAATTTTTATTAACAAATATTACTTTTATTCGTTAAGGATTTTTTACATGTTTTAGTTATTTTTCATTGATAGACGTATAAAAAAGAAATACCTTTTTTTTTTCTTAAAAGTATAAACCAAGTAAATGGGTAAAATAATTGAATGAAATGATTAAAAAAGAATTATATTACATTTATTTTTTCCCCTTTTATTTAATTTCAGCAAGGCAAGTAGGTACAATAACTGAATGAGATGATGCATGAAGAATTGTTTTACATTCATTCTTTCTTTTATGGAAGAAATATAAATTTGAATGGAATTAAATTCATAAAATCAATAATAAGATTACATGAATTTGGAAGAAAAAGTGTCCTACTTATATTTAAATTAAGTATAGGCAGTGTAATGTTATTTGCAAAACTATTTATCTTTCTTCTAAACAAAATTAACGGAAATAATCGTTCATCCAATTACTTACATTATAAATCGCTAATAAATATATAATATACATAATATTGATGCATACTATGTATCATCTTGTGTAACTAATAAGTATCTGACTTGTGTATATCAATTAGAAAAAATAAAAGAGGAACAACTTGAATATTTATATAAAATATTTAATTTGTTTTTTGGTAACAATAAAATGGAAAAAAATAATCAGTAGAGTGTTTCATATTTAAAAATAAATTTTGTAATTTGTGTATTCAAATTTAATTGAGCTCTACTTTTTTTGTTCATTTTTACTTGTTTGACTTTAATCGCACCTCCTTTAAAAACAATAAATACTCCTAAAACACTGATTTTACTATATCACCTTATTAATTATAAGTCAGTTTAATATAGAAAAATAAATAGTACTCCCTTCATTTCTTTTTATTTGCTCCCTTCACTTTTTGTGAGTCAATTTAACTAAGTTTTAAAGCTAAATTACATTAGATTAATTTAATTTTTTAGAATTAAAATTTAGATATTCAAAAACTATATGAAAAGTACTATAAATTACAATTTCTTTTTTTTGTCAATTTGATTAAGAAATAAATTCTAAAATGTTGGTCAAAGTTTGTATTTTTTATTCTAAAAATGAAAAGGAAGCAAATAAATATAAATGAAAGGAGTATTTTAATAATAAGTATAAAATACACAAAATAATAAATTATCTCTCAATTTCTCAAATGAAATAAGTAAAGTTGGATAATTATAGTTATTATACCAAATACGTAAAAGTGAACAAGTAAAAATAGATGGAGGAATTGATGCTAATATTCCCGCCGTTCGCTTTTATTGGTCATTATTTTTCTAATTTGATTTTCACTTTTACTTGTCGTTTTTGACAAATTAAGAAAAGATGATTTTTTTTTTCATATTTTATCCTTAACATCAATTACGTATTTCAAATATCTATTACTAAACATCAATTGATAAAAGTAATATGATAAAGTTACTATATCAATTATTATTTTTTCAAAAAAGGATTAAAAATACCCCTAAACTATCTGAAATGGCTCAAAAATACCCCTCGTAAGTTTTTTAGCTCAAAATACCCTGTCATTAAATATTTAGCTCAAAAATACCCCTTTCTCAAACAGAATTCCACCAAGGACGCCACCTTCATTAAAAAAGCCAACTCAATATTCCACATCAGCATTCACATGTATAATTTCTTTTTAAAATTCATAAGCCCATAAGTTACATAAATGGATCCGACCCGACCCGCTATAAAACAAATTGATCCTATCACAAATGGAGGGTATATCAAATTTTCAATGGGTTCTTCAATAACAACATTGGTATCAAGAAAAAGAACTCAAGCTCCGAAACCTACAAGAACATCCATGAGGAATAAGTCGAAATCAAGTGTAATTGTTGACGATGAATTTAATGATACGATTTAAGTCGAAATGATATTCATTTATTTATTTTGGATATAATTTAATTTTAGGGGACCTGGTGTAACGGTGCTGGTGTTATCTTGGATTGTAACTTTGTACACACTTTATGGCAAATGGTTGAGATGCACGAAATGGTTTCAGGGAAACGTTTCGATAGATATCATGAGTTGGGGCAGCATGCTTTTGGGGAAAAGCTTGGGCTGTGGATTGTGGTGCCCCAACAAGTAATTGTCGAAGTTGGTGTCGACATTGTTTATATGGTGACTGGGGGAAGATCACTCCAGAAGGTCCACGACTTGGTTTGCAAACCTGGGGATGGCTGCAAACAAATCAAACTTCCATACTTCATCATGATATTTGCCTCTAGTCATTTTGTGCTCTCATCTTCCCAATTTTGATTTCATATTTGGTGTCTTTGGCTGCTGCAGTCATGTCCTTGCGGTATCAGAAAATTATTAGTACTAGTATCTATTACTCTCTCCCCATTTAATATTTACTTGCTATGTTACTGACTGTTAGTATTGTGTATGTGACGATTAATTTAGTTACTCTACAATTGGCTGGGCGGCTTCAGCAAGCAAGGGCGTACAACCGGATGTGGACTATGGTCGCACGGGTGAAACCGATTTGGGAGTTGTTTTCAACTTTTTCACCGCACTGGGATAATCTACAATGCGGGGCATAATGTGGTGTTAGAGATCCAAGCTACAATCCCTTCAACACAGGAGAAGCCTTCCGAAGGACCCATGTGGAGGGGTGTTGTCGTTGCTTACATTGTTGTGGTTGTGTTATTACCCTGTTGCTCTTGTTGGCTATTTGGTACTTGGGGATGCAATTAAAGGCAACATTCTCATCTCTTTAGAGAAACCTACATGGCTCATTCCCACAGTGGTTTCAACACATATGTATCATTAAATTCATCGTCAACAATTACACTTGATTTTGACTTATTCCTCATTGATGTTCTTGTAGGTTTCGGAGCTGGAGTTCTTTTCCTTGATACCAATGTTGTTAATGAAGAAGAACCCATTGAAAATTTGATATACCCTCCATTTGTGATAAGATCAATTTGTTATGTTAGTGGGTCGGGTCGAATCCATTTATTTAACTAATGGGCTGATGAATTTTAAAAAGAAATTATACATGTGGATGCTGATGTGGGATATTGAGTTGGCTTTTTTAATCTAGGTGGCGTCCTTGGTGGAATTCTGTTTGAGGGAGGGGTATTTTTGAGCCAAATATTTAACGGGGGTATTTTTGAGCCAAAAAACTAACGAGGGGTATTTTTGAGTCATTTCAGTTAGTTCAAGGGTATTTTTGACCCTTTTTCGTTATTTTTTTAATGATGTATCATGTCAAAAAATGACAAGTAAAAGCGAACTGAGAAGTACCCAACACCCGATGATTAAAAAAGGGGAAAAGGGTCAAACTTACCCTTCTACTTTGGAAAATTGGTTAAATATATCATTCGTTATACTTTGGAGTCAACTTTACCCTCGTTGTCATACTTTGGGGCTAAATTTACCCTACTCTAGAAAATGGCTAAATACCTTTCGTCATAATTTAGTCAAATTTACCCTTCTACTTTGAAAAATTGGCTAAATATACCCTTTGTCATACTTTGGCGTCGAATTTACCTCAATGTCATATGGGGTTAAATTTACCCTCATTGCTAAGAAACTTTTCACATTTATCCATCCTTTAATTAGGAAAAGTCCAAAGCAATGTTATATGCCCCATTTTTGAAAAAATAAAACACATTCTAATCTAACTCGACTGATCCAACTCGAGCCACAAAAAACAACAACAACAACAAACCCAATGTATTCCCACTCCCACAAAGTGGGGGGAATACAACAACAACAACAACAACAAACTCAGTGTATTTCCACAAACCCAGTGTATTCCCACAAAAAAGACAAACAAATATACCCCTCCCCAGTTCATGGATTAGCATCAGTGCAAAGCTCATAAAAAATGATACTTAGCGATCAAATGCAACAGATTAGGCCTACAGTATATTTTTCTGGATGATTGAGTTAATAAGATGTCTCGTTATGTGTCAATAGTGATATCTCTTCATTCTTATGTCTTCATATATAATTTGAATCTACACAAATTTTTTATCACGTCATTTGCTCAGAGAACTTATCCATTGATTCTAGAATCTAGATGCATATGTAATTGCGTACTAAATTATGAAATTTGAACAACTGAAATATACAGTCTAGATCAACCCCTTAAGGAGTTCTCCGATTTCTCTCTTTTCAAATAACCCATACAACGGAGAAATGGCAACATTATGGGCCCTTGAACGATAATCTCCATTGTTGTGGTCTTGTGGAAACATAATAGGCTAGCACCCTCTAATTCCCGTCTCTTGCTCTTAAGTTCAAGTCAATTCATCCTTCTAACATGCAAGAAGTGATTTTAATATCCACAAAACACACTTTTTACCTGTCATATCCCCGTGTCCCTGTCCATGTGCCCCAAAACCTCCTCTTACACACTTGCCTCTTTCTTCTCTCGTCTCCATCACCCTATTCCGTATTCGCCTCATTAGCATCTCGTTCTGTTTCTTTTAGTAACTCGACCATGGTATCCCCATTACCCTTAAAAGAGACCCAATTTTGCTCTACCTACTTTTGCATTCTCTCCCCCTCCTATAGTAATAGCTACTGATTGAACATCCTCGTTAAGCAAAACTCCTTAATTTCACCTCATTCATTTACATCAACTTGCTATAAATATACCACTGAATAATCTTACATATTAAAAATTATTTTGAAACCTCAAAGTCCTCTCACCTTACTCCTCACATTATGTCTGGCCTGAACCCCTCATACCTTCAACAGATCAAGCTCCCCCAAAATCAAAACCCTGGAATCCCGCTCTGTCCGCCTTTCTTTTTTAGGCTGTCCGCTTTTCCCTTAAACTGATTAGAGAAACACCAAAGGGTTCAAACCCTCAAAGCTTAAAATGCTGATCATTTCAACAGTTCTTGACACTTACAAACGAGAATTAGTGTTGTTCTGTCTTGATCCAACAACTTTTGACAATTTCATGAGATAATCAATGTTGTTTCAGACTTCCGCCTCGAGCCAATAAATTCCAACAGCTTTTGAAGAGAATTAATGTTGTTTCAACACGACCAACAATTTTGACAATTTCAATGAGAATCAACGTTGTTTGCAGCACTCAAGTCCTCGCTATGAGAAAAGCTTAAGAAGAGGGGTTTCGACCCTCCCCCAAACCTCAATCACTTTAAATCTAAGAAAGTCGAGACGGTGGGTTGGTCCAGGTGGACAGAGAAAAAAACAAATTGAACTTTCAACTTTTCTAGAGATATCCATTTTCCAGGAGAGACAGATAACGAGGCCCTATTCTACCCCATCTTCTTGCTTTATCCCCTTAGAGCTTAATCCAACACAAAAACAACCTATTCCAACATAGTGGGTTGGTTACAACCACCAAAAGTATGAGATTTGTCTTCAGTTCAATTCCACTCTTTCAAATTAGTCAATTTTGCTTGATTTAGGTGGTTGCTGTTCTCATCTCTGTTACTGTTCACTATGCAAGTGCACTCAGGCAACTTTTCCCAGAACTTTGACTTCTCCCCTTCCAATTTACAAAAATCGTTAATCCTATTGTGACCAGTACTCGTTATGGGCTCCTCCTTCATAAGCACTGGTCGTGGATCTGTGTTACCTCCCATTCTGCTTCTCGCCATTCCCTCCCTCAATTCCCCTCCTTTCTTTATCATTTTCCCATCCATGGAAACTTGTCTACAAAACTATGGATGAATCCAAACTTAGTACATCAACTATCATCCACCACCACTAATGTCAGTACACACCCCCCCCCAACCAACCAACCAAAAAACCGAACACCCTCATCCACGAAATGACATGCAGGTAAATAACACATTCATGACCTTCCACATGTCTTACTATCTTTCTGAAAATATTTAAAAACAACATGTGGACCAGAACACCGGCAATGACGCCTTCTGAAATTCTAGATTCAAAACACCCTAACACACTGTTTGGATAGTGATTTTTCATGGTATGATTACAAAGAGAACCATGTCTGTTTCTTAAAATGTATGGTTTAATTTCATGGTTTGATAACCATGAAAAACCTCACTTTATGTAACCACCGATTTGGTGATATCCCATGGTTTATTTTTTTTCCAACTATGCCCTCATTTAATATTATATAATTCTATTTTACCCTTTATCCTATATTATTTAACTCCCCCCTCCCCCCATCCAAAAAAACTATTTTTAAAAAAATTTAGAACTTTTTTCTTATCCACCACCTACCCTGACCCTTACCAAACCCCCACCCCAGTTTTAAAAAAAATAAAAAAAAATTAAAACTTTTTCTTACCCCACCCTCACCACCCCTATCCTCCCCACACCACTTACTAACCCCTCTAACGAATCAATTATTTTATTTTTAAAGAAAAATTCTTAACCCCGCCCCCACCTCCGAACCAACCCCCCACCCAAAAAAAAATATTTTTTACAAAATTCAAAACTTTTTTCTTACTCCACCCCTATCCCTACCCTTGATCCCCCCACTCCACTACCCCCCTCCCCACCAAAAATATTTCTTTTAACAAAAAATTCATAAGCTTTTTCTTACCCCACCCCTCTTATTATATTCGTTCTCATTGTTTTGAAT
The DNA here is from genome assembly GCA_030864225.1 of Capsicum baccatum var. pendulum. Classification (NCBI taxonomy): domain Eukaryota; kingdom Viridiplantae; phylum Streptophyta; class Magnoliopsida; order Solanales; family Solanaceae; genus Capsicum; species Capsicum baccatum. The sequence goes on from CM061560.1 coordinate 22,077,466, forward strand.
TAAATATATACAAATAATTTGAGAAAATATTTTTCTATTTGCGCAACGAACACAAGAAAATAAGTAAAAAACATTTTGTTTTGCTAGATTTTTTTTGTATTCCATACCGAACACACCCGTAGCATAGACAAAAAATACATTCAAACTCTGCATTTGTCGTTGGTGGTCACGTTTCAAAACACGAAAAGAAAATGAATTTGTTACTATAAAAATGAATCTGATTACATTTATTTTGATCTACTCTTGTATTGAATTTGTTAAAATTTACAAGAATTTAATAACTTAATATATTTACATGACATAATTTATAACAGATTAGTAGGAAGAAAATTATTCTATCAATAATTATTGATAAATTTAACATTTATAATAATTAAGGGCATTTTAGTGAACTTGCCAGTTATGATACAGTATCATATCGTCAAACCAAATAAAAAAACTATTATTAAACAACAGTGAACGATACAGTCCATCCAAACATTGTATTGTACAATACCATACCATACAATACCCTACAATACAATGTTTAGATGGACTGTATCGTTCACTGTTATTCAATAACAGTTTTATTGTTTGATTTGACGATATGGTACTCTATCATAACTGATACTAAAATGACTTAAATTATTATAAATGTTAAATTTATCAATAATTGTTAATAAAACAATTCTCTTCCAGCTAAACTGTCACAAATTATGTTATTTAAAAATATCAAGTTGTTAAATTCATGTAAATTTTAACAAAATCAATATAAGAGTAGATCAAAATAAATAGATTCAATTTTTATAGTAACAAATTTTATTTTCTTTTGGTGTTTTGAAACGTGACCACCAACGATAAGTACAAAGTTTGAATATATTTTTTGTATATACAGTATGATACAGGTGTGTTTGGTATGAAATACAAAAAAAAATCTAGGAAAACAAATTGTTTCTTACTTATTTTCTTGTGTTTGTTATGCAAATAGAAAAATATTTTCCAAAAATACTTGTATATATTTAACACAAAGCAATGAAAACGAATAGGATAAGGGGGTGGGGCAAGAAAAAGAATTATGAATTTTATGTTTAAGAAAATATTTGGGGGTAAGGTAGTTAAGTGGGGAATCGATGATAGGGGTAGGGGTGGGGTAAGAAATTTTTTTAAAATTTTTTAAAAATAAATTGAAAAATATTTTTTTAGTGGGTAGGTGCATATGGGGGGGCTGGTAGGAGGTAGGGGTGGGATAAGAATTTTTTTTAAAAAATAAAAAAAGTAGTTCGGGAGAGGGGTTGTTAAGTGGTGGATAGGGGTACGGGTGGGTGAGGGTGGGGAAAGAAAAAGTTTTGAAATTTTTTTAAAAAAGGAAATTGGGGTGGGGGTTTGGTAAGGAGTGGGGTTGGGGTCAGACAAGAAAATAGTTTAAATATTTTTTTTTTGGGGGGTGGAAGGGTAAAATAGGATTATATAATATTAAATAAGGACATAATTTAAAAAAAAAATAACCAAACCATGGGATACCACCAAATCAGTGGCTACATAAAGTGAGGGTTTTCATGGTTATCAAACCATGAAATAAAACCATACCATACATTTTAAGAAAGAGACAATCAAAACAAACATGGTTCTCTTAGTAACCATACTATATCATACCAAGGAAAACCACCATCCAAACAGCGTGTTAAAAAGGCACCACCCAACCGTATCCTTCCTACATGGAGGACATTCATAGCTTGTTTCTCAATCGCAAACTGGAAGAGGAACCTTGTGTTTTTCCCCTAGCAGCAACATCTTCAAGTCGGAAATGACCTCCTGCTCCTCTAATGTTCAATCAAGAACCACAGATTTTTTTTAATGAATCGGGAATCGATATCATACAGCAAACGACACAGATCTTCAAAATATCGATACAAAGATAACCTAGGCAGCTGCTTCTCTTACAGGTTCTAAATATATCTATCTAATCTGAATTTTTGCCTTCAAGATATCACTCCAAAAACATAAGTTACGCGGACTCTTCACTTTTAATGTCGCACCCGTGTTGGATTCTCCAAAAATACACTACTTTTGGAGAATCAAACATGTACCTGTTGACATTTTTGAAGAGTCCGAGCAACATAGCCAAAAACTGATACAGTACTGAAAACAGAACAAACATCATCGAGAAGGACAATGAGATGCTTACTTGGTGAGCTAAAGCATAGGCCATTGCTCTTTCACGCTTAGCAGCTGCCTCTTGTCTCTTTAGCAACTTTTCTTGAATTTGCTCAACAGATCCAATACTGTCACACCAGCCATCCTGTTACAAAAGTCAGCAGAAAAAAAAGGTGAGAAGCATGTTAATGTAAACAGTGTGAGTCTACCCACATAAATTCCACCAGGCAATGCATAGTTTTACACTTTGAAACTTTTATTCACATTTTGGCACGACGGCTCATGTCAGGAAGAAAATTACTGTGACCAAAACTTGAGTCACCATTTAAAGTGGAAAAACCAAACATAAATTATGTGGCTGATGACAGGAACAGCCATGAACCACAATATAACCCAATTTTTTGCCCACGACATTCAAATGATGAGGTGCCGATCAGTCCTTCTGGAACATCCATGAAGAATCTATCAAGAAAGTTCCACATGATTCGGTGTATATCACATATTGTTGAACAGTATCCAGAATATGCAAAATCCATGGAAAATAATTCAAAAACCCTAAAGTGAATTGACAGCTAATGCCACTATTAAGTGGCTTCCCATTAGAAAAAAGGTACGATTAACCACTTAGTTAAATTAGAACCTAGTGATAAATGCCTTGACACAAGTAGCGGCCACTGTGGAAATGGAAAAAGGGTATATAAAAGTAATAGCAATTTAGAAGTTGCTTACTTCGATCTCCCGAACGCGAGCCTCATGTTCCAGTTGTTGTTCAAGCTTCTGCTGTTCAGTTTGACTTTCCAGTGACATGCGAACACGTCTTGCTCGGACACGTGCCTGAACTCTCACCAAAGCTTGCATGCAACGGAGGGTAATCGCAGCCTGCTTTCTCACCGCATGACCCCTGACAAGAGCTTGTAGTCTCACCAATCCTTTTAGAGCCCTAAGAGCTCGCCTTGCCTGACCATTGCCAAGATATCAAAGAAATAAGATTTAATTGCTGTTGCTTTTCCTAATTAACGATTCTCTCTTCAATTCTCCCATTATGTTTCTACTCACCAACTGATGAGATTCATAAGAAATTAAAAACACGGTGATTAACATACTATTCTGTTTCTACTCACCAACTGATGAGATTCATATGAAATTAAAAACAGTGATTAACATACTATTCCAATATTCAGGTGTCAAAAGGTTTGTTTATATATCCAAAGCTTAATCTATGAGTCAGATACCAAATTGGAAACTGGAGTTGTGAAGGCTTCCCCTGACAAAATGTTGCATTCATATACCCATTCTCTCCAACTCATCTGCTGATATTGAAACCATTTTTTTCCCATATTTCCTTTAAAAGTAAATACCTTGTCGGCATGAGAATGTTTCACTATTACATGAGATATCTTATGAATAAATATAGGTGTTTACGAGGAATCAAATTAAAGTAGTTTTAGTTCAATGGCTTCAATTAAGCAAGATGAATCATTATCACAAAAACTAATTGAGATATTACTAATATATATATATAAGGGAGAATACTCATTTTTTTGTAGTCCTCACATAAATCTTTTGTCCCTTTATACCCAAATTGAAGTTTTTATGACTTTGTAAGTCCTCACACATTTTGGTAAATTTTAAGAACTTCAAGGACTTTTACATGCCACTAACAAAGACGATATCAGAGGCAGATCTACGTACAAGCTTGGGGTGTCAGGATCCCGGACATCTAGGTTGAAACTCTCTCTATATATATATGTGTGTGTATATATATGCATTAAGAATTTGTATGAATATAAAGAATGGCACCCCGAGTAACAAGCGATTGATAGTGCCAATGGCAAAGAGTCAGGTTTTACTCTCGAGGGTCATGAGCTCGAATTTGCTCTTGCCCATTCTTTTTTGGCAAATATTTGAATGAGGCATTATTGTTTTAAAAATTATTACGGTTCAGTGGATTTGAACCCAAGACCCCTTTAAACTAAAGACTCATACAAACCAATAAGCCAAGGTTCTCCTTGTTGACTAAATCGATGATAAAATCTATTTATGCTCTCCTATGTAAAAATTGAAACCATGGCCGGACGGAGTACTTGGAATGCAAGTTCAGTGATGCATCAGGACGAGGTGGTAGTGAAGATGATTCCCAGATTGTTTGTAAGAGGGATAGTTTTAAGTATCTTGGGTATATGATTTAGGGGAACAGAGAGATTGACAAGGACGTCACTCATCATATTAAGGCAGGGTGGATGAAATGGAGGCTCGCCTTTGGAGATTTGTGTGATAAGAAGGTGTCTCCCAAACTTAAAAGGAAAATTCTATTGACTGGCGGTCCGTCCAACCATTCTGTATGAAACAGAGTGTTGGCCAGTCAAGAAATCTCATCTCCAAAAGTTAAAGGTGGCAGAAATGAGAATGTTGCGGTGGATGTGTGGATTTACTACCAGAGATAAGATTAGGAATGAGACTATTCAGGAGAAGGTAGGAGTGGCTTTGGGGAGGAAAAGATGCGGGAAGTGAAGTTGAGATGGTATGGGCATGTGATGAGGAAGAGCACTGATGCCTCAGTTCGTAAGTGTGAGAGGTTGGCTATGGATGGTTTTAGGCGGGGTAGAGGTTGGCCGAAGAAATACTGGAGGGAAGTGATTAGACATGACATGGAGCAGTTACAGCTTACTGAGGACATGATCCTAGACAGGAAGATATGAAGGACGCGAATTAGGTTAGAGTGCTAGTGTGTGTTGGTGAGTCGCAGCTAGTAGATAGGAGTGTTTTAGTGTAGCCATGCTAGTAGTCATAAGGCGTTGCACGTAAGTTGGATTTTCTAGTTAGGAAGGTTTGGGTGAGGTGTTTGCTTTTGGTTATATAGTGTATAATACTACTCTGTGGGCATCTTATTTCTATTATTTCATCTTGTTTCATGTTTTACTACAACTTTGTCTATTGTCTATTTTGTCCTGGGCTGAGGGTCTATCATAAATACATTGGGTATGTTGTTGTTACTATCCAAATGGCGTGGCACCGAAACTTCAAAATTATAGATCCGCCTCTGGACTATATCAAGGAAAAGGTATAGTAATCCCACAAACACTCATACATATTCGAGTCATTTTTTATGTGGAAATGTTATTAAGCTTATTCCAAGTTAAATTTTTGCTTAAGAATTTATTATAGAAACGTAAAAGATTATCCTATCATTTAATTTCTATCCTAATAGATACTTAGTCATTTAATTAATAGTATTCTTATATACTCCCTCAATTTCAGTCGATTTTGACTTGACATTAAGTTTTAAAAACTAAAACTTTTGAATCTTGTAGTCTTAAAATATAGATGCGTCAAATGTACCAAAATGTCGTTTAATCTTGTGGTCTTAAATATGTAATGTGGAAAGTTGAAACTAAAGAGTTTCCAAAAAAAGAAGAAACATTCTTTTCGAAACGAACTAAAAATGAAAGCAAGACAGGCAAATTGAAATGGAAGGAGTATTATTATTTGTTGATGTTATTACCATTACCATTTGCTATTTCAAATTTCTATTCATCCTTTAAACATAAAGTTTTTTTTTTTAATTTACTCTTATAATTTTATACCGTCCATGCAAACAAACATAAGTAATTAACCAGATTTCCCTTGAGGTGGGATTAATTTAAAATAAAAGAATAAACACAAATCACTTATATCATTGTAAAATATTTTTGAAAGGTGTCACAAATGAAAACTATAGTTCTTATGTCTCAATTGAAAAATGAATTTTAGAATATGATAGTTAATAAATCCATATAACTGATACTTACTAGTTGGGAGTGTGCTTAGTTTTGCTAGTTCTGTGGTTTTGAACCTATTACCATATTTATCAATTTATATGCCACTAAAAATAGAGAACATTTTATAATAATAATAACAACAATGTTTTTATAATCATCATCATGATTACTACTACTACTACTTCTTTTATAGGTAACTACTACTACTTTTACTTATAGGTATTTAACTTATTTCTCACTTTTAGTTTTACTTGGTATGATGAGGACATGAGTAGAGTTACATGGAAAACACAACTAGTGAGGAACAATGTAGCCGACGCCAACTTGCTTGAATTGAGACGTATTTGTTATAGGAGGTTATATTACTCTAGTTCCTTATTTCTTTAGGATTCTTTGATTTACTTTAGGTTGTCTTAATGGCAGAAAAAGTATTATGACTGATGTTTAATTGATCAATGTAAAGTGATTCTAACAATTTTATGGACTGCTTACTTGGAGTAGTCCCTGGAGTCTAAAGGGTTCATATTGAAACCGTCGAGTAGGATTGAGTAGGACCAAGATAGAATACTTGACGCAAAAGTTCAGTCATGTAATGTCGGGGCTAATGCGGAAGCAGGGATCGATGCACATACCATCCAAAATAAAGGAAGTTTCAAGTATCTTGGGTCTATAATCCCAGGAAACAAGTAAACTGATGATAATGTCACACATCATATTGGTGCACGCGCGATGAAATGGGGGCTCGCATCCGAAGTATTGAGTAACAAGAAGGTGCTACCTATACTTAAAAGACAGATTTTATAGAGTGGTTATTAGACCAACTATGTTGTATGAGCGGAATGTTGAACGGTCAAGAACTATTCTTGACTATTGCATGTTGAAGATGAAAGTTACGGAAATGAGGACGTTATGGTGGATGTATAGGCATACTAGGAGGGATAGGATTAAAATAAAAATATTAAGAATAAGGTAGGAGCGGTCTCAATGGAGGACAAGATGTGGGAAGCGAGGTTGAGAAGATTTAGGCATATGAAGAAGAGATGAACAGATGCCCAGTGCGGAAATGTGAGAGGTTGGCTATGGTTGGTTTCAAAAGAGGCAGAGATAGGTCAAAAAAGCATTGGAGAAACGTGATCATATAGGCATGATGCAATTGCAGCTTTTTTTTATAAGCTAATAATTTTATTAACATTTAGGGCAAACGTTGTATAAATATACCAAAGGAAGAGAACCATGACTCAATTGCAGCTTATCGAGGACATAACCTTAGATAGGAGGTTGTGGAGGATACAGTTTAGGACAGAAAGTTAATAGATAGTAGAGCGTTGTCTTGCTTACCTTTCCATACTAGTAGTCGAAGTACTTCTTTCGTATTTTTTTGTCCTTCGATTTCCGTCAATATCTAAGTCTCGTGTTCTTTGATTATCGCACTATTTTGTTATAGTTATTGCTCCTTTTTTAAAGATTGCTTTGTCATGCCTTTTATAGTATTTTTCCATGATTTACTCGCCTTAGTTATTTCTTTTTCAATCTACTTTGATATGTTTTTTCTTGAGCAAGGAATCCACACGAAACATCTCTCTACCTTCTAAGGTCAATAAGATAACACTCTATCCTTCTCAGACCTCACTGATGAGATTACACTGAATATGTTGTTGTTGTTGCTTACTTGTTGAAAGATAGATTATTGATTTTTCATATGTTTGATTGGGGAAGGGATGGACATGCGTGTTTAGCAATTTGGTCCCCGAAATAACTTTTTAAAAGTTTTAGTCCCACAAATTTCTGCAACGGGGAAATAGTCAAAGTGCTTTCCACACATTGCGATATTTCCCATTGGCTTTAAGAGGTCAACAATAAGCTCTTACCCAAGAGACTCCCTATAGTCATTGAGGATGTCAATTACTCAGATTCTTGAGTTCCTATCTCGGGTCTATTTAGGCTGCCCTAGATCCTATCTGAAAGATGCTACGCTTTATTACATATAGACATCACATCACCTATACCCATGTTTCAAAAAAGTGCATTTACATAAAGATTCCAAAACTTGGAACTTCTAAGAATGGATTGGCTCAAATTCATCCCCAACTTTTAATGCCATTAATACCTCAAGACGGCCCAATTTATTGACTCCAAAGTTGCACATCCAAAGGACCAGCAGAAACAACCTCACTACCTTCATCCTTAACCAGAGGTTGTGATGGAGTGGTAAGTACCCCTTCATCCTTAACCAGAAGTCTCGGGTTTGAGTCGGAGTCACCTTTGTTAGGGAGAGCTTTATCCTCCATTGTGGGAATTCCCAACACGAATCCGCATTTAGTTGGCTCCAATGTGGGTACCGAACACCGAGTAGGAAATCAAAAAGAAGAACTTCCAAGGTGGGGGAAAGGTTTGCGTACAAACTACCCTCCCCGACCTCGCTTGTGGGATTACACTAGTTATGCTGTTGCTATATGAAGCAATCAGAGCTGAGAATGATTTTTTTCTCTTATTTGGTTCATTCAAGTGCCTGGATGGTATTCACTTCTCCTCCCTCAATTAGAAAGCCAAGTAAGGTCTCACACCCAAATAAGATTATTTGGTTATTTGCTATCTCGTATCAGGCAGACAGTAAATTTGGAGGATGAAGGAGGAAACCTAAGTTGCTCGAACTCTTCAAAAATGTCTACGGGTGCATGTCGGATCCTCCAAAATAGTGTATTTCTGAAGGATCCGACACGGGTACGGCAACGTTTTTGGAGACTCCGAGCAACTTAGGAGGAAACTATTCCTATCCTGGCATTATATATAAACAAACTAATGAAACTAGGGAGTACCAAGCCATGATGGTGAATTTAGACTAGGTTTAACTGTATTTTGAGTGACTTTAGCAAATTGACTTTTCTGCCGTACTGAGAAAACTCTTTCTTATATACTCAGGATATGTGCTAGAATTCTGGGCCACGAAAACTCACAAGGATAACTTTTACATAAGACCGTCTTTGTACACTCTCTACTTCGTCAATAATGGAACTTGTTTTGCCTTTGAACATAATGATGGCAAAAAGGCATCTGATTATAAACCTAAATATATCATCTAGAAACATTCTAAAGAATTCCAGATAGAACTCAAGTTGTTCAATTAAGCCGTGGCAAGTCGACCCATTGACATAGTCAAAACTTTAGTCTTGGGAAAGAGTGCACCAGGACCAAAGGCACAACTAAGTGGGCATGACATATATTTCAGCTAACTAAATTTACAAGCTGATGGCTAATTCAGTACCAGAAATCCTCTGAAAGCTGTTTGGATGCGTATAGCTGCCAACTCTTCTTTCATACTTTGCTTAACTTGAGGGGCATGATACAATTGATGTGAACTTGAAGGGGAGCTGAAAGCAACTGGAACTGGTGAGCTGCTGATAACTTCAACAGATCCAGCAACAGCATCATTATAATTTAGCTCCTTTTGAAGTAGGTTGGAATCGATCTCAACAGAATGTTTTCTCCGGTGCCAAAACTTTCCGGTCCCTCCTGATTTCTGTTACAGTAGAAACAAGTACAGATTAGGTATTGCATTGTCTTGCAATAAACAGGTATGGATGATCCAGCAACAAGTTACATATTACTTCATATACCAACACACTGAAAACATCTCCTTACGATGTTTCCAAAATCAATTAATAGACCCCACCATAATTTAAGCAGCTTCAAAGCAAAGGCTTTCGTGTTCGATAAATTGTCTGCTACATATCAATTGGCGAACATATGAGACCAATTGAGAACACATTCAACATCTCTGCATTTCAGGCTCCAGTGATCTCAACATCATAAATCTACGCTTTCATGTTTGATATCCTTTCTCTTTATGATTAGAGATGACACAAAAGAATATACAAGTAGTTTGCTGAAGATATAGAAGCATTACCTAAAGATACTCAACAAAAGCCAACAGATTCAGCTATCAAAGACATATGGAGGAAAGAAATAACATAAAAAAAGAAAAGGTTACCCACATTTTCATCTTTTTCTGCAGAATGAGACTTTTCTTGTTTCTTTAAACCGACAAGAGCTCTAATCCATTTGCCTGAGACACCCATGCTATACTAGCTTTGGATAAACCAAGTGGCACCTGAAACAGGAAAATTTCACAAATTTAGTTATTTCGTGAACTGAGAAAACCACAACAACCAGTCCAGAAGAAAGAGCACATGATAACTACTGGTATCATATCTCTTGTGATAGGCGCTGTAAAACTTAATGGAAAGAGCACATGATAACTACTGGTATCATATCTCTTGTGATAGGCGCTGTAAAACTTAATGGACTTCTTAAGTAACTGAAATAGAGGGATGAAGTTAATTTGGTTCATGTATGTAACGTTAGAGCTAATCCCAAATGTAGAACTGTAGTGCATAGCTGATAGTAGCAGCAGAGATTAGGGAGGTTTGTGGTTATGCTTTAAGGCTTCGCTAACAGTGGTTGTTGGCTGTTTTGTAATTCTGATTCAGTATTAATGAAAAAGTTAGTTACCTAAAAGAAAGTTATTTAGTTCTCAACTCAGAGGCAAACCTGAAATGCTTGAAACTAGAAATCTATGATGAACTTGGATAATTATCTAGCTTATCCAAGACGTGAAAAGAGGTAACATTATGAATCCAATCCAAAAGATCAACAGTCACAACGACAGTATCAGTAGAGTAACTTCCAAAGATGGTTATAAAAAAAATTATACAAAAAAAGAGAGAACAAGTCGACAAAATGGAGCTATATCTTAACCAAATTATGACTTAAAAAATCGTAAACAAGCTTTGAAGTGACCACTCATGAATATCATGACCAAAGGTTACACAACATGTTATGTCAAAACAACTACAACATTTTCCTGGAATCAGATTTCCAGCGCATATCAGGTGAGTAATGCACGTTAAATCGGCAATCCCTTGGGGAATTTTTCAACAGATTCCCACATTGCCATACATTTCTCAACAAGCGCCTATCAAATAAATTAATTATATAGCCCAAAGTTCTAAACTTTACTACTATCCAAGCTGAACTCCACAACATATGACATTTAACCTTCATTTCCCAAATCTAGGGCTAATTCTTTACAAAACTCTTCAAAAACCGAAAATAAGAAGAACCCACTTCATCTTACAAAACTCTTTACAAAATATTCGCTAATTCCAAGATAAAAGTAAAACCAGCAGAAGAAACAACTAAGCCCAAAAACAATGCAGATCCTTAGTAACCAATTAGCGAACATTGTTGAACTTACTGAACCCCAATAATCTTAAAAGATAACCCAAACGGGTTTTCTGTGGAACATTCACAGGTATAGAAGGCCAATCTCCTAAATAACAAAGCACTCTCCAAGGGCATGGAATGTCTAATTTGTTTGTCTAACGTCAGCAGTCCCTTGAGAAATGTTTCAACAGATATCCACAATGCCATACATTTCTCAACAACAGCTATCTATAAATTACTGTCTTGTCCAAAATTTCAAGCTTTACTACTATCCAAGCTGAACTCCACAACACATTACATGTAACTATCATTTCCCAATTAGGGCAATCATAAACCAAAAATAAGAAGCACCCACTTCAATTTACAAAACTCCTTACCAAAATAGCAACTATTTGCAAGTTAAAAGTAAAGCCAGCAGAAGAAACAACTAAGCCCAACAACAATGCAGATCTTTAGATCACCAATTAGTGAACATTGTTGAATTTACTGCACTCCAATTAAATCAAAAAATATAACCGAAAACCAATTTCCCATGGAAAATTGTTCACCGGGATAGAAGAAAGTTCCAAGCACAACAAAGAACTCTCTTAGGGCATAGAATGTCTAATTCTTTGGTCTAACTTCAGCAATCCCTTAAGGAATATTTTCAACAGATATCCACAATGCTATATATTTCTCAACAAGGGCTATCAATAAATTAACTGTCTTGTCCAAAGTTTCAAGTTTTACTACTATTCAAGCTGATTACATGTAATTTTCATTTCCATAGACAAAAATAAGTAGAACCCACTTCAATTAACAAAACTTTTACCAAAATATTGATCGATTGCGAACTAAAAGTAAAATCCGAAGAACAAACAAACAAGCCCAACAACAATGCAGATCTTTATATCACCAATTAACAAACATTGATGAATGTATTAAACACCAATAAAACTTAAAAAAGATAACCAGCTGTCTGAAGTGTACATTGACTCTAATCAAATCCCAAAACAACAAGAAAGCGAGAGAACCTTTTAACCAACTTTCCAGCACATATCAGGTGAGTAAAGTAGGTTCAATCTCATAACATCGGCAATCTATTGGGGAATGTTTCAACAGATTTCCACAATGCCATACATTTCTCAACATGGGCTATCAATAAATTAACTATCTATCCCAAAGTTCCAAACTTTACCACTATCCAAGCTGAACTCCACAACACATGACGCCATGTAACTTTCATTTCCAAACTTTAGGGCAATCATAAACCAAAATAAGAAAAAATCACTTAAATTTACAAAACTTTTTACCAAAATATTAACTAATTGCGAACTAAGAAATCGTTGGTATGAAGGATAAGTAATAGCAATCCCGGGATAAAATGTGGGATTATTTTGTCATGCATTGGCTTAGGGGTAATAATTAGTCCCGGAATTATTTATCCGGGATAACTAATCCCATGGGATATCCCAATTGCCGGAATAACTTTGTCTATCCCAACCCCCATACCAAACAATCCCTAACCAGCAGAAGAAGCAACTAAGCCCAATCAACAATGCAGATCTTTAAATCACCAATTAACCAACATTCTTGAATTTACAGAGCCCCAATTAATCTAAACAAAGATAACCCAATTGCTGAATTGCACATCAAGACTAATCAAACGTCAAAATAACCAAGAAAGGGACATTCTTGAATTTACAGAACTACAATTAAACTAAAAAAAACATAACCCCAAATGTCTGAATTACACATCAACTCTAATCCAATGCCAAAACAACAATAAACCAAAAACCAAGAGAGGAACATTCTTGAATTTACTAAACCCCAATTAAACCAAACAAAGATAACCCCGTTTATCTGAATTACACATCAACTCTAATCAAATCAAACAAAACAACAACATATCCAGTGTAATCCCACAAGTGGGGTCGACAAAGGATAGAGTGCACACATATCTTACCCCTACCTCGTAAAGACAGAAAGACTATTTCCAAAAGACCCTCGGAAAGCTCTAATCAAATGCCAAAACAACAGCAACAAAAAAGATAACCCATTTACCTAAATGTCAAAACAACAAACAAGCAAAAAAGGAGCATTCTTGAATTTACAAAACTCCAATTAAACTAAAAAAGACACAACCCATTTACCTGAATTGCACATCAACTCTAAATCAAATGCCAAACCAACAACAACAACAACAAAAGATAACCCATTTATCTGAATGTCAAAACAACAAAACAAGCAAAAAAAGGTGCATTCTTGAATTTACAAAACACCAATTAAACTAAAAAAGACAACCCCTTTACCTGAATTGCACATCAACTCTAAATCAAATGCCAAAACAACAACAATAACAAAAAAGACAACCCATATTACCTGAATGTCAAAACAACAAAACAACCTGAAAAAAGTGCATTCTTGAATTTACAAACAACAAAACAACCTAAAAAAAGTGCATTCTTGAATTTACAAAACTCCAATTAAAATAAAAAAGACAACCCATTTACCTGAATTGTGCATCAACTCTAAATCAAATGCCAAAACAACAACAACAAAAAACAAGCAAACAAACCTTGTCTGTTTTACCTTGAAGGTGGGTTTGGTTGAAATAGATGGATCTATGAATGAGTCAACTAAAATTCAAAATTGAAGTCAACCCAATTCTCATTTTACTCAATCTTGAAAAACCCAAATGCTAATTTCAATAAATTATCCCCCCAAAAAAAAACTTTGTGATAAGAACAAGAACAAGTATAGTAAGTAGTAGTATAAGGTAAGTAGTAGTAATGAGTTTTTTCAGTACGCAGCAAACTGTGAAGGGTGATGCCAGCTAATGCAAACCAGGTAGGATGGTGGGTGGTTTGGGGTAGTGGGGGTAGGTGGGGGTGGGGGTGGGGGTGCTAAACGGTGTCGATTTAGGGGTGGTAATGTAAAGTTGTTTTCTGAGAAAGCGACAAAGAGTCAATCACGAGATTTCATCGGCCCCTACAGAAAAACGGGTTTGTGGGTCGGGTTGGATATGGTATTTAGGATTTTAAAAAAGATAGTGCAATATAATATTATGAAATTACCGGTTTGTTAGAAATGGCCTCTCTATTTTTTCGAAAATAGTGATATAAATTGTGTATATTTTATCCTCTTCAAACCTCACTAGGTGAGAATTCATTGAATATGTTGTTGTTGGTATTGTTGAGAACAATATTATGAAAATATTTTGATTGAGGGTGGGTTCATGTGGGTCGAATCGGGTATAATATTTAAGAGGTGTATTCAGTATTTCAAAAAAAATGAGTGCATTATTATGAAAATACTTCGATTGAGGATAGATTCATGCAACTAATATTAAATATTTTTAGAAAAATATAATGTTGCTTATATATGATCTAGGGAGAGGAGTATGGGTTCACATAAACTCGGTGATTCCATTAAATACGTTCTTATCTAAGGTTTCGTTATTTATGGGATCAAAAAAAATAATTATAAAAATTTATTATATATAGTAGTTTTTATTTTATGTTTTTATAAGATTATTTTTACAGTTCGAACTTGTGTTCTCTTCATTGAGGACTTGTTTAACTAAGGGCGAGGAAAACTTACTAGATTTAATTGTCTACATAATTTGATGATATACGAACTTGAAAATGAAGAAATGTAATGTATTTTTATAATTATTTTTTAGAAAAGTAATTGTTTAATATAATTATAAAGTAACAAGTGATTTTGATAAGGGAACGATGGAAGAAGCATCTTTTGAAGAGTATGAAATTAAAAGCTTACAAATTGTGAAAGAGGATAAGAATTCTGACCTCGTGCATACTAGAGAATGAGTAGACGACTCATAAATATTGATTTGATTAAGGGAGTTGAAGAATGAAATAGACGACTAATAAATAGTGATTTGGTTAAGAAAATTGAAGAACGAATCAGCGATTCATATGAGATGGTTTAGTTAAGAAAAAACATAAAAATTATAGTGAAAGTAAGTTTTCATAGAAAACTTTAAATATAGTCGTTAAATGAACTCTTATTTCCGAATCTCATCAAAATGTAAGTTTCAAGAAAAAAAATAACTCTCTAATAAATTACTCTGTGACAACACTATATGTATTTGGTTTGAATTTTGTAGAGCTGCTATTACAGTCCTCAAGCTCTTCTCCCCGATCACTCTGGAATATGGTGTTTATTCCATGCATTCCATTTAGTTATTATAGTCGGTGGAGATCTAAAATACATTACCTAATTTTTATAATCAAGGATGCAATTACAATTTTCTTGATGTGACTATTGTTATACGAAGTTATACTGCTTAAAAGTTCTTCTAAGTTGAGATTACAACTCTCTTTTGTCACGAATGTTGTTATTTCGAGATATCAATTACAAATGCATTATTTAAATTTGTTTATGATAGATTTTTTTTTAAAATACCTTTCTAAAAATAAAATATCGCTCGGAAAAAGATTATTAGTAGTTAAATCATTATGGATAATTTAGTCAATATACATATGAACAAATTATACTTGATCTTGATGTGACACTGAATGTCATACCATGCAATGTTGCATCGGTCAATTTTGCTCTTCCAATTACAGTATATGTTGATAATAACGCCTGGTGCTCTCACTTTTTTTTCGTCGAATACTCGTTCAATAACCTCCATCTAATTTTAACATCATTAAACATACATTGTATTACAATTTTTCAATTTCTAATTAGTTAGATCTCTAGATACATAAACGAATCTTGCAATAATGTTAGTGATATTATGGTAAATAAGTGCTAACAATATTATTATAAAAAATATGTATAATCTTTATCTCACTGTTCAACCACATAATTTTAAATTTTGAATATCATATTTGAATCAAAGAATGATCATTCAAAATAAAATTTCCTTTCCTACAAATTACTATAGAAAAACATAATTATATAATAATACAACCAAAGAGAATACTTGATTATTCCTCAACTTAGGCTCCACTCCTATCAATCAGATAAATTCCTTCAGGATGCAATCTATATGGCTTAGTCACCATGACTTTCCTAACCTGATTAAAGAAGCTTTTCTTAACTGTCCCTTCATCACTATAGCCATCTCAGATTTTGAGGACAAGGCCAGGGATTGGAACAGACTCATATTTTGGAACATTTTTAACAAGAAAAAACACTTGCTTGCAAGGTTAGCTGGCATCCAAAAATCACCAAACTACCCTACAAGTACCATCCCCCATGGACTTGAACACACTCTGCTGAAAGAATTCAATCACATCCTTAATTTGGAGACTGAATTTTGGAAGTTTAACTCCAAAATCTCTTGGCTGCTTGAAGGAAACTCAAATATCAAATTCTTTCATACTTCCACCCTCAATAGGGGGAGAAGGAATAAGATCAATTCCATCATAGATGATAGTGGTACATGGCACTACCACCAGAAGGATATTGTCATTATTATCTCTAACCACTATGTCAAGTGAAGATACCTCTGAACATACCTTGGGGTACCTCATCACCCAACCCAACCTCTCTACCCTGAGATCCATCAACTTTCCCAATCATGATCTCTTACAGGCCATCTCTTCCTATGAAGATGTTAAAGGGGTTGTTTTCTCCTTTAGGCCTAATAAATCCTCTGGGCTCGATGACTTATATCCCTTTGTGTACCAGAAATTTTGAGACGTTTTGGGTTCCCCCATAGTTAAGTTTTGTCAGGAGACTTTCACCTCTTACACTATGAACCCCAGAGTCAACTCCACCTACCGCTGTCTCATCCCTAAGTGTAGGAATGCCACAACTCTAAAAAACTTTAGACCCATAGGCCTTTGGAATACCCAATATAAAATCATCACCAAGATTATAGCCACTAGGATGGAACCCTTACTTGCTAACATCATTGGCCCAGCCAAGTTAGCTTTATGGCTAAGAGAAGGGATTCTGATAATGCCATCATTATTCAGGAATATGTTAGCCACTTCTCCAAAATGAAGGGTAAAAAGTCCAACATGCTCCTAAAAATTAACCTAGAGAAAGTTTTTAATAGACTAGAATGGTCTTTTATTAGGCAGGCCCTCTCCTTCCTCAACTTTCCCCCAAACCTCATAAAGTTCATCCCGTCTTGTATCTCTACCTACTCAATTTCTATCCTGGTTAATGGGGGGAAGACCACTCTTTTTAACCTTACTAGGGGCATTGGGCAAGGGGACCCCATGTCTCCCTATCTATTCATCATTTGCATGAAGCTCCTGGCCAGGAGGATCAACTTTGAGGCTGACACCCTTCAATGGACACCCATATCCATCTCTAAGGGAGACCCTCCCATCTCCCACCTTTTTTTTGCAGATGACCTCACCCTCTTTGCAAGAGATGATCCTAAGAACTGTCATACCATTAATAGGATCCTCTACAGTTTTAGCTGACACTCTGGCCAAAGAATCAACTTTGCTAAATCCAAAGTTATCTTCTCCAAAAACTGTAGGTTAGATGTATAGGAAAATCTCTCTTCTCTCTTAGGCATCCATACTTCTAACCACTTTGATAAATGCCTAGGATTCCTCATCTTCCACAAAAAATCTGTGAAGGGAGACTTCCAATTCATCATTGACAATTTGAATAGCAAGTTGGCTAGGTGGAAAATCAAATTCCTTAATATGGTTGGTAGGCTTACTTTAGCTAAATTCTCTTTAGCTAGCATTCCCAATCATATTATGTAATATATCCAGCTTCCTAACACTATGCACAAGCTGATTAACAGAACCTAAAGAAATTTCATCAGGGGTACCACTGATGCTAAAAATATAATGCACTTTCTTTGGTGGGACACCATCACTTTCCTTAAAAGAGATGGTCGGCGGGGCATGCAAAGGGTTGTCATCAAGAATTAAGCCCTCATTTGTAGCCTAGGTTGGAGAATATTCTCTAACCCCAATTCTCTTTGGGACAACACTCTCATAACCAAGTATGGGTTAAAAAGAAAGAATAACAACAAGGGTTCCAGGGCTTGGAATAACATCAACAACTGTTGGAACCTCTGTAAAGATGCCTTATTTGGGGCCATAAAGGAGGGAACCAAAGTTAGTGCTTGGGATGATAGATGGATCCCTGGAATGCCCCCCTCTCTACTTTTGTCCAGGGACTAAAAGCTAACTCCTCTAACCCCATCATGGTCAAGGACATTTGAAGGGATGAGATATGGGACTTCACTCCTCTATCATTTGATATCCCTCCCAATATTATCAACAATATGTAGAATACCTTTATGCAAAACACCTCAGTCAAGACACTCCACATTGGATACTTAGGGGTGATGGTACTTTCTCCTGTAAAAGTGCCTATCAATACATTAACAACCTGAAGAGGGGTACCTAGAGAGCCCACATCTCCTCCAGTTGGATATGATATCTTAGAATCCCTAATAGGATCAAGACCTTTGTGTGGCTCATGTACCACAACAGTCTGCCCACTAAAGCCATCCTTTACAAAAGAGGTCTCAATATTACTACTCTTTGTCATTGCAGCAATTATGCCCAGAAAGACCAGCATTACATTTTCGTTGGATGTAAATTTGCCAAGTCTTTCTGGCAATAGCTCCTCAAAAAATACAAAGACAATATCCCACTCCACCTTTCTATGTTTGATTCTAACAACTGGTCCACCACTTGGGAAAGAGTGAACAAAGATAACTTTGATAACAATACTCCTCGGGGCACCCTCCTACCCCTCTGCTTATGGCACCTCTGGAAGGTTAGAAATGCCAACAACTTTCAAAATGCTAACTCCCATCCCTGTTTTATCATACCTCATGCTAAAGCTGTGGAATAACATCACTTGGATAAAGTCATTGAGACCATCCCTGAAACCAACATCATTTTAAAATGGTTATCCCTATCTCCAACCCTTTTAAGCTTAACACTGATGGATCTTGTCTTGGTAATCTAGGGAAGGGTGGGATTGGGAGGGTCATCAAAGACTGCAGAGGAGATTGGATCATCGGTTTTAGCAAAAGATTTACCTATGCCACTAATAATCTTATGGAGCTCTTGACCCTAAAGGAGGGCCTCAAACTTGCCTTTGAACAAAACCTCAAACCCTTAGAAGTGTGCATTGATTCAGTAAAAATTATAAATATGTTTCACCATGGCAACTTACTTTATGATTCAGTTGTCTATTAATGCAGGTCTTTACTAAGAAACTTGGGGAATCCTCCAATCTACTACACATACAAGGAGCAAAATAGGGTAGCGGATATACTGGCAAAGCAAAGCTCTGAGCTTGATTTTTTTGATAGACTTCATATTTTTGCAACTCCACTTGTTAGTGTAGGAGTGGTTTTTTGGGAAGACTTTAAGGGAAAATCTTTCTCCCGCTTTGTAACTAGTAATGGGAATGCTAGTCCCAATTGTTATGTTTTTGTACCTGACTAGGCCTTGTTGTGTAAACCAACACCTCTTTCTTATTTAATGCATCTCTATTTTACCAAAAAAAGAAGACTCAAATATTTTTTTTTAACACTAGACTCTCTTAATCATTTCAAAGAAGAGATAGTTGCGGTTATTATTATTATCTTATTATTTTGCGATAATGGGTTTAATTCATAATTCTTATTCCATGTTTATTTTTTGTTTGGTCATAGATTAAGTTTGAAACTTGAAATTTGAAAATGTATTTTTTTTTTAAGATTGTGATTTTTAAAATTTGAAAATGTGATAGGACATACATTTCATTTAAATTTCTTGTGACGCTTTATGAGTGGAAGTTCTAAATCCCCAAAATACCGATCTAAGTTGATTTTTTACAACTCAAAAAATATTTAAAGAGTAAAAACTTTAAATCTAATTAAATTTCATGGTCAAACATATATTTGAAGATGGATTTTTAAAATCTATTGTAATGCTAGCTTAGGGCATGTTTAAAAGGACACATGAGAATTAAATTTGAGTGTAATTCAATGTAATTATAGAGTTACTTTTTATTTTCTTTGACTTTCTATCTATTTTAATTTCTTTTTAAATTATTTTATATTTAAAATTGATTATTGAAAATTCAATTTTTTTTACACTAGATTCTTTTAATTATTTCTAACAAAATAATTGTCATTATTTATTCCTAATTCTTATTCCATGTTTATTTTTTGCTTGGTAATAGATTGAGTTTGAAACTTGAAATTTGAAAATGTAAAGGTTTTAAGTCGTGATGTGATTTTTGAAATTTGAAAATGTAAAGGTTTTAAGTTGTGATTTTTGAAATTTAAAGTTATGGTTGGACGTACAAATCATTCGATGTTTTATGAGTGAAAGTTCTAAACCCCCAAAAGTACAAGCTGATTCTTCACAACTCAAAAATATTTGAAGATCAAATTTTTAAAATCTAATCAAATTTCATGATCAAACATATATGTAAAGATGGATTTTCAAAATCTATGGTAATGCTAGCTTAGGGCATGTTTGGAAGGACATAGGAGAATCGAATTTGAGTGTAATTAGATGTAATTATAGAGTTACTTTTTAATTTCTTTGATTTTCTATTTTTTTAATTTACTTTCCTATTTATTATTTTAATTTCTGTTTAAATTATTTTATATTTAAAATATACTTTTCTTTCTCTTTTTAATTATTTATCTTCCATTTTCCAATCTTTATTTCTTTAATTATATATTTCTTAATTGTTTTCTTCATCTAGCGTAATTGGGTTATCATTTTAGTTTTTGAAACTACACCCCCTAATAACCAAGAAAGATTCATTAACAAACTTATCATATAATAATTATGTGGTGAATGAGGTCATACATATGTTTTTTATTATTATTATTATTATTATTATCACTTAATTATATTGGAGTTTAATTTATGTTATATTAAATTTTGATATAAAATATGTTGCATCTTTATATTTATAAGTAATAATTTTTGTCAAATATTTCATTTTCGATGTTCTTACAAAATGTTCTTTTAATTCTTATAGTTAGTTAAATTACAATAGCAGTATTTTCAAAATTATAAATCAACTATAAACTTTATAATATTAGTTACAAATCTATGTTTATAAATTATTAATTAATATAGCTTAAGAAGTAATATATATCTTAAAAATCTATTTTAATATTATCTATAGAAAACACGTATTTGTCAAATATTATTTTTAAGTTAATTTAATTATGCAGTTATATTGATTCAATCAACAAATAATATGTTTGTAAGTCATGACATACTTAAAGTTGCCCCGAAAATTTACTTAAACTCCTCAACTAAGGTTTGTACCTATCAAGCCCCTAACCTACCCGAATTTTGATTCAATGAAGCTTTTTTTTGTCAATCAGCTTAAAGCCAAAGTGTTTGCAACACACACACGATGATGTGTCAAAACTGATCAATTAGAAAAAAATACGTGGCAAAAAAAAATTATATGGTGGAGTTGCTGATTTTGTCCATTTTTGTATTTAGTTATCATTTAATAATAATTTCTTAATTAAAAAAAAAAAAAAAAAAAAGCACCCCTACCCAGTCGTCGTTTTCTCTCTCCTCCCTCCCCCGGTCGTCTTCACACACACAGAGCTATCATCTTCACCCCACCCCTTCTCCCGTTGTCTTCACACAAAAGCCTCCCACCCATCCCGTTGTCAAAAAGAAAAGCACACCTAAATAACAATGGTGAAAAAAAAGTTACTAAAAGTTAATTGTTGTTAAATCAGCAACTCCATTAATAAATGAAAAAAAGATTTCCTAATTAATTAACTGATTTTGTAAAGAAAGAAAGATTTTTTTCCACATCTTTGATGTTGTTGACAATGGTGAAGAATAGTTACTCATTTTGTGTTTAATGGATTTTCTCCATTCTTTGATATTGTCTTCAATGGTGAAGATTAATTATTGATTTTGTTGTTGTTAATGGAGTTGCTGATTTTATCGACCATTGTCTTCAATGATGAAGACTGATTTATGATTTTGTTGTTGTTAATAGAGTCATTGATTTTATTGATAATGAAGTTTCTCTATTTTGTTGCTTAAAGAACTGATTGTTTGCTTTCCTTAGAATAAGACGCTGGGGGGGGGGGGGGGGGGGGGGGATGAGACTGTGTTTTTTTTTTAAAAAAAAAAATTGTTATTATTATAAATATATATTAATAAAATAATTTAAATGTACTTTTTTTAATTAAAAAAAAAGTAAAATATTATTTGCTCTTATATTAACGAGCCCAACTCACTCTCCTTATCAAATCAGCATTTTATGCCTTATAGATATTAATTTAAGCAATTGAGGGGCCAGATAGGTACAAGTCTTAGTTGGGGAGTCCAAGTAAATTTTTTGGACAACTTTAAGTGTCTGTCAATGATATAAGCCTAATTAAAATTGCATCATAGCCGCATAAGGAATGTAGGTGTACTATTTTAACGAGGGAAAATTTCTAAATATGCCATCGAATTATTAGAAATAACTTATTTATTCATTTGTTATATGTTTGATTTATTTATGCCATTTCATTTAATTTTAATGTATCTAATTTTTTATTTTGAGTAATATTGATTGATTTAGATTGATAATGTGGACTTAAGAAGTCACGTGGTAATTTTTTTTTTGCAAAAAGTATCATTACAAAATAATGACACGAATGAACATTCTGTAACGGCAGTAACATAGATTAACCAAACTTTTAAAAACTATAACATAAATGAGTCAAACTTACAATGAGTGATATAAATAAGTCATTTTAATAGTTCGATAATATATTTAAGTTTTTTTTTCTTTTAACAATAAAAAAATGCAAATATTTAGTTTTAAAATACAAAATTTTATACATAACTGAATGATATTAATACAAAATTAATAATTAGCTATTCTTTTGTCTACTCAATTGCTGCAAAATTTGATGCCGTACACTTCTACTACCGGTTTTTTCAAATAACATCGGGCACAACATTAAATTATTACTCCCTCCATTTCGAAACAAGTAGTGAATTGTTGGGCTATTTATCAAAATAAATGAATCATGGAATCTTTTTTCAAATTTGTCCTTATGATTTGACAATCAATTAACTTTTGAAAAGGATTACAAGGTCAATTTTTTCTTTTTTGGGGAGTAAAAATGGAACGTTGTGTTAAATTTATGTCTTTAATGCTCTTTTCTTAACACGTGTGCCAAAATTCAATAATTCATTTATTATGAAACGGAGATCATTTTACAAATTCTATCTACACATTATACTTTTTCCTCCATTTGAAAAAAAAGCTTAGCATATCAGTTCCTTTGATTTACCACTTGTGTAGGATTAACCATATTTTCATGATATGGATTATACATGTAAAAAAAACTTAGCTATCAAAAAAAACAGTTTGTCTAGAAAAAAAGTAAATGTAAACTCTGCACTATTTTATGTTGCAGTCTAAAAGTTTATTTTGATTTCGATCTTACAAAGGTACTTTTTGTCAAGTGTTGAACCACACTACAAACAAGCCAAAGCACAACACTTTGTAAATAACATCAAATGTAAATATGTAATATTTAGTATCGGATATAAATATCTAATGTAAACAATGCAGCTGTAACTGATATAAACGCCTAGCAACCACATATATAATAGTTATATCTATCTTATATATGTATACACAAACTCACAAAATCTTTCAATGTTGGGCCTGTGCTCCGTGGGCCATCTCTACATAGTTCTCTTATTCTCTTATATTATAAGAGGCAGTTGAGGAGCTTCCGGTCGTCTTCCTTGCCGACCAATTCACCTGCTTGCTCCGTTATTTTATTATATTATTCCTAATTAATTATTATATGTTATTTAAATATTAAAAAAATATACATTTAATTAAAAATAAAATAGACATTTATAACATGTCTGCTTCAGCTGCTTCACCCGTAATTTTACTATGTCACTCTTAATTAATTATTCTAAGTTGCTTAACTATTAAAAAATTAATAATATTTAATTAAAATATAGCAGCTGCCACGAGCTTCACGTCGTCCTCCTTGCCGACATTCAGCTGTTGCTCCGTAATTTTACTATATCATCCTTAATTAATTATTATATATATTAAAAAATAATAATATTTAATTAAAAAAAAGTGAAATAGACTTCAGCTGCTTCAATCATAATTTTACTATGTCACCATTAATTAATTATTATAAGTCGTTTAACTATTAAAAATTAATAATATTTAATAAAAGCATAAAATAAACATAAAATGATAAATTAACTCTTGATGTTTTAAATTAACCTAACTTCTTATATGATACCTACTTAAGTTTTTTTCACAAGTATTTTTACTATCTTCTATGACATATCTGTTTCAGCTGCTTCAATCATAGTTTTACTATGTTACCCCTAATTAATTAATATAAATCGTTTAACTATTAAAAACTAATAATATTTTAAGAAAATATAAAATAGACATAAGATATAAATTAACTTTTGATGTTTTAAATTAACTTGACGTCTTATATGATGTCAACTTAAATTTTTTCATCAAGTATTGTTACTTAAATTGAAATAAAAGAAAAAATATTATAAATCACAATAATTAAAAACTTAAATTATTTTTAAAATATAAATGACTATCAATGTCACAAAAGTTTCAACAAGAAAAGAGTACTATAAATTACAATAGCTAACAGCTTAAAATAGTAAATTACAGTGCCAAAAAAGTATTATAACTTACAATAGGTAATAACTTAAATTATCTAAAAACATACAAAAAATAAATAATTATTTAAATTTTATTTGTGTCACATAAATTGAGATAAAAATACGTAAAAAATACTATAAATCATAATAATTAACAACATAAAAAATTTAAAAGATATAAAATATTTATCAAACTCTTAAAATTATATTAGTACCACTTAAATTGGAATAGAACAAAAAGTATTATAAATAACAATAATTAAAAACCTAATTTTTTAAAAAAATATAATTGACTATCAATACCACAAAAATTTGAATAAGGAGATTAACATATATTCATTAAAAATTACATAAAAATTATTACAAATTATAATAGTTAGAAGCTTGAAATATCTAAAAAAATACTATAAATCACTTAAATTGGAATAGAAGAAAAGTATTACAAATCTCAATAGTTAAAACTTAAATTATTTCAAAAAAATAATTGACTATCAATGTCACAAAAGTTTGGATAAGGAGAGTAACATATATTATTTGAAAATTACATAAAAATTATTTTAAATTACAAACGTTAACAACTTAAAATATCTACACATATATTAAAAATATGATTGATTATCTAAATTATATTTGTGCCATATAAATTGAGATAAAAAATAATTTATTATCTAGTTCTCTTTATCTCTTATACTATAAGAGACAGTTGAAACAGCTGCCACGAGCTTTCCGTCATCCTCCTTGCCGACATTCAGCTGTTTCTCCGTAATTTACTATATCATCCCTAATTAATTATTATATATTATTTATGTATTAAAAAATTAATAATATTTAATTAAAATAGTAAAATAGATACTTACGACATGTTTGCTTTAGCTGCTTCAATCATAATTTTACTACGTCACTCTTAATTAATTATTATAAGTCGTTTTACTATTAAAAATAATAATATTTAATAAAAACATAAAATAAACATAAAATGATAAATTAACTCTTGATGTTTTAAATTAGCTTGACTTCTTATATGAGACCTACTTAAATTTTTTTCACAAGTATTTTTTATAGCAATTTTGTTATATCACTTCTAATAAATTATATTATGAGTCACTTAAGACATGTCTACTTCGTTACTTCAATCGTGATATTTGATTGACTCTCGAAATTATATCAGTGTTACTTAAATTGAAATAGAAGAAAAAGTATTATAAATCACAATAATTAAAAACTTAAATTATTTTTAAAATATCCCGTCGTTCTCCTCGCCGACATTGACCTGCTTGCTCTGTAATTTTACTATATCACTTCTAATTAATTATTATATGACATTTATGTATTAAAAAATTAATAATATTTAATTAAAAAATAAAATAGTCATTTATGACATATCTGTTTCAGCTGCTTCAACCATATTTGTACTATGTTACCCCTAATTAATTAATATAAATCGTTTAACTATTAAAAAATAATAATATTTTAAGAAAATATAAAATAGACATAAGATATAAATTAACTTTTGATGTTTTAAATTAACTTGACGTCTTATATGATGTCAACTTAAATTTTTTCGTCAAGTATTGTCACTTAAATTGAAATAAAATAAAAAAATTATAAATCACAATAATTAAAAACTTAAATTATTTTTAAAATATAAATGACTATCAATGTTACAAAAGTTTCTATAAATTACAATAGCTAACGGCTTAAATAAGTAAATTACAGTACCAAAAAAGTATTATAAATTACAATATAACTACTTAAAATATCTAAAAACATATTAAAAAATAATTAATTATTTAAATTTTATTTGTGTCCCATAAATTGAGATAAAATTATGTAATAAATACTATAAATCATAATAATTAATAACATAAAAAAATTAAAAGATATAAAATATTCATCGAACTCTTGAAATTATATCAGTACCACTTAAATTAGAATAGAAGAAAAAGTATTATAAATCACAATAATTTAAAAACTAAATTATTTTTAAAATATAATTGACTATCAATACCACAAAAATTTGGATAAGGAGAGTAACATATATTAATTAAAAATTACATAAAAATTAGTATAAATGATAATAGTTACAACTTGAAATGTCTAAAAAAAATTAATTTGTTATATATTTCAAAAATAAATGTAAAAAAAAATACTATAAATCACTTAAATTGGAATAGAATAAAAAATATTATAAATCTCAATAATTAAAACTTAAATTATTTTAAAAAAATAATTGACTATTAATGCCACAAAAGTTTGGACAAGGAGAGTAACATATATTATTTAAAAATTACATTAAAATTATAATAAATTACAATAGTTAACAACTACAGATATATTAAAAATATGATTGATTATCTAAATTATATTTGTGCTATATAAATTGAGATAAAAAATAATTTATATTGGGTCCATACTAGCACGGGCCTTGGTATATTGGTTTGATAGAGAATTTGAGCTAAAACTTGATTTTCGAGTAGTGGAAATAAGTTAAATTAGGGTTAAGGAATTAGACTGCAGATCAAGTATTTGATAAAAGTAACGACAAGCTTTCACTAACGGAAATTTACTGTGGCTATCTACTTTTGGCTAATCTCTATAAAATTTGATACTGGTGCTGCAGTTCTATGGTTGTGCTAAACGATTAAGATGATCAAAAAGTTTATAATTTCATTCGATATGACGGGATCCTTGTATGTGACATGGGTACACAAGAATACCCATGGTATTAGGTACATCACTTTTTATATGGGATAACTAATCCCATCAATTTAGTTCATCCGATAAAATTGTTATGTTTATTTGACATCTACGTAGAAAAGAAATATACTGTCAACATTGCAACGGCAACCTATTTTACTGTCTTCTTTGACGGAACCAAAGTTTTTGTGTTCTTGCTTTTACCTTTCTTTCAATTTCTGACGCCTTCATGAAGTGTAATAATTCTCAAGTTCTCACCATTTCTTTGCTTTACTTTATTTGCCGCTAGGAAAATTCCATACCTGAAATTTCTACTCTATTGAAGCTTAGAAGAAATAATAACAAACTATTGAGTGATAACAAGCAATAACATTCAATAATTTCTTAAGTTTTGATATGTGCTATTTCATTTATACAAAAGCAACAAATAGCATAAGAAGTTTTGACAATAGAACTGCTGCCTTAACATTAGGAAAGATCATTTTTTCTTAATAATTTCTTTTTAAAGCTTTTCCATTGGTTGTTGATTGATGAAATACTTATACCCATGTCACATTTATTTACCACTGATACTTAGGTGTAAATGAATACTCACAAGTCGACTTCTTTAAAATATGTCGCACAGCTTGTTCGCCGAGGTCATCCAATAAAGACTTGCATTTAGTAATGAATGCAAGTATTTCCTTATTTACTTTATTAAGCATGGAGTATATTACTTGAGAGTTAGATTCAATGAATCTTCAAGGATATGATATTTTATTTGTGAACCAATTATAATTTGTGTAATGAATAAGCAAGTAATTCTACTTGACCAATTGAAGTAGAATCAGTGGTGGAGTCATATACGCATACACTCAGCTTCTGATTGTAGTTTACGATAGTATTGGAGATTAAAACTGTATAGACAACACAGTTCTGATTTACAATTATGTTGAAGATTAAACGTGTATAGATAACACAGTTCTGATTTGCATTAGTGTTGGAGACTAAAGTTGTATAGAGATAAATAATAAGGTACCATCTTTTTTCGATATCATAGCAGAAAGCATAGGAGAGGTAAAGTTTTGAGCTGTGAAATTCATTTTGTAGACATGAATTGTGTATATTGATATTCCTTTTACATGAATGAGTTGCATACTGCATCTTCCACCACTAAGGATTGTGGTGATAGATAATTATAAAAGTGCTTTGTAGGTCTTAAACTTTGTTCCTACTAGCATCCCTTTTGTAAATTAATCATTTGTTGGTGGCTTATTAGTTATAAAATACTTAAGATCACAAGTTTCAAAAGTCTGAACATCGCTTAAAACTCTATGCTTGTCGAACGACATAGTGAATTTGGGTACAATAGGTTGATAAAATACATGAAATGATCAGTATCTCTTGAATCCATAAATTTATTTGCACAGATTTCACTGATGTTGGCAATAAAACTCAGATAATATATTAAGATTGTGTCAACTCAACCATGTTTCTTTAACAAGATCACATCATCCTATTAGACAGAGGTCAAATCAGAATTAATCTCCCCCAAGTTATAACGGACTCTTCACTCTTGATGCAACACCTGTGTCAGATTCTCCAAAAATACACTACTTTGGAGAATTTGATATGCACTCGTTGATATTTTTGAAGTGTCCGAGCAACATAGAATCTCCCTACACACTCTTGCTATGTTCTTGACTAACAGCCTCACTTCGCTCCACAAAAATATCTCCCAAGTAACATGGACTTAGGCAAGGATGCTGGTAAGTGACCAGTACAAATATTGGCACAGGTAAATAATTTTTCTTACCTGTGACCCATATTACGCTTATTTATCACAAGTACATTGAGGGAAATGAATACTCTGTGTAACATCTCAACGATTAAAGTCAAAAAAGTGAGTCTGAAAAAACTTAGCTAGGATGATATAGTAGAAGTATCTGATATATGACTTACTTTATATGAAATTATTGGAACTAAAAGCCACCTAATTGAATCTTGAGGTTTCGATTTCAAAAGGGTCAAATAATACACTATCTCCTATATGTTGCAGCTGCAAACCACGTTGAACCAATATCGACAACATCCATCATACGTACAACAACCTACTCTTACTTAATGTTCATTCAAAAACAAAGGACATGATTGAGAAAAATAGACTTTCTCACTAAAAGCTGAGATAGAAATGCAAATTCTCTTTGTTTAATTTAGTGTACTGAGTACTAAAGATTAGAAGTTTTTTCCTTGCTAAACAGTAGCAGTTCCATACAAATATATAGTAGGATCATTAATTTAAACTATCTAATAGAAGATTAGTGATCTATTAACTATGAATCATGATTACATTTGGTTTATAGGTTTAGTTTACCATATCACCTGATAGTTATTTATTTTGCTTATTTGTAGAACCTCCTGACACTTCACATTAATGGATGTTCAGCAAAAAAATAAATCACCTCATTCAGTAAAGAAAAGTACTGATAAAAATGCTAGGCGCTGTTAAATGTATGATCAGAAAACAATGGCTGAAAAGAAGACATTACTGTGTCAGCAAAGACTTAAAGCTCGTGCATCAACAACTCATCATCTTCTTCAAAATACCACTCCTGAAAAGTTAATGCAGTCCGCAATATCATCTTATGTCTCTCCAGTTGTTAACTCTACAACACAGACTACACCGACTATACTAACTTTTTTTTTTCCTCATAAATAGGTAGGCCTATATTTTCTATACGTCGAGCACAACCACAATCTATATCAACACAGGAGTAAAATACATACTTTAATGTTGTGACGCTTCAGGTACATCGAATGAACAATACACTCCGGCATATGAACAAACTGTAACAAAAGGTTAGTCTGGTTCTAACATCTTACTTACTTCTCATACATACATATTGTATACTCATCTTTCCACGTGCTTGAATAAATTTCCCCTTAAGAATATTAACTTTGTTAATCTTATGTTCTGTATACTTATATTGTCCTTTCTGCCTTCACACATGCTGGATATTGTTTGTACTAGATATTCAACGTCAATTATGTATGAATATATTGCGCGATAATCCCCAAAAAAGAAAAGATATATGCAGCCCCTTCGTGGTTTATGAAACAGGTACTTAAGTTTTACGTTATATATTTCAACTATGACATATTATGCGTGCATTATTATGATATATGGTTGTTTGCATATAAGGAGGCGCATCCGACCAACCAACATCATCTTGGTTCAACACAACACTCGCAGAACAAACTCCTCTTGCCATAGAAAAACCACCTCCACTTTACGAAACAGGTGTTGCTATTAATCTTAGCAACACTGAGATATTTAAATAGTTTGTGCATCTTTTTCATTCTGTTTCTATCTGTTAATGATATTCTTTTATCAGCTACTTGCTGTCAACCATGTGTGAACAGGATGTGCGATGATTTAGAAAAAAGAAAGAAAATATGCAGCCCCGTTGTGATTTACGAAACAGGTAACTTTATCATTACATTATTTTTTATGACTAACACATATTATCTCTGCGCTATTGTAATGTATGCCTACTTGGATATAAGGGAGCATATCCAACATATCTAAACATGTTCAGGCCCTGAATACAGTCCCCAACAAAGGTTTGCTTAATTTTGCATTAGAATCATGTCCACTGTTCTCCCGTATATGTACCATATTCACTCTAATTACACTTCATAAACTTCAGATAGTAGGCAAACAAAAAGGGTGTGCCTCGCCACAACTGGCCAAGAACGTGAATATGTCATTTTAAAAAAAGTTTCCAATTGTCAATATTGTGATGCAAAAAAATTTGAATACAAATCTCCAGGATTTTGCTGTAGAAACGGCTCAATAAGGATGACATCACATAAAATCCCACATGAATTATCAAAGCTATACTTTGAAAAAACTGAGGAATCAGAAAATTTTTGAACTTATATCCGAACATACAATAATATGTTTTCTTTTACTTCACTAGGTGTAAAATATGATAAAGAGTTGGCGAAAAGAAACTTTGGTATTTACATATTCAAAGTCCAAGGAAAAATGTATCATTTTATAAATGATTTGCTTCCTTCAAATGATAAAACTCGAAATTTACAATTATACTTTTATGATCATGATAATGAACTACCCAACAGAATGACTTGCTCAAATAAAGTTGTTGAATCAGTAGTGCAAAAGTTAATGGACATATTGATAGTAAATTCATACAATATTTTTCTACGCTCTCTTTTGAACGTTCTCAACTTATCAGATTTCTATATTGCACTTAGATGTGACTCAACTTTAGATCAAAGAAAATATAATTTACCCACTGCATCAGAGGTTGATGCAATATGGGTTGAAGAAAATTCTGCGCATTTTATTTTTGCACCCCATATTCAAATTTATACTCATAGTATTAAAACTTAGTTAGTAAATTATTATGGATGCTATGATCCACTACAGTACCCGTTATTGTTTCCTTATCGAGAAAATGGATGGCATTGTGGAATCAAAAGAATTGCTCAAAAAAATAATTTATTAAGGCGTATAGCTCATTGTGAACACGAGGAGCTGCCCAGTATATCAAATATGAGTTCAATATATGGATTTCTTTATATGGAAGCTGAATCGATGAAAAAAGAAAAATAAAAAAGAGATACAGTATCTTGTCGAGAATATTACTCTTATAAATTTCAAATAAGAAATAATGAAAGAAATGAGGTACTACATTGTGGAAGAATATTTCAACAATTTATAGTAGATGTATATATAAAACTTGAAACACAAAGATTAGATTTTTTCTTACTTAATCAGGATTTATTTAGAGTTAAAGTATTGCAAGGGATCCTTGATATTTTGAAATGTGGAGAAAGAAAAGCCTCTAAAATTAGAAAGAAAAATATTCTTCGTGTAACTTTTATAGGAGGACCGAGGGATATGCGTCGACGATATATGAATGCAATTGCATTAGTACAATCTTTTGGAAAATCTAATTTATTTATAACAATGACATGTAACTCATCTTGGCCCGAAATAAAAGAGCACTTACTATTTATTGATGAGGTGCAAAATAGGCCTGATTTGATAAGTAGAATCTTCAGAGCAAAAGTCGAAGAACTAAAAATAGATATACTGAAATGACAAATTTTTGGAAAAATTTCTGCTTTTATGTATACTATAGAATTTCAAAAACGTGGTCTTCCTCATGCTCATTTCCTTATTATACTTGCTAATGAACACAAATTGCTGACTCCTGAATCTTACGATAAGTTTCTTTGTGCTGAATTTTCTGATTCTATTACAAATTGTGATTTGTACTTGCTTGTTGTTAAACATATGATACATGGTCCCTGTGAAAAATTAAATCCTACAAATAGTTGCATGAAAAAGAAAGATTGTTGCAAATTTAAATATCCAAAAGACTATGATAAAAAAACATCCAAAGGAAAAAATTCATATGCAATATACAGAAGAAGAAGAACTAAAGAACGCACTGAAAAGAAAGGCTTTTTTCTAGACAATTCGTGGGTAGTTCCATATAATCCCTTTTTACTATACAAATACAACTGCCATATGAATGTTGAAGTTTGTTCTGATATAAAAGTAGTCAAATATATCTATAAATACATATGTAAAGGACATGACAAAATCTCATTTCAATTACATAGCAGTGATATAGATACTGACGTAGATGAAATTAAAGAATACCAATCAGGTAGATGGGTTTCACCTCTTGAGGCAGCCTGGAGATTATTTAGATTCCCAATCAGTGAAATAACTCCAGCTATATGTCATCTTCAATTACATTTGAAAGGACAACAATTTATTTCCTTTAAGAGTATTGACAAAGTCGATAGAATTTTAAATAATCCAATGGTAGGAAAAACAATGTTAACCGAATTCTTTACTATGAACAAAACAAATCCCGATGCTATACAACTATCATTACTATATAAAGAATTCCCATAATATTTTATATGGTCACCGAAAGATAAAATGCGGACACGTAGAAAACAACGTTCTGTCATTGGCTGTGTTGTAACATGCCACCCAACAGAAGGAGAAAGATATTACCTTAGATTATTATTGATGAATGTTAGAGGACCAAAATCATACGAGGATTTACTTAAAGTGGATGGTAAATATTGTAGTACATTTAGAGAATCCGCAGAAAAAAGAGACTTGTTATACTATGATAATAACTTAATAAAATGTATGTTTGAAACTATGAATTACCAAATGCCATATAGTTTAAGGTGTTTATTTGCAACTTTATTGATCTACTGTAATCCTGCTAATACAAAAGAAATATGGAAACAATTTGAAGGTCCAATGTCAGAAGACTTCCAAATTTTGCCTAACATGAATACAAAAGATATTAGGTATATAGTTTTGAATCATATCAATGACTTTCTACATTTAATGGGACATAATATTAATGAATATAAACTTGTTACGGAGAGAATAAAACCTTCAGTGGTTATTAAAGAAGCTAATGACTGTCTATTTGAAAGAAACATCATTGTTAGAGAAGAGGATTTACTTCTACAGG
This sequence comes from Capsicum baccatum var. pendulum, assembly GCA_030864225.1. Classification (NCBI taxonomy): domain Eukaryota; kingdom Viridiplantae; phylum Streptophyta; class Magnoliopsida; order Solanales; family Solanaceae; genus Capsicum; species Capsicum baccatum. The sequence goes on from CM061560.1 coordinate 22,111,402, forward strand.
AAAAACTAAATATTCAACAACGAATAGCATATGATACAGTTCTCAATAGAATATTTTTCAACAAATCAGGAGCTTTCTTTATTGATGGACCGGGAGGAACAGGAAAGACTTTCTTATATCGAGCTTTATTAGCTGCTGTGCGCTCGAGAGGTTTTGTAGCCTTAGCAACAACAAGTTCGGGTGTTGCAGCTTCAATTCTCCCCGGAGGACGAACTGCTCATTTTCGTTTTAAATTTCCTATTGAAATAGATGAATAATTTTCTTGTAACATTAGTAAACAAAGCTCTCTTGCAAGTTTAATACGTGATGCCAAATTGATTGTGTGGGATGAAGTATCTATGGCAAAAAAAAAATTTAATTGAAGCTTTTGATATTCTATTGAAAGATTTAACGGATACAAACATTTTATTTGATGGAAAAGTTGTTGTCTTTGGTGGTGACTTTAGACAAACTCTCCCTGTTGTTCGAAGTGGAAAAAAAAGATGATTTTATTCGAGAAAGTTTATTATATTCTAAAATTTGGAATCAACTTGAAAAACTACGCTTATCTGAAAATATGCTACCAAAAGTAGATCCGACATTCTGTGAATATTTGCTAAGAATTGGAAATGGACAAGAAAAAATATATAACAATGACAAAATTAAAATACCTGATTGTTTTATTATACCTTTTACTTCTGAAAATGAATCACTGGATGTATTGTTTAAACAAACTTATCCAAATCTACATACATGCCCTTCTAATGTATTTTCATTGACTTCACGCGTGATTTTAACAATAAAAAATGACTTGTTCATGACATCAATGATTTACTTATAAGTCAATTTTCCGGTGAGCCTAAAACATATGTTGCATTTGATGAAACTATTGAGGTAAACGACCAAAGTTAATATGAAGATTTTCTACACACTCTACATCCTCCTGGTTTACCCCCACACAAATTGACATTAAAAAAAAATTGTCCTGTTATGTTATTAAGAAATTTAAATCCTTCTGAGGGCTTATGCAATGGTATACGACTTATATGTAATGATCTTCAAAAACATGTTATAAGTGCTACAATTGCAAATGAAAACTTCAAAAATACACATGTATTTATTCTAAAAATACCGCTACTATCATCTGCAGATAAAAAATTACTTGTTCCCTTTAAAAGAACACAATATCCTTTGCGGTTATGTTTTGCTATGACAATAAATAAAACTCAGGGTCAAACACTGAATTTTGTTGGAATTTATTTATGAGAACCTGTTTTCTCGCATGCACACGAGAACCTGTTTTCTCGCATGGACAACTCTATGTAGCACTATCAAGAGCAAGAAGTTCCATTGGGGTGAAACTATTAATTCGACCATTAACACCAGATGACGATGATGATCATTCAACTTACAACGTGGTATACAATGAAATCATTCAGAAAGTGTTTACATAAATAGATCTTTGGATGGTAGTATATTCTTTCGGCTACACTTCTTTCGCCACAAAAAGTTGTCTTCAACCTCAACAGGTATTTCTACTTTTGTTTATATATGTATAATTAATCTACAAAATAAATAAAAACTTAGAATAACTAATTCAAAAATCTTTTATGGTTATGCAAATTATGATATTCAATTCTGCATAAATTCTATATAAACTATACAAACTTTATTTTCCTACGTTAATTTGTGCCATACCAACTACATAAATGAACTCCTCATCTGTCAAAAAGTAATTTTCATTTTAACAGATCTTGTGTTAGTTTTACACTTTAAACTATTACTTTTTTACATAAACTTCTATTTATTCCTAGCCATTGAAACGTTTTTTAATGAACTTTAGCCTTAACTGATCTTACCTTACATTGTTATGAGAACTAACAATGATTTAATTTTTTCCTGTGTCTATTTTGTGGTGGGTATTCTTAAAGATGAAGCCACTTTCAACTCATGCTTACTGATTCATCACAGCCACATTCCAAAGGTATTATTTTTAGTTGATCTTTAGTTTGATGTAAACATAGATTTCTTCGCTACCTGCAGTGATAATCTATAAAAAGTTTCAATATTTATTAATTGCACTCTATCAACGCATCAATTAGTAACTTTACTTTTCGTTGACCACACCTTTTAGCACTTTGAGCTTTCAGATCATTATTTTATTAATACTTTTGTAATTGAGTAATGCTTTTATTCATAAAGTTCTTTTCTTAATTATGTTGGCTTTAATTTTATTACCTCAAGTCCCTGATGATGATGATATTATTGGTTTTTAATATGATGGAATTCCTATAGCTACTGTTGCTGTAGTGGTGTTTGATCATTTCATTTTCTTATTTTTTGTGAGAATCTGATTGAAAAGAAACAAACTTTCATGTTGTTTTTGATGTTTAGTACAGGGTTGAAAGGTTCATCTGAGCGGAGACAAAAATTTACACTATTTTTACATGGTTCCAATTAATTTTTTACTCTTTCATCACATTCCTCACAAATGGCTTCATTTCCATTATTCGCACCGCCAATCGCCGAATCGTTACATCTAAATGGGCTCCTCCTAGGTCAGATTCTAAACTCTTATCATGTAATTAAGATGTTTTTGACAGTTTCAGTAATATTGTCATTCTAGAGGTGATAGATATAATGTTTGCTTACTATTCAAATTTGTCCAATAGTAGCAATTCCATACAAATATATATAGAGTAGGATCATTATTTCAAACTATCTAATAGAAGATTAGTAATTTGTTAATCTTGAATCATGATTACATTAGTTTACCATATCACTTGATAGTTACTATTTATTTTGCTTATTTGTAGGATCTCCTCACACTTCACATTAATGGGTGTTCAGCAAAACAATAAACGGCCTCATTCATGGCTGAAAATACAAAACTGATAATTATAAATTATAGCTACGTTACTATTATTGGGCCAGCGCTAGCACGGGCTCCTACATCTAGTTTTCTACTAATATATAAGAGGGAGTTTGAGCAGCTTCGGGTTGTCCTCCTTGTCGACAATCTAGCTGCTTGCTCCGTGATTTTATTATATCACCCTTAATTAATTATTATATGTCATTTATACATTAAAAAATAATATATTTAATTAAAAAATAAAATAGATATTTATGGCACGTTCGCTTCAGCTGTTTCAACCATAATTTTACTATATTGCCCTTAATTAATTATTATATGTCATCTAAGTATTAAAAATTTAATAATATTCTCTTATATTATAAGAGACAGTTGAAGCAGCTGCCACGAGCTTCCCGTCGTCCTCCTTGCCGACATTCAGCTGTTGCTTCGTGATTTTACTATATCATCCCTAATTAATTATTATATATTATTTTTAAAAAATTAATAATATTTAATTTAAAAAGTAAAATAGATATTTACGACATGTTTACTTTGGCTGATTCAATCATAATTTTACTACTTCACCCTTAATTAATTATTATAAGTCGTTTAACTATTAAAAATTAATAATATTTAATAAAAACATAAAATAAACATAAAATGATAAATTAACTCTTGATGTTTTAAATTAGCTTGACTTCTTATATGATACCTACTTAAATTTTTTTCACAAGTATTTTTTATAGCAATTTTGTTATATCACTTCTAATAAATTATATTATGAGTCACTTAAGACATGTCTACTTCGTTACTTCAATCGTGATATTTGATTGACTCTCAAAATTATATCAGTGTTACTTAAATTGAAATAGAAGAAAAAATATTATAAATCACAATAATTAAAAACTTAAATTATTTTTAAAATATCCCGTCGTCCTCCTCGCCGACATTGACCTGGTTGCTTTGTAATTTTATTATATCACTTCTAATTAATTATTATATGAAATTTATGTATTAAAAAATTAATAATATTTAATTAAAAAAATAAAATAGTCATTTATGACATATCAGTCTCAGCTGCTTCAACCATATTTTTACTATGTTACCCCTAATTAATTAATATAAGTTGTTTAACTATTAAAAAATAATAATATTTTTAAAAAATATAAAAAAGACATAAGATATAAATTAACTTTTGATGTTTTAAATTAACTTGACGTCTTATATGATGTCAACTTAAATTTTTTGTCAAGTATTGTCACTTAAATTGAAATAAAATAAAAAATATTATAAATCACAATAATTAAAAACTTAAATTATTTTTAAAATATAAATGGCTATCAATGTTACAGAAGTTTCGAAAAGAAAAGAGTACTATAAATTACAATAGCTAACGGCTTAAATAAGTAAATTACAGTGCTAAAAAAATATTATAAATTACAATAGATAATAACTTAAAATATGTAAAAACATTGAGAAATGAGAATGTGTATTTTCTGGCATGTACTAATTCTGCGATTTACATTAATTAACTTCATACAAAAAGGTTAATTTGTACTTTTTTAGGCCACCTTAAAAGATTGCATATCTGAGCACATAAACACTTCAGGATTGTAATCCAGAGTTTTATCGCAGCTGCTTTCAATAAGTTTTTAATGTTCCCATACACCTATGTTGCAGGTACAGACTGTTCCTATGGAAGGCAGAATATCGCTTCCCGATCATTCTCAATCATTTTACTTGCTTGCTTGTTCACACTGCAATCAGTATGGTACGTCCTAAAACAAAAAATATGGTCCACTGCTTCAACTGTAAACTACACCGGCCATTGGTCCCAGGTAACTACAATGAAATAGATTCATCCTGTACATTTGCCTCCACACCTGAAACTTTAATGTTGCAGCTTTGTCTCTTTCCTTACAGGTGCCACTTCAACATTGACATCACAGATTCCAGCAGGACAATTACAGCAACAGTGTGAGAAGCGTTAGCAAAAAGAATACTGTCCCTAACTGCCAACCAAATATATGGCAAAGTTGTTGTCCAGGTATAAAAATACATACTATTATCTATGGCGAAACTCCTCTTACAATTTCATTCTACCACTAACTCCTATTTAATGTACTATCTTTTAGCTTTTCCACCTAGAAACAATCACTATCTATTGCTGGTATAAATCACCAACTTGATTGTAAACTGTTTAAACTCCAATTACAAAAGTCAGCTTCCAGATTACCAGACCAAAAAGCAGATGCGCTAGGTGTTGTGTCATTCACTGAAATAGAACAAACAGGTAAGAGGCAGAAAATTGAACCATCTACACCCGCGAAAAAGGATTGAAGGTAACAACACTTTGATATTTCATCTGCATTCTCTATTCTCATTTTTCGATGGATCTTCACACTTCAATTATATTGGAAAAAACTGGATTTCTCTAATTTAGTTTCAAGCTTTTGGATGCGATTTTTCTTTTATGATGATTAAAGAGAATTTTTTTTTTAACTGTGAAGTAAATAGTGTTGTATAATTGGAATTATATGTGCTATCCCTAATTTTCTTGTGTGCTACAGTTGCAATAGAGATACAGTGTGTATGAATCCTCTTACATATGCGTACCTGACTAGACACATTAAAAGGTATATGTATTACTTTTTCATCTGACTTTACACGATTATGTTCCTTCTCATCACCTCCAGAAATACATAACATGTTCATCCCATTCACTTTTTTGGTGTGTCATATGCCTAAACCATGTAGGTATTAACGGATTAAATACCCTTTCTTCAGATCAGTATTTCACATGATTAATTGTCCTTTCATATTTAATTATTATATATATTAATAATATGTTATATGTCACTCACTGTATGCATACTACTCATGTTACTGAAGCATCACTTATTTTTTCTTCTTCTGCAGCTGTAACTACATAACCTTTCTTCACATTTTGCTTAGCACTATCCACTTCATCAGATGGTATAGCATGTACAGATGCACTTCGCTTGCTTATACCAGCATCAGCTAGCTGGCTGTCTGAACTAAGTTTGTCTTTTGATGTAAACAACAGTAGACATTTCAATGTACAGACACTGTTTACCTTGGCACAGCTGCGTGTGTTTGTTTTTGCGCTTTGATATAACAATCACCGTTTAATGTACAAAACCATTATGTTAATAGTTTTAATATGCTACATCTCTCTTGCAATATCGTTGGGCCCGTGCTTGCATGGGCTTCCACATCTAGTCTCTAATATAAGAGGTAATTGTGATTATTGTTATTTTATTATATTATTATTGTTTGAAATAACGTGTTTGATTCTTAATTTTTATTTCATGCTTATTTTTTGTTTGACCATAGATTGAATTTGAAACTTGAAATTTGAAAATGTATTTTTTTTTATCTTTTGTTTTTTTAAATTTGAAGTTGTGGTTGGATATATATTTTATTTGAATTTCTTTTGATGTTTTATGAGTAAAGTCCTAACCCCCCAAAGTATCGGTCTGAGTTGTTTTTGACAACTCAAAAATATTTGAAGATCGAATTAACATATTTTTGAAGATAAATTTTCAAAATCTATGGTAATGCATGTTTGGAAGGATATAAGAGAATTGAATTTGAGTGTAATCAAATGTAATTATAGAGTTACTTTCTAATTTCTTTGATTTTCTATTTTTTAATTTACCTTTATATTTTTTTATTTTTAAAAAGATTCATTAACAAACTTATCATATAATGAGTAATTGTTGTCAAAATAATAACCCAATTACGCTAAATTGAATACAACAGGCGTAAATTGAATACATAGGTGAGTTTTTCAGCAAAATGTGGCTATTTTTGAAATAATTTATTAAAAAGAATATTTTTCTCCTTTCATTAAATTTCAAAGAATATACCAGGAAGCTTGGTTCCTTAATATAGAACAGTCTAGAACTCCAAAATCGCAAAAGCCAAAAATCATAATTGGAAATAATTCAGAAAATTCTAGAGCATTCTCCAGTATTCCCAATCCAACTAGGATCAAGATTTCATCTGAACCGTCAAAAAAGTCTATATATACACGCCCCCTTTTGAATCTTGCTAACAATCTTCTTGGAAAAATAATAGAATCTTGAAAAAAAATTAGGAAGAAAAGATGTTTGGAAGAGGAGGTAAAAAGCAGAGTGATAATACAAGGTATTATGAAATATTGGGTGTTTCAAAGAATGCAACAGAAGATGAAATCAAGAAAGCTTATAGAAAAGCTGCTATGAAAAATCACCCTGATAAGGGTGGTGATCCTGAAAAGGTTAGGTGGCACACCTCTTTTTGGTTTCTTCAAGGAAGTTCCAAGTTTTGGTTCCAATTTGGGAGGCTTTTTTTTGTGTGTGTGTTGTTATGTTTATTTATATTGTAGAATTGCTGTGTTTAGGATGACTAAAGGTGAAATTTTGACGTGTAGGAGGTTATAGTCTTTGTTCTCATTTGGGAGTGTTGGGAATACACTGGGTATGTTATGTTGGTGGTGTGTGGGTTGGAAATTGATACGGCGTTAGGAAGCTAGTAGTTGCAAATTATGTTGACAAAGAAAAATATACTAAAAACATATTAATAATAATGCTTGGTCAGACGAGCTACCTGCTGAAAATCAATATTGAAAAACGTAAATGGGAGAGAATTTACCCAAACAAGACTTTTTAAACGATTACATTGTGGACGATACTACTTTGTATGGGTTGTTGGTGCTTTTTGTTGTTATTGTTATGGTGTTTGTGTCATCTAGTTTCATCTAGTTTCCTATGGGATGTTTGTGACCCAATTTGGAGAATTTTGTGCTACTGGAGCTGTTTCTTTTTTCTTTACATGGTGTTGTTGCTGTGTTTGTTGTTGTTGATATGCTTGTATGTTTGTCTTGACTAAGAATTAGGATGATTCTTTCTGGACCTTGAGAATTTGGGTTGAAGATCTAGTCAATTAGACAGGCACACTCGTGATGGTGAGACTTTCTGGAACTGTTTGTATTCTTGATTGATAAGATAGTGGGAAGCTACACTTTTATGATTGGTTATTGTTGTTAGGCTATAAGTGGATTTGTGATTCTTGATCTTGATCATATTTTGGTAGTGTCAATATGGTGATCTAACAATAGTTGTTCCCCTCTTGCAGTTTAAGGAGCTAGCTCAAGCTTATGAGGTTTTGAGTGACTCACAGAAGCGTGAAATTTACGATCAATATGGAGAAGATGCACTGAAAGAAGGAATGGGTGGTGGTGGTGGCAGGCACGATCCATTCGATATCTTTGAATCCTTCTTTGGTGGAAATCCATTTGGAGGTTAGATTTCATGAAGAAGCTTTTATGATTCTTGTTGATATTCTATTAAGTGCGTAGTAATTGCTATTATTGCTGTTTGAAACTTGAATAACTCAATACGTTCTTGCTGAACAGGTGGTGGTAGTGGTAGAGGGCGAAGACAGAGGAGAGGTGAAGATGTTGTGCATCCATTGAAGGTCTCTCTTGAGGACCTTTACAGTGGGATAACCAAGAAACTCTCCCTTTCGCGCAATGTCATTTGCTCCAAGTGTAGCGGGTTAGTATCTCTCTCGCACCCATTACCCCTTGGTTTCGTAGCATTTGAATGATTTATAAGTACTAAATGATTAAATGAAAAAAATGAGATCTCTTACATTGTATTGTTTGTTTCTATAACTGCAGCAAGGGGTCAAAGTCTGGCGCTTCAACGAAGTGTTCTGGTTGTAAAGGTACTGGTATGAAGGTTTCAATCAGGCAACTTGGTCCTGGAATGATTCAGCAAATGCAACATCCTTGTAATGAATGCAAGGGCACCGGAGAGACTATAGATGATAAGGACCGTTGCCCTCAATGCAAAGGTGAAAAGGTAGTCCCGGAAAAGAAAGTCCTTGAAGTTCATGTTGAAAAAGGAATGCAAAATGGACAGAAAATTACATTCCCCGGAGAGGCTGATGAAGCGGTAAGATCATCCGTCTTCTCCAACAGGTTAATACATTAACGTTAACAATTTAGCCTGTGGTGGTTTCTGACCTGGTTTTTAGTATCTTGCAGCCTGATACAGTTACTGGCGATATAGTTTTTGTGCTCCAGCAGAAAGAACATCCAAGGTTCAAGCGTAAGGGTGAAGATTTGTTTGTAGATCACACATTGAGCCTAACTGAAGCATTGTGTGGTTTCCACTTCATATTGACACACTTGGATGGCAGACAACTCCTCATAAAATCAAATCCTGGAGAAGTTGTTAAACCTGGTTAGTAACACCCCTATAGTACATTGAATATGTTTGTAATTCAGCGATTTTAGTTCTGAATCTTGATTTTGCCTGTTGTTCCAACTACTGCAGATCAATTCAAGGCGATTAACGATGAAGGAATGCCGGTGTACCAAAGACCATTCATGAAGGGTAAATTGTACATTCATTTCATCGTTGAATTCCCCGATTCATTGAGCCCGGAACAAGTGCAGGCTCTAGAGGCAATCTTACCAGCAAGACCTAAGTCACAGTACTCGGACATGGAGCTGGATGAATGTGAAGAAACTACATTACATGATGTGAATATGGAGGAGGAAATGAGAAGGAAACAAGCTGCACAACAAGAAGCATATGATGAGGATGAAGAGATGCCTGGTGGTGGAGCACAGAGAGTACAATGTGCACAACAGTAAACATCAAAGAGGTTTTGGTGAAGTAGCAGGATCAGATAATGGGGAGGGCAAGAAGTAACCATCTTGAATTTGCTTCTAGTTTGTTTTTTACTACTACTGTTCTTGTTGTTTTGGTAATGCCATGTACTGGGAAGTCAAAAACAGCTGCTTAATTTAGTGAAACAGAAATATAATTTTCTTTTCCCCATCAGATGCTTGTCAATTTGTTCAGTTTCATTTCAGTTTTACTACTAAAAATCTCCTCAGTTACACGCTAGAGAAAATAATCAAATCTCAACAGGTGCTGAACACTTCAACTTGTTCTCTCACCCTTAAAAAAGGCAATTTGGTGCACTTAAGGTTATGTGTAAATCATCAGTACTCCAAATCACCAATAGATGAAATTTTCACCAATGATGCCAGTAAATAAGGAAGATTTTTCCCATCTCATTATCAATGAATTTGATACAATACATGAAAGACAAGGGGAGATAACACACACCTAATTTTGCACAAGATCTGCCGAATGTTTTCTTCAGATGCAGTCTAATATGAGTCTTATTTTGGAGTGATCTAGTATGCACATCCTCAACAAGGATCTTGTTTCTATGAAGAGATCGAATCTCATAAATCAATGTTAAAAAGCAGACTAAAAATGGACAACTTGATGTACTAAGCTCCCACTATGTTGACGGTACCAGAAAGTGCTAGACCACAAGGGTATATTATACACGGCCTAACAATAAATTGGATTTCTGCAAGCGCTGTTTCCGAAGCTTGACCCCCACAACAACTTTGCCAGTTGCGCCAGGGCTCTAAGTAGACTACTTGCAGAAAAAAAAAAACTGTCTACTCACAGAAGCAATGATATCTACATTTGTGAACACCTTGCAAACACATGACTCCAGTCATCAGTATACTACTACTCGAGTCCTGCCCAATTTCTTTTGGAGATACCACAGAATTTGAGGGGTCTTTACTGTAGGCTTATGAACAGATTGTACACACATTTTGGCAACTGCCAAAAGACCTTTAAGCTCTGTGAAATCATAGTTGTCTCCGAGATCTGGATCAATCATCTGGTGAATGGATCTTCTTCGGAGACGAGAATCTTGAACCCATTGAACTAAGTCAACGCCTCCGTCTTCTGAGGATTGACCGGTGACTAACTCGAGGATCAGCAAACCAAGCTGGAAGATTGTATGTTTGCAGATTTCATCTCTACATTCTGCGAGATAAGCAATGCAACATCTGAACAAGGGCCACAACTTGTATGATTTGAGGTGATGATACTAAAGAAGCCTCGTACCTTTGGAGCATTTAGAAGTAGGAATTGGATTGTTGTTCTCGCCAGAACAAAGGAGGCTAACATCACAGAGCTGTATAAGAGGGAACCCATAAATGGTCAGTGTTTTGGCATATGTGACTAATTTAATAAAAGATGATGCAGGTGTAAAAAATGTACACCAAATATAATGATGGAGCAATTTTATTATAGAGAGGTGCTAAAGATTGCGAGGCTCACTTTAGCTGTGAAGTTCTCGTCCAGCATGATGGTACTTGAACTGACTGAAACGTGGTACATCGGTGGATCACAAAAGAAGTGGAGATATTCCTACAATCAAGAAAGAAACAGGCATCAGTAATCCAAAACTTAGGCGATGATCAATTCTTAGAATAGAGGAACACAAATAAGTTTATATTGTCCATTTTACGGCATATACTATCCAGTATTCAATTTTGAGCTAAGCAAGGATCACAAATAGTGATACCACAGGTGCTTTAAAAATTCACACTAAATAAAAGGTCTCTGTAATTGGTGCAAATGCAATATATTCATTCATGTAATTTCAATTTGTAGTCAGAGATCTCCTATTTATCTCCTTCATATGGTCCACATAAATGTTAAAGGTGCTATTCGCATGCTCTCCCCCGCGCCGCTGTCAGAAGCTCCATTCTGAGCATATCCTTGATGGTCATAAAATCACCTCCAAAAACGTCCCTGTGGTGTAACGGTTGGTATCAGTCCCTTTTTTCGTTTACTCATTGCCCGATTGATACTCGCTCTGTGTAGGGCCATTAAAGGGGAAAGCCCCAGAGCTCAAACTAGAAAATCTTGTCCTTACTTCTCCTTCAAGCCCCTCCTTCATGTGCGTCACACAAAGTTTGCAGCTTAGGTGGGTAATGACTCGCAACTTGGGCTTCCTCTGCTTCGTGTTCACTCCAATCCTCACCAACCCGCGCAAGAGAAAAGCTTTCAACGGACAGAATCATTATAGTCGTAACAGAAGTGACAGACAATTGTCCACAACAAACAGTGGATGTATAGAGAACATGTAAAGCATTCTGAAAAAGAAACATAACTACAACAAAATAAAATGATATTGAAAGTGCAAGAAAACAACAGACGTCAAAGGCCAAAATTCCCAGAGTTATACTATGACTACTAGTATGGACCATTAACTATATCTTCAATGTGGTAAATGAGAAACATAAAAAGCATAAAGTGAAATAATCAGCATATGAGTAAATGTAATATGAGCTTCAGGAACATACTAAAGCGGCAGCTATCCCAACTGCTATTTGCAGTCTTATCCTCCAGTTTAATGGTGTCATCAGAGGATCTGCGAGAACCACATTTAGTAAGAAGCGCATCCATGAAATTCAACACAAAGTAGCAAATGAAAAAGTAGATAGAGAATAAAAAAGGATTTCCCCTTAAACTTACCAGAGAGGTGTTCCTTTAGACTTCCTTTTTCCATATTTTCAAAGACTAGAAACCTGAAAATCGGCAAGATCCGCTATCAGAAAATAGAGATAGAAGCCAAATGATAAAGCAAAAGAGGGAAAAGGCAACAAGACATAGGACTTTTTATACAAATCACAAACGTCATCAAGCCAAAGCTTAGGAAATTAACCTCTTAGGACCACTAGAGAACCCATTAAGTGCAGCAATATGTCGATGATGCAAGCGACCGAGTAACTGTACCTCCCTGTAGAAGGCAGCATCATCCTGATCTTCGAAAGCTCGGACTTCTTTCACAATTGCAGCATGGCCATTTTGAAACTTTGCTCTGTAAGCAACTCTTTTGGAAGAGTTGTAGATAGATCTCCTAAAACCATCAGTTGCTTTCTTTATATCTTTATAAGAAAAGTGTTTCACCAACGATATTGGACCTGAAATTGATTCACATTCAAAACAAAAAATCCCAAAATTTTTCAAGGCAAACTCTGTGTCTAGCAGTATACACCAGCTTAAACTTTAAAATATTAGTTAAAATAAACGTGTCAGTCCAAACAATCAAGTAAACTTCTAAATTAAGCCCATTTCTTAATTTTACAGTCATGTAATCTTAGTATATACAGAATAAGATTCAAGAACCAGAAACTACAAGATAATAGACAAGTCCTTAGCCAATCATATTCTCGATGTTGCCTACTTCGTTTTTAATTTTCTTATTTTCCCTCCCTTTTTTCCCTTAACCAATTGGCAATGTCAGTATTGCCAAAAAGAAACTACAACTATAAACCACTAACAATGCTACTCACTCTTACTAAGCACAATAAGACAAAGTACAAAACTTTATAATTAACAAAAATAGTAGTACAGTTTTCTTCAATTCACGTCAACATCAACTTCAATGCTATTATAAATTCTACTATTTCTTTCACCCATTCTAATGGAATTAACCATCACTACATAACACTAATCCAGAATAAAGTTAAAAGAAAGAAAAAACTAAGCTAGCGTTTGGTCATACATTTTGGGAGTAAGATTTTTTCAAAATATAATCAAGTTATGGGTTTTTGGGACGTCCACTCAGAAAACTTCAATTTTTTTTGTACTTCAACTTCCAAATTCACAAACTTCAAGAATCAAATATTCAAGTTTCAATTTCAAAATCAATCGCCAAACGGGAGCTAATACTGCTGCTGACACACATCTAGTCAGTATAAAACAACAAATCAAGATCACTATTAATTCACTAAAAATTAAAACTTTACTACAACCCCATTCAAATACACCTCCCAATTTCCAAACAGACACACACTTACCCAAAATCTTCCATTCAAGAAATACACACAACTCATTCAACTAAACCTCGCTAAAGTTAAAATTGAAAAAAAAAAAAATCAATTTCACACAACTTCAAAAACTCAATTTTTCAAGTTTCTAACTTCAAAATCTATGGCCAAATGGGAGCTAATACTGCTGCTGCACATCTAATCAACGTAAAACGACAAATCAAGATCACCATCAAATTCATTAATAATTACAACTTCACAGCAACCCAATTCATATTTTAACTAAAAATCCCACCCTACACACAATTACACAAACTCTTCCAATCGAGAACTACACACAACTCATTCAACTAAACCCCAATAAAGTTAAAATTGAAAAAAAAAATCACTAAAATTTACAACTTCACTGCAACCCCATTCAAATTCTCAAGTTCCAACTTCAAAATCTATGGCCAAACAGGAGCTTATCTATTGCTGACACACATCTAGCCAGCATAAAACAAGTCAAGATCACTATAAAGATTACAACCCAATTCAAATTTTAACTTCAGGGCAACTAATAGCTCCCCCTCCCCCCCCCCCCCCCCCCCCCCCCATTACACAAAATCTCATTCAAGAACTCCACACAACTCAACCCCACTAAAGTAAAAATTCAAGAAAATGCAAATTTACATAATTTAAAGCAAATGGGGTTTACCTGAATGAGATCTTAAATGTACCCAAGAAAGAATAATAAGCCTGATCTTGAAAATCAAAGCTTCCATTGACAGATTCTGCAGAAAAATGACAAGAAAAAGAAGCAACTTTTATTATTACTAACTAAAAAAGTGACATGTGGGTCGGTTAACTGATTATTATCATGACCCATTGTTGCTTCTGACTTTAATAATCGAATATATTCTAACTTTTTCCTTTGGTAAAATTGGAAAAAAAAAATTAAATTCTGTGCTTTTTGTGTTCTCATTTTTGTAAAAAATTATCGTTTTGGTGGAGGGTTGCAGAATAGTCTTGATTTTCTGTTAAAAGTTAACGGCAGTGATTTGGCGATTGGGGTAGTGGACCCCACTTGATGAAGTGTAAAAAGTGGATTGAAAGTTGTGCATGATTAAATTTTGTTAGATCAAAACATTGTGACGCACAGTGGCGCAAGCAGTAATTTAACGAAGAGTGTGTAAATTTTTTCTCGGTTACTTCAAGGGTTTGCAAAAATAAACACATAATCATAGTAATTAACATTTAGTCTATATATACAGTCTAATTTTTTGATAAAAAATATGCAATTGATCATCTTTTGATACAGGTGGCTTCGCCTTTGGTGATGAAACTATCGAGAACATTCACGTTCAGAAGATGAAATGGATGAGTGAATATAGTGGGAAAGAAAGATTAGAAATGAAGTTATATTAGGTAACATGAGAGTGGTCATCGTGATAAAAAATGAGGAAAGTAAGATCAAGATGATTTAGACATTTATGATATATCTTTGGCCTAAGCTATGAGAACAATTTAAAAATTGAGAATTAAGATAGTATTGCCGCATTTTATGTGAGGAAGGTATGAGCTAGCTTTCTCCTCTCCTCTTCTCCTTATTCTATATCGAGTGTTACTATCTATTGTTTTATTTATTTTATATCTTGCTATTTTGCTTTTATATTTTTCTTGCAATTTTAATTTGAAAACATCCTTTTCTTTTACAGCCTGTTTGGATGGTGGTTTTTCATGGTATGGTATGGTTACCATGAGAATCATGTTTGTTTCCATGGTTTTCTAAAAATGGTGGTATGGTATGTTACAATTTCATGGTTTGATAACCATGGAATGAAGCAATTTATTGAACCACCAAATTGGTACTGTGCCGTGGTTTTCATTTTTCTTTTTCAACTATACCCTTATATAATTTTCTTTAATCCTATTTTATCATTATCAACAAAATACATGCTAAGACTACGCATTTGTTAATAAGATCGAAGATTGCAAGACTTCCTGTTAGCAATATAAAAATTCAAAGAGTGAGAAAAATGATCACAGTTATTTATTAGTAGTAGTTTTTAATGCCAATAAAAACTCAATTCGATCAAAAAAAAATTAAAAATTGAAATGGAGGGAAACAGAGTGAATGCACAAAAAGCATATACATGGGAAGTGATTTTTGAACTCTAAGATACATACATGTATACCAATTGTTTTATTGACTGGGAAGTACTTCCCGATTGCATTAGTTTGTGTTCGTCAAACCTTTGTTTAGCAAATACCCTTGTGAATTTGGCATCTTAAAAGGATCATCGGGTAGCTATGAGAAGCATCAAGAAAGAAAGGACAACTGGTTACGCTAGCATTGATATGAATAAAAGAGTTGATATCTCAAATGTATTACAATTAGGGGCATTTTAGTAAATTTACCTATTACCATACTGTACCATACTATCAAACCAAATAAAAAATCTATTATTAAACCGCAGTGAATGATACAGTCCATCCAAATATGGTACTGCACCATACCATATTATACCATACCATACTACACCATACCATACATTATGAAATCATGGCAAACCACCATCCAAATAGGCTGTTAGTCGAGGACCATAAAAATAATCTCACTACTCTACGTAGTTAAGATATAAATAAAATATACATATATCTTATTTTTTTATAGACCTTACTTAGGTTATAAAATTACGGTGAATATGTTATTGGTTGTTGTTGCACTCCTGTCTATGGTGTAATCATTATTTTCATACTTGTGTTCACCCAAGCTATAGTTGAAGCTTTCATTGTAATATTATGTTTTAGAGTATCATAAGGTAGATTGATTAAATTAAAGGAGGAGATGTAGAAATAACAGTAAAAAAAAACAATTGTGCGACCTATATAGGTCATTAGCTTAGAATTGTGAAATTGTTTTATTGATATTTGTGTTAAGATAGATTATTTTAATTAAAAAAATATGGATTCCTTCCTCATTTACTCTATAGGTCACATGTTCAAATTGTCTGAGTTATATATCTCTGGATAAAATTGACAAAACATGCTTATTTTTGTGTAATTTTTCTCGAAATTTTATATTAATTCAAAATATATTATGTATCGAGCTGCCTTTTTTTAGACTGTTTAACAACACCCGCTTGCTATGTGTAATAGCAATTGTACAGAACTGTAATATGTGTTGTACAATAGAGTCTATGAAGGATCCTCTGTTCTTCATTAATTTCAAGACACATGTATTGTAATAGTGAAAACATAATTTTAAACAATTGTATAGAAATATAATGTGTTGTACAATAGTCTATGAAGGATCCTTTATTCTTCATTAATTTCAAGATACATGTATTGTAATAGTGAAAATAGGTGTACTTCTGTATCTGTGAACCATTACCAATTAATCTACACCTCATCATCTTCTCTACTTCTCCACGTTCTTAATAACATTACTATTAAGATTTCTTCGTACCATCTATGATAATTGAAAATTCGCAACTTCTTCTTTGAGGTTATGGGAAGGAATGAAAGACAAAAAGGTAATTTTTATTGATCAAGAATAACGAAATATCTATATACGGTAAAGTTCTAAGTTTTTTTTGGAAAAATTGGTGGAACTATTTTACGTAAAATAGATTTAGAGTCCTAAAAGAAGAAAAAAATTCTTTCAAAAACTAAACTGGCGTGACTTTTTTCTAATTTAAAAAGGGTAATGAACTTTTTCAAGAAAAAAAAGTATTGTTTTATTTAGGTTAGGACTATTATTTTTTGTTCTAGTATTTTGATATAGTAGTTCTTATATTTCTGTTTTTTTCAAATTTTAGAAGTGCCTTTTTAGGTTTATAAGTATATTTTATTTGGGTGGTAAAATTTTGTGATCATAGTTTTGTTATTGGGTAACTTTATGTTTTTTGATTTCAAATTTCTATTTATATTACGTTTTCATTTTTTTGATCATAAATAACAAATCATCCTTTTATGTTTGTAGATAGTTTTGTTATTGGATCTCTAATATAACGCCTTGGTTTAATTTTCAGGTTTTGAATTTTGTTTTTATTACGTTGGTTTTATTGATCAAGAATAACAAAACATCTTTTTTCATGTTTGTATATAGTAACTTTCATTATTGATTCTACAACGTGACTTTGTTGTTTCTAGGGTTTAAATTTTCTTTTCTATTACATTAGGTTTATTGATCAGGAATAACAAGCTTTCGCTATTGAATAACTTTATGGTTTCTCCTCAAATAATAAGTTTATAATTTTTTTGTATAAATGTTAGGTTTAATTGTATTGTTTTAATATCTTTATTATCATATTATTTTGTTTGTAGTTTACAAGTGGTAGATAAATGTCGGTCGGCTTTGAATTTTTTTTTTTAGGTAAAGGTTATGTTTAATTGTATTGTTCTGATATCTCTACTTTGTGAATTTCTTCTTCGTGTAAAGGTTAGGTTTGATTGTATCGTTTTGATATCTCTATTATCGTATTATGTTGTTGTAGTTGACAAGTAGTAGATGAATGTGGATCGACTTTGAATTTTATTTCAAAGGTTAAGTTTAGTTGTATTGTTTTGATATCTCTATCATCGTATTATTTTATTGTAGTTTACAGGTGGTAGATATATTTCAATTCGCTTTGAGAATTTTTTCTTGTAAATGTTTGGTTTAAATTTTTCATCTTTACATGTTCAAAAGATGTTGAATTTAATCATTGTATTCTTATTTATTATTTAAATAAATATCTTATTTAGTGTAATGCTTGAACTCATTAGGATTTCGTTGTTCAAAAAATGATTCGCAGAGAAGAGAGAGATTTTGTTTACGGATTTTTGAGTAGAATACGATTGTGAAGTGTATAAGAAAAAATGAGGTACACGCGCGAGGCGCGTATACCTAAACTAGCATATATATATATACATATATATATATGTATATATGTATATATGTATATATACTTAGATATGTATATATATATATATATATATATATATATATATATATATATATATATATATATATATATATATATATATATATATATATATATACACACACACACACTATATTCAATATTTCAAAAAGAAAATAAAATCATAAAATTAACAATTAAAATATTAAGTCCTTAAAAGTTTAGGGTCCTAAAGCAAAGACTTAAATAGCCTCACCCTTGAACCACCCGTCGACATTCTGATTTGCAAATATTTAAGCCCATCTCTTCTGTAAAGTTTGAACAGAACTAACCTTTTCAAGCATAAAGTTAAACTAAATCAATGGAAAAAACTGCAAAGCCAAGTGTTTTTTTTTGTTCGTGATAATCGTGATGTCTGGTTCAGCTTTCATATATCTTGACTAATTTAATGGGATATCTGTGTTACTCAATTGCAGGAACCATAAGGATTCGAGGATTGAGTTGATTGCCCAGGAATTAACTCGAGGATACAATCTCAGAAGAAGAAGAAACAGAGAGAGAGAGAGAAGGACTTAAGTTTATTTTATATCATGATTGTAACTGAATAATTACATTGTAACGCCCCAGGTCTACACCCCAGACGTCGCACGATGCTTACGACCCTGAAAGACCACCAACTAATCCATGACTTGTACCTGCCGTGATCACTGAATAGTAATACTGAAATAGCACGAAAGTTAGGTTGAAATGCCATAAGGTTTATAATCTGAATACTGATAAATATAGCAACTGATAATAACATTTGAAACTGAATACTGTCTTAACTAGTCTAGTCTGAAAAACCTCTACTGAATTGTCTGAATGTGGAGTTGATGGGACAAGCCCTCAACTAACTCCAACTAATAAAATATTGGGTCTACTGTAATACTGAAATAGACATTATCCTCGATGGATGAGGACTTATTACTGAATCTGCTGCTGCTAACTGAAATTGGCTAAGCACGGTCAGAAGCCCGTGCATCTGAACCTATAATATGAGACATCATAGCACAAAGAAATAGTATGTGTTAGTACTTTGAATGTACTGATATGCTAAGTGAGGTAGGCTGATATACATGGGTTCGTATGCATGAACAATAACTGACTGAATGATATGTATACAGCCGAATGAGAGTACATGAATAGCTGAAACTGCTGTAAATACTGATTATGAAAGACTGTGCATATATATATATATATTGTCTGAGATCCTACTAGATCTAAATACTGAGTTCTGATAACCGAGAGACTGATATCTAAGTTTACTGATAACTGTATTACTAATAACTAGGTGAGCATTTCTGACAGTCCTGATTCTGTAGAACTGATCTGAGTTCTATATTGAGTCTGAAACTGAAACTATAACTGTGAAAGTGTTCATCTAACCGACATACTCCGATTATAACTGAGTTGGGGTCCAACCCGTGACCCTAGTTGGAAGGGTGTTAGCACTGTGCCACGAGTACTAACAATGACTATGTGGATCCACTAAAGAATCACCCTCATCTGGAAGGTGAGATATGTGTTACCCTCAACCGGTAGGTGAACGCTTTATCAACCCTCAACTGGCAGGTTGATATATTTAACCTATGCTGGCTACGTATTTCTGGAACTAAGAGACTACTACTAAAGGTCACACCTTCAACTGGAAGGTGAGCCCTCATCCCTAAGTTTGCTCGGTGCTGAACTGAATAGATACTGAACTGATCATTACACTGTACTAGGCTTGACTGAACTGTTACTGATCGTGTTTACTGACTGAACTGGACTGAGTTTACTGAGTTCTGTAACTGACTGGGTACTACTGCTCCTGACGTTACTGAGACTGTACTGTAGCTACTGTAATTCTAGGTAAACAACTAGATTTTTTGGGTATTGAATACCCCTAGGACTTGATAACATCAATATAAAGCATGTCATAATCTTGAAAGCATTACATTACTTACTTATTCACCATGCATTCATTTAGACATTTTGTCAAACACTTGAAAAGCATGAACTTGTACAAGAATGGGACCACATGATAACATGTCATGAATTCACTTTACAATTTACATAGACATTTTTCAAACATTTGGGGAGCATAATTAGAGCATATAGAAACCAACAAGATATAAACATCATGGCTACAATATTCAAATTGCAAATTCAAGGGTTTAACATGAGAATCAAATAATTCTACATACATGCTAATTAATTCACTTGAAAGTTGTAATGAATATTGATTTGAAAATCAAACATCACTACATACATGTATACAATTCAATTCAAACATGTAAGTCATGAAATCAATAAACTTGTAGTTTAAAAAGGGTTCTTGAACTCCAAGGCTGGAAGAAAACCCAAGGATGAACACCTAACATACCCTGGTAATTAAATTCATGAGAATAATTGATGTGTTCTTGAAGCTTGAACTTGAAATTGAATGACCCAGAGTTTTGTTCTTGAGATAATTTGAGAGAAAGTGAGTGATTTTGCCCTTAGGATAGCTTAATATTGGGTTTTAAGGCTGATTAAAAGTGAAAAATTGACTTAATTACTCCTTTAGATGCAGACTTAATTACAAAAAAATGTGTCCAGCGATGCGTAAATCAACCATTGTATCAATGGTGTCGAAGCGATAGGCGCCGCGCCGCGTCGAGTTCACGTCGGTTCACTATTTTAGCGACGCGATCATCGATGCATCGCGTTGACCCACTGTTTTAGTCATCCAAACATGCCTCAAATGACATCCGAAAAATCCAAAACTCGTTCGAGAACACCTATTGACATCCCTGATCATGAATCAACTTAAAAATCTACATTCTAAGGTCGTCAAGACCAAAAGTAAGATCATCGAATTATGAAGGCTAAAAATGATTCTAAGTATAAACATTTAACTGAAATTTCTAAGTCTAGGACCCCCTTTTTACATGCTGTATAGGACTGAATTAGACTAGGACTTTTACGAGGTCTTACATACATCAACTATTAATAGAAAATAAAAGTTGACCAGTTATTCTAACTAACTAAAATAGTTGCACCTAACAGACTTAACTAACTGCATTTAACTAATTTCTAGAACTCAACTACTGTAGCAACACTGTTCTTAACTAACTTTTGAATTCTAGTTTGCATTTCTATTTACGATAACAATATTCCCCTTTAATACAAGATCCTTGTCCTCAAGGATCAAAAGATGGGAAAATGAGTCTTTAACATAATAACAAATTCCTAAGTGGCTGCATTATCAGGAAGACCAATCAATTTCACCAACACCTGAGCAACAACTTTGTTGCCTTTCTTGATCATCCTTCTTTGCAAAACAGACTCAGGCTCAGGATGGGTAGAGGTTGCAGTAAACCAAGGTAAGCAACAAGATGTGATTTATTTTTCTGACATACGTCATACATTTGAATGAACTCCTTCATTTCTATTCTCATGTTCTTCCAATAGAATAGAGTTAGTAACCTCTTGAGAGTAGCTTCCAATCCCGAATGGCCTCCGTGAGGACCAGCATGCCATAGAGTCATGATATCAGTTCTCAGACTATGCACCTTACTAATCACTAATTTCTCTATCCTTCTCAATTGACCTTATAACCAAGTGAATTATTTATGAGAATAAGGGTCTACCTATAAGTCTGCAATTAGCTTATTAAACTCAGGATCAGTATGCCAACTGTCTACAATAGTATCAAGCAAATCAGTATTGGTAGGGAAAATAATAAAAGCAAGTAACTCGGCAATAGTAACCCTTGAGAGGGCATCAACCACTTTATTTTTAGCAACCTCTTTATACTCAGTAATGTAGTCAAATGACATTGCTTTAGTTAGCCACAACAACTATGAATTTGTATGCAATTTTTGTTCCATTAAAAACTTCAATGCCTTTTGATCAGTTCTTAGTACAAACTTCAGACTTAAAAGATACCGTGACAACTTGTAACTACTTGAACAATAGAAAGGAGTTCCCTATCATATACAGATAATGCAACATGTTTTGGAGACAAAGCCTTGCTAATAAAAGCTATAAGGTGTCTTTCTTACATCAGTAAAGCACCAGAACCATATCCACTAGCAATAGTTTCCACAACAAATAGCTTCTTAGCATCAGGTAAAGCCAGGACAGAAGATTGAGTCAATGCATCTTTCAACTATATAAATGTATCATGTGCAGTAGAGTTCCATTTAAACCTTGCCTTCTTTGTCAAATCAGTAAGAGGCTTGCAGATAACTCCAAAACCTTGGATGAATCTCCTGTAATAATAAGTCAATCTTAAAAAACCTCTTAACTGCTTCAATGTAAAAGTAATAGGCCGATTCCTGACAACCTGGATCTTCTGAGGGTCAGTAAAGATACCTTCAACAGTGATAAAATGGCCAAGATACTCAATCATATGAATACCAAAGAAGCACTTACTTTTCTTAGGAAATAATTGGCACTCAACCATTTTAAAAAATACAGACTTCAAATGTACCTCATGTTCTTCCATAGTTTTACTATAAATCAGAATATCATCAAAGAAAACCAATACATACTTCCTTAAAAACTTTTGAAATATAGAGTTCATCAACCCTTGAAAGGTATTAGGTGCATTTGATAATCCAAAAGGCATGATTAAGTACTCAAAATGTTCTAAAAGCAGTCTTAGGAATATCTTCTTTAGCCATCCTCAATTGATGATATCCTGACCTTGAGTCAATTTTAGAGAAGGCATTGGATCCACCTAAATCATCTAATAAGTCTTAAAAATAGGGATTGGAAACTTATTATTGACAGGAAACTTGTTCAAGTCCCTGTAATCGACACATAATCTCCATGTGCCATCTTTCTTGCCGATCAACACTACAGGTGAGGCAAAATGACTATACCTAGGCTGAATAATTCCCAATCCATCATTTGTTGTACCATGTTTTGAATAATATCTTTCTTAACTGAAGGATATCTTTAAGTTCTCTTATTCACAGGTCCAACCCCCGGTTGTAATACAATTCTATGATAAAATATACCTCTAGAAGGTGGTAGATTAACAGGTTCTTCAAACAAGCAACAAACTCTAATAATACCTGTAAAAGTTCAAGATCTTCCTTTTGATCAGTGTCAACTTTTGATGGAAGCCACTTTGCTTCATCAATTCCTTAAGGAATCACCTAAATCATACACAATTGAGATTACACTCCCGAGTGCAGCACCAGGAGTTAGTAGTTGACAATCAGAGCCTCTAAGTAGATATTTTCTCCCCTTATACCAGAATTCTATCATCAAATTCCTAAAATTCAACTTGATATCACCAAGTGTCAGCAACCACTGAACTCTTAATATAACATCACAAGATCCCAGAGGTAACAATAAGAAATCAACACAAAATTCAGCACCTTGTAACACCAAGTTATAGTAGTCTCCTTATCCACCTTCATACTACCATTTGCAGCAACCACTACCTCAGGGTTAATAGATCTCACTTCATACCCTAACTTCTTAACCAATTCAGAATTTATATAGTTATGAGAGTTCCTAGTATTTATACAGTTTGGTACATGTTGCTGGTGGGAAAGAAATCAAATAACTCTGTTCAACAAGGCGACGACAGATGGAAAAAAATCACCTAATGTTTTTTGAATTTGTTGGGATTTGAACTTGATACCTTATGGTTCTCAACCAACTTCATTGACCATTATATTACACCCTTGGGTTAAAAATTAATATGTGTTAAGTTATATTGATAAAGGTTATTATGGTGTTCCTTTCAGTGATTATTTTTTCTTCCAAAGTTGACATCGCTTGTGAAAAATCCTGCATACAGAGCACATGGCATTGAAGAAAAATACTGGCACCTCAATGGAAGGACAAGTTTTTATTGAACAAAGAAATATGGATAGAGAAAGGAAGTCAACATTTCCTATAGATAATTTGGTCTGGTTCTTTGGCATATGAGACCGCAAGAACTAAATGGAACAAGTCGCGGTTGACATTAATCGGAACCAATTTTATAGGATCTGCACCAATCGACAAAGCTGATTGTGGGGCTGTGGTACACCACCAATTAAGTAGATTGATAAGTTACTAAAGTTTACTACATTAGAATGTGGTGAGTGGCTATTTGACTGTCCATACAAGTACTCCTGATATAAGAAGTAAAATAAAATCAAAGACTGTTAAGTTCAATTACATTTGACAAGGCAAAAGATGTATAAAGACAAATACGTGTAAAAGCAACTCGTGGAACTAGAACATGAACTTTGAGAAACATAAAATTTGTCTTAATCTTTAGGAGTAATCCTTGCATGTATTCTGTAGCCTCTAGCTTTCTGGCGTACTTTTGCATTCCTTGACACAACTCCTCCAGATTCTTGAAGTTTCACCACATCTATGTTGGGCCGAGCCTTCAACACATCTTTCAGCATACTACAAAGTTTCTCCTGCTCAGAAGATCGCCACATGATAAACAAATAGATGAAAACTAGTATTGTCAAAAACAGTCCTGCAAACAGTCCATTGCCGATTATTGGTGATCAATCTCATTTAATTCATTAGGTAGTGATGAAATACTTTTTAAGATTTCCCAATCAAGTTATTCCTTTGGCTTTTTCACGACATCTATAGCCTTTCTGTCTCTCACGGAAAGAACTAATTAAGGAAAAAGTGTAGTTTATCAAGAAGTATCCCATGGATTAGTGATCTTAAGCAAAAAGTGTAGTTCATGGATCAAAGGTGATTGCACCCAGAAAGGACCCATCATTAGTTTGATATGGAAGAGAAAAAAGGGCAGCCTGATGTACTAAAGCTCCCATTATGCGCCAGGTCCAAGGAAGGGCTGGACCACAGAGAGGAGAAACTGTCAGTAAATACACGTTAAAGGATAAAAAGATCACACGATTCTTACTTTTGCTAGCACACCAGAATGGATTAGGGGCTTCTACAGAAGAGGCATAGGAAACATAAACTGGATTTGATAGGTGTTCTGCAATTCTTCCTTTTAACGGATAACGAAAAATGTTTTGAGAAAGAGCATAACCACTTCCCACATCACTAGTACTGTATGCATCTTCATACATTTCTATGAGATTTTTGTTTCGGCGCAATTCTTCATAAATACAAAGGGATGTGAAAGAGTCAAGCCAAACAATGTTGGTATTGATAGTATTGACAATGTTACATGACACATTTCTGTATAGTTTGTATATGATTTACTTTGGGCCATTTGTATATTTTGGGCCTTGTAAATTTTATTTAATTTCAGTCGAACCCGGTCCACTTATCACTTTGTAAATAACCCATTCATCTTGTATAGTTGAATAGTAGAAGCAGAATAACAAAATATCTATTCTATTTTTCTCTCTCTAGAAGCTTCTGAGATCCAAGCTGAGTTCTCTCAATATGGTATCAGAGCCGGCGTAAGTTCGACCAAGTTGTTTACCTCTCCATCATTTTTTGGGATTTTTTGGCGACTCTGACGGTTGTATTCGCCTTCTGGGACTTTTCGGCGACTCTGACGGTTACGTTTTTGATGATTTCTGATAACTGAAACAGCTGGATTCAGAGATTTTTGATGATTTCTGGTTCTATTCTTCCATTCTCTCTATATTCCTATATTAATAGTGGTTTACAACTGATTTTGCTATTTTCCTTATGGATTCATCTTCCGCTGCAATGAGTACTACTACTCTATCTCTTTCTTCCCCATTATACTTGTTTCCCTCCGACTCTCCGAGAACCATTTTGGTCAACACGACCTTCAATGGGACCGACTGTGGGAGTTGGAAGAGGGGGATGATGTTAGGTTTATCTTGCAAAAATAAATTAGAAATGATAAATGGTACCATACCTAAACCTGAACCTAATTCTCTTTCTTTTAAACCTTGGAATTGTTGTAACGATATAGTTGTAGCATGGATCCTGAATAGTCTCGACAAGGAGATTAGAGAAATGGTTATGTATACTGAATCTGCTAAAAAACTCTGGAAGGATATCGAGCGTAGGTTTGGACAGGCTAGTGGTCTAAAGATCTTTCAAATCCGCAAAGATATCTCTTCCATTACTCAAGAGAACTCTAATATTGCTTCATACTTCAATAGAATTAAGAGGCTTTGGGATGAGTTATGCTTTTCCATATCCTATCCTGAATGTGAGTGTGGATGTAAGGAGGCTTTTCATAAAATTGATGAGGAACAAAAGGTTCATTAGTTCTTAAGTGGTCTAAATGACTCTTATTATACTATTAGGAGAAATATCCTACTGATGAAGCCTTTACCTGATGTTGATAGTGTATATTCCATGCTTATCAATGATGAAAGTTAGACTGAATTTTAGAATGCTTCTCTGCCAGCTTTCAGCTCCGAATCTGCTTCTTTCTCCACAGGGTTTCAAAAATCCTATAACCTCAAGATAAATTTTGAATCTTCTCGAAGAGGAACCTTTGATTCCACAAAAAGAAACAACATAACCTGTAGGTATTGTAAGAAACCAAGACATCTGATTGAGCATTGTTACAAGTTACATGGTTTTTCTCCTAATACTAGGCCTCCCAAATTTAAAAAGACTGTTGCCGTTGTTCAAACGGTAGAGAATCAGTCTTTGGGAGTGTCTGAGGCATCCACCTCTAATGTCAAACCTGTCATTGCTGAATCTGGAAACTCCAATATTTCTCAAGAACAATTTGCTTAATTGTTGAATTTACTTCAGCAATGCAAACTAGTCTCATCTCCTACTGGGATTTCTGCTGGTTCATCCAATTTTGCAGGTTTGATTAACTCTCCTAATTTTCATAAGTATAGGTTCTTAGCATGTAATTTTTCTAAGATAGAGGATAGTTCTTGGATCATTGACTCAGGTGAAACAAATCACATGACTCCACATTCTTCTTTTCTCACTGATATTAAGGCAATTATATTCCCTTATCTTGTTACTTTACCAAATGGTTACAAGGTAAAAGTCACTAATACTGGTACTCTTCTTATTTCTCCTGATATTACCTTACAAGATGTACTTTTAGTTCCTTATTTTCAATATAACCTAATTTTTCTTCCACAGTTGATATCTCAATTACAATGTGTAACTTATTTTTCTCCTACTCATGTGTATTGCAGGGCCCTTCCCTGAAGAAGCCAGTGGTACTTGGTAATTTTTAGAATGGGCTTTACATCCTTAAGACTCCAATCTCAGCAACTTCTACTGATTCTGTTTACCTTGATAATTTTTTTTTCTTGCAATCTTCTGTAAATACCATTACTGCCTCTGTTTTGTCTGATATGAATAAGAGCAGTGCTTTATCATCTAATGTTGTTTCTACTAGTCATATAAATACTTCTACTACTTCCTTACTAGTTCCTTGTAATTTGTCTGTTGATCATGCTTGACACTTAGACTTGGCTATATGCCCTTTTCTAAAATAAAAACCATTCCTGCATTATGTGGTCACCTTCCACAAAAACAATCCTTTCTTTGTCCCATGGCTAGGCAACAAAGAGTCCCCTTTCCTGAAGTCAAATTCACTCCACCAAACCTTTTCAACTTATACACATTGACTTGTGGGGACCATATCATACACAAACTTACAATGGTTTCAAGTATTTTATGACTATTGTGGATGATTATAGTAGAGAAACTTGGACACACCTTTTACTTTGCAAAAACAATGCATTTTTCATTCTTCAGTCCTTTGTGGCACTGATTCAAACCCAATTCCAGACCACTGTTTAGAGTGTGAGGTCTGATAATGTTTTTGAGCTAGGGTCCAGCTCATTTGCAATGTCTTTCTTTTCTGCACATGGTATCCTACATCAAACCACTTGTGCACACACCCCTCAACAAAATAGGGTTGTGGAGAGAAAACATAAGCACCTCCTTGAAACTTATAGAGCACTTATTTTCCAGTCTAAACTACCTGTCAAATATTGAGGAGGCTGTATTCTTACAGCTACCTATCTCATTAATAGGTTTCCCACTCTCCTTCTGAAACACAAATCTCCTTTTAACACAAATCTCTTTTTAAATTATTACATGGAACTTTTCCCAAGTTTTCCTATCTTAAAACTTTTGGTTGTCTCTGTTTTTCTACTGTCCCTAAACTACACAGGGATAAATTCATATCCAGAATCATCCCTTCTATTTTCATTGGTTACCCACCTGGTAAGAAGGGTTACAAATTGCTAAACCTTAGAAATTTCAGTATTTTCCACTCAAGAGATGTGATTTTCCATAAACATACCTTTTCTTAGACCTCTTCCTCTTCTTCCCATCTTTTCCCTCCTTCTATGCATATTCTTGAACCACCCATCAATATTTCTGTCCCTTCCCCTGCTGTGCTTTCTGGTTCTAATACTTTTTCCACCTGTCCTCCTCCTCTTAGAAAATCTTCTAGAGTTTCTGCAGTTCTTTCTTACCTGGCTGATTATGTATGCACCTCTGTTAGTAGTTCTAAATACTATTCCAAATCTTCAGTGGATTCCTTGCGAAAGCCTATATTTTATCACTAAGCAGCCTCAAATCCTGCATGGCAGAAAGCAATATTGAAAGAATTTCAGGCTTTAGAGTTGAACAATACTAGGGATATGGTCCCTTTACCTCCTGGATAAAAAGGCTCTCCCATGCAAGTGGGTATATAAAATCAAGCAAAGAGCTGATGGTTCCATTGAAAGATATAAAGCTCGATTAGTCATTCGAGGTGATGTTCAACAGGAAGGGGTTGATTTTACTGAAACATTTTCTCCTGTGGTCAAGTTGACCGCTGTCAGGTGTTTGTTATCTGTGGCTGCTAAGAAGGGTTGGATTGTACATCAGCTTGATGTAAATAATGCTTTCTTACATGGGGATCTTTTTGAGGATGTTTACATGAAAATCCCTCAAGGGATGTCTGTCTCTATTTCATCTGCTGTACCTTTGTCATCTTTGGCTTGCAAACTCAATAAATCCTTATATGGACTCCGCCAAGCCTCTAGGCAGTGGTATGCCAAACTTAGTTCCGCCCTTCAATCAAAGGCATTTCTTCCCAGCATAAATGATTATTCATTATTTCTCAAGGTTGCTGGTAGTAATCTCACTGTCATTGCAGTCTATGTGGGTGATATTTTAGTTTGTGGTGATGATTTTGCTAAGATTTCCCTATTAAAACAGTTTCTTGATGATCAATTCAAGATTAAAGATCTTGGCGAGATACATTATTTTCTTGGTCTTGAAGTGAATAAAGTTTCTCAAGGTACTTGGTCAGCCAACAAAAGTTTATACCAGATTTATCATCTAAGTTTCATTGCTCTTCAGTCACTCCTGTAGTATCTCCTCTGGATCCTCATCTGAAATTGTCCGCTGATGTTGGTACTCCTCTTACTGATCCTTTCATATACAGAAAACTGATAGGGAAGCCTAACTTTATACAGCATACGCGACCATATATTTCTTTAACCGAACGACATCTCAGTCAGTTTATGTCTACTCCAAGGGTGACTCATCTGGAGGCTGGTTACCATGTCCTGAGGTACTTAGCTGGTACTTCACATTTAGGTTTGTTGTTACCCAATTCCTCTGGTTTTTCTCTTCGAGGTTTTAGTCACTCCGATTGGGCTAGTTGTACTACTAGTCGTAAGTCTGTGTTAGGTTTTGTATTGTTTCTAGGAGATTGCCCAGTTTCTTGGAAGTCCAAAAAGCAACCCACCATTGCATTATCTTCTGCTGAAGTAGAATACCGAGCTTTGCGACTTTTGATTGCTGAAATCACTTGGTTGATTCGCTTGTTAGCTGATGTTGGAGTTTCTGATCTTACACCTGTTGATGTCTTTTGTGACAATCAAGCTGCTGTCCACATTGCTAAAAACCCTATCTTTCACGAACGCGCCAAACACATTGAGGTGGATTGTCATTTTTCTCGGAATGCTTTAACTACTGGTCTTATTTCTCTCTATCCTATCTCCACTTTTGCTCAGCTAGCTGACATATTCACCAAGACTTTATTGGGTGTTCAGCAGCAAGGTTTCCTTCCCAAGCTTAGAATGGCTAGCCCTTCCAGCTTGCGGGGGGTGGGGGGACACATTTCTGTATAGTTTGTATATCATTTACTTTGGGCCATTTGTATATTTTGGGCCTTGTACATTTTATTTAATTTCAGCCGAACCCGGCCCACTTATCACTTTGTATATAACCCATTCATCTTGTACAGTTGAATAGCAGAAGCAGAATAACAAAATATCTTTTCCATTTTCCTCTCTCTAGAAGTTTCTGAGATCCAAGCTGAGTTCTCTCAATAAACAAACCCAACCTTTGCTCAAATGTTAACGAGCCGGGTGAAGCTCAAGTAAATTCATAGTTCAAACATGAGCTGGTTTATTTCATTGACAAGCTTAGAGATCTCCAATGTTTACATCATCAAGAAGAGAATGTTAAGAGCACAACTCTCGGTGTTAACTACATCGTCATTTCTAATAGCTCTCTCTCCAACCAGGACCTGTTCTACCGCTCATCTTCCGAACCCATCAAAAGAATGGACCCAATGCATTTTGGAATGATGCACTCCCTCCGTCCTCCAATCCCAACTTATGTGATGTTATTTGAAATGCATAGAGTTTATGAAAGAACGAAAGACTTTTGACACTTATGGTTTAAAACAAGCCATGGATATGTCCATGGCTATAATCATCTCAATGAAGGTAAAAGTAGAAGTCTCTAAATAAAAAAAAGTACAGAATCATCCTTGGTTTCTTGGGTTATTGTATTTTCTTCAAGAGGAGAAGTGCTTAACTGTTGATACACGATTGTCAATTTTGTCTATGATCATCATAAGTGGAACAGTTTTTCGTTAAATAATATGACTTCACTGTCAGTAACAAAGCATACCTGGCTCAGCACTAGAATAACTGTGGCATATCAAAAGTTCATCAATACCAAGAAAGAGATCACAACATTAAAATCAATATATGGGTGCGCGCTTGTTGCATCTGTTGTGCACACGTGCATTGGCGTGACTGTCTAAGACATATGAGCCATCCATAAGTTTTTCTAATTCAGATGTTAAGTCATTCAGCATCGAGCATCGGACACAGAAGATCAGATTGCATAAATGATGGACACTACATTTCATACTGCAAATTCGAGGAGGAATTTCAGTCACCAAAGATTTCAGCCGCGCCATTAAGGAGCCGTAGGCAGAGAGGTGTGTCAGCACTGGCTTCAATCCTGAACTCACACTCTTTGTCCAACGTCATCTGCCTTACGGTACGTAGTTGAACTACCTGCTGCTGTCACTGGACCAACATTTGTGCCTCCATACGCCACAAGTCACCCGCATCTGTTGTTGGTTCCAACTACGTGCAGATCTCTCCAAAAACATATTGTAACATTTCAGTCATAGTATAAGATTTAACAAAAGATTTCCAAGATTCAAGCAAAACTATAAAGGACAAATAATCTCTGCTTAATGGATTTAACATACTCAAGGTCATTTCAGGTTATTTATAACACAATGCTGATCAAAAGAATCACCAAAAAAGGGTAACAAATGTTAAATAGATATGGTGTCCATCAAAGATAATGGTGTTACAGGTATTCTGTATCCCAAGAAAGGCGATAGTTGCGACAGAGGAAATCGATCAGTTTCAGTAAATTTTTACTCTATGAAAACTTCTCTCAACTTTAAATTCTTGATAAATAGACTCATGTCATCAAAGTTATGATATATCTATAGCTAGAGATTAATAAATTTATCGGTATAAGCAAAGAACACACACTGATCAGATGAATTTCCTAAGTGACAGTAAAATGACAACAGATATAATGGTGTTACAATAGAAGAAATGCAAGGTAAGACTGCGTATAAATAGACCTTTGTTGTCCGGCACTTATTTCCTGTTACAACTTACTATATATAATGGTGTTACAACTTACGAGTATTTCTCATCTAAGAAATGGGATACTCTAAGCTAAAAGAATTGACCTCAGATTTATATCACTTGAGTATTTCAAATCAAAATCAAATGAACATGACAAAATACAAAGCAAACTGAAGAAGTAAATCACTTAATTCTCAAACTAAATGCCAAAAGAAAAAGTCTATAGACTATAAAGTAATACAATACTGATAAAATTTGCAAATAAGGAACTACATAAAATTCATGCAAATACATTCGCAAGCTAACCAGGACATACGTAAAAAGATAAAAGAAAAAGGGAAACTGGCCTCGTGAGAATCATGAGGTCTCGGGTTTGATTACTAGCCAAGTCAAAAACGTTTGGTAATTTCATCCTATTTGTTAAGCTTTAGTGGACAGAGTTATTCGGTACCTATGTTGATTACAAATAACACGTCTCGTGAAATTAATCGAGGTACAAACATAGATGAGTGACTTATGATGACTTCCATCATCAATACGAGGTAAGTATCCATTTATTTTAAATTAAAATTTTTGAATTCAAACTTTAAAAATTAAAAGTCTTTGTTAAAGCCCCATACCCTCCAAAAAAGAACTTTCCGCGCATAATTTGGAGTAATCAAGTCCAAAAAAGGTACCAAACATTTTATGAGAACTATAATGTTCTATTTTAATTTATCTAACATAGTTTGAATTTCGAAATCAATCAAACGTTTAAGTACTATGAGTTACAATTAAATATTCAAAAGACATAAAAAAAGTGTTATAAATAAAAAAAATTGTAATTCCACAAGATCAGTAGGCTTCTTGTTTATTCAACAATGGAGGAAGTACAGAGTTTGATAGTTGTAGGAGAAGAGAGAAAGAAAGAGAACTGAGAGAGAAAGAAGATTAGGGAGAAGAGAATCTGCTTGCATTCATGATTCTTCAATGTGTATAGTAACATACATTTATAGGCTAGAGATTAGGCTAACTAACTAACTAACTAACTAGCGTTAGCACTAGTGTAACTAACTGAAAACAGTTATAACAGAAAACAACTAGTTTATTATTGCTTCTTCTAGATCCTTCTCCACTCTCTTCTTCATACTTCAACACTCCCTCTCAAGATAGGAAGGTGTGAAGATGTCACAGATCCCTTGGCATTGAGATGAACTTGTTGTGCTCTTATTAGTCCTTTAGTCAGCATGTCTGCAGGCTGATCTTTGGTTGCAATGTAGTAAGTTTTGATCATTCCTTGTACAAGTTTTTCCTTGATAAAGAAACAGTCAATGTCAATATGCTTTATTCTCTCATGGTATATTGGATTTCCTGCTATTTGCAGAGCAGATTTGCTATCACTGAACACATCTACTGGTAGAGCTACTTCATTCCCAACTTCTTTCATCAAGCCTAGGATCCAAACCAATTCGGCTGTGACTGCAGCAAGACTTCTAAACTCTGCTTCTATTGAACTCTTGGTGACATTAGTTTGCTTCTTTGTTTTCCAGGAAACTACTGATTCTCCAACCTTCACAAAGTAGCCTGTTACAGACCTTTTAGTCTGAGGGCATGATGCCCAATCTGCATCACAATAGGAACTTATTCTGTCATTTGCATTACTAGACAGTTGTACACCATGACCTGGTTGGTTTTTAACGTACTTCACAACCCTAAGTGCTGCTTCCATGTGAGACTTCTTAGGATCTTGAAGGAACTGACTTAGAGTTTGAACACAAAAGGCTATATCTGGCCTTGTCATAGTTAAGTACAACAACTTGCCAATCAAATTTTAATAAGCTTTTTGGTTTTCTTGTGGATCATCAACAGTCTGGTTTTGCTTGACATGCTCATCAAATTGTCTAGATGTCAGCTTGGTGTTGTAGTCCATAGGAGTAGCTGCAGGCATGGCTGCTGTCAAGCCTAGTTCAGATAGTAACTCCAATGCATATTTTCTCTGATGCCTATTCCAAGAAAATATCTTAGCTCACCTAGATCCTTTATTTTAAAGTTTTGATACAACATTGTCTTGGTTTCTTCTATTTGCTTTAGACTATCTCCAGTGATCAACATGTCATCAACATACACTAGCACAAGAATGATTCCTTCTGCTGTCTTTCTAATAGACAAGGATGGATCATATTTGCTCTGAATAAACTGAGACCTTATCAAAACCTCTGATAGCTTGGTGTTCCATTTCCTTGGTGCTTGTTTGAGATCAGATAGGGATTTGAGTAGTCTACACACTGTATGCTTCCCCTGACTTGTAAATCCCTGAGGTAGATTCATGTACACTTCATCATCTAGATCACCATTTAGGAATGCATTGTAGACATCCATTTGTTGAACACACCAGTGTTTTTTAGCTGCAGTAGCAAGCACAGTTCTCACTGTCTTCATCTTCACAACAGATGAGAATGTTTCTTTGTAATCAATCCCTTTTCTTTGTCCAAATCCCTTTGCTACCTGTCTAGATTTAAAACTTTCAACTTCTTCTGAAGCTTTGTATTTCACTTTATATATCCACCTGTAACCAATAGCTTTATTTTCTCTAGGCAAGGGAACAATTTCCCAAGTATGATTGGAATTCAAGGCATCTATCTCAGTCTTTATTGCTTCCACCCTTCTTGGATCTTTGCAGGCCTCAGAGTAACTTGTAGGTTCAGCCACGCATGATGTTTTCAGCACATAGTTCTTGTAGGACTGGGACAGTTTGTCATATGATACATGATTAGCAAGAGCATGAGGTATGTTCCTTGTGTTTTTGAAAACAAAATCATTCATCCATAGTGGTGATTTTCTTTCTCTAGTGGACTTTCTTTGATCCTGAGATTCATAAGGTTGAGCTACAACTTCTGTTGTAGTAGGAACACTCTGCAGTTGCTACACATCCATGTGCACAAGATCAAAACAATATGTACTTTGACTACTAGTAGACAGAAAAGGTAACCTAGTTTGTTTAGCAGTAGGACAGATACTACATTGTTTTAGTCTAGGACAGATACTACATTGTTTTAGTCTATCTTTTATCACTTGGACCTCTTGAGATATAACTCTCTTCAGCACGTTTGTTGATGCATGTCCCAACCTTTGATGCCACAAATCTACTTCAGCCTGAGTTCTTTCCATAGCTGGTTTACTAGCTGCTTTAGTTGCTACTGCAACCTCTTTCCTTGACTGATCTCCAAGCACATATAGTATTCCATCAAGATTA
Organism: Capsicum baccatum var. pendulum; assembly: GCA_030864225.1. NCBI lineage: Eukaryota > Viridiplantae > Streptophyta > Magnoliopsida > Solanales > Solanaceae > Capsicum > Capsicum baccatum. The sequence goes on from CM061560.1 coordinate 22,146,869, forward strand.
CCAATCCCTCTCACCTTTTCAGTACAAAGATCCTGAAAAACACAGAAATGAGGAAAGAAATTCACTGAGTAATTCCGCTCCTTAGTCACTTGTGGCATTGATAGAAGACTACATGTAAACTATGGAATGTGATAGACATGTGTGATGTTATTTCCTTCTGACAAGCAACTAGTTCCCACATGAGTGACCATTGTAGTGTCACCATTTGGTAGATATACCTTCTTTGGTTTGTCTAACTCTGTAATACTCTTGTTAAGTAACAAGTTTGAGTCCCCAACTATATGGTTAGTATCGCCAGTATCTATGATCCATTTCTGAGAATCAAAAGAGGCTAAATAAGCAGAAATACATGCACTTGTTATATTTGCAGAATCACAAGGTGTGTTTCCAGAGTTGTTTTAGTTGATCATTTGCAAGATTTGCTCATATTGTTCTTTAATGAATGCAACATTTCCCACCTGACTCAGTTTCTCCAGCTGATTCTTAGATACTAGAGCCTGTCCTGCATCTTTAGTAGCCCATTTCTGCATAGACTTAGAATGAGAGTACTGACCTGCACACTGATCATAATAATTCTGATCCATTACACACTCATGAAGATCCACAGACACATTGTAAGCTGAGTTGGTTCTTTTATATTTGAACTTCTTCTCGGCCTTGTAATCTTGAGGATATCCAACCAACTTCCAACAGTTTTCCTTAGTGTGCCCCTTCAGTTTGCAGAAATCACACTGCAGATTGAAGTTTTTCTTGAACTTTTGATTGTTGCTTCCACCTGGACCATTTCTTGCATACATGGCTATCTCAAGGTTCTTATCATTAACTGCAGGACTGATTCCCAAGATTCCAACCTGACTTATAACATATTTATGGTTTTATCACTTATGACCATTGCATAAGCTTGGTTAATATTTGGGGGAGGGGTATAAGCAAGATTTGACTCCTTGCTTAAGTGTAGGTATCCTTCAGACCCATAAGGAGCTGAAACAGTTTCAATTTCTGCAAATGCAGTACATACTCCTTTGATTTCTCATATTTACACCCAGGTGAAGGCACAAGAGCTTTAAATTCTTCTCACAGATCCTTTAATTTTGAGAAATACACAGACACTGAGGTAGTTTCTTGAGATAATGTGGCTATCTCTTTGTGCAGATTAAAGGTTCTTGCTCCATCAACTTTGTTAAACCTTTTAGATAGCTCATTCCACACTAGACTAGCCACAGATGCATACATGATTCCCCCTAGCAATTCTTTGGAAACTACATTCATGATCCAAGATAATACAATCGCATTGACTCTTTCCCAATGATTACCTAACTCATTTGAGAACTTCTCTTTAGAGCATATTCCATCAACCATACCTAACTTATTCCTCCCTAGTAAAGCTATACGCATAGATCTAAACCAGATTGAGAAGTTCTCAACTTCTGTCAATTGAAAAGATATGTTTTGGATGCCACTTACATCAGAGGGACTAAGAAAGAGAGGATGATTATAATCCAATGAACTGGGAGTAGCTCTGCTTGTTTCAGCAACATTCACAGGAGCAGTTTGACTGTCTATTGTAGTAGCTTTGTAACCTTTGATTGCAGACTTCTTGATCTTTATTTAATACACTAGAATTGACCTTGCTCTACTAGTTTTCTAGTGAGTAATGTCTCTGATACCATGTAATTCCACAACATAGCAGTAGGCTTCTTGTGTATTCAATAATGAAGGAAGTACAAAGTTTGATAGTTGTAGGAGAAGGGAGAAAGAAAGAGAACTGCGAGAGAAAGAAGATTAGGGAGAAGAGAATCTGCTTGCATTCATGATTCTTCCGAGTGTATAGTCACATACATTTATAGGCTAGAGATTAGGCTAACTAACTAACTAACTAACTAACCATTAGCACTAGTGTAACTAACTGAAAACAGTTATAACAGAAAAACAACTAGTCTATTATTGCTTCTTCTAGATCCTTCTCCATTCTCTTCTTCATACTTCAACAAAATTCGTTGACTCCAAAAATTGACAAGTGTCACATAAATAGAGATGAAGAAATTAAATAGATGACTTATTAATCAGTAACACGTTACATAAGAGTGGTGCAAAGTAGAATAATTTCATTTCACGCATGTGTGACATATTATGCCACAACTTCTAGAATATTGTATATTATCTCTTAATTTAGCTTCTATTTGGTCATAAATTTTAAAGATGAAATTCAAAATTCGAAAATTGAAAATTTAAATTTTGACCTGTGATTCTTGAAATTTGAAATTGTATTGCTTGAACATGTATTTTACTAAAAAAAATTGACTTTTTGTGAGTGAATGTCTAGAAAATCAAAAAGCTAGTCTAAGATAGTCTTTCAGAACTTGTAAATATTTGAGAATCAGATTTTCAAATATGATCAAATTTCTTAGCCAAACACATAAAAGTTTTCAAAATTTACATCCAAAATATATGGCCAAATGATAACTTAGTTTTTTGATCGAGCCTGAAATGAAGTCGTCCTTGGATAGAATTTTACCCACGAAGTGATTCTCCATGATGAGTTTAAATTATTCAGGTCTCAAAATGAGTATTAAAACTATAACTATCCTATGGACCCACACAAATTTTTCCCTTGCATTCTAACCCAAAAGTCACCTCAATAGTTGATTATGAACTCTTCTTATAAGGTAATTCTTTATTCTCTCATTTCAATATGGGATTCATCTAAGTTGTAATGTGCACGTTTTCTTTAAAAGGCTTGCCTATTGTCATGGGCGTCCATTATCCTCATTGGGACTCAGCATCCTCATTGAGGGATTGCCTCACTACTGTATTGAGGGATAGTCTTGCTCTGATTCCATATGTAATGACATGAGTCTAATTGTGAAGGTATTGTCTTCATAGAGCCTAGGACTTCATGAGTTTGTTCGAATTTTAACCCAAAAGGCGCCTCAACAATTAATTATGAACTCATGATTCTTATAAGATCTCTAACTCTCCTCTCCTATTCTAATGCACAATTTATCCAAAATATAAAGTGCACTCCTTCAAACACTTGCCCTCCATCACGAACGTCACATGAATCAAATGAGAATTTCCCCCAAAATTCTTCAACTCTCTCACTATATATTTCACCCTCCTATTTATATGAATGGAGAATTCACCCCTATGTTATGACAATTACTTCTTGTGATTTGCTTTACATTCTTAAAAAATTGGACCCCCCACCCCCACCCCCATCCCCACCCTTTATTTTTCTTAACTTTGACAAGTCTCTCTCACACCAACGCAACCCTAATAATGAGAGGTGGAGAGAAGGAAACTCTTTAACATTTCATTTTCATAATGGATATCAATTGTTTATTATCAATATATAACTTTTGTGGTGTTTCTATATAAGAGATATTATGATGAAATATATGAGACTAGAGAGCCTTTTTCTTTAATCGGAGATGAAAAGTAAGAGCAAATACTCGATGTTTAAGAATTATTTTAGATCACAAATTTTAAATAAACATCTTTTTTAAACAAAAAAAAATTATCTATCAACGATACCACATAATAAATAAATACAAAGAAGGTAATAATAATAATAATAATAATTGTTTAAAGTAACAATAATTGGTGGGAAACACATGGAAAATGTGTCATCACCATAGGTCCATAAGCAAGTGTATAAATACTAAAGTAGTGTCGCAAGGGGCGGAGTTAGAGTATAACTTTTTGTTTCAATCAAACTCAATAATTTTGATTCAAATGTTAAGTTTATTCTACATGTACAAACTATTGATTTATAATTCAATAGAAATTAAAAATTTTAAATTCATAAACTTTAAATTTCTCCAACTCTAAATGAAAAAAATTAAAATTTTTAAATTCATAAACTTCAAACGAATACGACCACCATTGCTCGTACTTCAAGAACTTTTTTTTTTGGAATCACCAATGGAGAATAGATGAGAAATCACATTAATTCTAACATTCCAAAGCATTAATATCTCTATATCGCCCCCTTAGTCCGCTTTCACATAAGGCCAAAGAAAGGTCACTTATATTAATTACTAGATGACTCCCATCCACTCAATTCATTCAATTATAACACCTCCTCCCACCCACCTACCCCTTTAATAACCATATGGTATACCTGATTTTATTAATCCGATTAATTTTGATTTGTGTTGCGTAAGGTTCACTAGTTCTTTTTATAATTGTGGTGTTTGGATCATCAACTTATACGCACCTCAATTAATTTCTCCAATAATAGGTATCGGGTAACCCTGTCTACCAAGGCTAGAAACAGATGGAAGAAATTACCTAGTGTCAGTGATGGATCCAGAATTTAGGGATCGTAAGTGTCCGGGAGGTCCGAACAAACACATTAACGCGCAAAGCTTTAAAGTTTCACCTAGAAACTAAAGCACCCATCCATCGTCTTGGTTTACTGGGTACTTTTTTAAGTCTTAGCCAGGTTTTATACATTTAGAATATAATTATACGTAAGCTGCATCAGATTTAACGGGTTCCGACGTACCCCAAAATTAACCTTAGTCTCTGTTGGGCATTAAACCTGAGACCTCATGGTAAGACTCATTAATTTCTTTTCTCCACAATTCACAATTTTATATTAAGAAGTTTTTCATTCACATGACTCGAATCAACTCGAAACTTTTAGTTAAGGTAAAAGCAAATACGGATTTACAGTGTCATATGTGAGTAAAATCAGAAATTTTATTAAGAGCATACAAGCTTGTTCAGGATTTACCAATATATGTATAATAAGTAATATTTGGCTTGTATATATATTGTACAATTACAAAGCATACGATTTTCAACTGAACAGTTATGTTGGAGTTTACGCAAATTCAATAACTTTTGCTTAGATTTCTATATCACATATTTCTTCCTTTTTCACTACTTGTAATCCATAGGTATTAGGATCTCAGAAAGAGGAGAAAATCTCGACTGAACATCTTAATAATTGATAGATATTTTGCCCGCCCGCTAATTATCCTCAATTTTTGTTTACTTTTAATGATCGTATTGGATGAATTGTGATCTTGTACAATTACATTGTTGTTTCATTAATTACAATAGGAATTAGGAATGTGAAGCTTACAACTTACATGTGGAATACTATAAAGGATAAAACTTTTAATTCTTCTTTTGGTTGACTCATAACAATAAAATTTAAATTTAAGGTTAGGTGTTGCTTCTTTTTATTTGCCTAATCACGATCCATTCGATTGATTACACTATATTTATAAACTGGTAACAATTATGTTTCAGTTTTAAATAAATTAGAATTGATAAATGTAAACAATCAAATTATAAAAATAAAATAACTACGGAAAGTGCTTATACTAAATTAATGAACGTAAACTCGTAAAGCATGTGTTTTACCTATGAATTTTTATTAATTAATCACGATGAATGATATCTATTCGCTTTGATTTATAATTATTACGTTTATATTTTTAAATCTTAATCATTTAAATTTCAATCATTACCTGTATTTTTTTTAATGTTATAACCACTTAATAATAGGTATAAATATATCTAAATGATCAAATGTTATCCACTTATATCTATGCAAACTGCAAAGACGATATTTCATCATTAGTCCATCCATTTTCAATATTAACAACCACAATTGTTGTCACCATTATCAATTATTACTATCAAATTATCTAAATAATCAAGATGTTGTCTACTAATATTTCATAATTAGTCCATCCATTTTCAGCACTAACAACAACCGTTATCGCTCATCATAATTAATTGCTATCAAAATATATCGTTGTCTAATCCATTATCATGTTTCGTGAAAAATCAAAGGCCTATTATATATATATATATATATATATATATATATATATATATATATATATATATATATATATATATATATATGGTATATTTTACCACTATATACCACTCTCAATTTGTAATAGAACACAACCATTACAAAACCTTACTCTCACCTCTCACCCTCACCCACCCCTCAACACCCCACCACCCTACCCACCCCACCATCCATCCATTCTTTTTAATTGATGAAACCAAATATTATCTTTACCCTTTGAATAGGCTTTTTCTTAATTCCCTTTACACTTTATATATTTTCCCCTTTGAGCATCTTTTTTTTTCCTTGCAACCTTTTTTCTTCAATTGTATACAACTTCATTTCATATATACATACATATGTATACATATATATTTCTTCTTCATTCTTCCCCTTTGTTACTATTATTAATAGAACTTTATTGAAAGAAAGAAAGGCTAAGGTTTACAATATAATCTGAAAAGCATAAAAACTGACTAAACCAAAAGGAGGCTATATATACATAGCCAATAACCTAAAGGTCCATAAACTAAAGGCCCAATAACATATGGGCTAACATCCCCCCTCAAACTCACAATGCAACAGCAATAAGCATTGAGAGTTTGTCACACAAAAAACGAAATCGAGACGCCGACTGAGCCTTCGTAAAAAGGTCAGCAATCTGCAAAGACGATGGAACAAAAGGAAGCGATATGGTCCCGAGCTGCAAATGATGACGGGTGAAGTGACAATCAATCTCAATGTGCTTCGTACGCTCATGGAAGACAGAATTCTTTGCAATTTGTACCGCACTTTTGTTATCACAATGCAGGGGAGTAGGCATAGAAATGTGAACCCCCATATCTGCAAGAAGCCAACGTAACCAAATAATCTCACATGTAGTCACAGCCATGGCACGATACTCAGCCTCCGTGGAAGATCTAGAGACAACATCTTGTTTCTTGCTCTTCCACGAGATTAAAGAGTCTCCAAGAAACACACAAAAACCAGTGGTGGATTTACGATCATTGCGATCTCCATCCCAATCAGCATCACTATAGGCTCGCAACTCGAGAGATGACGTCGAGGGAAACAAGAGATTCTGAAACTGAGTGCCACGAAGATACCTTAGAATACGAAGTACAGCTCCCCAGTGCACAGAAGTAGGAGCAGTAACAAACTGGCTAACAACATGAACTGCATGTGCTATATCTGGACGAGTAACCGTAAGATAAACCAAACTACCCACAATAGTCCGATAAAGACTCGGATCTGATAATGGAACACCATCACTAGGAGAGTAACGTGCATTGGTTTCAAGGGGAGTATCTACAGTCCTGTTGTCAGAAAGACGCGCCCGTGTAAACAAGTCAGATATATACTTAGTCTGAGAAAGAAGATACCCTTTCTTAGACTGAGCCACCTCAATACCCAGAAAATAACGCAGCAAGCCCAAGTCCTTCATTGCAAATCGATGAGCCAAATCATGCTTCAATAACTCAATACCACTATGATCATCACCAGTAATAATCATATCATCTACATATAAGGACAATAGAATTCGCCCTGCACTTGTATATCTAACAAACAATGCTGAATCATGGTTACTCGGGACAAATCCAAGGGAAGTAATAACAGTGGAGAATTTCTCAAACCAAGCACGAGGGGCTTGTTTGAGACCATATAAAGCTTTTCGAAGCCGACAAACTTCACCTGGCTGGTGGTCAATACCTGGGGGAGGAGTCATATAAACTTCCTCGTGGAGATCACCGTTCAGAAAAGCATTCTTGACATCCATCTGAAATATCTTCCACTGTCGAACGGATGCAACAGCAATCATAGTGCGAACAGTCGTCATCTTTGCTACGGGGGAAAAAGTCTCCTCATAATCCATACCATATTGTTGTGAGTACCCTTTTGCCACAAGTCTCGCCTTGTATCGCTCAACAGACCCATCAGATTTTGTTTTTATCTTATACACCCATCGACAACCAACCGCATGCTTACCAGGTGGGAGAGTAACCAAATCCCATGTATGTGTATGATGAAGAGCAGCAAGTTCCTCAGCCATAGCATTCTGCCAAAGAGGATCAGACACAGCCTCTCTATACGACTCAGGTTCAGACAAATGATGTATGTTTGCAATAAAGGAAGCAAATGAGGCTGAATATGTAGAATAGGAAAAATCTGGCAGTTTGGTGGACTTACAAGGTCGAGTAGACCTCCTCAGAGGTGGTGGGTCTCCAGTCTCAACAGTCGAAGGAGCAGACTCAGGCACAGGCGAGGCTGAAGCACTATCAGGTGGCACACCAGATGGCATGGATGAATCCGGAACTGGAACCTCTATGTCAATCCCAAAGGGATCAATAAGCCGAATATCTGACTTTGTCACATCATGGGTTTTAGCTGGAATGGAATAAAAAGGAATATGTTCCAAAAAAGTGACATGTCGTGAAACATATAATTTCTGACTTACAGGATCATAGCAACGATATCCTTTTTGTCCAATACCATACCCCAAAAACACACATATAGCTGATTTTGACCCTAACTTATTTCGTTCAACATGAGGACGAAGAACAAAGCAAGTACATCCAAAAACTCGTAATGCAGAATAATTCGGCGGGTGACCATATAGTTTCTCAAACGGAGACATCCCTGAAGTCAATGCAGTAGGAATACGATTAATCACATATACAGCAGTTAGGACTGCTTCTCCCCAAAAAATACTAGGAACCTCTGCAGACAAAAGTAAAGAGCGTGTTGTCTCAACAATATGACGATGTTTTCTTTCTGCCAGACCGTTCTGCTCAGGAGTGTCGGTACAAGATGACTGGTGTATGGTACCATCAGAGGCAAGTAACTGAGTGAAGTCATTAGAGGTATATTCACCCCCTAAGTCACACCTGAAACACTTTATCACAGCCGAATGTTGTGTTTTAACAAGGGCTCTAAAGTTGTTGTAAATGCCAAAGAAATCAGATCTGCGTTTCATAAGATACACCCAGGTATAACGAGTATAGTCATCTATAAACGAAACATAATAGGTCGATCCACCCTTAGTGGAAACTGGCGCTGGTCCCCATACATCAGAATGAATAATATCAAAAGGAGCAACAGAATAAGACACACTTTTATTAAACGGTAAGGCAGAAAATTTTGCCAGTTTACAACCACTACAATCTGAAATATCACTAGTGTTCACATGACCCAAAGCACCACTAGAGACCAAAAAACGTAAACGTGAAACTGACACATGTCCTAATCTGGAATGCCAAAGATAAAACGGAGAAGACAAAGGACTCAAACGAAAAGAAGATAAATCTATGCTAGAGACAGCAACTGCAGACACTTTGAGATTCTCCAAGACATAGAGTTCCCCCAACCTACGGCCGGTCCCAATCACCCTCTGAGTGTGTTGGTCCTGTATAACACAAACAGATTCAGAAAAAAACACCCAATTACCAGCCTTACACAACTGACTGACCGAAACAAGATTTAAAGCAAGTTTGGGAATGTAATAAACATCAGAGAGGACAATGTGAGGGGTAGTAACAGAACCAACACCCTCGACTGACATAGGTACAGCACTCGCGGACATAACAGAAATTGGTGAAATGGGTGACAAAGAACCAAACGATGACAAATGAGGGGACATGTGATGAGACGCACCAGAATCCAATATCCACAAGGAGGAAGGAATACCTGAGGTACTAGAAGAAACCGAACCCGAATGAGACATAGATGCTGACATGGCCATAGGATTAGAAACGAAGAACTGTCTGAACTGTTCGAAAACCTGGGGATCCAACGCAGAAGGTGGCATAGTGCTAACAGACTCAACATCTACAGATGGTGCAGCAGCAGCGAACTGTGGAGGACGAGATGACCATGGAGGAGCACCAGAGGAGCGTGACGGAGACTTTTGCTGCCCATATTTCTGTTGCTGCCCAGATTGAGGCTGTTTGACCTTGTTAAGTAACAACGGACACTGAGCCTTCCAATGATTTTTCTGTTTGCAGAATGCACACTCATCAAATGCAACTTTAGGAGATTGTCGAGTCTGAGTACGTGGTGGCCTAGACTGATCAGTTGAAGCAGCAAACACGACAGGAGTAGTAGTTACTTTAGACCCTTGAACCACTTGAGACTTGATACGAGTCTCCTCTGCAATCAGTTCATGAACCACAGAATCAACAGTAGGGAGGGGAGATCGATGAAGGATTGTTCCACGTAGGCCCTCAAAGTCAGAACGTAGTGCCATCAAAAACTGAACCAAGCGTTGCTCTTCCCGTCTAGCAATGTACGGCCCAAAACCTTTTAACTCTGCAGATTCAGTAAGTGCCAATTGATCCCACAAATCCGACATGGCAGCATAAAAATCTTGAATACTGAGGTCATGCTGTTGAAGAGCACGGATATCATACTCCAACTGGTACTGTTTAGCAAAATTAGACTGAGTGTACAGTCTTTCCAAATGATCCCAGACCTCCTTTGCTGTGTCATACTTAGCCAATTGCATACCAATTGACTGAGTTACAGAATTGTTGATCCAAGTGATAATCTTGGAGTTATTAGTTTCCCATAAGTCCACCAACAAATCAAAATTTTCAGTTGTATCATCGATAGGTCTTGGTTTTACTCCAGTGATATAACCCCACATATTCTTCCCACGAAGAAAATTCTTCATGACATAACTCCAATAGGCATAGTTCTTACCATCTAATTGAGTACTAATGGACTGGAGAGAATCATCCTTTCCAGTCATTGTAAACACAGCAACACACAAATAATTCAAAAAATAAAAAGATGCAAAACCCTAGGTTGAACAATTCCGAACGAACAACAATGGCAGCAAGCAAAAGAACGAAAGACGAACAATACCAGACAGCAAACGAATACAGCAGCACCTCAAAAAATAAAATTCGGGGCTCCGCCCCGAACCCCGGACGGGGGCGCGCTGCCCCCCGTACCCCCCAGCGAACTCACCGCAGAGTTCGATCCGCGCAGTAGGTGCCTGCTACAAAATCTTCAACCAACAAATCAAAGGACATGGATCGAACTAGCTTTGATACCATATTAATAGAACTTTATTGAAAGAAAGAAAGGCTAAGGTTTACAATATAATCTGAAAAGCATAAAAACTGACTAAACCAAAAGGAGGCTATATATACATAGCCAATAACCTAAAGGTCCATAAACTAAAGGCCCAATAACATATGGGCTAACAACTATGATCTATGTTCTAGTCCAAAAACCTAAAAAATATATATATATATAAATATAAAATGGCATTCGACATGACTTCTTCTTCTACATCATCTTTCTCAGAACGTGTTTGTTACTTGCAGTGCAATTTTTGCAACACCATTCTTGCGGTAATTGCTTATAAATTCTTCAAACTTTTTTGGATTTTAATTTCTTAATTGTTGTGCATATGATAACATAATTACTAGGGTTTTTAAACCTTTTGATGTTCTTTTTTTTTTTTTCTAAAACATGCATGTTAGTATAAAAAAAGAACAAGGAGGACATATTTAAATAACATTTTAAGCTCATGTGTGATGATTGTGATGATAGATTATTATTAAAACTGAAGGATTTGTTTTTCGAATGAGAATATATGTCTTTTTTTTTAAAAAAAAAAATTAGGTTAAAAGTGAAGTAAATATGGATGAAATTCTTCAAACATATATAATCTTATTGTGATGAATTCTTCTTTTGAATTATTATAGGATTAAAAGACGTATATAGTTGAATTTATAATTATTTTTTCCTTGATATTTTATATTAATTTCTTACTAGATTTCAATGAGGACAAAAAAGGGTTGTTCTTATTTTGTAGGTGTTTTCATTAGTTTGAAAAATCTTAAAATTTAACTACAAATGTGATAAAACAAGAATTATTATGTTCCAAATTATTATTTTTCTTCTTCTTTTTTTTCCTTCCAATATTTCAAATCTGATTTCTCACTTCCAATTAATTGTACTATTATTTTAGATGGCGTTAGATCTCTTATCCGTAAAAATGAAAAAAAAAAAAAAAAAAGAGATGTGGGGTTTTCTGTTCACACATTTCAACACATTTTCCCACTGGATAATCAACTCGAGATATTTTTAAAATTTTACTCTTTTCCCAATTCTTGTGATAGCATTAATTTATTTCAAGTGTTCAAGAAATATCATGGTTGAAATTTTTGAATCAATTAAAAGGTATTGTTTTATTACTCTTCTTCATGATTCTTTTTTTTTTTTTTCAAAAAAGAAACTTTTAATCTATGGATACATAAATAGAATTGTTGTTCATATATTTTTTGTTATATAATTTTTTAATTTATAATTTTTTTATGATCCTTGTAATATAATGGACTGTGATTTCTGTTCTAGTCATGTCATTTTCCTAGTTATCTCTTTCTTTAAATTTCTCACTTTTATAGTGACTGAGCAATGCTCAGAAAAAAAGTCAGGAGCACCAAAAGGGAAAAGGAATTAAAGAGAGATTGTGCTCCTTGATTTTTGCATTGTGAAAACTATATATTATACTAGTAAAATATTCCATCTTATGAAGGAAGTTTAGGACTGAGAATAAATATCGAAAAATCAGAAAATTAGATTGAATTAATTTGATTTGGTGTTCGATGTACTTCTTTTCATAATTAAAAATCGAAATCTGAAATAATCTAATTGAACTAAGTGGTTTCCAAACATTTAGTCTTATGCATGCGATGGAAATTTGAATTAGTCGACCCTCAAGTCAAGTATCGGACAGTCGCTAGAAAAATTTTTGCAAATTCCGATCCCTATATACATATATAGAGATAGATTTAGGATTCAATTTATACAATGTATCAAGATTTTGAGTTCTTTAAAAATGATGTTAATTGTACCCAAAAAAATAAATAAATTAGCCTCTTTATACTCTTTAGCTTCACTTTTCCATTTTCGGGTGATTTTATAGCAATAGTATCTAACAAAAAAGAAGTCTATAGTTTGCAAATTGTTACAAGCTACTAGCTATAGTTACATGATATTTTAGATTAATTTAACCTGATGATATAAAAGATGCATTATATATATAGTCAATGCAAATAATTTAAACTAGTGAAACCTCCCTCCCCCCACCCCCCTATCCCAGGGCGGACCTATTCTTTGGCGAGGTGGTTCATTTGAACCTCCTTCGATAGAAAATTATACTAGTTATACATGGTAAAAATTATTTTTTATGTGTATGTGGTAGATGATTAACCCCTTTTAATTTGTTCGTATGTATGTTATTTCTAAACTCCCTATTAGTAAAAATTCTGGCTCCGCCACTGCCCTACCCCCTCCCCTCATCCACTTATGAATGCATATAAAATGTGTTTTCAGGTTAGTGTTCCATGCAGCAGCATGTTAACCATAGTAACAGTAAGATGTGGGCATTGTGCAAATTTGCTTTCTGTTAATATTGGATCTTTACTTCAAGCTCTCCCCTTTCAAGATCTACAAGTAAGTAAATACATCAACTAACTATTTCATCTGTTTCATTTTATGTGATATAATATCGACTTATGTACAAGGCATGTATAATTTTTTATCACTACAACGAGTATTCAAACACGAAATTTATTAGTTTGATGAATGCCTACGTCAAATATAATCAATTATTTACGCATCCAGACCTAATTCATCGCTGAGCGAGGCATCTGCAGCTATTCTTTTCAGTTTGTTCCAAAAAGGACGTTTTTTTATATTTAAGAATAATTTAGATTTAAACTTTCCAGTTTAACCCTAACATCATGATTTTATAACCATATAATATCATGACGTGTTTAATATTATAAATTTTAGTACAATGAAAAAATTCCTTTAAATCTAGTGTATCGAGTCAAACATCTTCATATAACATCAAAAGGAGAGATAAGTTATTTCAAAATTCTTTTTGGTTATATGCTGTCTCTTTTTTCTTTAATTTCCTTTTATGGTTAAATGGAATCATGTGGAAATAGAATGTATTGTCTTTCCATCATTTCTTTTGTTGCTGAGAAGTAATAAAGTGATTCATAATAATTTTTTTTTTCTTTTTATGTGACAGAAACTGCAAAGACAACAGTATACAAATGTTGAACACAATAATGCTAGTAATTATAAAGGTTATGTTTCATCATCATCATCTTCTTCTAAGTTCAACAGATTTTCTGCCAGTATTTCTCCTGAAATTGAACCTAGAATCCCTCCGATTCGTCGTAAGTTCTCTGTCTCTCAATAAATCGCTACACGTAAATTATATGTAAATGTTTACTTGAAAAATAAGGCAGTTAACCTGCTACAAGCCTACAACATAACATATTAAAATCTTAACTTATATTATCAGTATATAAGTTAAGTACTTTGTTGAGTATTATTGTTTGCAACATATATATCCTTCAAAGTGTCATTAAGTTATACAACAAACTAGCTAAGTTAAAATATCTAGATCTGCATTTTCAAAACCGCTCTAGTTATTATATACATTGATCTTTGATTTCCTTTATCGATTGTAACAGATAACTTGAGATTTTTAAGATTACAAATCCAATATTTTAAAGAGTTTTACATCATAGATATTCTTTGAATGATCTAATAATATAAAATAGTATTTACACTATCAATATATATAGCTTAAACTAGGTCTATAGTATGAAAATGAATGAGATTCAAAGAGAGGATGAAATAATTGACTACTTATAACATTTGGAAGTTTCCCTTTGAGTTATGACAACTGAAATTGATTGTGACATTACATTTGTATCCAACTCATCAATAATATGAGCATTATCTTCAAACATATGTTGATTAATTAGTACTTCTGGATCTTCTTGCTCTTGTTGTTTTACTAAATATCTTTCTTGAAACAAGTAGTAGGGCCATTTTGGTTGTTGGTTAGAAAGAAATTATTTAGTAAAATTTACATAAATTTTAATAAGTTTACTTTTAATTACTCTTTATTCATATTTTTTGATAAATTACAAATAATCTCTCATTTTGCAATTTTTGGATACAATGTTAGTATCCTGATACATACTTTTGAAGTTGAAATATATAATTTTGAACTTAAGAATGTAACAACAAATTACTTTATTTTTGCTAGGATACATAATTTTGATTACTGAGATACATTCATTTCTGAAACTATTTGGTCGAGATATATAATACATTAACTTAATCAAAGAGAGATACATAATTAAAATTATGTATTCAAAATTTTATGTGTTTGTGGATGTATCTGACCTTCTTTTAAAAAAATGATTTAGGTAATTAATAAAAAGAGCAGAGATTTTATGTAATTTAGTAAAGATAAGTTATGGTGCTATGAATTTTTTCAATAATTTATGTATTAAAATTAATAAAGTATATTTTGTGGGATTAAACTGGGAATGTTGTTATTGTAATACTACAGTATTTTTGGTATGGTCATTTTAGTTGTTTCGTATGAAATTTAGCGTATTAAATACGATGTTTGGTTATTATTCTTTTATTTCACTTAATAGAATATATACGTATAAGCAATTAGCTAATTTGTACGTTATTTTATGTAAGTAAAAGATGAAATACCTAATATATGACTAACTAAATCCTACTTAACTAATTCTTATGGTATTAATGCTTACTGTGATAGAAATAGAGTTCATGTTCATAAATCACCTTAACATTGTACACATTATTTATTAATAAGAAGCAAATAATTTTTTTTTTAATTCAAAATTTAAAAATCCAAATTTTAAATGCGTCTCTAACTTTTTTTTTTCCAATATCAACCCATGCAGCACCAGAGAAAAGACAGCGTGTTCCTTCTGCCTACAACAAATTCATCAAGTAAGTGTTTTTTTTTTTTTTTTTTTTTAAAAGTAGGCGTGAATTCAAAATTTGAAGTTTATTGATTTTCTAGTAATACTGTAACAGTAGGGAATTCAGAATTTTAAATTTCTACGTTAATCTAGACTATAACTTATTTTGTTTACTGAATTCTTGATAGATTGTTTAATCATCTTAATATAGCGGAATTTGAAAGCTACGATCCATTTATGTTATTGGATTCACAGCTTATTATGTGTATGTGTATGTGTATGTATATATATATATATATAATTATATATATAAGGGATTAATAATTGATTTATGTATTGTGTTTTGAATGTGCATAGGGAAGAGATCCAAAGGATTAAGGCCAGCAATCCTGATATTACCCATCGTGAAGCTTTTAGCACTGCTGCCAAAAATGTAAGTCTTTCTTTAATCAAAAATCTCCGGTTCGAGTCGTGAGATAGAAAAACCTTAAATTAGTAGGGACTAGGGAGGATATCCTTTTTTGTGTTTATTTTTTACTTAAACTATTTTAGTGAAAATTCTAGGGGAAAAGACATTGTTTCCACCCCAAACTATACCTGAAAAGTCGAACTCACACCTAAACTATACTAGTGGCCTATTACACACCTAAACTATAAAAAAGTGAAACTATTTACACCCTGTCAGGCTACCACCACTTGCATGTGGTGTAGTGTTTTTACACGCGCTGCCACGCCAGTAAAAAGTGTCACTTTTTTATAGTTAAGGTGTATAATAGATCACTTATATAGTTTAGGTGTGAATTCGACTTTTCGACTATAGTTTGGAGTGGAAACGATCCCTTTTCCCTTAATGTTTTTAGCTGTTTGCTTTTGTTATTTAATAGGCTGGACGCGCCTAAAATAAGTGTAACACACACGCTTTAGAATGGGGGTCGCGGAGAGGTAATAATATCACTTTTTTATAGTTAAGGTGTGTAATAGGTCACTAGTATAGTTTAGATGTGGCTTAAACTTTTTGAATATAGTTTAGAATAAAAATAATGTCTTTTCCCAAAATTCTAGTCTACAACTGATACCAATAGGGCAATGACACAGCTAGTGAGGTTCGGTTGCGTCTATTGCTAGTTGAAAACTATTTCCAAACTGACACCAGTTATATAGTTTCATGCTTCAGCTATTTATCTTCTCTTTACCTACTTAAACTATCGCCTCTTTCGTATCAAAATACACCTCGATACTTCATTGGCCAAACATTTAAAATCACTTGACAACAAACGCATTTGATTTTTACCATTAACTCATGAAAAAGTGATAGTTTAAATATGTTTAATTTGACTATATATAGGAAAACAAGTACTCTAATAAAACAAGAAAAGAAATGAAAATATATAGTATAACTTGTTGCATGTAGTGCAATTTTTAGACTTCCACAGAAAAAATCAAGGTAGGGACAAATAGGAATGGTCACTAAAATAGAAGGAAAATAAAAAAAGGGAGAAATCTTTTTGAAGATTTTATCTTTATGTATATTTTGCAATTTTTGCAGTGGGCACATTTTCCACATATTCACTTTGGACTCAAGCTGGAGGGCAACAAATAGTGCATCTTGAGGGGGAAAATAAGATTAAAAAAACTTTAATATATTATATCATATTCATATATGTTTTAATTTTTTTTTTTTGCAAGTTGTGAAAGTCTCCTCATGTTGGCATATTTCATTTTCGTTTGCTTTAATTTTGGTTAAATTAAATGTCATGTATCTAACTAACTATTTTCAATGTTTAATTTATTCAATAACATACAATTGCTCTTCTGACTCTTTTTTGAGAAATTTCAAAAATATACTGCTCAATATAATTTCATGTAAATTTTCAAAAACATATACTTTCGTCAAATTTTATGTAACATTATTATCATTTGGAGTGCTAAAAGAGGCTTTTTTTGAAAAAAGAAAAGAAAAATGTTATTTTTGTTGTTACTTTCATAATTTAGTCCATGTTAAAAAAATTACACTTTTATATGAATTTTGACATTGATGAATTGGAAAAGGCTATTTGTGAGTTTTATCCCACATAATTTAGAGGTTCTCACTAATTTAACTACACTTTAATTTGGGACTAATTTACAAACATGGGCATATGATAATAATTTATCACAAGTAACACAATATTCAAACATATGGATAAATAGATGGTGATGTGTCTGAATTAAATTTCGCAAAAAATCGACAAATATAAATTTAAATTGACACTAATAACGTTACATGTAATATCACATCAAGACACCAATCAACTGTAGGCCCGGATATAAATATCTACATTGTGTACATAGAAAATTCATTAAATAAATATCATTGGAAAAAGGATATGAGATGATCATTTGAAAAAAAAATGGTTCATAACTGAAAAAGTGGACATGCTGTAGTCAGTCGGCTAAAGTAATCCCCTTTTTAGCCATTTGACCCAATTGGGCACATGCAGTCTCTATACTCAACTGATATACTTTTATACCAAATTGATACACTTTTATAATATATTGATATACTTTTTAAAAAAGAGAAAGGAAATTCTATGTAAGCACATGCAGTCTCTATATCCAATTGATATTTCTTTATACCACATTAATACACTTTTATACTACATTGATATACTTGCAGTGTCCATAGACTCAACTGATACTCTCTTATACTAGATTGATACATTTTTAGAAGGCATGTGAAAATTATATAGAGTCGTATAAAATATGTATCTAAATAATAATTGTAGTTAAAAATTGTATAGAATGTGTATAAAAATGCTATAATTATTATATAGAATATGTATATATATAGAAACTGTATCATTATTAAATATAAATATATATCTTTAACAATTGTATTATATTAAAAGTATAAATAATAGGAATAAAAAATATAATGTACTGATTTTTTTTCTGTTCTAACTATAAATTATTGAAAAAAAAAACTCCATAAAATTATATTTAATTGTTAAAATAAAAAAAGTAACTTTTAAAAATTTAAAAAAGAATAGCGAGAGAGAGTGAGACGAGCAGCTAACAAAGGAAAAAAGACAAAGAGAAAACAATGAATTGATATATCAAAAAGGAGCCAAAATAGCTAATTAGTGAAATTACAATTCTTAGGTTACTTTTGGTAGAATTTGTTGGTCTGACTAGTCATTTTCATCCTTTCCCCAATATCTTATATACAATAAGTAAGAGCGAATGTAAAGTGAAATATATGATTCCGGTCAAACTCAATAACATTGATTTGAACTCTTTCTTTTTATATAGTGAAATCTAGTAAATATATAAGAATTATAAGTTGCGAACTCATAAACAAAGTGTCTTATTGGTTTAATGGAGTAGAGGATCTTGTAAAAGTTTTATTTACCCTTATATACTATTTGCTTTTATTTTTATCTAACATGGGGAACCCACAATCTTTAAATCTTGGATCCGCCTCGACAAAGAAGTGATTTTTTTAGTAGTGATCTCCACCTTTAATGATAAAATATAGAATTGATGAAATTCTATTGAGTCTAACTCGTTGTGATCATTTATCAAATAATGACTTTGATTATTAAATGATTGAATAATAAAAAACAAAACGTTACTAAGTTGACATTCATAAAAAACATATTATGACAAACAAATAAAAAACATATAATAATAGATGGATATTCTTGCTCATTATCAAATAATTACTTATTCGTAAATTTCGTACAGATTAAAGTCACGTTCTTGTGTCATAGCCAGATCAGAAGAGAATACGAAATTTGATTTCATGTCAAAATTTCCCTTTTGAATGCTATCTGAGTTAGAATTTTCATTAAAGATTTTCAAAATATACAAAGAGGACGAGGTAAAGAGTAGTATAAGACTGGTTAGGTCATTGATCGACTAGTCGAGACCAACAACTCAGCAAAAAGGGCTGAAAGCTTCTTTCCTTATAGCCAATCAGATTCAATATCTAAGTAGAGTTGTCAATACGGGCCGGCTCAATTCATTCGGGCTAATCCACCGGGCTTTGGAGTTTGATGGGTCAGGCCGGGCTGACCCATCAACATGACATGCTAGAAAATAGCAAGCTCAATTCGTCACACTATGGGTTGCGGGCTCCAGCTGATGCCATTGATGTAAAAAAGACATCTAAAATAGATCGAGCTAAATGTTGAATCATAAATAGGAGGGATAGCGCTTCCTTTTCTCTTTATAGGTCTACTTCTTTCACTACTTATGCCTTATAGCACCTTCTTCGTTGAGGCTCCGCGCACTGGGAAAAGGCTGACGCGACAGGAAACCGACCACTAGTTACAAAGCTCCAATAAGGTATTGAAAGGGCTATCATTAGTTGCGGGCCTCTATGGGCCAACCCACTTTCTAAACTATATTAATTATTATAATAATTTAAATTTTAAATTGCTAATTACATATATATTTACAATATAATATTGCATGAAGTTACTACTTGTTAATTAAGTCTCAAATTTACAAAAAATCCTAATAATCTGTGAAATTAAATAACTTTTGACACTAAATTCAAATCAAATAGAGATGTTGAAAAACAAATGAAATTGTTAATGAGTAAACACAAAGAAATGTCAATATTTAGTCCATTAAAAGTGATTCCAAATGAATTTCTTCAAAAAAAACTCTCATGATACTTATGGAGTGTTCAACATCGTCACATCATCTTCATCAAACATATTTAATTTCTTCAAAAATTTAATATTTAATATTTTAATTATTTATATATTTTATAAATATATTTAATATTTAAATATCTATGATAATTCGAATGTACTTTGAGTTTGTACTCTTTTCTTTTTTTATTCTTAGTACCCTGTTCTATTTTTTAATCTTTTTTTAGGAAAAAATGCAGAAATTAGCATACTTAACACCTTAATTATAATAAATAGCAATAATTTATCAAAATTACAAGTTATAGCAAAAGTAATAATATTTTAACCATTATGTTGAAAAAGCACGTGAGTGTCACCCACTTTCTTATCTTTTCCTATTTTCACTCCACTTTTTTCCAATTCTATCTCATATTTCACTCCATTTTTTCAATTTTCTCTCATATTTTACTCCACTTTTTTCAATTCCCTCCCATATTTCACTCCATTTTTTTTTTCAATTCTCTCCCATATTTCACTCTACTTTTTTCAATTTTTTTACTTTTTTTTTTTTAAAATTGTGATCCGTCAAATAAGGTAAGTTGATATTTACAGTATTTTCATGTCATCTTTTTATATAATTTATATATTTTTTATTTTTTCATATTTTTTTCTTCATCCGTCTTCATTTTTTTTTAGGGGAGGGGGGTGATTTTTTTTTCTTTTGAAAGATTATGGAGGTATGCTATAATGGAGGAATACGTTATTTGATGGAGGCATACTGTAACTTTTCCTACAATATTTGATGGACTTTTGTGATATTTTTTTTTGTTGAAAGATTGTGGGGTTTTGTGTTAAGTTGATTTCTACTCCTATTCAGTTGAACAGAGAAGTTGACATAGAAGAGGTGAGATCGAAACAATATGACGAGCCAAAAAATATTGGGAAAATCATAAAACGAAAAACATTGAGAAAACCTTCATCTTCAAAATCTCAAAAAGTGCAAAAAGAAAGTCAAACGAAAAGAAAGAATATGTATTTTTTCAGTTGTGCATATGTATTTATGAGTAATGTTTCTGTTATGCATATATATTTATAAATAATACATACGTATTTTATCAGATTGTATATGTATTTATGATTAATGCGTATGTTTTTTTTTCAGATATGCATATGTATTAATATTTTTGAATAATATATATGTATTTTCTAGTTATTCATACGTTTTTATAGGGCTGCATGCTATATTTATTGATTTGAAAATATATTTTTAGTTCTGCTTAGATTTTTATAGATGCATATGTATTTATGAATAATACATATGTACTTTTTTATTATGCATATGTATTTATGACTAATGCATATGTATTTTTTCAGAAATACATATGTATTTTTTCAGTTATGTATATCTATTTATGAATAACGCTATGTATTTATGATTAATGCATATATATTTATGGATGATGCATATTTTTCGTCATAATAATATTTTTGATGTCTACATCATAAAGAAGAAATGTGTAGTTAAAGCGCAATTAGACAAATGTATTATATATGTCACTTTTTGTTATAGAGATTTTGTGTCCTATATGTTTATACATACATATAAGTTAGATATGTATTTCGGTAAATATATATGCAGATATATATGTATGTCTATATATTTTTTATATATTTTAAATATGTCTATGTGTCTTTTAAAAATAAAAGCAAGAGATAGAAGATTAAGGAAAAAAAAGACTTCTTTTCTCAATGATTTAAGGGGAACTAGCAGTAGAGGTAGATACAAGATTTGAATTTTTTTACTATAATTTATTGGAGTTCACAATTTATTATTATTATTATTATTATTATTATTATTATTATTATGTGGGGAATTATTATTGTTATTATTATTATTATTATTATTATTATTAGGGGACTTTTTCAACAAATGAAATGACTACGTACTAGAAAGTGTCAATTGACTTCGTCAGTTGGACACATTTATAAACATGCTGCTCCATACCTTTATATTTTCATTTAGGGTGTGTTTGCCATGAAGGAAAATATTTTCTAAATGTTTTTAATTTTTTTATGTTTGGTTGACTTAAAATTTTTAGAAAATATTTTTCAAATCAACTTATTTTTCTTAATTTTAAAGAAAATGACTTTCCTTCAAAAAGTAAGGAAAACATTTTTCAAAATTCTCTTTCAACCTCACTCTTAAGTTGAAATATTTATACAACTCTCAAAATCATTCATCCCTACTCCGATCCTCAATCCCACCCTCACCCCGCCCCTACAATCCTTATTAAAAAAATATTTAAATTTTTTTTCTTACAACACCCCCTACTCAAAATTCAAATCCCTAATCCCTTCAAAAAAAAATTAAATTTTTTTTTTAAAATTCAAATTTTTTTCTTATCTCCCCTACCTGACCCCCTACCAACCTCCTCCCCCTCCCCTAAAAAAAAAGTTAAAATTAATTTTTTGAAAATTTTTAATTTTTTCTTTACCTCACCCTCACTCCCCTACTCCGACCCCCACTCCCTAATACTCCCCATTCAAAAAAAAAAATATATATTTGAAATTTTTTTCTTACCCCACTCTTTCTCCCCTACCCCACCCCCTACTAGTCCCCCAACTCCCCCAAAAAATTAATTTGTTTTTTAAAAAAGACAAAATTATTTTCTTACCTCACCCTTATTATTTACTCCCTCCGTTTCAAAATAAATGAATTATTAGGCATTTATTGGTGTTTCAAAATAAGTGAATCGTTGAATTTTTTTCTAAAATTACCCTTTGATTTGACAAGCAAAAGAGATTGCAGTTTTTTTTTTTTGAGTAAAAGAGACTTAAGGTTAAAAATAAAAATTTATATTAAATTTATGTCTTTAATGCTTTTTCTTAATTTGTGTGCCAAAATTCAACAATTCAATTATTTCGAAACGGAGGGAGTATTTTGACAACTCCAACGCCCACCTACCAACCCCTCTCCAAAAAACAAATTAATATTTTTAATTTTTTTAAAATAAATTCAAAACTTTATTCTTATCCCACCTTTTTTAACCTATTCGTTCTCATTATTTTTGTTAAATATATACAAATAATTTTAGAAAATATATACTTATCCAATTCGCATAACGATCACACAAATATAAGTAAGAAATAGCTTATTTTTCTAGAAAATATTTTTCCTCCTTCATATCGACACACCCTAAAAAAGTATTTTTTGAGATCAAAAATTATTTTTCTAAAATGTATTTTTACGCTTTAACTAAACACTAGAATATATATTTTGAAAAATATTTTTTCATTCATCAATCAAACACTGTAAAATATTTTTCGGAAAACATTTTCCATCCTCAAACCAAACATAGGAAAACAAGTAAGAAATCAACTTGTTTTCCAAAAAAATATTTTTTAGGAAAACAGTTTTCATGAAAAGCATTTTCCTTCTTACCAAACACACCCTAAGTTAATTTTTTTTTTTTTAGTAGGCCACAATGCTCTTTTTTTAGACAATCGTGTTTTTTTTTTAAAAAAAAAAAAGTGAAAAAGTTATGATTAGTGATTAGAACAAAATAAGAACGTGTTTTTTTAAAAGAAAATATAGAGACTCATATTTGCATTTCCTTTTCAATTTGTGTTAATTCGAATTTGCATCAAGAATTCTTATATCACTATAATAATAAAGACTTTTAGCGATAATAAATGTGCACTTTAAATTTTAACAAGGAATGCTAAAACAAAGTAGACAACTTGCGCATACCTTAAATTTAGGAAAACTCTCCAAAAAATGCTTTTTTATTAACGATAAAAAAAAAATTCAAAATTAATCTCTAATTAAGAATGAAAAACTACTCTGATCACAACGTGATGATAGCAAGTTGGTGTCTACTACTGTATACTGTACAGATGAGATGCAATAATACATAACGAATCATTTATTTTCTAAATTTCGAATTAAGAATCTCTTATAAGAACGAAGACTCTAACTAATGCATAGTAAATCATGATATTAAGTAATATATAGTGGATCATGGTATTAACAATGCATGAGCTATCAATACATGGATACGAAAAGACGTAACTGTGCTTAATATATCAAATCAACCAATGCACTAGGAAAAAAGTTACAACATCACTAATCTCATTATTATTATCCCAACATTACAAATAGACTCTATTCAATATTCTTACACATTCTACGAGCCATAAGTAATAGTATTCTTTTTGTCCCAATTTATATGACTCATTTTTTTTTAGTTCGTTCCAAAAAAATGACACGATTCAATATTTACTAACAATTTAACTTTAAAATACTCATATTATCCTTAATGAAATGATTTATAGCCACACAAACATCTTAAACTTATTTTAGACTACAATTTTAATAGTCAGTCTTTCTTATTTAAACACTGTATATAAGTTCTACTACCTCACCAAAATTAAAATAAAAGTAACAGTAGCAACAAGTTGGTGTCTACTGTATAAATGAGGAGGCAATATTACATAAAGCTTGAAGAATCTGATATATCAAATCATGTTGTTTGGTAGTATTTATGAAGTTAGTGTATGTTGCTGTTGGCCAGTGGGGGCTTTTTGCAGGACAACACTCAATGCCCTAGTTTGGGAGAGTCAGCACTCAATAGTAGTATGTCATATTGTCAAACACACAAGCCAAATGCAATGTACCCTTCAGGCCTTCACAAAGACAAGAGCCCAAAGTTGTAGCAAACTTTATTTTTAATTTCTCGCTCAATGTTCGATATCAATTTATTAATTCAACGCACCATATAGTCGTACTTATTAAGGAAAATCATTTCGTATTATGATTATTACTTCTTTGGTCATAATATGAAAGAATGACGCATTGATATATTTAGTAACAATTTAACTTTAAAATGTTAATTTTATCCTTATTGAAATTATTTATAGTCATACAAATGTCTTTTGACTTATGTTAGACCATAATTTTTTTAAAAAAATTTGTGCCAAGTCAAACTAACTCGAGGCACTTGGCAAAAGAGACACTTGCCAACTCAATTTGACAAAACGACACAAGTTCTCAAAAAATAGAGAAAGAGACACTATTAATAACACTAGTTTAGGGTATGGGAGTATATAATTTTTAAAGAAAAAAACCCTAATAACATTTCGATCATGCGCTTTAACTATAGTAGATCATCCAAACACTTTTCACATAATATAAATAAAAAAAATTAAACAAAATATTCATTGAGTTAAAAATAACAACATTTTGCTATAAAACTCATCTTTTATAGCCACATTTTACATAATTATCATTTATAACCGTTGTATTCGATTTACGCCCGTTGTATTCAGTTTTACAGATAGTATGTATTCATATAAAATATGAATACAGTCCCTATATATTTAGCCGTTGTATTCGATTCACAACTATTGTATTTACTTTTACTTAATGATCTGTATTCATAAAAACATAAAGACACTACATATTTAGTCTAGCTAAAAACACTATCATTTTTTTCTTTTTCATTTTCTTATATTTTTTCTTTTGTCATGTTTTCCTCGTTTTGTCTTTTTCTTTTTCTATTTTTCCAATTTTTATTTTTTATTTTTTATTTTTTTCTCTCTTGTGTCTCTAACTCCCATTTCTCTTTCTTCTTTTCTTTTCTTCTTTATTTTTTTTGTACTTATTTTCTTTATCATTGTTTTGTTCTATTTTAAATTTTTGTATTTTCGAAAAATATGATTACTCGAGTACAAGTCATGGATGATAGCATAAATACCACAATTATTTATCATATTTATAGTCACACCATCATTTACATTTTTGTATTTGTTGATACAAATGCATTTGTATTTGTATTTTAAAGTTCACGTTTGTATTTTGTATTTTGTAGTTCGCATTATATTTGTATTTTATAGTTCACACGCACTTGTATTTTAAAATTATTTTGTATTTGTATTTTATAATTGACTGTATATTATATTGAATTATATTTGTATTGTGGTTTTATTGTGTTTGAATATTTAGATTATATTTGTATTTGTATTCTATTTTCGTCGATGTCTTTTTATTTCTAAAGAATTATTTTGTATTTGTATTTGCAAGTTTATTGCATATTGTATTTAGCCGTGACTATGTACAATTTATTTTCTATTTTTGTTGATGTATTTGTATTTTTAAAGAATTATTTTATATTTATATTTATAAGTTGATCGTATATTGTATATTGTATATTGTATATTGTATCTGTATTTGTAATTTTATTTGTTTGTATTTGAATTTGTAGTTGAAAACATCATTTGTATCTTTAAACATTAGAAAAAAATTATTATTTTTCTTTCTATGAAAACTTGTATTTGCATTTATTGATACAATTTGCATCATAATAAAAATAATAAATTATATAAATACAAATGTTACATCTGTATCAATGACACATGTTTATACAACTTGAACCATATGCATACAAAATAATACTTGTTTATATACAAATATAAATGATAAATTTGAAACACGAAACACAATGATATATTTGCATTGAAAGACAAATTGCATATTTATGTATTTTAGTCTCAAGCAAATACAATTAATCAATATACTTTTTTATATACAAATACAAATGATAAATTATACATATTCACAACTAAACTATTCAACTACAAATAATAAATTTATTTAAAATAAATTTGGTTCAATTACATTAAGAGAAGAATTTGATGGCAAGAAAAAACAAATTCACGTTAATGCGAAATCGATGCTGAAATTGGAGCATATAAAGAATCTTGCTACATGGGCCAGTGGTGAAGCTTCTATTCCTTCACTTGGTGCGTTTTTTTGTCAGAGATTAGCTGCATCAGCCGAGTCTTTGGGTGTTCTTCCTGATCCTTCCTTATTTACTTGTCAAAGGTTTGAGCTTTTTAAAGAAAATTTGGTTTGATTTTTCTTGCTTTTGTTAATGATTGTTGTCATGTATACAGACTTGTGTTGATATTGTGATGTTATATGAATCGGCTGGCATTTTGCTAGGTGTATAAGAGCAGTGTGAATATGCTTGATAGTGTGGTGTTATATGAATAGGGGTCGTTTGGTAGGATGTATAAGAATAATGCCAAAAAGGGTGTATTGATAATGTTGGTAGTAGTTATATTGAGATTATTTTTAATGAATGGTTTAGTTTGGCGTATATCAGAGCAATTAAAAACATGTATGATGGAGCTAAGATCCAGGTGAGGACGACGGGAGGAGATTCAGAGCATTTTTTGGTCTTGACAGGATTGCATTAGGGATCTACTCTTAGCCTGTTTTTGTTTGCTTTGGTTATGGAGGTGTTGACGCGGTGTATCCAAGGAGAAGTGCCCTGGTGTATGCTTTTTGCGGACGATGTGGTTTTGATTGACGAGAGCCGGGGAGGTGTGAATGATAAATTAGAGGTGTGGAGACAGAACCTTGAGTTTAAAGGGTTCAGGTTGAGTAGGAGCAAGACCGAATATTTGGAATGTAAGTTTAATGGCTCGAGGGAGCAGGACGAGGTGGTAGTAAGGTTGGATTCTCAGGTGGTGTGTAAGAGGGATAGTTTCAAATACCTCAGGTCTATGATTCAGGGGAATGGTGAGATTGACGAGGATGTCTCTCATCGGATTGGGGCGGGATGGATGAAGTGGAAGCTCGCCTCGGGGGTGTTGTGTGATAAGAAGGTGCCGCCCTAGATTAAAGGCAAATTTTATAGGATGGCAGTCCGCCCGGCCATATTGTATGGAGCGGAGTGTTGGCCAGTCAAGAACTCTCATATTCAAAAATTGAAGGTGACGGAAATGCGGGTCTTACGTTGGATGTGTGGTCTTACTAGGGGGGAGAGGCTTGGAGTGGCTTAGGTGGAGGACAAGATACGAGAGGTTCGTTTGAGATGGTTCGAACACGTGATGAAGAGGAGCACAGATGCACCAGTTCGTAGGTGTGAGAGGCTTGCTTTGGATGATTTCAAGCGGGGCAGGGGTAGGCCAAAGAAATATTGGAGAGAGGTGATTAGGCGGGACATGAAGCAGTTACAACTTACTGAAGACATGACCCTAGATAGGAAGAGATGGAGGACGCGTATTAGGATAGAAAGCTAGTGACTATTAGGGTAGGTAGGGTAGGGCATTACCTTTTTGGTGTATTACTCTTGTTAGGTTACCTTGTTGCATGTTGTATTACGAGTGCCTACTATTCTTTGTTTACTTTCCATTGTAGGGGCGTTTTTATGCCTTGTCATCTTGTTTCATGCGTTTTGTACGGTTGTGATTACTTATCTTATCTTGAGTCGAAGGTCTATCGAAAACAATCTTGCTGCTTTTCCGGAGGTAGTGGTATGAACTGCGTACATCTTACCCTCCCCAAACCTCACTATGTGGGAATACACTGGGTTTTTTGTTGTTGTTGTTGTATTTAAAATACATAATATGATACAAATAAATATAAAATATAAAATACAATAACAAAAGAAAAAATATAAAAAAATAAAAAAGGAGAAAAAATGACCAAAAAAAAAAAAAAAGAATGAAAAGAGAATCAAAGAAAATGCAAAAAAAAAAAAAAAGAAATATAGAAAAAGATGAAAAAATAGAAAGAAAATATGATTTAGGTTACAATTATAAAGATAAAAATAAAAAGTGATTGTAAAGTAAAACTCGAGGAAAAATAGCAGATTAAGTCCAAACAGAACCATCGTGACCAATGATAGCAGCAGAAGTGAGATGATTACCTTCAATCTCACACATCAAATGATCATCCACATATGTTTGCCACTAGTGTGTAACTGTGGGTACAAAACGTAAGTAATGTAAAGCATAACAAGTATTTAGATTACAATAAATAATTATGGTAAAATATAATTATAAGTGATAATTACAACCCACTAGAAGCTATTACGAGTAGTTTTTCCTTAAATTTTTTTTACACTAAAAATAATTCACTTATTTTTTTATTACAAAAAAATAGCCTTTCGGCCAACATTATAACTGAAAATGGCTACTTGACCGTAGTTATAGCACCGACGGTGCTTGTCTGTAGCCTATTTTGACTGTTTTCATACTTAGTATAATTCATTAACAATAAAATGTCTGAAGCCTATCTAATTTTTTCTTTCTTTTCTTTTAGTATTGAGTACTAATAAAATATGATTTTTTTTTGAAAAATGCTACCAGTAATATTACATTAATTACAGAATACGGCCAACTTATGTTACATTATCAAATATGATTCAATTATATAGAACAAATAAAGTTATTTTAATCCTTAGCCAAATTATTACTCTCTCTCCCACACCTCCCATCTTCATCTTACAACATTGAAAAATTACTGTCTCATTTCAATAATTTCGCACTAGAGCTAGAGGTGGATCTAGGATCCAGATTCTCTGGGTGCCAAGTAAACTTATCAACAGTGGTATAGTCACCTTCGATGAAGGGTAGTCAGATGCACATCCTTCGTCGGAAAATTATGTGGTAAATAGAGGTTAAATGTTAATTATAATTAGTATATATTTAATTTTCCACACTTTTAACATAGTTAAGAATAAAATTTGCATATCTTTCGCTGAATTTCTGGCTCCGCCACTTCTTATCAATTAAATTAATTAAATTATTTATTTTTTGATATATAGGACAATTAACCAACCAATTAATTAAAAAAAAAATAATAAAATGACAAAACTTGATCTTTCAATATAATAATCATAGTTCATATAAATGGTAGAATGTACGTTTGTTGCTGCAAATCGGGATCGAGCACATGACCTATGGACAACAAAAGTGCCGCTTTGCCACTTGCAATAGATAATGCTTTGGTAATATGGGTGGCGGATTTAATATTTGACTATATCGATATTAAAAAATACATATACTGTAAATTGGGATCGAGCACACGACCTGTGGACAACAGAAGCGACACCTTGCCACTTGCACTAGATAGTGCTTTAGTATTATGAGTGACAGATTTAATATTTGACTATGTTAGTATATATACATATACACCTATATACATAGAGTTTCCGTCGAAATTTGTAGGCCACCCCACCTGACTAGAGCGTCAGTACCAAATAATACATAAACTAATACCTATGAAAAGAACAATACTCAGACACCAGTGGCTGCAAAACTTAAACTCATTCATATTTATATTTGTTGCACAAGCCAAAGCACATTTCTCTAAGAATGCTCTGCTATCGGACATCTGCCTTAGTACCTCAGCAGCACCCACCTATTTCACGGTAACATTATTTTGAGATCAAAGATGCTCAAGCCAAAACACGTTTATTTGATCTTATTGATGGAGGTGTAGCTATAAACACGATATATATACAATAGCTATACATACCTATTTATACAATATTTATATGCTTTTACATACTATATATACAATATTTATACACACTTATACACTATTTGTATAATATTGAGACATTACATAACTATTTATATAATATCGATATATTTTAATATACATTTATACAATATCGATATATTACATATACACTGCATAACTATTTACATCATATAAACATGTTTATACATCATTTGTACAATATCAATACACACATGCACACTATTTATACAACATTGATACATTACATATACAATACATAATTACATATATAAAATAAACAAAAACTTGGCTATATTTGCTGTAAAACTTTTTATTTTTCGTACATAAATGAATTTTTCCCTAAAATAAAGTCATGTAAGGTAAGATTAAGGTTGTTTGACATATTCTCCAAATTCCTTCTTATCTTAACCCGCAAAATTAAAAATCATCCGACATGAATGCTAGACTATCTAAGATGTAAGATTCATTATAAAAAAAATTATGTGACTTTACAATAGAAATCACATCTTCAAGCCGCTCATTCACTCAAAATCTTTTCTACCTTTCTTATCTGGATCTTGGACAGAACACATTGACTTCTTCTTTTGTTCTTTGCACTCAAAATGATTGTATTGATTTTGCCATATTGCAATGTCATTCTTTTTATCAAATCTTTTCAAGCAGAGTTCCTTAGTTGTATCTTCAATTTTGATTTGCTCACTATTAAGTTCATCCTTTGTTCTTTCCAAGCCTTTGACATATTTCCTCTAGCGGATTTGTACGCTAATATAGTATCCACCAAGTCTCAGGACTCTATTCATACGAGTACGATTACGAAGGTGGACATAAGTGATATGTATTGAACCCGAGACTTGGAGCGTGCAAGTGAAGTGCAAAGAAGGGCCTAAATAGGCTCCAAAACAGTCCACAAACTACACTCCAAGGGCGCTCACTTGAAGACATTAACTAAGGGTCATCTTGGACATTTCACAGTATTTTTGTAACCTAGTATATATAGAACATTTTAGGTCATTTAGACTTAGACTTTGATGATATTTGTAAGTTGTATAACACTTTGAAAGACAAGTCCTCTCTTCTCTTCAGGAGGCAACCCGAAACTAGGGTGATACTAGTGTGGAATCACTAGTGTTGCATTCATGGTTTGAGACATTGATGTTTAGAGGAGGTAAAGTTACTCTTGTGTCAATGTAGGAGTTAGGTTAACCGTTGTGTGTAGTGTTAAGGTTCCAAGAGTATCACATGTTTCTGGGTTCTTAAGATTATACCAACCAAGGTTTAACTATCTATCCTTTGTTCATTTTATTCTTGTAATCGTTTGTACTAATTTGTTCTTGTTTCTAGGGAAGTCGTGAGTTGTTGTTACAATATTGTTGTGTTCTTCTTCTTGTTTTATAACTTAGTTTGGTTGTTGGCTGCCTTGGTGTGTTAAACACCTTGTAATCTCTTCATTCTTTCTCTTATTTATTGAATCCGAGAGTGGTCATCAAAGGGGTCCTCTGTTCCTAGAACTTGTGGACTATTTTGGTGTATGTTTTGTGCCTTTCCTTGTTATTCTTGTATTATTTTATATCAGAGCATGGCTTGATCTTGTCCCTGCAAGATCAAATCTTGGGTTTGTTTGTTAGAAAAATAAAAAAAAAAGAAGTGTTCTTGTGTTTGTGTTCTTGGCCGAGAGGTGTAGACCTTGTTGTTGTTGTTTTGGCTAAGAGTTTGTGACTAGATCTAGTATAAATTTTATTTGTCTAGTGTGTTTCTTGTGTTGGATTCTTTCTCACTAACACAAAAGGTGTCTAGATCTAAAGTTGAGCTTATAATATTGACCATTGTTGTGGTAACTTGAAGATGTCCGTATGTTGTACCTTGTTGTTGACAATAGATGGTGTTGTGTTCTTGAAGAAGTTTTTATTGCGTTCTTGAAGTTTGTTGTGGTGTTCATCTTGTTCTTCATCTATTCTTACAACTTAAGACAACGAAAAGTGTAAAATAGATCCAAGAAGTTGTAAGACAAAAGTTGTAAAGTTGTTTGTGAGAAGACTTGCATACATCCCTTCCTAGACTTGACAACCACTTTTTCTTAAATCAAGGGACCTTGTCTTGTGGGACTAGTAAAGTCAAATCTCACCTTTTTGAGTTTGAAAAGTTGAAAAAGACTACAAGACTTTTACTTTCCCTCCAAAACCAATTGTCTTCCATTTCAAATTATGTGAAGATTAAAATTTCAAATTTGTGGCTAAAGTTGTGTGGGACCGAGACCAATTGCATGCTGCCACATCACCCTAATTACTGTTCATCATCAATATTAAGCTCAAATTTGGATTTTATAGTTTCTAATTGTTGATTCTTGCTTTCATTAGTTGATCCTAGAACTAATTAACAAACTAGTTAACTCCTACTAGATTGTCAATTAGTTCTTTGAATCCATTGTTCGTGTCTATGTTTCTTTTGTGCTTTTGTCTTTTTTAAAATTATAGTACTTCTTGGTTCAAGTTCGGACATTACTTTCCTTGAGTCTTCAAACCAAGAATCCATTCCGACCAAGGAGTAGACTCACCTTTCGACTCATCACGAACTACAAACCGACTTGATACGATACAACAGTGGAAGATACAAAATCAGCCCAAAACAGTCCACAAAATGGCTTAAACCGAGAGCCCCTTTTGAGACCTAGTCCCGTCCAACCACAAAAACACAAAATGGTACAATAACAACACTATATTGAGGTGTATTGACACCTATTTTTCAGCGAACAATAAACTAACAAGAATATTACAAGATGGAAACAACAATAAGTTGAACAACAACAACAAGAATACCCACACGGCTTACACTAAAATAAAAGGAACAAAATAAGATTACAATAAAGTAAATGGATAGATAGATAGAACACATGAAGGTATAATATTAAGAACTCAAGAATGGATACTCTTGGACCCTTAACACTACACACAATAATAAACCTACCTCTTACGTGACACAAGATCGGATTGCACCTTTCTAGCATTAATGTTCCCAAGCAAGCAACAACAATAGAGAATCCACCTTATTGTTGTATCTTAGTTTTAATTTTGGTGCCTCAAGGAGAGAGGACTTGTGTTCTTTGGTCTTTCAAGACTCACAAATATCATCAAAAACTAAGTCTAAAATCCCTACAATGTTCTATTTATACTAGGTTACAAATAAAATACAAAATAATCAAAAGACCCCTTAGAGACTTAGGTGCCCATCAAGTGTAGTATGTTGGCTGATTTTTAGTGCATTTAGGTCCCCTTTTGCACTTCAATTGCACACACCAAGTCTCGAACCTAACATGCACTCCCATAAGTCCATATTCGAGATTATTCTTGTATCATCCTCTCCATCTTGAGAGGAATTTGCCCATAAATTCATGGCTTTCCCTTATTCAATCGGCCACATTAAAAGAAAACACTCAAAACAGTCCGCAAAACATGAGATGGCACAAAAATAGTCCACAAAATCATGAGATGGCACAAAAATATCCCGCAAAATCATGAGGAACCCGAGAGCACATTAACACAAGTCTCGACCAATATCTTCATTTTGAACCTCGGCTTCTTGTCTATCTTGAGCTTTGTCTTCAATCTTATCCGAAAAAAGTCTCCTACCATCATACAAGCATTGTCGTAGACTCTAATCTGTCATGTTCCTTTCTACCATTCTCCTCTGCATGGACATGTCGTCTTTGGTGAAGTGGAGTTTCGGTTGAGAGGATTGATTTAGTAAAGTGGAGCTTTAGTTGTGGAGCTTGGACGAGAGAGATTTGGCTTCCAAGTCCTTTTTGTTAGACTTGAACGAATGGAGGAGGGATTGACCTATGTAGGTCTTGGGTTGGAGGACATTTGGTGGCTTGACTTATGTCTATGTCATTTGGTGGAGGTCTTGGAGGATTGATTGTTTGAGGTTTAAGTTTCGAAAGAAGAATTAGGAGAATTCCTTTGACACTCCACTCGATCCAACCTTTCAAGTTTAGTAGACATATCCGAGCCCAATTTGTCAAGACCCGCATTCGCCTTAGCTATTTCTTGGGCAATAGCATCAAGGTGGGCCAAAATGGTGTCCATTATGGCAAAGGAGTTATCTACAAAATAGAAAACACGTTAGTTGTACAAAACATCCCCACTCTCTCTTTTATTTCGTGTCTCTCGAATCCCTCACACTCAATCTCACAAGTATTGTAAGCTTGCTTGTACTACGAGAGGTGTTGAGAGGTGAATCCAACGTTGACAATGACTCCAAAGAGTAAGGAAAAAACACAAGGACGTTACAATGACTCAAAGGATTAAGACACACAAAGGAAATTTAACACGGAGAATGGTTTCAAAACTAACTTACAATCTAGTACTAGCTCGTAAGTTAGATTTGAAATCAATAAACGAAGCTAAAGACACAAAATAAAATTAAAAGATTAAAATTTGAGTTTAAAATTTATTGGTGAACAGTAATTGGTGACGTGGCAGCCCCGTGATTGGCCTCGGTTCTCAATAATTTTATTTTCTAAATTTGGAAGTCTTGATCAATTTTACAATTTGGACTTTGGTGGAACTTGTTCAATGAAAGGAAATACAAACTAGTCTTTGGAGCTTCTTTTTCAATTAAAATTTCAAGACGCAAAGTCTTTGACTAGACTTGTACTTCTCCTTAAAACATGGATCCTTGTTTTATGGAAAAGTGGTTGAGATGTGATTGACTAGTTGGTGAGTGATGACAAGTATTTCAAGACTAACAAAGTTTTCACACATTTTCCTTCACCTTTTTGGATCTAACTTTCACTTTATTTTAACAAGGTATGAAGGTTGGGAAGAACATCAATAATACTTCAACAATCACCAAGAAAATTCAACAACAATCTCCCAAGACAAAACAAGTCCACAACAATTCGGCCAACAACAAGACGACCCACAACGGCCAAGTTTCTTTGGTGTTGTATTTCAGTTTTACAAGAGATGGAGGTTGTGATGAACAACAAGAACACAACAAATTATCAAGATCTACAAAACTAACGTCCAAATACAAGTTCAACATTCAGCCAAGTTATAACAACAACATCATCACACGGTCCACACCTTTTTCACAACAACACTTCAATAAGTTCAAGCTCAAGTTCGATCTAGACTCAAAGTGCTAGTGAACAAGAAAACCAACACTTAGAAACAACTAAACAAATAAAAAGACACCAAGATCTAGACGTACAAACAATCTCATCCAAGATGAACAACAAGAACAACTTTCTCGGCCAAGAACAACAAGAACACCAAATTTGTTTTTTTTTGTCTTTTTATTTTAAATTTTCTAACAAGCAAGCCCAAGATTGATCTTGTAGGAACAAGATCGAGTCATGATTTGATACCAAATGATATGATACAACAATGGAAGATACAAAATTAGCCTAAAATAGTCCATAAAATAGCTAAAACCGAGAGCCCCTTTTAAACCTAGTCCTGGCCAACCACAACAACACAAAATGGTACAATAACAACACTATATTGAGGTGTATTGACACCTATTTTTCAGCGAAAAAAAAACTAACAAGAATATTACAAGATGGAAACAACAATAAGTTTAACAACAACAACAAGAATACCCGCATGACTTACACTAAAACAAAAGGAACAAAACAAGATTACAATAAAGTAAAGGGATAGATAGATAGACCACATA
Organism: Capsicum baccatum var. pendulum; assembly: GCA_030864225.1. NCBI lineage: Eukaryota > Viridiplantae > Streptophyta > Magnoliopsida > Solanales > Solanaceae > Capsicum > Capsicum baccatum. The sequence goes on from CM061560.1 coordinate 22,183,112, forward strand.
AAGGTATAATATTAAGAACCCAAGAATCGAAACTCTTAGACACTTAACACTACACACAACAATAAACCTATCTCTTATGTGACACAAGATCGGATTACACCTCTCTAGCGTCAACATTTCCAAGCAAGCAACAACAAAAGAGAACCCACCCTATTGTTGTATCCTCATTTCAGTTTTGGTGCCTCAAGGAGAGAGGAGTTGTGTTCTTTGGTATTTCAAGACTCACAAATATCATCAAAAACTAAGTCTAAAAGCTCTACAATGTTCTATTTATACTAGGTTACAAAGAAAGTACAAAATAACCGAAAGTCCTCTTAGAGACTTAGGTGCCCATCAAGTGTAGTATGTTGGCTGGTTTTTAGTACATTTAGGGTCCTCTTTTGCACTTCAATTGCACACACCAAGTCTCGTACCCAACATGCACTCCCATAAGTCCATATCCGTGATTATTCTCATATTATGACTTGCAACACTTGTGAATCCAGGTGTGATACGATCAAGTGTGTGGGAGTGTGGTGAGGTTTTTTGGAACTAACTTGTGTTTTGCTTTGTAGGCTTGTTCTTTTTTTTTTTTAGGTATAATTACAAGGGAACCCATGACTTCAACCTCTTAACTCATGGACAACAATGCCATCAATGTCATTTTGGCCTAACTTGACACTATATCCCAAGACCTAGCTATGGCAAATGAAAGGTTGGATCACATAGTAGGTCAAAGGGAGAAAGTGGGCTCCATGGACACACGTCAAGAGGAAGGCTGTCACTTATGTGAGCTACGAGGTAAAAACGCTATCCCCTACACTCCTATGAACTTAGAATGTTGTGTTGTGGCTAGTAGGAGCCAAGCAGGTGTAGTTACGGCTTTGTCTAGGGTAGAGGTGCGCGAGTCTCTTTTTTGTGATACTCTCGATATTGTTAGGTTGCATGAGAACCAAACTCTTGTTGTAGGTACACAAGCACTAGTTGATTCTTTAGATAATGAAATTGATTCTCCTCGTGCGAATGATTTGTGTCCATCTAGTGCTAGAATTTATAACTTGACTAAGGTTCTATTACCAAGTGACGAGAGCATTCACACAGTAGTTGACCCTTGTGAAAACCAAGATGGGTCTACGTTGGTATATGAGTTTCCAACAACTAGTGAGGTTGTTACAATGATCAATCGAGTGGAAATAACCTTGACGTGCTTGATTGTTTAGGAAACCCGAATTGCGATTGCCTTGGTAAAGATGGTTTTGCTTGTGATCCCTTTTCTACCCATGATAGTTTATTTCTATGTGGGGACTACTCTCTTGAAAGCGAAGGTGTTGTATGCTTAGAAATTCCATCCACTTCTTCTTTATGTGTTTCCTATGTTAAGCCTACTAGTGTTGTTGGACTTAAAACTAGTGAGTACATGCATAAGGAAACCATAGTTGGATTTGACTCGTATGACACCTTTCTTTATCCTCTGGGTGCTCATGATATTTTCCATAGGGATATAGAGGGTATGACTAATTTTGAAGACGACACCTTAGGGGAAAGTATGAGTGGCCGAGACCTAAGTCCTTGGTTACTCCATCCATTTCATCCCGATACCATCTTAGGGTGGGAAAAAATTTCTCTTAGCATATTTTCCTTTTGTCTTGATGCTTGGCCGAGCCACTTTCTTTGTAACATTTGTATTAATCTTTTCATGCTTAAAACAAAGGACCTGTGGCTATACTTCAAATTTGTTCCACCTCGACATGGCATGTTGATATGTGTATATTGCTAACCCTAACCCCTATTTCATAAGGATATGCGCTTGTTTGTCTTTTCTTTATTTTTTGTAAGGCATGGATTCGAGGTCAAATCCTTTTTAAAAAAAGAGAGAATGATACGAGTACGACCACGAAGGTGGACATATGTGATATGTATTGAACCCGAGACTTGGAGCATGCAAGTGAAGTGCAAAGAAAGGCCTAAATACGCTCCAAAACAGTCCACAACCTACACTCCAAGGGCACCCACTTGTAGACTTTGAGTAAGGGGCCATCTTGGACATTTCTTACTATTTTTGTAACATAGTATATATAGAACATTTTAGGTCATTTATACTTAAGACTTTGATGATATTTGTAAGTTTTATAAAACTTTGAAAGACAAGTCCTCTCTTCTCATTAGGAGGCAACCCAAAACTAGGGTGATACTAGTGTGGAATCACTAGTGTTGCATTCATGGCTTGAGACGTTGGCGTTTAGACGAGGTAAAGTCCCTTTTGTGTCAAAGTAGGAGTTAGGTTAACCGTTGTGTGTAGTGTTAAGGGTCCAAGAGTATCACATATTCTTGGGTTCTTAAGATTATACCAACCAAGGTCTAACTATCTATCCTTTGTTTATTTTATTCTTGTAATCATTTGTACTAGTTTGTTCTTGTTTCTAGGGAAGTCATGAGTTTTTGTTACAATATTATTGTGTTCTTCTTCTTATTTTGTAACTTAGTTTGGTTGTTGGTTGCCTTGGTATGTTAAACACCTTGTAATCTCTTCATTCTTGCTCTTATTTGTTAAATCCAAGAGTTGTCATCAAAAGGGTCCTCGGTTCCTAGAACTTGTGGACTGTTTTGGTGTATGTTTTGTGTGTTTCCTTGTTATTCTTGTATCATCTATTGACTTTCATAAAATATACGTCATCTGATCCACCATACATCAATGCAAATAATTTTATTTCAACATATAAAGTCATATTTAAATTTAACAAAGAAGCACTTTTATTTACTTAATTATACGCAACAAAGTGTACCTACAAAATATGGCAAAGAGAGCACTGGGTCATGTCAAAAGCTCTAGATGGGCAGGAAAACTTCTTGGACGTGAGGACTTCAATTAGAGCAGTGATGTCTCGCTCAAAATCTAATTGAACTTGTGCCTTATGTGTATCTTGGGTGCTTTCGTGTGACAAAAGAAAAGCTGCTCAACTTGCGCTCTGTATAGATTAGCATGACTTCTTAGAACAAACTTCTAAATGGGATCCTACAACTCATCTCACCATAGAGAAAATAGTATATTATCCCACAGCTCATGTTAATGACTCCGAACGAAATTATCATTGAGATTGATGAACTTGTCAATGTCATCAATATAGGCATCGACACCATTGGGCAACATAGTTCCTCCACCAGTGAATCTGAACTTATATGTATCTACCATCTGTTCCTTGTGGAGACATTATATTATTTAATTTAAATAGAAAGGAACTTCCATAAAATAAAATCTTAATTGATTTTAAATTCTAAAATATTACACAGTACGCGCAAATTAGGACTTTAAAATGCGTAAAATAAGGAAATCTGAAATACTAAAATAACTAGATTTTACAGAAATGGAGGAATTCTTAAATACAAAAGAATTTGACTTTTTTTTAAAGAAAAAAAAACATATGTAAAGCTTCACCAATGTCAGAGAAGAAAGTTGGGGATTAGGGCTATAGGTGACAAAAGAGTTTTAAAATGAGGTGTAGGTGCCACAAGTCTTAATTATTGAGTGGAGGTGAAAATTACTTTATTATGGATTAAGAAAGTTGGGGAAGTTTAAAAATAACCCATAAGTTTTTTAATTTATACTTTGATCCAAATGTTAGTTAATATAACATGAAAGGAGAAAAATAAAGGCGCGTTTCTCTCTCTTCTCATTCGTTGTTGTTTTATCTCTCTTCATGATTATTATTGTTCATTTTTGTTGTTGCTTTATTCATCATCTTCTACTTTGTTATCATCTTCATCTTCTTCTTGTCGACCATTGTTGTTGTTGTTACCGCTACTGCTGCTATCTGACCAATTTCTTAGGTCAATTTTCTTTCCTACATCACTTTCCAGTTTGGCTTTACTTCATAGGTGATTTTGGTAAGTAAAATTATGATTTTTATTTGAATTTGTCATCTGAGTACACAGTTACTGCTGTTTTTCCAACAATGGATAGAACCCAATCTTGAATCCAATATAAGTGCCCACAATTAAAACAGATCACTCATCTGGTGCATCAGATGAGTAACTTATTGCAACAGAAGATTTTTCTATTACAACAGACTAGTTATCTGTTGCATCAGACTGACTATCTACTGCAACAAATGATTAATCTGTTTGGAACAACACAAATCATCTCCTGCCACAAACCTAACAGATAACCAATATGTTTCAACTCTTGCTATTGCTACTGGATTCAAAATTATTCCTTACGTCCAATCATCGACATATTTGTTGAGAAGATAATAGACAGAATGAAAATTAAACACTCCCTCCGTCTGAAATTACCAGTCCCAAATTTCCTAATTTGATTTCTCATTTTGCTTGTCTTTTTTCATTAATCAAAAAGAGATAAAAAAAATTCCAAGTTTTACCCTTTGCATTAATCATTTTTTCTTCAAATTTAAATATAAACATCATTTAATTGGGGTATTATAGTAAACTAGGCATGTTATTAATTATTTTTCTTAATCAATGTGCCATCTCAATTTGGGATGGGTAATTTGAGACGGAGGAAGTATGAATTAAAATGTCAAAGTTGTGCAACAGACTAGTTATCTGTTGAAACAGACTAGTTATCTGTTACATCAGACTGATTATCTATTGCATCAGACTGCTTATCTGTTGCAACATATGAGTAATCTATTTTAAACAACACAAATTAGCCCTGCCACAAACCCAACAGATAAATCTTTTTATTGCTACTGAATTCTAAATTATTCCTTTTTACATCCAATCGTCGACATGTTTGTTGAGAAGATAATAGATAGAATCAAAATTAAATATGAATTAAAACGTCAAAGTTGATCAAATATAATTTTTTTATTAAACAAAAATAAATTAAAATACATATACATAGACTAAAAGAAAAAAATAGTCTAATTATTATTATTAGCATTATTATTATTGTCAGCTGACCAATCTTCAACAGGTAGCAGCAAGGCCCTCCTCAGCCGTTGAATCTCATGGAGCATCCTTGCTCTAACTGCTCCCAGTTCCCATTGCAGGACATGAACCTGCATCCAAAGTTCATTCACGGTGTCTTATAGAAAATCAAACATCCCACATTGGATCAGTCATATCTAGAACACGTATAAATTGACAAAAACGTAAAAACAAAAGTAAATAAAAGAATATCCGAATGTAATACAATGTATACTACAAATTGGCGAGAAAAAAAGTTACCTGAGTCAGGGAAGATAAAGTGGTGGAAGGTGTAATATTAAAGACAAGATGCAATAAATAAATAGAGTGTAGTTGAATGAACGATTGAGTAAGGAGGGACCTATTTATAGAGGATTAAATTTGAATGAGTGGTAAAAAGGCACGACTGTTCACCTCCATTTATTAATTATATTTTTGATTACTGTGAAAAGTTATGACTTAATTAAATTAAGAAGTATTGTGATAAGTCATGACTTTTCAGATTCTTATTATTAATTAGTTCTTTTCATGTACCATTTTTATTGAGTTGTGACAACAGATTCTATATCTGTTGCATCATATAACTAATCTGTGACAACAAATATATCATTTGTTGCAACAAATAAAAAACCTATTGCATCAGATAATCTATCTATTACAATATATAATCTAACTGTTCACCTCTATTTATTAATTACATTTTTGATTACTGTGAAAAGTTATGACTTAATTAAATTAAGAAATATTATGATAAGCCATGACTTTTTAGATTATTATTATTAATTAGTTCTTTCAAGAACCATTTTTATTCAGTTGTGACAACAGATTCTATATCTGTTGCATCAGATAACTCATCTGTGACAATGAATATATCATCTGTTGCAACAATAGAGAACTTGTTGCATCAGATAATCTATCTGTTGCAACATATAATCTTTTTTTCTTTTTAAATTATCATCATATCATTAATCCAAATTTGTTGATTCTTTTATTATATAAATTCAAAAAAACACCTTTTCAATAACCGTTTCTTTAATAAAATAATAACCATTTTTATTATTCTTTGGCAACAGATTGTATATCTGTTGCATCAGATAAACCATCAGTTGCAACAGATATACCATTTGTTGCAACAAATGGATGATCTATTTTAATAGCATTTTTGATTTCTTCTGATACATCACTCGCAACGGATGGGGAATTTGATGCATCCGCAACATTGTTGAATGTGTTTTAGATAAAAAGTCATGACTGTTCACCTTTTTCTTAACAATCATCATATAAGTTAATTAATCCAATATTGTGACTTTTTTTATTATATAATAAATAAATAATTTTAAGAAATAAATTTAAAAATAAAATGGTGAAAAGTTACGATCAGTTATTAAAATTAAATAACCGTTCTTTTACGGTTATAAATTGTGTTTATCATTTATTTTCTTATTATTTATTTACGAACCATTTTTCATATTAAATAATCAGAAATTCATGTCTTTTCACCCTCTCAATAATAACAATAACCCTTTTTTATTAATAACCGCCTGTTGCAACTTATGATCGATCTGTCACATTAGATTAACCTCTGTTGCCACAAATTCTCAATCCCTACCACCAACCGTCGACATGTTGAGAATAAGAAATAAATAGAATAATAATTAAATACTAAATAAGAATTAAAAATTCAAAGTCGACCACCAAACATAGATTGTTGAATCCCTTGGGTAGATCCAATATACAAAAGGAGGAAAATACATATGCTAAAAGAAAAAAAAATCTTATTACTACTACTACTACTATTATTATTATCATTACTATTATTATTATTTCTATTATTTTTGTCAACCGGATAATTTTCATCCGGCAGCAGCAGGGCCCTCTTCAGCCTTGCTCTGAAGTTTGTCAAATCCCTTTGGAGTTCATCAAACTGCACTCTAAGTTGAAGAGATTCTCATTAACTTAATGTTAATCTAGTACCTAAATTGATTTAGGTGGAACTAGGAGTGAATGAATGAGTTCATAGGGTTAACTACAACTTCAATTGAGTCTTTGTAATTGCATGATGTTGGTATTGTGTTCATCCCGAACTGAGTCGTCGATCGATCACTCTGAGTTGAAATAACTTCTCATTAACTTAATGTTAATATAGTACCTTAATTTATTTAGGTGGAACTAGGGATGAATGAATGAGTTTATAGGGTCAACTACAACTTTAATTGAGTCTTTCCAATTGCATAATGTTGGTATTGCATTCATCTCGACCCGAGTCGCCGATCAATCACTCTGAGTTGAAATGAGTTCTCATTAACTTAATGTTAAGATAGTACCTTACTTGATTTAGGTGGAACTAGGGATGAATAAATGAGTTCATAGGGATCAACTACAACTTCAATTGAGTCTTTGCAATTGCATAATGTTGGTATTGTATTCATCCCAACCTGAGTCGTCGATCGATAACTCTGAGTCGAAATGTGTTCTCATTAACTTAATGTTAAGATAGTATCTTAATTGATTTAGGTGGAACTAGGGATGAATGAATGAGTTCATAGGTATCAACTACAAGTTCAATTGAGTCTTTTCAATTGCATGGTGTTGGTGTTTGTTCATCCAAATTAACAATTTCAAAACTTGTCTTTCTTTTCCAAAATTACAAATCAACCCATACAAATCATCCATTTACGTGAAAAACTTTTCCTCATTTCAAATCAGAAGTTCTCGCTCTTCTCTCTCTCTCTCTCTCAACAATACAGACAACAATTACTCAATATATTACTCAACCCTTCAAAATTGATCAATTTTCTTCCCATTTCCTACCATATAGTTGTTATTTTTGACTTCATTCTCGCTTGTATCCATCGTTTTCTCTGTCTTTGCAGGTAATAGAGTTTGAGAAGAGTTCTACATTTGTTCTTTATTCTAAAAATTAAGGCTATTTAGTTTTTTTAGTTAATGATGAAAAAGAAGACTTTTAGTTGTATTTTCTTTGAAAATGGGTTAACAATTTTGAGTTTTGATGCTAAAAAAGTAATAAGCACCCGAGAAAATCTTAGTTTTTATCTCAGTATTTTATGGTTTGTCGTCGTATTGTTGGTTGGTGTTTGTGGTATTATTAGTGGCCGTTATTGGTGGTGTCAGTATTTTTGTTTTTTATGGTGATGTCGGTGGTCTTGGTGGCATTGTTTATGGCATTTGTTGTGGTGTTGGTGGTGGTATTGGAGGTCCATATGGTGCAAAAGGTGGAAGATCTGTTGGGAGATATTAAATAAATCTTCAAAAAGATTCTCATCTGTTTCAACTTATGGGTTATCCATTGGAGTATTTTATTGTAATGTGGCATAGAATAATTTATTGAAATTTTTCTTACCTTTTTTTGAAAAAATTATGCGAACATCAAATGCAATATTTTTCTTATTTTTCTATTGTTTATAGTTAAAAGATGTCTCCCAAAAGAAAAGAAACTGAAAATGGATTAACTTCTGACCAACCAACAAAAAAGGCTAGAGTATAGATAGACTCGGAGGAACTTCCTAAACAATCTCAATCAGGTCAAAATGAAGCTGGTAAGTGATAACTCCTTCTCACCCACGGGGCATGAATTAATATTGAAATCCCAGCATGATTCGATCAAAACTATTAGTATCGACAGGTTTCGAGTTGCGGTGCAGATGGATAGCCCTAAAGAAGTAACTGGTGATCTTTTACCGAAATGTCAATTGGGAAAATATTTTGATGAACTTAGGAGTATTATGAAGAATGAAAACATAGATGGACTTTTTACGAAGAGCTGCTTTGCATACTTTCTTGAGCTACCCGAGGACTGCATTCTCCGTTTCCCAATGATCATGGTATATGGTCTTCTCAAGCACAGGATCAAGTACGTGGGAGGATGATAAAGATTCGAAGGAGGGCAAAAAAAGATGGATGAAATCTGAATCAACTACTGTGGCATGCCTGTTTATTTTGGATTGAAAGAGTTTTCCATAGTGATAGGCTTGAGATGCGATAGTCCAGAAGAACCTCTCCTTAGGAAAACACCCCACAAAGGGTCCAACAAATGCAAGGGAAAAAAAGATGGGTTGTTGGGCATTGTTGGACATAGCTACAAAGCGGAGAATTTGATGGCAGATTTCGAGGATAAAAACATACCAAAGCACTACAGGGAAAAATTGTGCTTAGTGATGTTGGGCGTATTTATACCCCTAAGAACCATAATTTATCCATATTTTAGGCTAAGTTTGGAGGATAAAATATATAATTCCTGCACTTTTAGTCCATTTTCCTGTAAGTGAGCTAACCTATGTGATTAGCATGTTTTCAGGTATTAATGATGAAGATTTCAGCACTTTGTGGACCTTTGGGCAGCAAAGGAAAACTTCACATAAGAGGGAAGGCAGCTTTTGGAAGCTTATGGACTGAATGTGACGCATGGCGAATTTGTCCTGGGTAAAAGCAGTATTTTTAAATACTTAGGGGTGCAGCAGTAACTTAGTAGGACAAGGATGTTATAAAAACCTTATTTGCTGATTTTTTCAGCAGTGATTCGATCATTATTATTCAGCACTTTTCATTATTCACGTTACAGATTCTGTAAGTTTAGAACAGAGAAACACGGCAAACACTTGAGCAACGAATAAAGAAAAATGTCAGTTTCTCCTTGGACGTTAAAGTCATCCCATCGCGAAGATTATTCGAGTTGTGGTATGATGATTATGTCTATTGTGATTCTCGTTGTAATCATGAGTAGCTAAACTTCTCTGTTAGGGTTATGAAAACCTTGTGAGATACTATCTATTACTATGAGTTTGTGAATTCTTGATGTGTATGCTACTTATATCATTACTCTCTTCATTTTAATTTAATTCTCATGGGTGCAAACATAGAGAACATGCCATTATAGCATTAACTTGTTCGACAGAAAAGTTACATGTTTGGAAAAGAGATTATGACAAGGAAATAGGGTTACCAACCCTTATTTACACGTTAATGCCTTAACCGGATTAATTTCTTGGAGAGTTCGTACCATTAGTTATACGCTTTAGGCTCGAGAGAGTTAAAGTGAAATAATCCTTGATGGTTGAGAAACACTAGGATTTACCATTAGAATACGAATCTCTATAAGTGCATGCATGTCTAAATTCCGCATTACTCATAGTTAATAGATACGTAGAACTCATAAGGTGGACATAACCCTAACTTATTATTCTCTGTGATTAAATCTTACTAAACAAAGCATTCCATCGTTACTTTAATAATAGTAGTTCAACTTTAATAATAGTAGTTCACGCCATAATCAAATCCCCCCTTTCCGTGGAATTTTCGACCAACAGTCTACTAATAATTGAAACACTTAGTGACCAAGTATTCCTTGTGGGATTCGACACCCAACCCAATTGGGTTCTGTATTTGACAGCGACTGCTTACACTTTCGAACGAGAGCTGTAGTTTGGGCGTTATTACTTAGTCTGTCCATTCTGTTTTATTAGCAAAAGATGTCAGAAAAGTCATAGAAGATGATTTGTTGGCACTTGCTGATGATTTTGAGAAATTCAATGATTCTTCCTAGGGATATGACAGCTACTACTTGACTGTTCAATATTTACTGACAAAGCTATCCACAGGGACGATCACATTATACGGCTTTCCTTGGAATTTCATGGTAAAATTGATCACTATTTTTTTACTCATCCATTAATTTATATTGAATATAGTTATTATGACTTTTTTTGCTTGCTTCCTATTTACACTTTTTAGGATTGAACATATGAAGCCATTCCTCCCTTACATAAGCAGTTCAAGGATTATCTGGATGAGGTTTCTCATCCAAGGATCCTTAGGTGGTTGGCTGCAAAGAGCAGCAATAAAAATATTAAGGAGGTTGATCTCTTTAACCCTTCGGATGATGCAATACGTCTTCTTTCTTTCAACTAAAATAATTTGCCTCAAAGAAAGATATTGAAATAGATATACTATCTATTGCGATAGATGGGTCGTCTGTTGCAACAAATTATCTGTCAACTGTAATTAGTGCAACAGATGGGTAATTTGTTGCGACAGATGATCCATATTTCACAACAAATTAACCATCTGTTGCTCTGGTTCTCTGAACCCGACTCAACAGATTTCCATCTACTGCAAATTATCCAACAGATAGGTCATCTTATGCAATATATTGTCAATTTTTTATGACATACAGATCAGCTGTTGTGGAAGCTAGATCGTCTGTTGTATAAGTTAGCTGTGTTAACATATAACCTAACTGACTACAAATTATTATTATATGATTTAAACGCCTCCTGCCTTTTTTATAGGTTGTGCATCCTTGGATCATGCCTACTGAGCAGGAGCTGGGGATGACTTATTTTATTACTCTAGGTCTTGTTGATACAAAAGCAGACCCAATGGTGGAGTTAATAAAAAAAGAATTGGCTGGAGCAACAACCATAAGAAGAGCAGTTAGGCAAGGTCAACCTAATGTTGAAGCTCTTCATAACCAATCTTTTACTTCAACAAATCCGGGGGATTCTTCTGGGGGTATTGCTGGTGGATTTGTTGATCCGGGTGCTTTTTTGGAAAAAATAAATATGTTTGAAAACACCCTTTGTACAAATCCCTCTCACCCCTCTTCACCCTCATTCTCTCAATGCAAATACAAAGTGTGCAAGGACAGAGAGGATAAACTCCTTAGAAAACTAGAGGCTATTGCTAAAGTGTAAAATCTCACAAAATCCTTAGCTTAACTCAGTCCTTTAAGCTTGTTAAGGGGTCCCAGACTTAGAATATTTTAGCTATATGTTCATAAATAGTGTGATTTTAGCCTTCGTAAGTTGGCAACTCTATTTCAGAACCCTCATGACCTTAAAGTAATAAATTTTAGGTTGAATCATGATCAGGATGGGCAGTAGGTGTTCTCGGACAAGTTTTGCATTTTTCAGACCTGGTTTGAACCTTATTTGGGAATCCAAAATAGTGTATCGACGCAATATCGGTGCAGCGCGTCGTCCTGTGCATCGATAGTTCAGTTTTTAATAATAAAAAAGTCGCTTCCTTAGGGGTAATTGGGTCTTTTTACAAGTCCTTCAGCCCCCCAAAACATGAAATTTTAGCCTTATATTTGCAACATACACTTATTATTTCACAAATTGCTTGAGAACAGAAACCCTAGGTGGTCAAAATTCAAAAAACAAGACTCAAGATATCACTATCACTCTTCAAGAATTTAACAATCAAGGTATGTCAAGTGTTCATCGAAGGTTTCCTTTCACCCTTGGAGTCCAAGAAACTATTTTAAAACTTTGAGTAAGTTGATTTTATGAATTCCATGATTGGATTCAAGTGTATTCATGATTATAATGTTGATTGGGTTTCTAATCGATGACTAAGTGCAAGATTTGTGTGCAAAACAGTTATTATGTATGTAGTATCATGTGGATTCATGTTGAAGTCTTGAAATTGTGATCTTGGTGTTGGAATTGTGATGCTCATATGTTGATTAGTACTATGTGAATATACAGTGCTTTCCAAAGTGCTTGATGAGTTGTTCATGTGAATATAACAGTGAGATTATATCATGTTAGCATGTATACATGTTCATGCCATTCAAGTGTATGAGAAAATTCCTCTATATATGCATTATGAATCAAGTGTGCATTTTTATGCTAAGCAAGGTCATGCGATGCTTTAATTTTTATACTATTGAGTCCTGGGTGTATTTAATACCTGACAATTTAGTTATTTACCTAGAACTAGTGACAGTTACAGAATAGTCTCAATCAGGTCACGATCAGTAGTACTCTCAGTCAGTTACATGACTCAGGAAAACTTAGTAAACTCAGTATTAGTCCAATCTAGTTCAGTATTCAGTTCAGACCTTAGTAAACTCCGTCAGCTAACAAAATTCTGTAGTATTCTGCCACTCAATAGAAACTCAGTAATAGATCAGTCAGATCTAGTATGAACTATAAAATCAGTTCAGTATCCATTCAGTTGGAGTAGGATTTAACACCGAACGAACCCAGGGATAAGGGCATTCCCACCAGTAGAGGGTTTGACCCTTAGTAGCAATCCAGTGTTATAGAACTACATAGACAGCGTAGGTTGAGATATCTTCCTGCCAGATATTATAAGGGTTAATACTTCTCATTTTAGTTTTTCTGCCAGCATGTGTTAACGAAAGAGCTTCCTATCAGTGAGGGTTAACTCACAGCTTGTATTTACCTATGGCACGGTATTGACACCTTTCCAACTGGGGTTACCTCACACAGTCTCAATTTCAGATCCAGTTTCAGTACAAAACTCAGTTTAGTTCTACAAATTTAGGACTGTCAAACACAGTCACTCAGCTCGGTACAGGACTCAATATAGTTCCAAGGAATCAGGACTATCCGATACAGTTATCCAGTTATTAGTAATTCAATATCAGTATTCTTAAATATTAGTTAATCAATATTCAGACTCAGTATTCAGTGTTATCACGATCTCAGTTACAATTTATGTATTCATGCATTCACTCTCATCCAGTTATACTCATGTCATTCAGTCAGTATTGTTCATGCATATGAATCCATGCATATATGCCTACCTCACTTAGCATACCTGTACATTCAAAGTACTGACAAATACTTTTCTCTTACGCTATGATGTCTTATATTATAGGTTCAGACGCACGAGCTCCCAAACACTCTTAGTAGTTTAGTTCTTCAGCAAATCAGAGTTAGTGGTGAGTCCTCATAGTTCGAGGACATGATTATTTTCTTTAGTATTTTAGTTTTCTTCAGTAGTTGGAGTTAGTTGGGGACTTGTCTCATCAACTCTACATTTCAAACAGTTAGTGGTTTTTTAGACTAGAGTATTTTTTAGATAGATGTTTCAGTTTTGGTATTGTTATACTGTATTTAGTTCTATTTCAGTATTGAACCTTATGGGATGTTTCCACCTAATTTCCACATATTACAGTATTATTATTCAGTTATTGCAACAGTTACCAGTCATGGGTTAGCTTATGGTCCTTCAAGATTAAGAGCACCGTGTAGTATTCAGGGTATAGACTTGAGGTGTTACAAACTTGGTATCAGAGACTAAGGTTCAACAGAGTCCTAGGAAGTCTGAAAGCCGTATCTAGTAGAGTTTTGTGCATGGGTGTGTAGCGCGCCACACTTGTGGACAAGAGGTTGCGAGGCCTTTTGGGATAAGTTTCATTTCTTCAGTATTCATGTCGTGTGAGTGAGCATGAGCTCCATTTAAACTACCTGTCCAATCTAAATTTCTCTTTCTTTTTCAGAATATGCCTCCAAAGAGGACTAAGGGAAGAGGAATAGGAGATCAGCCAGAACCCCAGTCCGTCCAGCCAGATCCTCTGGACGAACACATTTCCCATGCTAAATTCAGAGCAGCTTTCACCACCCTAGCTCATTCTGTGGCATCCTAGAATGAACGCCTAACTGCTGTTCTAGCCGACCCAGTGGCCAATACTGATGCTGTCAGGATTTGAGATTTCACCTGAATGAACCCTTTACCTTTTACTGGGTCTGAGTCAGATGAGGACTCTCAGGAATTTCTTGATTAGGAGTAAAAAGTTACAGATATTATTGGGGTAACTGTTGTTGAGAGCGCTGAGTTGGCTACATGTCAGTTGCAGGATATGGTTCACTCATAGTTCAAATAGTGGAAAACAGAGAGGGCCACCGATGCAAGGCCCATAGAATGGGAGGAGTTTGCTATTTTTTTTTCTGGATAGGTTCTTACCATTGGAGTTTAGGGAAGTGAAGTTTTTGGAGTTTATAAACCTGAAGCAAGGCAATATGATAGTACAAGAGTATTCTCTCAAGTTTACTCAGTTAGCCAGATATGCCCCGTATGTAATAGCAGATAGCAGATAGCAGACCGAAGATGAGTAAGTTTGTGTCAGGGGTGTCTACCAGTTTGGTCAAAGAGTATAGGACCATAATGCTGATTAAGGAGATGGACATATCCAGGCTCATGATCCATGCTCAGCAGATAAAAGAGGCTAAGAATAAAGAGAAGAAAGGGAGAGTAAGAGAGCAAGAGTAGGTAGTTTCAACTTCGTTCAGCCTAAGTCAGAGGGTAGGAATTATTCTAAGTTCTGCATAATTCTTCAGTTCCAACTTCATCCTCAGTTAGTTCTTCAGTTCTAAAATTCAGAGAAGACAATAGAGATAGGGCACCAGGCCCTAAACCCCATGGTAGTATCAGTAGTGCCCGAACTGATCCCCTTTGTTAGAAGTATGGCAGAAAGCACTAGGGTATCTACAGAGCTGGCATTGATGTGTGTTTTAAATATGGAAAGCCAGGCCACAGGGATAGAAAGTGTTCTCTAGTGGGTTTGTAGAGTCAGCATAATCGTCCCCCAACTCAGTTCGATCGTCCGAATCGGCAGGGTGCCTCATGCAGTGCCACCAATGGGCAACACCCAAATAGACTCAATGCTCTTCAATCCCAACAGGATCAGGAAATCTTTCCTGATGTGGTCACTGGTATATTACAAGTTTATCATTTTCATGTTTATGCTTTGCTAGATTTAGGAGCTTTTTTGTCCTTTGTTACTCCTTATATAGCTGTTGACTTTGGAGTCAGTCATGAAATTCTATCAGATTCTTTCTTAGTCTCTGTCCCAGTGGGTAGATCTATCATAGCCCCAAGGGTATACAGGAACTGTCCGATTGTGATATCTTAGAATGTCACGTCAGCAGACTTAATCGAATTAGAGATGACCAATTTTAATGTCATTCTCGACATGGATTGGCTTTATTCCTGCTATGTCTTAGTCAACTATAGAAACAAAATTGTCCAATTTCAGTTTCCGAATGAGCCCATCCTAGAATGAAGGGGTAGTACTTTAGCACTTAGGGGTTAGCTTATTTCTTATCTTTGGGCAAGAAAGACGATATCTAAGGGATGTGTCTACCATCTCATTCTAGTCCAGGACTTTAGTTCAGAAACTCCTAATCTTGAATCAGTGTCAGTAACATGTGAATTCCCAGATGTGTTTCCCAAAGATCTTCTCAGAGTTCCACCCGAAAGGGAAATTAATTTTGAAATTGGTCTTCTCCCAGATACTCAACCCATATCTATTCTGCCATACAGAATGGCTCTAATAGAACTCAGAGAATTACAAGAATAGCTAAAGGATCTCCTAAATAAAGAATTCATTAGACCCAGTGTGTCCCCACGGGGCATACCAGTTTTATTCGTGCGTAAGAAAGACGGTTCTATCAGAATATGTATAGACTATCGTCAGCTAAATAAAGTCATAGTCAAGAACAAGTGTCCACTTCCTAGAATTGATGACTTATTTGACCAACTTTAGGGTGCCAGTTATTTCTCCAAGATAGAACTCAGATCAGGCTATCATCAGCTCAGGGTCAGGGAATATGACATCTCGAAGACAACCTTCGAAACTCGGTATGGTCACTTCAAATTCTTAGTCATGTCCTTTGGTTTTACCAATGCCCCAGTAGCCTTCATGGGCTTGATAAACTATGTGTTCAAATAGTACTTGGACATGTTCATCATAGTCTTCATAAATGACATTCTTAACTACTCCCGCAGTGAGCAAGATCGTGTAGACCATCTCAGACTAGTACTAAAGATTCTCAGAAACCATCAGCTATTCGCCAAATTTAGTAAGTGCAAATTTTGGCTAAGGTCAGTAGATTTTCTTGGCTATATAGTTTCTGGTGATGGCATTAGAGTTGATCCCCAAAAGACTGAAGTAGTCAGAAACTGTCTCAGACCCATCTCTCCATCAGATATCAGGAGTTTCTTGGGCTTGGCCAGCTATTACCGATGGCTTGTTGATGGATTTTATCTATTGAATTCCCTATGTCTAGATTGACTCAGAATAAAGTCAAAGTCCTATGGTCAGATTATTATGATAAGAGTTTTCGGGAGTTGAAGACTCGACTCACTACAGATCCAGTTTTGACCCTACCAAATGGTTCTGACAGCTTTGTTGTGTATTGTGACACTTCCAGAGTCAGATTAGGGGGTGTTTTGATAAAAAGAGGTAAGGTCATAGCCTATGCCTCTAGACAGCTTAAGCCCCATAAGAAGAACTATCCTACTCATGACCTTGAGTTAGCAGTAGTAGTGTTTGCCCTAATAATTTGAAGGCTCTACTTTTATGGTATACACGCTGATGTATTCATAAACCATAAGATCCTGCAGTATGTGTTCTCTCAAAAAGACCTAAATTTCTGTCAGAGAAGGTGGTTGGAGTTGTTAAAAGACTACGACATGAGTGTCCTGTATCATCTGAGTAAAGCCAATGTAGTGTATGATTCTCTCAGTAGGATGTCTATGGGTAGTTTTGCTTATGTGGAGGATGGTAAGAAGAAGTTAGTTTAGGAAGTTCATCAGTTTGCCCGACTGGGTGTTCGCTTGGTAGATTCATTAGAAGGTAGTGTACGAGTACAGAGTAGTTCAGAATCATCCCTAGTTTTCGAGGTGAAGGAAAAGAAGGATAGGGATCCCAGTCTAGTCAAGTTGAAAGAATCAGTCAGAGATCAGAAGGTAGAGGTTTTCTTCTAAGAGGGAGATGGTGTGTTGCGCTGTTAGGGTCGGCTATCTATGCCAGGTGTAGATGACGTGAGGCCAAAAATTCTTGCAGAAGCACATGGTGCGCGTTACTCTTTTCATCCATGGGCCACTAAGATATATAGTGATTTGTGGGAGATCTATTGGTAGAGTGGGATAAAGAGAGATATTACAGAGTTTGTGGCTAAGTAATCAACATGTCAGCAAATTAAGATTGAGTATCAAAAACATAGTGGGTCCATACAGGAGTTCAATATTCCCACCTGGAAATAGGAAGAAGTAAACATAGACTTTGTGATGGATTTTACTCGTACTCATCATTAGCATGATTTAGTTTAGGTAATTATAGACAAGATGACCAAATCAGCTTATTTCCTACTAGGCCATACCTCTTATTCAGCCGAGGATTATGCCAAACTCTACATTCGGGAGTTATTCTGATTGCACGGTATTCCATTATCCATTATCTCAAATAGAGGTACCCAGTTCACCTCTCATTTTTGGAAAGCATTCTAAAAGGGTCTTGGTACTCGAGTTCATCTTAGTACAACCTTTCATTCTCAGATAGATAGTCAAGCAGAAAGGAATGCATAGGTGAACCAACAGTCATAGTCCCTATAGAGGGCATAGATATTCAGAACAACCTCTCTTAAGAAGAGATCCAGTCGAAATCCTGGATTATCAAAATCGCAGATTGAGAAACAAAGAAGTTTCTCTAGTAAAAGTTCTTTGGCAAAATCAGTCCATTGAGGAAGCTACTTGGGAGGCAGAACAGACATGCAGACTAAGTACCTTCACCTTTTCTCTGCAAACTTAGACTCAACCCAAGATAATAGTTTTTCTTTGAATTCACTCAGTCTCATGTTCAGAAATAGCTACCAACTTGGTATCAATTAACATTGCATACTCAACAATGCATTCATGAAATAGTTCAGTCATATAATCATGCACCAGACATGCATGCTCAGTATATAAACCCGATTTATCGACAATCCCAGTCATGCATTCATGAATCATGTTCAGCTATACACTCATGTATTAGCTATGCATGTTTAGTATGATAATTCAGTATATCAGTAATTTCAGTCATGAAATCATACTTTAGTTGTGCATGACCCGTGTCTAAATCCAGTCTTTCAGTATTCTCAGTTTAATCAATCTCATTCGAGGATGACAGTTCCCAAAGGGGAGATATTGTAAGATACCATAAAATCCTTAGCTTAACTCAGTCCTTTAAGCTTGTTAAGGGGTCCCAGACTAAGAAAATTTTAGCTACATGTTCATATTTAGTGTGATTTTTGCCTTCGTAAGTTGAAAACTCTATTTCATGACCCTCATGACCTTAAAGTAATGAAATTTAGGTTGAATCATGATCAGGATGGTCAGTAGGTATTTTCAGATAAGTTTTGGATTTTTTGGACCTCGTTTGGATCATGTTTGGGAATCCAAAATAATGTATCGATGCGATCTTAGCGCAGCGCATCGGCCATCGTGTCGATCAATATTTTCCTTGGATCCTAGTGTCAATTTCTAGTAAACCAATGTGGACTCGATGCGGCACATTAGCCATTGTGTCGATGCCAATGATGCGACGCGTCGTCCTTGCATCGACAGTTTAATTTTTAGTCCTTAAAAAGTCGCATCCTTAGGGGTAATTAGGTCTTTTCCCATGTTCTTCAGCCCTTAAAAACATGAAATTTAGTCTTCTATTTACAACATACACTCATTATTTCACAAATTGCTCAAGAACAGAAACCCTAGGTGGTCTAAATTCAAAAATCAAGACTCAATATTTCACCGACACTTTTCAAGAATTTAACAGCCAAGGTATATCAAGTATTCATCCAAGGGTTCCTTTCACCCTTGGAGTCCAAGAAACTATTTTAAAACTTTGAGTAAGTTGATTTTATGAATTCTATGATTGGATTCAAGTGTATTCATGATTATAATGTTGATTGGATTTTTAATCTATGACTAAGTGCAAGATTATTGTGCAAAATAGTTATTATGTATGTAGTATCATGTGGATTCATGTTGAAGTCTTGAAATTGTGAACTTGGAGTTGGAATTGTGATGCTCATGTGTTGATTAGTACTATGTGCATATACAGTGCTTTCCAAAGTGCTTGATGAGTTGTTCATGTGAATGTAATAGTGAGATTATATTATGTTAGCATGTATACATGTTTATGCCATTCAAGTGTATCATAAAATGCCTCTATAGATGCATTATGAATCAAGTGTGCATTTTTATCCTAAGCAAAGTCTTGTGATGCTTTACTTTTCATGTTATCGAGTCTTGAGGGTATTTAATACCCAACAATTTAGTTGTTTACCTAGAATCAGTGTTAGTTATAGAATAGTCTCAGTCAGGTCATAATCGGTAGTACTCTAAGTCAGTTACATGACTCAGAAAAACTCAGTAGACTCAGTATTAGTCCAATCTAGTTCAGTATTCAGTTCGGAACTCAGTAAACTCAGTGCTAACAAAATTCAATAGTATTCTGTCAGTCAATGAAAACTCACCAAACTCAGTAACAAATCATTCAGGCCTAGTATGAACTACAAAATCAGTTCAGTATCCATTTAGTTGAGAGTAGGATTCATCACCGAGCGAACCCAGGAATGGGGGCATTCCTGCCAGTAGAGGGTTTGACCTTTAGTATCAATCCCTGAGTTACAGAAGTACATAGCCAGCATAGGTTGATATATTTTTTGCCAGATATTATGAGGGTTGATACTTCTCATTTGAGTTTTCCTGCTAGCGAGGGTTGACGAAAGAGCTCTCTGTCAGAAAGGGTTAACTCATAGCTTGTCTTTACCTGTGGCACCATATTGACACCCTTCAAACTGGGTTACAGGTTGGACCCCAATTAATTTAGAAAGGGGCATGTCAGTTAGATGATTACCTCCCACAGTCTTAGTTTTAAACTCAATCTCAGTATAGAACTCAGTTCAGTTCTACAGATTCAGGACTGTCAGACACAGTCACTCAGCTCAGTACGGTACTCAGCATAGTTCCATAGAATCAGAACTGTCAGATAAAGTCATCTAGTTGTCAATAATTCACCTATGCATTTCTTAAGAGCATCGTGTAGAATTCAGGGTATAGACTTGAGGCGTTACAAACTTTATATCAGAGACTAAGGTTCAACAGAGTCCTTGGAAGTCTAAAAGTCGCATCTAGTAGAGTATTGTGCATGGGTGTGTAGCGCTCCACACTTATGGACAAGAGGCTGTGAGGTGTTTTGGGAAAAGTTTCCCTTCATTCAGTATTCATGTCGTGCGAGTGAGCATGAGCTCTAGTTAAACTCCTTGTCTTATTGAAATTTCTCTTTCTATTTTAGAATATGCCTCCAAAGAGGACTAAGGGAAGAGGAATGAGAGACCAGCCAAAACCCCAACCCGTCCAGCCAGATTCTCTAGAAGAACACGTCTCCCACGTTGAATTTAGAGCAGCTTTCACCACCCTAGCTCATTTTGTGGTAGCCCAGAATGAATGCCTAATTGCTGTTCCGGCCAATCCAGTGGCTAATAATGATGCTACTAGGATTCAATATTTCACTCGAATAAACCCTCCATCTTTTATTGGGTCTATGTTAGATGAGGACCCTCAGGAATTTCTTGATTAGGTGCAAAAAATTATAGATATTATGGGGGTGACTGCTGTTGAGAGCGCTAAGTTAGTTGCATATCATTTGCAGGATGTGGCTCACTCATGGTTCAAATAGTGGAAAATAGAGACGGTCGCTGATGCAGGGCCCATATAATGTAAGGAGTTTGTTGTTGCTTTTCTAGATAGGTTCTTCCCATTGGGGTTAAGGGAAGTAAAGGTTTAGGAGTTTATAAAGCTGAAGCAGGGCAATATGATAGTACAAGAGTATTCTCTCAAGTTTACTAAGTTAGCCAGATATGCCTCGCATATAGTAGCAGATAGCAGAGCGAAGATAAGTAAGTTTGTGTCAGGGGTGTCTAGTAGTGTGGTCAAAGAATATAGGACCACAATGCTGATTAAGGATATTGAAATATCCAAGATTATGGTCCATGGTCAGTGGATAAATGAGGCTAAGAATAAAGAGAAGGAGAGGGAGAATAAGAGAGCAAGAACTGATAGTTTTAACTTCGCTCAGCCTATGTTAGAGGGTGGGAATCGTTCTTAGTTTTTCCTAAAATCCTTAGTTCCAGCTTCATCCTCATCCAGTGCTCCAGTACAAAAATTTAGAGACGACAATAGAGATAGGGCACCAGGCCCTAAACCCCAGGGTAGTGTCAGCAGCGCCCAAACCAATCCCCTTTATTAGAAGTATGGCAGAAACCACCAGGGTATCTGCAAAGCTGGCAGCGATATGTGTTTCGGATGTGGAAAGCCATGCCACAAGGTCAGACAGTGTCCTTAGGTGGGTTCGTAGAGTCAGCATAATTGTCCCCCAGCTCAGTACGATCGCCCGAATCAGCAGGGTGCCTCATCCAGTGCCACCAATGGGCAACGCCCAAATAGACTCTATGCTCTTTAATCCCAACAGGATCAGGAAATCTCTCTTGATATGGTCACAGGTATGTTACAAGTTTATCATTACATGTTTACGCTTTGCTAGATCTAGGAGATTCTTTGTCCTTTGTTACTCCTTATATAGTTGTTAACTTCGGAGTCAGTCCCAAAATTCTAGCAGAGCCTTTATCAGTCTCTATCCTAGTAGGTAGATCTATCATAGACCAAAGGGAATACAGGAACTTTCCAATTATGATATCACAGAAAGTCACTTCAGCAAACTTAGTCAAATTAGAGATGACCGATTTTGTTGTCATTCTTGACATGGATTGGCTTTATTCCTGCTATGCCTCAGTCGACTGCAGAAATAAAATTGTCCAGTTTTAGTTTTCGAATGAGCCCATCCTAGAGTAGAGGGGTAGTACTTCAGCACTTAAGGGTCCGCTTGTTTCTTACCTTAGGGCGAGAAAGGTGATATCTATGGGATGTGTCTACAATCTCATTCAAGTTCAGGACTCTAGTTTAGAAACCCCTAATCTTGAATCAGTGTCAGTAACATGTGAATTCCCAGATGTGTTTCTCGAAGATCTTCCCGGAGTTTCTCCCAAAAGAGAAATAAAAGAACAGTTAAAGGATCTCCTACATAAAGGATTTATCAGACCCAGTATGTCCCCATGGGGCGCACCAATTTTATTCGTGCATTAGAAAGATAGTTCTATCAGAATGTGTGTAGACTACCGTCAGCTAAATAAAGTCACAGTCTAGAACAAGTATCTACTTCCCAGAATCGATCACTTATTTGACCAACTTCTGGGTGCCAGTTATTTCTCTAAGATAGACCTCAGATCAGGCTATCATCAGCTTAGGTTCAGGGAATGTGACATCTCGAAGACAGCCTTCAAAACTTGGTATGGTCACTTCAAATTCTTAGTCATATCCTTTGGTCTTACCAATGCCTCATCAGCCTTCATGGACTTGATGAACTGTGTGTTCAACTATTACTTGGACATGTTCATCATAGTCTTTATAGATGACATTCTTATCTACTCCTGCAGTGGGCAGGATCATGCAGACTATCTCATTCTAGTACTACAGACTCTCAGAAACCATCAGCTATTCGCCAAATTCAGTAAGTGCAAATTTCGGCTAAGGTTAGTAGCTTTCCTTGGCCATATAGTTTTTGGTAATGGCATTAGAGTTGATCCCCAAAAGACTGAAGCAATAAGAAACTGGCCCAGACCCATCTCTCCATCATATATCAGGCGTTTCTTGGGCTTGGCCTGTTATTACTAATGGTTTGTTGAGGGATTTTCATCTATTGCATCCCCTATGTCCAAATTGACTCAGAACAAAGTCAAATTTCAGTGATCAAATTCTTGTGAGAAGAGTTTTCAGGAGTTAAATACTCGACTCACTACATCTCCACTTTTGACCCTACCCGATGGTTTTGATGGCTTTTTGTGTATTGTGACACTTACAGGGTTATATTAGGGTGTGTTTTAATGTAGAGAGGTAAGGTCATAGCCTATGCCTCTAGACAGCTTAAGCCCCATGAGAAGAACTATCCTACTCATGACCTTGAGTTAGCAGCAGTAGTGTTTTCCATAACTATTTGGAGGCTCTACTTGTATGGTATAAATGTTGATCTGTTCACAGACCATAAGATCCTGCAGTATGTGTTCTCTCAGAAAGACCTAAATATCTATCAGAGAAGGTGGTTGGAGTTGTTGAAAAACCACGACATGAGCGTCCTATATCATCCGGGTAAAGATAATGTAGTGATTGATGCTCTCAGTAGGATGTCTATGGGTAGTGTTGCTCATGTGGAGGATGATACCTTAAAAAAGTCTAATTGATCAGGAAAAGGCTTAAGATAGCTCAAAGTTGACAGAAATCGTACATAGATGTGCGCAGAAAGGATCTCGAGTTCGAGATTAGAGATTTTGTGTACTTGAAAATCTCTTTTTTGAAAGGAGTAAAGAGGTTTGGCAAGAATGGGAAACTCAGTGCCCGATACATCGGTCCTTACCAAATTTTTAGCCATTTCAAAAAGTACCTTACGAGCTTGAGTTGCCTTCAGACTTAGCTTCAGTGCATCCTGTGTTCCATGTCTCCTTGCGTAAGAAATGCATAGTTATCCCAACAGTCGTTGTCCCTATAGAGGTCATAGATATTTATAACAGCCTCTCTTATGAAGAGATCCCAGTCGAAATCATGGATTATCAGATTTGCAGATTGAGGAACAAAGAAGTTCCTTTAGTCAAAGTTCTTTGGTTGAATCAGCCTATTGAGGGACCTACTTGGGAGGAAGAAGTAAACATGCAGACCAAGTTCCCTCACTTTTTGTCTGCAAACTCAGACTCAGCCCAAGGTAACAGTTTTCCTTTGAATTTACTCAGTCTCATGTTCAAATATAGCTACCAACTTGGTATCAATTAACATTGCATACTCAACCATGAATTCACTAATTAGTTCAGTCATGTAATCATACATCAGACATACATGTTCAGTATATAAATCCAGTTTATCAGAAATCCTAGTCATGCATTCATGAATCATGTTCAGTTATGCACTCATGCATCAGATATACATGTTTAGTAGTACAATTTAATATATCAGTAATTTCAGTCATGAAATCATGCTTCAGTTATGCATGTCCCGTGTCTAAATCCAGTCTTTCAGTATTCTCAGTTTAATCAATCTCATTCGAGGATGAAAGTTCCCAAAGGGGAGATATTGTAAGATCCCACAAAATCCTTAGCTTAACTCAGTCCTTTAAGCTTGTTAAGGGGTCCCAGACTTAGAAAATTTTAGCTATATGTTCATATTTAGTGTGATTTTCTCCTTTGTAAGTTGGCAACTCTATTTCATGACCCTCATAACCTTAAAGTAATGACTTTTAGGTTGAATCATGATCAGGATGGTCAGAAGGTGTTGTCGGATAAGTTTTGGATTTTTTGGACCTCGTTTGAACTACGTTTGTGAATCCAAAACAATGTATCAACGCAATCTCGGCGTGCCGCGTCGGCCATCGCATAGATCAATATTTTTCTTGGCTCCCAGCAGCAATTTCCAGTGAACCAATGCGGCGCGTTGGCCATCGTATCGATGCCAACAATGTGGTGCATCGTCCTGCATGTCGACAGTTTAGTGTTTAGTCATTAAAAAGTCACGTCCTTTGGGGTAATTAGGTCTTTTTTCATGTCCTTCAGCCCCCCAAAACATGAAATTTTAGCCTTGTATTTACAATATACACTCATTATTTCACAAATTACTTAAGAACAGAAATCCTAGGTGGTCTAAATTCGAAAATCAAGACTCAAGATTTCACCATCACTCTTTAAGAATTTAACAACCAAGGTATGTCAAGTATTCATCCAAGGGTTCCTTTGACCCTTGGAGTTCAAGAAACTCTTTTAAAACTTTTAGTAAGTTGATTTTATAAATTCCATGATTGGATTCAAGTGTATTCAAGATTATAATGTTGATTGGGTTTCTAATCCATGACTAAGTGTAAGATTTATGTGCAAAACAATTATTATGTATGTAGTATCATGTGGATTCATGTAGAAGTCTTGAAATTATGAACGTGGTGTTGGAATTGTGATGCTCATGTGTTGATTAGTACTATATGCATATACAGTGCTTTCCAAAGTACTTGATGAGTTGTTTATGTGAATGTAATAGTGAGATTATATCATGTTAGCATGTATACTTGTTCAGGCCTTTCAAGTGTTTGATAAAATGCCTCTATAGATGCATTATGAATCAAGTGTGAATTTTTATACCAAGCAAGGTCATGTGATGCTTTACTTTTCATGCTATCGAGTCCTGGGGATATTTAATAACTGAAAATTTTGTTGTTTACCTAGAACCAGTATCAGTTATAGAATAATCTCAGTCAGGTCACGATCAGTAGTTCTCTAAGTCAGTTACATGACTCAGGAAAACTCAGTAGACTCAGCATTAGTCCAGTCTAGTTCAGTATTCAGTTTAGACCTTAGTAAACTCAGTCAGCTAATAAAATTCAGTATTACTCCATCAGTTAACGAAAACTTAGTAAACTCAGTAACAGCTCAGTCAGGCCTAGTATAAACTAGGAAATTAGTTCAGTGTCTATTCAGTTGGGAGTAGAATTCAGCACTGACCAAGCCCAGGGATGGTGCCATTCCTGCCAGTAGAGAATTTGACCCTTAGTAGCAATCCCTGCGTTACAGAACTATGTAGCCAGCGTAGATTGAGATATCTTCCTAACATATATTATGAGGGTTGATACCTTTTTTTCAAGTTTTATTGGCAGCGAGGGTTGACAAAAGAGCTTTCTATTAGAGAGGGTTAACTCACAACTTTTCTTTACCTGTGCTACAGTATTGACACCCTTCCAACTGGGGTTACAGGTTGGACCCCAATGAATTTAAAAAGGGGTATGTCGGTTAGATAATTACCTCCCATAGTCTTAGTTTTTGATTCAGTCTCAATACAAAACTCAGTTCAGTTCTACAGATTTTGGACTGTCAGACACAGTAACTCAGCTCAGTACGGGACTCAGTATAGTTCCACAAAATCAAGAATGTCAGATACAATTATCCAGTTGTCAGTAATTCAATATCAGTATTCTCAGATATCAGTTAATTAGTATTCTATCCCTGTATTCAGTGTTATCACGATCTCTATTACAGTTTATGTATTCATGTATGCACTCTCATCTAGTTATACTTATGTTATTCAGTTAGTATTGTTCATGCATATGAACCCATGCATATCAGCCTACCTCACTTAGCATACTAGTATATTCAAAGTATTGATGCATACTTTTCTCTTGCGCTATGATGTCTCATATCATCGGTTCAGAAGCACGAGCTCCCAAGCACCCTTAGCAGTTTAGATCTTTAGCAAATCAAAGTTATTGGTGAATCCTCATAGCTCGAGGACATGATTGTTTTCTTTAATATTTTAGTTTATTTCAGTAGATGGAGTTAGTTGGGGACTTGTCCCACAACTCCACATTTCTAATAGTTAGAGGCTTTTTCAGACTAGAGTATTTTTCATACAGATGTTTCAGTTTTGGTATTGTTATACCATATTCAGTTTTATTTTGGTATTGAACCTTATGGCATATTTCCGCCTAATTTCTGCATATTACAGTATTATTATTCAGTTATTACCGCAGTTATCAGTCATAGGTTAGCTTGTGGTCCTTCGAGATTATGAGCACTGTGTAGCGTCTGGAGTACAGACCCAGGGTGTTACATAAAGATGTTGAGAATTTGAAATATAAGATGTTTTTTATACCATCTAAGAAGGTGAGGGATCCATACACTCCTACAGTGGCGGTTAGGAGGAAGAGAAGAAAAATTAGACAAATACTCTCCATTGTTAAAACAAAAAAGATTACAACTCCTTCTGCTCCAAAAGTTGTTGAAGTTCAGGGTCCGCTGAAGAAGGTGGACATCTACGCGACATTTGGCAACAAAAATAAGAAGGAACTACAAGAAATTATGAATGACAAGACGAAGGTTCTAGAAGAATACACCATACATTCATTTGCCGCCAAAGACTTCCAAAATATGACAAATATGCATGAGTGGTATGTGGACAATGTAAGTTTACTTTTGCTAACCTACCCTTCCTATATATTCCATGAAGAAGAAGCTACACAACAGATGTCTAATTTGTTGCAATATCTTGGTCTTCTGTTGCAACATAATACACATCTTTTGCATAAGTTACATCATCTAGGTAATTTATGAACTGTTTCAGAGAACCCTCTGTAACAAAATATTTCCACTGAGTTTTTCTTCTTTACAATTACTAACTGTAATACCCCATAATTCTCTTAGCCTAATTTCGCTCCTAGAATGTGAAAGGTTAGCTTCAAAAATGAATACCTTCTTATGCATGTGAAATTTTCTAGATTTAGACCTTGCATTATGTGAGAAATTGAATAAGATTTCCATTGATATCAATTTCGTCCAAATCTGATACTCGGTTGAGAAGTTAGGGCATTTTTAGTGGACCTCCACGATAATCTCGCATTGCAGAGAGGTCTAAATTCCCAATTTTCAATTTCTAGTGGCACAATACGATAGCACCGCATTGCGCCAGAGTGCAAATTCGCACTCGTCCTTTTTCTAGTAGCTTAACGCGATTTCATCGCATCACGGTGAAGGTGTAATTGCCTTATTTTTGATCCATAGTTCAAATTCCTATGTCATGAATTTAATTCTAATTATGTGAAGTTCTTATTAGGTGAATAATGTTCATAGAAGTCACTTAGAGCCAAGTGGAGCTAAGAACATTAGATTCATCCAAAGTTTAGTGTTCAATTCTACAAGAGTCAACTCTGAAAGAATATAAATTTTGATGTATGTAGAATATTCCATCTCAATACCCACCCAATTATAGATAATTGAATTAGCTTTCCAATGATACCAAATTTTCCTTAATCCGATACTCGAGCGAAAAGTTATAGTCATTTTAATGTGAGGCAGTAAGCTGCCGCGATGGTACCGCATCGTGGTAAGGGGCAAAATTGGGATACAGGTTACGAATTTTTGCTTTAAATGAATAAGGGGAAATGGGGAATTTTTCCCCCTTAACCCAGGTCATAATATAACAATGTATAGTCGCCATTGGGGCATTATTCTAGCCCCATTATCCTACTTTACTTCCAAGAACAAGCCCTAATCAATTTTCTTCAAGATTCATCCATTCCATCACCTTCAATTCAAGAAAACAATCAAGAATTAAGCTTACTATTCCAAGAAGTTCAAGAAAATCATTCAAGAACATCAATTTGATTCATCTTCTTCAAGAAACAACCTTTAAGAACACAAATAGGAATTCAGGTCAAACTTCTTCATCAATTTGAGCAATTAAGGTATGTGGGGTTATGAACAAGTACAATCCTTTCGTCCTTATGCCCAAAATTATATTTTCAGCAAATTTCTTATTATTTGAAATTAGGGTTTATACCCAATTATCAGTATTTGAAGATTATGAATTTACAAGTGATTGAATGTTGAATTGCATGACTATTTTGATATATTTATGCGTGTAATGCGATTTTCTAGATTTTTCAATTGAGTTTAAGTATGATATTGTGATTCTTGATTTTTTTATTTTGATATTGTTGAAGTATTTTCAAGAAGCATATTAAGCAAGCTGAATTGCTATGAATTTACATGAGTTTGAAGCATGAGTTATTAAGCCCTATTTTCAGCATTGGTATTTTGAGAACTTGTGCCTTTAAGCACCCTGAGATTAGCATCTCTTCAGTTAATTAAATAGCATTTGATCTTTGGATCCTCAGTTTAGCTATAGAATCTACTTTACAAAATTTCTATAGTTTTCAGAATTCAGATCAGTTTTATTTATAGAATGACTCAGATAAAAGCATTTTTGGTTTGTAATGAACCATTATACAAGATTTTAAAGTGGAGTTCCAACAGAATGAGCATAACAGATTAAAGGGAGTAGTATTTAGCACCAAGTAGGAAGTGTGGGATTAGCATGCCCTATCTTCCACAGAACTATGTAGCCAATGTAGGTACAGATTCAGATTATTCCCATTCTAATATGGGTTATAGTTACAGATGTGATACTTAGCTCAGGTTATACTCTTTGGCAAGAGTATGACACCTCTCCCCATTACGAGGTTTTATCCATAGGGGAATAAGACGTTGGACTCCATGTTAGCTTACATGGTTTATGTCGGTTAAGAGATCCTCCCTTCTAGTAAAAGATAATGAACAAATTTTTAGATAAAGTATTTTCCCTACAGTTTAAGCTTATAGCATAACAGAAAAGCTTTTAAGAAAACTAAGTGTACGGACTCACAGTTTTATTCAAATTATGTTTTACAGAAAGATATTAGTTATAGATTTCAGCTTTCAGATTTCATATATTGAAGCGATTCCTTTCTACACTTAGACAGTATGATTTACAGACAAAACTCTAGTACAACTTTCAGAACTAAATGTTATGACTCACTAGATTTATAAAGCATGATTTGCTTTCATGATTATTATTTTAAAAGGTATGATGACTGAGAATACTGAAGTTACTGAGATTACTAAGTACTGAGATCACTGAGATTACTGAACTACTGAGATTACTGAGATTTTTGAAATTTGACGGTGAGTTCCCTTGGAATTAAACCTTTTATGAAAACCCTAGGGCTTGTTCTTGAGATTTTTTGAGAGTAATTGAGTATAAGTTGCTGAATTATGGCAAAATCTCATGTTATAAGGCTTATATTGGGTGGGAAATTGACCCTTTTTAACCCTAGAAAACATATATAATTTCTGAGAAATTTTTTTGATTTTCATCCTTGGCGCAACGACCACTATCACGCCAAGTCACTGGAAAGTGAAAAATGGAAAATTGCATGGAGGCGCGACGTGGAGCTATCGCGTTGCCACCTTATCTGCGACCTGGAAGTTTGGCGTGACATGCCACTATCGTGGAGCAACACTGGACATTGACAATTTCCATTTGAGCAATCTCCGCGACGCGCTGAAGGTTAAGGTGATACACTGTCTCACTACAAAGGCTCTAACTCTTCGCCCGAGTGTCGAATTTAGGCAAATTTGGTATCGATGGAAAGGTTATTGAATTTCCCATATGACAAAAAGTGAATCTTGAAAATACATGTGTACAAAAGTAGATTCATCTTTCAAAGAAAGCTTCTAACATTCTTGATAAACTTTTCAAGCTAGGAAAAGTACGGGGTATTACAATATCTCTTCCTTGAGAAAATTCATCCTCAAATGAGACCGAGTGAGGGGGAAAAAGTACAAACTGACGTACATACCGAACATGACTAGCTGGAACATGATTTCATGACTGACATGACTGATGGCTGAATATAACATACTGAACATGTATATCTGATGCATGACTAATAATTGACTTATGAGTACATGACTGAATATTCTGAAGATCTCAATTTCCCACAGTGAGAATGCATGTCTGATGCATAATTACATAACTGAAATGATATATGAATGTATGACTGAATATGCAAGGGTTCTTAGTACAAAGTTTGTAATGGGGATCTGAGCATGAACTGAATACCAAGTTTGTAATGGTAGTTTAAACATAGAACTGAGTAAGTTTAAGAAAACTGTTACGTGACTGAAAAACACTGATGATCCCATGATTATGCTAGAAGTATGCATGAACTGGAACTTGAGAACATGACTAAGGCTGAAACTTGATACATAAACTGAATTTCGTGAACTGAACTAAGCCTCTGAATACTTGGCCCATAGCTGAGGTTGGGACTTTGAGGGTCAACTTATGATTACCCTCTATTCTAAACTGGATTCCTTATGCAAAGAGAAACTTAACTTACGACATGAGAGCATTGGGGAATAATATGGTATCTCTCCCTTAGGACACTATATCCCTCTAAGAACGCTCACCTTACTAAGATACTAGGGTGATACACAGGGCATCCACAGACTGATTCATGACTGAATAACTCATGCTGAAAATCTTTAGCTAAAATAAGAGAAAGAGGTCTAACAATGCATATCATGAGTATGAAGGACCTATAACGTACCCTAATCTATGCCAAGGGAATTTCCTTGATTAGGACAAGTCTGAAGAGCATAAAACCTGTTCTGACGCTGACCACTAGTGGTAATGGAAGTGACGCCCTGCTTGCGTAAATATTTTCCCTTTTGAACCCTTACTCTACATTCCCGCGGCCTATGGCTTGGCTTACCATATCCATTACATACCTCACTGCCTGTTCTACATACACCTAGGTGATTCTTACTACACTCTTTGCAAAGTGGATAGGTAAGACTCCTGTTCTTACTATCCTGGGCCTCAAAGCCTGGTGACCCATCACGATTGTCATTCCCAAACTTGCGTACTGGTGCACTAGCTAAAGATGGAGCTTGTACTGAAAGCTTATGACTATACTGAGTACGGCTACCATCTCTTGACTTAGGCTGAGCAAAGCTGAAACTACCTGTCTTTGCCTTCTTATTCTGTTATTCCTTCATCTTAATCTTTTGCTCCTCTATCTGCTGAGCATGGGTCATAAGTCTGGCTAAAGTCTTGTCACTATTCAGCATAGCGGATCTACACTCATTAACCATGTTATCATTCACCCCTGACATAAACTTACTCATCTTGGCCCTACTGTCTACAACCACATGAGGAGCATATATGCCTAATTGAGTAAACTTAAGAGAATACTCTTTCACCGTCATGGTGCCCTGCCTGAGGTTGATGAATTATAACACCTTAGATTCTTTCAGCTCTAGGGGAAAGAACCTTTCTAAGAATTCAGTGACAAAATCATCCCATTCTATAGGTTCTGCATCATCTGCCCTTTTTGACTTCCATTGCTTGAACCAAGTATGAGCCACATCCTGCAACTGATATGTAGCTAGCTCAAAACTCTTAACAGTAGTGACCCCCATGATGTCAGTCATCTTCTGAACCTGATCTAAGAATTCCTAATGGTCCTCATCTGACTTAGACCAAAGAAAGGATGAAAGGTTCATTCGAGAAAAGTCTTGAATCCTGGCTGCAGCTGAATTGGCCATTGGGTTAGCCAGAACAACAACTAGTTATTCATTATGAGTAGCAACTGACTGAGCAAAAGTAGTGAATGCATCCCTAAACTCCGAATGAGAAACATGATCACCCAAAGGTACTTTGGGCTGAGGGGCTGACTGATTTCCATTTATTCTTTTAGGAGGCATGTTTTGTAGAAGAAAGGAAGAAATTGATTAGACTGAGAGATTGACTTGAGATTATGCTCATGGGCACGGCATGAATAATGAAAGAAGGGAAACTATTCCTAAAATATCTCATAGCCTCTTGTACATAAGCATCGTGCATAACACACGCATGTACAAGATTGCTTGATGCGGCTTTTCAGACTTCCAAGGATACTATTGAACCTTACACTCTGATACCAAGTTTGTAACACCCCAAATCTGGTACCCAGAATGCTACATGGAGTCCATGACCCCGAAGGACCACATGCTAACCCATGACTGATATCTATAAATATAGCAGTGAATAATTATAATAATATCATAAATGTGGAAACAAGAACTGAAAGGCCATAAGGTTCAATACTAGTACATAACTGAAAAATATGGTATAACAATACCAAAACAACTAAGATAATTATCTAAACATACTATAGTCTGAAAGCCTTTAAACTGTCTGAATAAAGAGTTAATGGGACATGTCCCCAACTAACTCCAACTACTGAAAAAATTGAAAATTGAAATGGTAATGTGATGATCATGTCCTTAAAGGATGAGGACTCACTGCTAACTCTGATTGCTGAACTGGGATGCTACTGGTTCTCTGGAGCTCGTGTTTCTAAATCTATGGTATAAGACACCATAGCACAAATGCGTAAGTACTTTGAATGTACTGGTATGCAAGTAAGGTAGGCTAAATGTAATAGGTTCATATGCATGAACAATACTAAATGACTGGCTAACATGAATATGAAAATACATGCATACATAACTATAACTGACATCGTGATAGGACTAAATGTTAAGTTCTAACTACTGAGTGTACTAATAACATGGAATTATTGATATCTGAGGGACTGATACTATGTTACTAATACATAAATAACTATTTTTGACAGTTTTGATTATGAAGAACTGGTTTGGTTGACTGTGTCTAATAGTCCTGAAGCTGAATACTGATAACATGAGTTTTGATAATTGATAACATGAGTGACTGTATCTGATAGTCCTGAATCTGATAGAACTAGCTGAGTTTCGTACTGTATCTGAGTAACTGAATCTGAGATCAGTCCTATCTGGCGGGTGATCTTTACATCTGATGATACTAATACTAATTGACCATACTTGAGATCAGTCATATCTTGGAGTCTATTTATAATGATAAGGAGTGACTGTATCTAATACTCCTAAATCTATACTATTGAGCTGAATTGATTGTATCTGACAGTCCTGATTCTGTAATTGAAATTGTGGGATGTATTCATCCAACCGACATGCCATATATTAAGCTAACTAGGGTCCAACCTATAACCCTAGCTGTAAGGGTATCAGTACCACGCTACTAGTAAAGACAACTGCTGTGGAATCAGTCCTAATCTAGCGGGTGACCCCTGGATCAATCCTATACATTAAAATGCGATAGCGGGTGATCCCTGAGTATGTCTGTCCTATCTAACGGGTGACATCTCATACCTACGCTGGCTACGTAGTTCTAGAACTTAGGGATTATTTCTAGGGATCTCAGTCCTATCTAGCGGGTGAGTCCACATCCCTAGGCTCGCTCGGTGCTGAATGCTACTCCCACTTAAAAGACACTAAACTGATTAACTGAACTGGACTGATACTAGTAGTATTGGTTAGCGGAGTTAAACTGAATTTACTGAGTTCCATTGACTGATAGAATGTACTGAGTTCTGAGGACTGACTGAGAATACTAATGTTACTAAGATTACTGAGTACTGAGATCAATGAGATTACTGAACTACTGAAATTACTAAGATTTCTGAGATTTCCTGAGTCACATAACTGACTGAGTTTTATGGATCATAGCTTGACTAAGGAGATCGTGAAAACATGACATGGCTCTAGGCACATAACCAAATGTTTGGGTACACATGACCAACAACACAATTCATAATTTATACATTGAAGCACTTCACCAAACATGTGATATGCATAAGCTTGTACATACATGGGGATTTCATAATATCATACTAGTTGGGCATTATTTCTTTATCTAGGAATTTAATCATACACATGATAGGCATAGCACATGTAGACAACATTATATAATAATCAAACATCATGATTCATATCTAATTTCATCATCCTAGGGTTTATTCATAGGTTCACATGAAAATACATCTATACAAATCAATCCCAGATAAAATTAATCACCCAACATGGATTTGAATTCAATTGATCATTCTCAACATAAATAAAACAAAATAAACCCAACATGAAATTCATAAAGAAATCCGTAGACTTAAACTTAGAAAAGATATTCTTGGGCTTCATGGACGAAAGGAGTCCATGAATGAACACTACGCATACCTTAGCTTGTGATTCTACGAAGATTGACGAACAGATTCTTGAAATTTGATGGTGAATTCCCTTGGAATTGAACCTTCTATGAAAACCCTAGGGCTTGTTCTTGAGAGTTTTTTAGAGTAATTGAGTATAAGTTACTGAATTATGGCCAAATCTCATGTTATAAGGCTTATATAGGGTGGGAAGTTGACCCTTTTAACCCTTGGACATATATTTAATATCTGAGAAATTTTTTTAATTTTCATCCTTAGCGCAACGCACCACTATTGCGCCAAGTCACTGGAAAGTGCCAAATGGGAAATTGCATGGTGGCGCGACGCGGAGCTATCGCGTTGCCACCTTTTCTGCAACCTGGAAGTTTGGCGTGATGTGCTACTATCATAGAGCAACACTGGAAATTGACAATTGCTATTTGAGCAATCTCCGCGATGCGCTGAAGGCTCAGGTGATACAGTGTCTCACTTAAAAGGCTCCAACTCTTCGCCCGAGTGTCAGATTTGGGAGAATTTGGTATCGATGAAAAACTTATTGAATTTCCCACATGACAAAAAGTGAATCTTGAAAATACCACGTGTACAAAAGTGGATTCATCCTTCAAAGAAAGCTTCTAACATTCTTGGGAAACTTTTTAAGCTAGGAAAAGTACGGGGTATTACAATATCTACCCCTTAAAAACATTCGTCCTCGAATGATACTGAGTGAGAGGGAAAGAATACAAACTGACGTATATACCGAACATGACTGGCAGGAACATGATTTCATGACTGACATGACTGATGGCTAAATATGACATACTGAACATACATATCTGATGGATGACTAATAATTGACTTATGAGTACATGACTGAATATTCTGATGAACTAAATTTCCCACAGTGGGAATGCATGTCTGATTACATGATTGAACTGATATATGAATGCATGACTGAATATGCAAGGGTACTTAGTACCAAGTTTGTAATGGGGATCTGAGCATGAACTGAATACCAAGTTTGTAATGGTAGTTTGAACATGGAACTGAGTAAGTTTAAGAAAACTATTATATGACTGAAAAGAACTGATAACCCCATGATTATGCTAGAAGTATGCATGAACTGAAACCTGAGAACATTACTAAGGTTGAAATATGATACATAAACTAAATTTCGTGAATTGAACTAAGCCTCTGAATAATTAGACCATAGCTGAGGTTGGGACTTTGAGGGTCAACTTATGATTACCCTCTATTCTAAACGAGATTCCTTATGCAAAGAGAAACTTAACTTAAGACATAAGAGAGTTAGGGAATAATGAGGTATCTCTTCCTTAGGACACTATATCCCTCTAAGAACGCTTACCTTACTAAGATACTGGGGTGATGTACAAGGCATCCACGGACTGATTCATGACTGAATAACTCATGCTGAAAATCTTTAGCTAAAATAAGAGAAAGAGGTCTAACAATGCATATCATGAGTATGAAGGACCTATAACATACTCAAATCTATGCCGAGGGAATTTCCTTGATCAGGGCAAGTTTGAAGAGCGTAAAACCTGTTCTGACACTGACCACTAGTGGTAATGGAAGTGATGCCCTGCTGGCACAAATCTTTTCCCTTTTGATCCCTTACTATATATTCCCGCAGCCTGTGGCCTGGCTTACCATATCCATAACATACCTCACTGTCTACTCTACATACACTTAGGTAATTCTTACCCCACTCTTTACAAAGCGGATAGGTAAGACTTCTGTTCTCACTACCCTGGTCCTCGAAGCCTGGTGACCCATCACGACTATCATTCCAAAACTTATGAACTAGTGCACTAGATGAAGATGGAACTGGGACTGAAAGCTTCTGACTATACTGAGTACGGCTACCACCTCCTGACTTAGGCTGAGAAAAGCTGAAACTACCTGTTCTTGCCCTCTTATTTTGCTTTTCCGTCATCTTAATATTTTGCTCCTCTATCTGATTAGCATGGGTCATAAGTCTGGCTAAAGTCATGTCACTATTCAGCATGGAAGATCTATACTTATTAACCACACTATCATTTACCCCTGACACAAATTTACTCATCTTGGCCCTACTGTCTACAACCACATAAGTAGCATATCTGCCTAATTGAGTATACTTAAGAGAATACTCTTTCACCGTCATGGTGCCCAGCCTGAGGTTGAAGAATTCTAATACCTTAGCTTCTCTCAGCTCTAGGGGAAAGAACCTCTCTAAGAATGCAGTGACAAAATCATCCCATTCTATCAGTCCTGCATCATCTGCCCTTTCTGACTTCCACTACTTGAACCAAGTATGAGCCACATTCTGCAACTGATACGCAGCTAGCTCAGCACTCTCAATAGTAGTCACCCCCATGATGTCAGTCACTTTCTAAACATGATCTAGGAACTCTTGAGGGTACTCATCTGACTTAGACCCAAGAAAAGATGGAGGGTTCATTTAGGTAAAGTCCTGAATCCTGACTGCAGCTGAATTGGCCACTGGGTTGGCCGTAATAATAACTGGTCATTCATTATGAGTAGCAACTGATTGATCAACATTAGTAAATGCAGCCCTGAACTCGGTATAAGAAACATGATCACCCAAAGGTTCTTCAGCCTGAGGGGCTGACTGATTTCCATTTCTTCTTTTAGGAGGTATGTTTTGTAGAAGAAAGGGAGAAACAAATTAGACTGAGAGATTGACATGAGATTATGCTCACTGACACGACATGAATACTGAAAGAAGGAAAACCATTCCTAAAATACCTCATAGTCTCCTGTACATAAGTATGGTGCACAACACATGTATGTACAATACTCTACTCGATGCAGCTTTTCAGACTTTTAAGGACACTATTGAACCTTACGCTCTAATACCAAGTTTGTAACGCCCTAAATCTGGTACCCAGAATTCTACACGGTGCCCATGACCCCGAAGGACCATAAGGTAACCATGATTGATATCTGTAAACTGAGCAGTGAATAATTGTAACAATATCATAAATGCAAAAACATGAACTGAAAGGTCATAAGGTTCAATACGTGTACATTACTGGAAAATATGGTATAACAATACCAAAATAACTGAGATAATTATCTGAACATACTGTAGTCTGAAAGCCTCTAAACTGTCTGAATAAGTAGCTGATGGGACATGTCCCCAACTAACTCCAACTATTGAAATAAAGTAAAAACTAAAATAGTAATGTGATCATCATATCCTCGAAGGATGAGGACTCACTGCTAACTCTAATTGCAGAACTGGGATGCTACTGGTTCTCTGGAGCTTGTACTTCTAAACCTATGGTATAAGACCTATTAGCTCAAATGCATCAGTGCTTTAAATGTACTGGTATGCAAGTGAGGTATGCTGAATGCAATAGGTTCATATGCATGAACAATACTAACTGATTGGCTGACATAAACGTGAGAATACATGCATGCATACGTAACTGTAACTGACATCGTTATTGTATTGAATGTTAAGCTCTGACTACTGAGTTTACTAATAAAATAGAATTACTGATATCTGAGGGACTGATACGATGTTACTAATACATGAATAATTATTTCTGACAGTTCTAATTATGAAAAATTGGTTTGGTTGACTGTGTCTAGTAGTCCTGAAGCTGAATACTGATAACATAAGTTCTGATAACTGACATAACTGATAACATGAGTGACTGTATCTGACAGTCTTGAATCTGATGGAACTAGTTGGGTTTCGTACTATCTCTGAGTAACTAAATCTGAGATCAGTCCTGTCTGGCAGGTGATCTTTACATCTGATGATACTGATACTGATTGACCATAGTTGAGATCAGTCCTATCTCGAAGTCTATTTATAATGATAAGGAGTGAACGTATCTGATAGTCCTAAATCTATACTACTGAGCTGAATTAACTGTATCTGACAGTCCTAATTATGTAACTAAAACTGTGGGATGTATTCATCTAACCGGCATGCCCTATAGTAAGCTAACTGGGGTCCAACCTATAACCCCAGCTAGAAGGGTATCAATACCGCACCACTGGTAAAGACAACTGTTGTGGAGTCAGTCCTAATCTAGCGGGTGACCCTTGGGATCAATCCTATACATTTAAATGTGCTAGCGGGTGATCCCTGAGTATGTCAGTCCTATCTAATGGGTGACATCTCATACCTATGATGGCTACGTAGTTCTGGAACATAGGGATTGCTTCAAGGGTTTATTCATAGGTTCACATGAAAATACATCTATACA
Organism: Capsicum baccatum var. pendulum; assembly: GCA_030864225.1. NCBI lineage: Eukaryota > Viridiplantae > Streptophyta > Magnoliopsida > Solanales > Solanaceae > Capsicum > Capsicum baccatum. The sequence goes on from CM061560.1 coordinate 22,222,349, forward strand.
AATCAATCCCACATAAAATTTATTACCCAACATGGATTTGAATTCAATTGATCATTCTCAACATAAACAAAACAAACCCAACATGAAATTCATACAGAAATCCATAGACTTAATCTTAGAAAAGAGATTCTTAGGCTTCATGGATGAAAGGAGTCCATGAATGAACATTATGCATACCTTAGCTTGTGATTCTATGAAGATTGATGGAGAGATTCTTGAAATTTGACGGTGAATTCCCTTGGAATTGAACCTTCTATGAAAACCCTAGGGCTTGTTCTTGAGAGTTTTTGAGACTAATTGAGTATAAGTTGTTGAATTATGGCCAAATCTCGTGTTATAAGGCTTTTATAGGGTGGGAAATTGACCCTTTTTAACCCTAGGACACGTATTTAACTTATGAGATAATTTCTCAATTTTCATCCTTGGCGTGATGCGCCACTATCGCTCCAAGTCACTGGAAAGTGACAAATGAGAAATTTCACGGTGGCGCGATGCGGAGCTATCGTGTTGCCACCTTATTTGGGACCTAGAAGTTTGGTGCGACGCACCACTATCGCGGAGAAATATTGGAAATTGACAATTACCATTTGATCAATCTCCGCGATGCGCTGAAGGCTTAGGTAATACACTGTCTCACTAAAAAGGCTCTAACACTTCGCCCGAGTGTCGGATTTGTGAGAATTTGATATCGATGGAAAGTTTATTCAAGTTCTCACATGACAAAAAGTGAAAATCTTGAAGATACCACGTGTACAAAAGTGGATTCATCTTTCAAAGAAAGCTTCTAACATTTTTGGAAAACTTTTCAAGCTAGAAAAAGTACAGGGTATTATAATAATGCAACAGATTATATATCTGTTGTAACAAATATAATACTTGTTGTGACAAATTAATTATCTGTTGGAATAGGTTGGTCATTTGTTGCATTATGCAGATATTTTCCAGTTTGTCTGTCCCAACAGATATATAATCTTTTGCAACATATAATCTATCTATTGCAGCTGATATGTAACCTGTTAGAACAAATAAAAAAGGTAGGAAGAACTGTTATATAATTTCCAGCAGATGACCTAACTAAATGGTTAGAGCCCGTGTATAAAGAAGAATATGTTCAAAAATAGAGACAAACACAATAACATGTTTTTATTTCAAACCACCTCACTTTACATGTAGTGGCAATAATTTTTATGTCCGGTGAAAGTTGAATTTTTATATGCAACAGATTGTATATCTATTGTAATAGATATAATACCTATTGTGATAGACTGATTATCTGTTGCAATATGTTGGTTATCTATTGCATTATGCAGAAGTTCCCAGTCTGTCTATCTCAACAGATATACAATCTATTGCAACATATAATCTATCTGTTGCAATTGATAAGTAATCTGTTGGAACAAATAAAAAGAGTAGAAAGACTTGTTATATAATTTTCAGCAGATGACCATATATTGCAACATATGTCTAAATCTGTTTGATAAAATATGCCATCTATTGCAGAAGATGTATTATCTGTTGTGATATTTGAATCTAGTATTCTATTTCAATTAACATGTTCCAAACTAAGAATTAAATTATATTCATAAACAACATAAAATAAATTGAAGCCTTCGAAAATTACATGAAATAACTCAATAAATAAATGAAATATAAAAATATTATTATGGGTACAAATGATCTACTCTACAAATAAATCAACAAGTTAAACCAAGGAGGATAGGTTATTACATTAATAGACTCAAGCTATAAAGATCTACCCAATATGGACAAGTTGTTCTTCATCCGGTGCTACTAAATTCGGCTTTGTTCATCGTGGATCTTTCATGTCACTTGCATATGGCTTCTGAGCTTTTGCTTCTCTATATTTCCATAAAAGATCAATATATATTTTGCGAAGTAATCTGGCATCAAGTCCATCATTTGGTACTTGTAATCCATCACTCAAATACTCGGCAACAAAAAGACCACAATCCCTGCATTTTTAAAAAATAGATAATCCATATCTTGCCGTTCATGTAAGCGTTATGAAATTTATGAAATGAAAGTAAATCATGACACTTATACTTACAGGCTACCAATGGTTTGTTGAGCAATTCCTTCAATATATTGTACATTAAATAGATTATCCATTTTATCTCGGTATGCTTCAATCATTAATCAATCAGTACGAACCTTTTGGTCCAAAAAGCCACTCACAACAAAGTAAGTACGCAATATTTTAACCAGATTTTGTATCTCAGATGATGGCCCGAAATGTCTCCTTCGAGACATCGATTCATAAACTCGGATGCGCCTCTCTTTTAGAACAACGAAAGCCAACACCCAATGAAATTTATCACCACAATTGATTGGGATGTATACTTCATCGATCAAATGCCAAGGTAAGCCAGCTGGAATGTTAAAACCTTTGATGATGTTGATTAAGCTTTTCGCATTTTGGGAAACTTTCGGCTGTTGTTGAAAATACCTATCGTAGGCATTATTGGTGTAAATTTTGTACAAATAATTGTATATTGTGCATCTGTATTATTCTTGTGTTTACAACTTGGCCTTCTTTTGGAGGTATTAAAATGACATCGATGTGCTGCACATATTATCAAACATTTTGGATTACGTGATGAAAAAATCAATATGCAAATGGAATTAAATAAAGTATTAATTAATATTAATATATATGGCATTTAAACCTCATCATTCGAGCATGTTTGGGGCTGTGACATCAAATAGAACCAATTCTTCATTCTGAGATGTGCAACAACAAAGTCGAACATATCAAAACCAAGACTCGATTCATTCACTTTGTAGTGTTAATCATTTTATTCTCTACATGATGATTTATATGTATAGATACCATATTCTTACAACAAGAATTGTATAAACCAATATCTTTAAAATTGATTTATGTACCTATTGGCATGATGCTTTAATAGCCCATCGGCAATCCATTCTGAATAGTCGTTGATCAACTTTTTTAGTTTTTTTGGAGCCTCGTCCGAGACATTGAACCTTTCAAACGGGCAATTCTTCTGTTATCCCAAACTAATAAGCTCCACTTTTTCTTCTTCTTTGGAAGCAGTTGAAGGATTATCAACTGTGATATTATGTTTTTTAGTAGTAGCTTCTACTATGACATCCACCTGGAAACCCAAAATCGTCAATGCTAATTTCAAATATACAATAGATTGTCCATCTGTTGTAATAGATGAGTCTTATGTTGCAATAAATGGATCATCTATTGGGAAAAATTTGAATAGGTGACCCATCTATTGCAACATAAGACTCATCTATTGGTAGAAATTAAAACAGTACAAAAAACTATTTGATTTGCTCAAACAAACGGACATATATTACAACAGATAACGCATCTGATGCAATAGGTTAGACAACAGTTGCAATAGATGTATATATCTGTTTGATAATTTTGAGCAGATGTGTCATCTGTTGAAATAGATATGTTCCTGTTTGTTAGTTAGAATAGATGATATACATTCACTTTGTTCAGCTCATGCTACTCTCCTATGGCCTTTGCACATTAAACAGCGGTGCAAGACAAAGACAGAAGCATTGCAATTTTGCTTTTTTTTTATGCTTAATGATGCCTTGGAAATATCTTTCCTTCTCTTCTTATCCACCTTGATCTCTAGTAGAGTGTATGGATATGAAATCCTATTTGAAGGAGTGACACCCCTCTTAGATGTCATTTCCTTTATAGAAGCAGTTAGTGCATTAATAGAATAAATCACTCCATCATGTTTCGCCTTGCAGTCTTGACATTTGCATAAAGAACATTCGCTAAATGTGGCAAAATTTGGAGAAAAATCTATATAATCAGTATGATCATAATCATAATGGCTTATTGTTTCAAAAACGGTAAGAGGAGCATCATTAGGCCCAATAGAAGCACCACTACCACTACCATCATCAACAACAAGAAACCCACCCTAAAAAATTATTTTTCTTGTGATGGTTGTTGCTCCAAACAATTCTATTTTTATTCTATCAATGATTTTAGGGTTTGATAAAATTTGCACAGACTGTAAAGTAATAAAAAATGGCATCTTCAACTATCGATTGGTCAAAACAAGCCACGGATGGACAATCTAAAATAAATCAGTACATACATTAGAATGACGATGAAATCATTTAAAATAATCATTAATTAAAATAAAAACTTGATAAGAATTAGACTTAACACTTCCTTCAGTGGATTGAAAAGATTAAGAAATTTTATATTTTTATCAGTTTTGACCGACAACTATCTCAGGATTCTTGGACAAGTAACTTTTTCCTAATAGTTCACTTGTTGTCTCAACTAAGGAATGACTTCATAATAAAAGCATTATTGAATAAAAAAAATGAATCATATCATAATAAAAGAAATATTTGCCATGAAAGCCCATGGAAAGCCATATAAGTTGAATGTCTTTGGCATTAACGGAGTCAACAAATATTGACAGTCACTTTGAAGCTTTCATAACCCCAAGGATAGCTGTTAAATGCCTCAAGATCCTCAGAGAGATTTATTAAATCGAGGCTTATGTTGTTGTTAACGTCTCTCGCCCAAAGAATATTATGTACAAACCAAACCAAGCACAATGATTGCTTGTTCTTCTTTGAAAGTCCTTTACCTTTCAACGTTTCTATCAAATTTTTATTTTTGAAGATTAGACCAACAATAGAGATTAGGTCATCACGATCACTCGACTTTTCTTTGCCGTTTTTGGGTGTGCTTTTTTTTGGGTCAGAGTAGGTATAACTTGAGAAGGAGGAGGATAACATTTTAGTCCAGTAACTATAGCAAACTCCTTCCAACCAAAACAAACAAGCATGCCACAGTAATTTCCATACCTCACCCATCTTATCTTTGTTTTCATACATAAACCTATGCTTGAGAAGATCATATACCATTTTCATCTGAAATGAGCATTGTTGTCCTCCGTCAAATTAAGATATTGCCCAAAGCAGCTTTCCCTGAAATACAAATCCAATTTTTGTTCTGAAGTATTTTTTTGAAGGCGTCAAAAGATTTTCCCATGGCTGACTTAACCACGAAATCACCCGTTAAATCTGTGGCACCGACGCACTGCATTCTCACAGTATAATGATAGATGCTGAAGTTTTTGACCAACTCTTTGGTAGAAGAGCTATTAGCATTTGGATCATCCCTTTTAAAACATTTCTCCTCCCCGTGTTCATTATCTTCTGCTTCTGATTGAGATAACAGTTGTAAAGCAAACTCATAGAGTGGTGGATGTAGCCTAGTTACTTCACTTGTTCCTTTACTTGGACTTTATTCGGTTTCTTTTCTTTTGGGAGCTATATTATCTTAAATTAACAGGACCATAAGATAGATTATAATTAATTAATGCATCGTTAAAAAAGGATAACAATAAATCTAATAAGCACAATAATAAAATAACAATTCTAATAGACCACACATCTGTTGCAACAAATATGTTATCTGTTGCAACTTATAATCGACCTGTTACAATGAATGAGTAAACCATTGGAAATAATAAAAATAGGTGACTAATCTGTTGCACAAGGTAGTTTATCTGTTACAACATATAACCAACCTATTTCAATGGATGAGTAATTCAATGAAAATAGTAAAAATAAATCACTCATCTGTTACACCAAGAAAGTTATCTTTTGCAATATATAACCAACTTGTTGCAATGAATGAGTAATCCTTTAGAAACAGTAAAAATAGAATAACTAATTTATTGCAACAGATGAGTAATTTGTTGGAAACAATAAAAATAGATCACTCATCTGTTGCATCAGGTAAGATATTTTTACAGCATATAACTAACCTGTTGCAGTGGATGAGTAATCCATTGGAAATAATAAAAACATATCACTCATCTGTTGCACCAGGTAGGATATCTCTTGCAGCATATAACCAACCTATTGTAGCGGATGAGTAATTCGTTGGAAATAATAAAAATAGGCCATACATCGGTTGCACCAGATAGGTTATCTGTTGTAGCCCATAAACAACCTATTGCAGCGGATGAGTAATCTGTTGGAAATAATAAAAACAGATCACTTATTTGTTGCACCAGGTAGGATATTTGTTGCAGCATATAACCAACTCATTGCAGCGGATGAGTAATTCATTGAAAATAATAAAAACAGACCACAAATCTATTGCATCAGATAGGTTATCTGTTGCAGCCTATAAATAACCTATTATAGTGGATGAGTAATCCGTTGGAAACAATAAAAATAGATCACCCATTTGTTGCACCAGGTAGGTTATCTGTGCAGCCTATAAACAGCCTATTGCAGCGGATGAGTAATCTGTTGGAAATAATAAAATAGATCACTCATCTGTTGAAACTGATCACTCATCTGTTGCAAAATGAGTTATCTATTGCAAAATAAGTTATCTGTTAGATTTTTTTCCAAATAGAAGAGTCGTCTATAGTAACAGATAAATGATATGTTACATTGTTCGTCTGTTGCATCAGATTTGCATCTGTTGAATCAGATGTTTCATCTGTTGCATTAGATGGTTCATCTATTGCAACACCATTTTTATCAAGAAAAATAACAAATCAACTCAGTAACACCAATACAACACACACACACTAATAACATCAACGGTTACTAAAAATCACCAATGATCCGAATCAATAGTTTGACAACAAGAAGAAGAAATTCCAAAAATTAGGGTTTTATTCAGTCCACATTTTAAATGTAAGCAAGAAATACTGAAATTGTTAACCAATACTAGAAGAGAAGTTGGCTCAAGTTCCTCTGTTTCTTCATAACTAAAAATACAACTTTTTACCCTTGAAAGAAGAAATAGAACGCCAAAGAACTTGAAGTTGTTGTCGCCAGAGAAGTCTTCACTTCGATTGATGGTTGAAAGTTGAAAAAGAACTTGCCCGACTATTTGTTGCTGGAGGTTGAAGTCGCCGGGGATTGAAAAGAGAAATTTTATAGAACTGTTGGTTGGGAAAGAGTTGAGAGAAGTTGTCAAGAGAGAGAGGGGAGGAAGACTAGTTGATTTGGATTGAAGAGGGGTGGGGTGGGTTGATTTGTATTTTTGAAAAGATTAGAAAGTTTTGGAAATATTAATCAATTCCACAATTAACTTAATTAAGTTTTCTAATGATATTTGACCCTTTAAGTTGGTCAATGTCACTAATCTTTCATTCAAGCCTTAAAGACGTCTTTCCTTCAATTTTCTCAAGAAAGTTGTTGTTTTCCAAAATTAAAATTGTAATACCCCGTATTTCTCAAACTTAACTTAGCTATAAGTACATGAGTCATCCTATGTAAAATTTTTGAAATACTTGATATTTTTCAGTTTAGAGCCTGCTACTGCGTAGGAAATAGAATTAGTTTTCCAACGATATAAAATTTACCTAAATCCGATAATCGGATAAGAAGCTATGGCTATTTTAAATTTCAGTTGTTAAACACCGTCATTCAGGCCAGTAGCGCATCGCGGAGTATGTCAAAATGGCAATTGTCAGTTTTTAGTGAGGTACCGCAATACCGGCGTGTCGCGCCAAAGCTTATTTTCGCACTTGTCAATTTTCAGTGTACCAACGCGATCCCACCGCGTCGTGATGAGTCCAAATTTCAGAATCAAAGGGGCACCACAATTCCACTGCATCACACCAATCCCTCAGTTCCCAATTATCTATTTCCAGTGGCCCGACGCGATCATGGCGCATCGCGCTAGGGGCCCAGTTCGGAAAAAATTAATAAAAATTAAATATTTCGTCCAGAGTTAAAACAGTCTTTTTCCATGATTTTATTCCGCCCAGGTGTGAGGTTTAAACTCTAAAAACATTTTAAACCATTTGTTTATTAGCTTTTCTCCCAAAATCAAAGCATTCTCTCTCAAGAAAACAAACCCTAAGCTTCAAGAATCAAGGTCAAAACTCAAGAATTTCTCCAAGCACCTTCAAGAGCTAATAACCCAAGATATGTTAGGTGTTCATCTATGGGTCCTTTTCACCCATAGAGTTCAAGAATCCATTTTTAAAACTTCAAGATTTATGATTTATGATTTTCATGCTTGGAATTTAATGTATTTATACTCATGATAGAAATTGGGATCCAATAAATGTATGATTATAAGTTTCCATGAAATTAAGATAGTTATGTGATGGATTATATGAATTGCATGCTAAACCCTTGAAATTGAAATTGAGTAGTTATTTACGTTGTTCAGGTGTTGACCATTATCATGTGAAATATTCCATGCTCCCCAAGTATTTGCTAAAATGCCTATGTAAAGTAGATAGTGGAATCATGACATGTCATTATGTGGTCCCAAATCATGTACAAGCTTATGCCTTACAAGTGTTTGATAAAATGTCTCTATGAATAAATCATGAACAAGTGAATATTGTTGTGTTATTCAAGACCATGCTATGCTTTACTTTTCATGCTATCGAGTCATGGGGGTATTTAATACTCGATAATTTAGTTGTTTACCTAGAGCAAGTGTCAGTTACAAAATAGTATCGGTCATGTCATGATCAGTAGTACTCTCAGTCAGTTATAAAACTCAGGAAAACTCAGTAAAGTCAGTCTTAGTCTAGTCCAAATCAGTATGCTCAGTTCAGTGTCTTTCAGTTGGGAGTAAGATTCAGCACCGAGTGAACCCAAGGATGAGGGCTCACCTGCCAGTAGAGGGTGTGATCCTTAGGAGCAATTATTGCATTCTAGAAATACGTAGCCAGCGTAGGTTGAGACATAAACCTTTCAGTTGAGGGTTGATGAGGTGTTTTAACCTACCAAATGAGGGTTCCACCATTCTCATTTGAGTACCTGCCAAATGAGGGTATCTCTTCAGTTGTCTTTACCCGTGGCACGGTACTGATACCCTTCCAATTGGGGTTACAGTTGGACCCCAACTCAGTTATCTAATCCTATTTAGGGCATTTCGGTTAGATGATTACCTCCCACAGTCTCAATTTCAATCTTCAGTATAGAACTTAGTTTAGTTCTACAGAATCAAGACTGTCAGATACAGTCAATCAGTATCAGTAACTTAGTTATCAGTATCTCAAATTATCAGTTACTTAGTATCAGAACTTAGCTTCAGGAAAGCTCAGTTACAGTATATATATATGCACAGTATTACATACTCAGTATTTACAGCAGTTCAAAGTATCCATGTACTCTTATATTTAGTTTCTCTATATCATTCAGTCGGTTATTGTTCATGCACATACACTCTTGCATTCAGTCTTACCTCATCTACCATACTAGTACATTTCACGTACTGACGCATACTCTTTCTTTGCGGTATGATGTCTTATATCATAGGTTCGGACGCTCGAGTTCCTGACCGCGCATAGACAGATCCAGATTTAGCTAGCAGTAGATTTAGTAGCGAGTCCTCATCTATCGAGGATATTCTTTCATTTCATTATATATTAGACTCAGTATTTCAGTAGATGGATTTAGTTGAGGGATTGTCCCATCAACTCTACTTTCAGACAGTTCAGATTAGAGGCTTTTCAGACTAGTTTTCAGATAGTGTTCAGTTTTACAAATTTTTATTTCAGTTGATACACTTTATCAGTATTTATAGATTTTGAACCGTATGGTATTTCAGTCTATTTTTCCGCATTTATTACAGTATATTTATTCAGTGCTCACAACATATATCAGAGATGGGTCAGCTTGTGTTCCTTCGGGGTCGTAAGCACTGTATAGTGTTCGAAGTACAGACTCAGGGCGTTACAAAAATCTACTTTCAAAAAAATATCAAAGAAATAGGAGCTTGTTTTCTGTTCTATATAATTAGGTGGTTGATTCCCCTAATAGTTTTCTCCTAGCATTTATGTGCAAAAGGAAATCTTTCCATATATTTCATTTATATTAGGAGTCTTATTCTATTTCTAAATAATAATATTTTATTTATAGAAATTCATTTTTATATCAAGTAAGATTTTAATTAATTTAGAAGTATTAAATATTATGATTTTTCACTTAAATTTTTTTTACCTAAATTAAAAAGGAAACATGAGAGCTCTTTCACTCAGGCAAGACAAAATATATTTATGCAAATTTTACATAATTTTTCTTTTCATGTTTTCTTTTCTTTTTAATTCCTTCTTTTTTTTTTTGTGCGTGATTTTCTTTTTTTTTACACTTTTCATATTTTTTGTTATGAAAAATAAAGCAGATACAAGAAGAATAGAGGGAGAAGAGAAGAGACCTCTTTATTTCTAGGTTCTTGTGGAGTTTATTACGATGAAAGAAAACCCCTTTATTTATAGGGAAAAGCTAACCTTGGGTTTTCAGTTTTTCCATAAATAGACATTCACCATATATGATAAAGTAGACATTCACTACATATGGCAATATATTTATAACACTCCCCTTTGAATGTCTAATTGATAGATAATGTGCCTTGTTAAAACCTGACTAGAAAAAATCCAGTGAAAAAAAATCTAGTGAAGGAAAAAGAGTACACATCTCTAACAATACACATATAGGTTACCTCATTAAAAACCTTACAAGGAAAACCCAGTGGGACAATACGTCATAAGAAAAAAAAGAGTACAATGCATATTAACTCCCCCTAATGATAACATCCTTGAGTCTTTGCATCCCGATCTTGTGCACCATATTCTTGAAAGTTGTCATTGGAAGAGACTTGGTGAATAAATCAGTCATATTTTCACTTGAATGAATTTTTTGCACGTTGATATCACCATTCTTTTGGTGCTCATGTGCATAGAAAAGCTTTGCTGAAATATGTTTCGTTCTATCTCCTTTTATAAATCCTCCCTTAAGTTGTGCTATGCATACTGCATTATCTTCATATATAATCGTGGGTACTTTGTCACGTTTCAAATCATATTTTTCACCAATTAGATGTATTATGAACCTCAACCACACGCATTCTTGACGAATAGCTGCAATATCAACATGGTTCGATGAGGTAACTACGATATATTGTTGTGTAGATCTCCAAGTTATGACAATACCCCATATATGAACACATATCCTACTTGAGATTGAGCTTTATGTAGGTCAGATAAGTACCCAGCATCAGCATAACCAACAAGATTGGAACTGCAATCTTTAGAATAAAATAAGCCCATATCAATAGTCCCTTTTAGATAATATATGTTTGATCCCATTCCAATGTCTCCTAGTAGGAGCAGAACTATACCTTGCTAACAAATTAACTGAAAAGGTTATATCAGGCCTTGTAGTATTTGCAAGATACATTAGTGCAACAATTGCACTAAGATATGGTACTTCAGGACCAAGGAGTTCCTCATTCTTTTCTTGAGGTCGGAATGAATCCTTATTCACATCAAGTGATTGAACAACCATCAGAGTACTTAATGGATGTGCTCCATCCATATAGAATATTTTCAACACCTTTTCTATGTAGGCAGATTGATGGAAAAAGATACCGTTTGTCAAATGCTCAATTTGCAAACCAAGACATAATTTTGTCTTTTCGAGATCTTTCATCTCAAATTCTTTATTTAGGTAATCAAATGCTTTTTGAAGCTCTATTAGAGTTCCAATAAGGTTTATATCATCGACATAGACAGCAAGTATAACAAACTCCGATACTGTTTTCTTTATAAAATACATGGGCAAATTTCATCATTCGTATAACCTTTCTTAGATAAATATTCACTAAGACAGTTATACCATATGCCTCCAGATTGCTTCAAATCATATAATGATCTTTGCAATCTAATGGAATACATTTCCCGAGGTTTTGAACTATATGCTTCCAGCATTTTAAATCTTTTAGGAATTTTTATGTATATCTCATTATCAAGTGATCCGTATAGATAGGTTGTAACAACATCCATCAAATGTATTTCAAGTCTCTTATGGACAGTGAAACTAATAAGATAACATAATATTATTGCATTCATAACTTGTTAATATGTCTTATCATAATCGACACTAGGTTGTTGTGAAAATTCTTGTGCAACAAGGCGTTCCTTATACCTTTGTATTTTATTTTTCTAATTTCTTTTTCATAAAAAGTTTATAGCCAACAGGATTAACAGCATTAGGTGTTTGAGCTATAGGTCCAAAAACTTCATGTTTGACAAGTGAATTCAATTCAGATTGAATTGTTTCTTGCCATTTTGACAGTCATTTCTTTGTCGATATTCTGTGATAGATTGAGGTTCAAGATCCTCACTATCTTGCATGATTTTTTTTTGCAATATTATATGCAAAGACATAATGCACTACTATTTCAGATTGATTCAAATTAGTTCCAACATCACTTGAATTTATAGGTAGTTCCTCATTTTCTTGAGTCGCAGGCTCATTGATTCCTTCAGGGATATCAATATTGTTCAAATCTTGAACTTCCATATGAGGATCTTTGGTAGTATCATCTTGACCATTTGTTTTTCTTTTTCTAGGATTTTGGTCCTTAGAACCTAATGGTCTACCACGCTTCAAGCGTGCTTTAGATTCATTAGCTATGACACTAGTGGATGGTCTTTTAGGGACATCAATTTGAATTGTGACATTCTCTATAGGAATATATGATTTGGTGATCCCTTTCAAATCTATAAATTCATCAGGCATTTGATTTGTAATTTTCTGCAGATAGATAATCTTTTGTACTTCTTGCTCACGAATAGAAGTACGTGGATCAAGATGAGATAGTGATGGATTGTTTCAAAAAATTTATCTTTTGATGTCACTCTCTTCCCCCCCTAATTTTGGGGAAACTATCTCATCAAATCGACAATCTACAAATCGAGCAGTGAACATATCTTCCGTTAATGGTTCAAGATAGCAAATAATGGAGGGTGATTCAAACCCAACATAAATTCCTAACCTTCTTTGGGGGCCCATCTTGGTGCGATTTGGTGGTGCTATAGGCATATATACACCGCACCCAAAAATTCTCAGATGAGATATATTAGGCTCTTGACCCAAAATCAATTACAACAAAAAAAAATTATGATAATTTATCGGTCTAAGACGAACAAGTGTTGCAGCATGCAAAATCACATGACCCCAAACAGAAGTGGGCAACTTAGTTTTCACAAGTAATGATCTTGCTATCAACTGCAGGCATTTAGTTAATGAATCGGCTAGGCCATTTTGCGTGTGAAAATGAGCTACAGGATGTTTCACTCTTATCCCAATCGATAAGCAATAGTCATTAAATGCTTGGGATGAAAATTCTGTAGCATTATCAAAGAGAATAGACTTAATCTAATTATCAGGAAACTATGTCCGTAATCGTATTATTTGTGCCAATAATTTTGCAAATGTCAAGTTACATGATGACAATAGACACACGTGAGATCATCTATAAGAAACACCTATTAGGACCATAAAGTATTTAAATGATTCACTAAGTGGGTGAATGGGTCTACAAATATACACATGTATGCGTTTCAAGAACGCAGGGGACTCAATCCCAACTTTAGTTGGTGATGGTCTCACAATTATATTGCCTTGATAACAAGCATTACATGAAGTTTCACCATTTGAAAGAACCATCAAGTTCTTTAATGGATGCCTATTTGAATTTTCTATAATTCGTCTCATCATTATAGATCCAGGATGTCCCAAACGATCATGCCAAAGTACGAACATAGGAATTAGTAAACTTCTGGTTTACTATAGAATGTGCCTCAATTGCACAAATCTTTGTGCAATACAAGCCAGAAGATACAGCAGGAAACTTTTCTATAACACATGTCAGCCCATAGACATTCTTGGTGATACCAATATATTCAAGATTCATCTCATCAATTGTCTTGATATGATAATTATTTTCACGGATATTTTTAAAACTCAACAAGTTTCTCCGAGACTTAGGAGAAAAATAGCATTATTTATGATGAGTTTAGTTCCCTTGTGCAAGATTATAATGACTTTTTCGAAGCCTTCAATCAAATTAGCACTATCAGAAATTGTAGTAACATTAATCTTGCCCATGTTTAGATGAGAGAAATATTTTTCGTCTTTGATTATCGTATGTGTAGTGCCAGAATCAATCAAGGGCTAACTTAGGCAAATTAATTCTCATAATAATATGATGGGCTAACTTGGATTAGTCGGTTGAATTTGATATCATCAAGAATTGAGTTAGGTTGATTTTTACCAACATTAAGAGGTAGTTTGATATACTGAACAAATATAGATAGTTCGAGGATAAAATTTGAGTACTTTTGTATATCTTGTTTGGTAACTAATTCTAAGATAAATGATATCAGGATTAGTAATTAGAATCAGAATAAGTAATTCTTGACAGAGAGTGAAATAATAATATCTAAATTTGTTATTCCAATCGAGTAAAATACCGAAAATGACTTTCTGTTGACAATTAACTTACTCATATTAATTATTATTTCTTAAAGACCATGCAAAGTCCAAAATAAATAAGAAAGCGTTAACGGTGGGAATAAAAGTTTGAGTAACGTAACCATTTATGAAATCAACCCGAATTGAGATATACACTCTTTTGCAGAATTGGTTTGCGCATAATGTAATATTTTCTTGAAGAATGAAATTAAAGGAAAAGAAAGATAATCTATGAGTACTAATTATGAAAAATATCAAGATTATCCATATTTAGAGAGACATGAGAATGGAAAAGAAATAAGTATTAGAAATTGTAATAATGTTGGTACTATTTCAGAAAATTGATAGTCCTTTTAGGGGTTGTTTTTTTAGAGTGTATTGAAATGTTAATGCATGCATTAGTTTAATGTGTATTAGTAGTACCTTGTTTGGTATACCTTTTTACTCTATGTATAACTAATGCAAACATTAGTTATACACTCTATTGTGTATTGAGGTGTGTATTACTAATACCTCAAAATCCATGACATTAGTAATGCAATGGATCTAATGCATGCATTAACATGCTTAAAGATGCCTATTACCCCTAAAAAAAATTTCGCATCCTTTCCAACATATATATTGAGGGTATTATGTAAAAAAAAATAATTTTTTTTTAGAAATTATGTAATTCATGTTTTTTTTTATTACATCGAACCAAACACTGCATAAGAAAAATACAAGCATAACTAATGCTAGCATAACTAACACAAGCAATACTAATACAAACATTACTAATACACCATATTTTGCATTATTCTTATACACTCTACCAAACGACCCCTTAGTGTTTTTTCCTTATTTGAAACCCTTACAAACCAATGTTAGTCAAGAAAAAGAAAAAGAAAAGTCAAATTACTTTTTTATAAGGTATTAAGTTAAATTTAGACGATTCTGCATCGTGTCAATAATTATTTTGGCCTTTTTCCTATAATTAAAATAAATAGGGATCTGTGGTTTAGAGAGAACACAATTCCAATCAATTTTCATGATGGATGTTTTTTTTTTGTTGTTGTCTTTGTGTATAATTGCATTGAAGGGGTCGAAATCTCGGAGTAACTAGTGAAGTTGTTTTCATGTGACTAGGAGGTCATGAGTTCAAGCCGTGGAAACAAATTCTTGCTGACACGTAAGGTGAAGCTGAATACAATAGGCTCTTGTGGTCCAGACCTTGCGGGACAGAGTGTATAACGGAAGTTTTAGTATATCCGTCTGCATTTTTATATGTATAATTGTATTACTAACACATTTAAATGTGTGATTTTATATAAGAATTATAATGAATTGTTTTTAATTTTAAACGTGTTCTTGCTTTGATACATGGTTAATTATGTAGTGTTGCTTAATTATGTAGTGTTTTATTTTCATAGATCTATGGTCAGGGAATCGGACGGAGCAAATTATCATTGTTTTATTTTCATAGATCTATGGTCAGTGAATCGGACGGAGCAAATTATCATTTAAGATACACTTCCAACATTGATATGATTCATGATTCAATGACGTTCATTGTTGAAATTCCTTTTTCAAAATTTGAGAATTATTTTATCTTAATTATTAATACGAATGGTACAATTAAAGCCTACATTCAAACCAAAGATATAATTGGTACAATTAAAGCCTACATTCAAACCATGATATAATTGGTACAATTAAAGTCTACATTCAAGAAGAAAAGAGATTGTTTTAAAAAACAAAAGCTTTTGAACGTTGATGGTGAAGATAAGAGATTGTTTTAAGAAATAAAAGCTTTTGAACGTTGATGGTGAAAATTTGAGTGATGTGTTGACTCTTGCTCTTTAACTATAAGTGGTCCTATTAAAGATTCATGCATTTCTTTTTGTTGTACCCTAGGTTGGGTCAGATGATACCGTAGTTGTTTAAAGCTTAGCAAATGAGATAGTTGTTTAAAGCTTACATTCAAGAGCAAATGAGATAGAGAGCAAATGAGATAGACAAAAGTATTTGACCGATGGTGCAGTTTTAAAAGACGCCCAAATTCATATGTGCTCTTTTAGAAGGATACTCGTAGCATAAAAAATATAAAAAATTATTATTAAGAATTAATTTTTTTAATTTTGACATATTTGTTATTTCTAGTATAGAGTTCTTAAATGATATAAAATTTTATATTAATCTAACATAGTAAAATTATTATTTATAAAACTAAGAATTAGTTGTAGTTAGTAAGATATTTGCCACATATTTGTAATATATTATTTTGGGTGTTGTTCTAAAAAATTTATTTATTAATATAAATGTTCAATTTCTAAAAAATTTTGTGTTAGATATAATCATGATGTAGAAATTTAAGCATTGTTGTGGCACTATTTATAGTGTAGAAGCTTTTTAATGCAAAAATAAAGATTGACAAAATAACAATTTTAAACAAATATGTTTTGTCAAGATTCGCAAGATAATTCTTCACTAATGGCACTTATGCTAACTCTAAATTAAATAATTAATGGAAGAAATAACTGAAATCTGCAACAATTATAACTAGTCTATGAAAATGTTTATCCCCATTTTTTAATTCAAAGCTTGAATTCTCGATGACAGATACTTTAACAACTTCTCAATTAACAATTGTTTTCAAGAATCAATATCTATATCTACAATCTATAATATATTAAAAGTGTGAAAACCCTTAAAAAAAAGATTTGAACTATTTGCCCTTCATTAAAAGACTCATCTTTAGAAAAAAATCATCTTTTTACTATTTTAAAAAAAAAAACTTAAAAAAAAAAAAAAAAAAACTTAAAAATTCATTAAAACTTAGTTCCTAAATCTTTTCTTATTTGAATTATATACATAAAATTTAGACATTTTAAATCAATGAAAAATTGTATCTTAGATAAATCTTTAAAAATTTTATTTAATCGGTAGCACTATTTTTGGCATATTTTCCTTAATTCACGTATGTATCTTTTGGATAAAAGTTTTGCTAACAGTTAATTTTAGTTATTACTTCTTTTGATTTGATTATTTAATCAAAGTAAAAATTCATAATATTTAATACTTCTAAATCAATTGAAATTTTATCTTATATTTTTACAATTCTATTTAACTAATATTTTGAATCAAAATTTACAAGAAACATAGTTCTACTTCTATTTTTTCTTCTTATTTCGTTGCTACAAGTTATCTTTTTTTTTTTTTTTGAATGTATTCATTATTATCATCTTCTCCATCTTTCTTTATTCCTTTTGGTTAATAATTTTAGAGATTATATATAAATTATGATTAAATAATTAACAAGACTATGAATTCTCTTTTTTTTTTTTAGAATTTCTCGTCTTTCTCTTTCAGTAGAAATTTTTCTATCGAAAATTGAAAGAAATAAGTACGTTGCCACCAAATGAAGTGGTCAAAATATCAAAGGTTTGTTTCTTTCTTTTTTTCTCTTTGTTTAATTATGACTTTATTTTTATTATTTTATTTAACTATTTCGTTAGTATTATAGTTAATTAAATTTATTAGTTAAGTTCTAAATATAAGGTTATAATTCGTGTTGAATCTTGATATGCGTATCTTTTGTTTAACTGGTGAACATATGAATTTTGAATTATAGTCAACTCTTTCAATATTGAGCATACTAATTACGTTTGAAAGAGAATCAAGTACATTATTCATTGTAAATCGAGTTTAATCTATCTACCTAACATTATAAAATCCGAATATATATAAATGTTAGTTGACAAAAAAATTCAAACAAAGTGAAAATTCGACTGATATTTATGTAAGGAAAATATTCAGAAGTAGCAAACTTGAGAACATAATTAGTAGTTTCATAGCAACTATTTCATAATTACTTAAAATAGCAACTTGTATTTTGTATTTTAACAAAATGTTGCTATGTAAATACATATACAAATGGTTTTACTGCTGTTTTTTTACTCAAATCGGTTGAGTTAAATAAGGCATAATTACCATGAATGAAAAGCTTGAGATTCCTTTTCCATAATTACCTCTTAACTAACTTAATTTTCATTACTTTTCAACAACCGAAATCAAATTTAAATTATTGTTTTACAGTATCGTTATCAAAAAATCAAAATCAAAATCAACTGAAACTTCTTATGTTCATGATCTTCAAAATTTCAAACTAAATCATCTCTGTTGTTACATGTATTGAATCATAAAATTGATTTCTTATATGAATTTTTCTTAGATTAAAATAACGTTGTTTTAAATAGTTATTTAGTATGTGTTTGTTGTTTCGTCAGTTTTCTCAGTAAATAATTTGTGAATATTTTGTAAACGAATTTCAAAATAAATTATTGCAGCTGTATATTGAACTTTTCGAAATACGTTGATCAAAATTAATTTTGCTACTTACTAAATCAGTATTTTGGAGTTCTGTTTGTTAGAATGTAATATATAGTTGAAGAGTCTATTTGTATTGTTTGAATGGTAAAATTGTTCGACTATAAATATTTTGACTATGTTTGTATTTTACGTTGTATAATTATATGTTATTTTGGTCAATTATCAGTAATAAATATTGTATTTTCGAAATGTATTTTGTTCGATTTCTATTTGAATATTTCGTATGTGATTGTATATGTTGTTTATGTTTATATATGTAGATCTTTGTTTGCATTTGTTAATGTATAATTGAATATTGTAATTGTATTTATTTATTGTAATTTTATTTGTATATTTGGTGTGGGTTTGTGTATTTCGAATTGTAATTGCATATTTCTGTGTGCATTTTTATAATTATAATTGTGTTGTATATTTTAATTGTTGTTTCTTTATGCTTTTGTATTTATATGTAATTGTATATTTATATGTTGTTTTGAGTATTTTTTTTATAACATTTTTTAGGTGAAAAAGATAGACAATGGAAAGCATCCCAGTTTTTGTAAAAAAATCAGGAAGGGATCTGTTTGGAAAGAATGTCATCAATTCGTGTAGTGTTTGTGGGTTTAAGGGTCACAACAGATGTTCGTGTAGGAAATATCGTAAATGATACATTTGTTTTGATACATTTATAAATTTATTTTTACACTTTTCATATTGTTGAACTCATTTGTTAAATGTGTTTAATGACATTTATTTTTCATTTACTATAATGCATTATAATTGAGAATAAGTAATAAAGATATGCATTTTTTACTTTGTTTAAAAAATATATATGCTTTTGCCTAATATTAACAATGACTTCTTCTGCAAGTAGTAAAAGTAAACATCAATGTTAACTGAAATATAAACTGCATATGTATTTTTAAGTGAAATCTTAAAACTGCATATGTATATATTGATATGTAAAGTGAAATCTGAAACAACATATGTATTTTTAACTGAAATATGACAATTGCATATGTATTTTTAAGTGAAATCTGAAATAGTATATGTATTTTGCCTATAATGTAAACTGCATATGTATTTTTAAGTGAAATCTGAAAACTGCATATGTATATATTGATATGTAAACTGAAATCTGAAACAGTGTATCTATTTTTAACTAAAATATATAAAATGCATATGTATTTTTAAGTGAAATCTAAAACAGCATATGTATTTTTAACTGAAAATAAGACAACTGCATATCTAAATATGTATTTTTAAGTGATATATGTATTTGGGTAAATGTATTTGTTAAATATGTCGTTATTCAAATATGGTGATCTATATGTATTTACTTAAAATGTTATTAACTCTTAAATCATAATCACAGTTGTCTATAATTATTTACAAAAGTTGTGTATTTGAAAATACATTTGTCGCCTATATGTTTTTCTAACTATGTTTTAGAGTTACATATATAGTTGGCTATTTTTATTAAGCGCTATAATTAACAACATAGATTTTTATGTATTTGGCTAAATGTATTTGCTAAATATTTGATTAATATGTGTGACTAATGTATATCTGTTTGAAATATTACTGGTCAACTGAAGAAAACACATACTATATATTTATCAAAAACAATAAAAATATGCAACATAAAAGACTAAATGAAAATCTTCCATTCACTTCAAAATATTCTGAATATTTAAAATACTAAAACACAACATAAGTGTCAAAAACTACTGCACTAAATTATTGTCAACATTCAGTTAAATTTTGTCGAATATAAAATAGAATAAAATGATCAACCATCAAACTTCAAATACTTTTGTGACACTTGTTATCTTGCTTTCCCTAACAGGCCTCAATGGTGCTTCGTCGTCACTTTCAGCTTTAGCTTATTGTTTTCTCATACCGTAGTCTCACAAAGTGAAGCATATCTTGTATGAAGCACTTTGAGATTGAACTCAATCGAAGGAACATCCTCCCAGTAAGAAAGGCACTTTGCATATGTAACCATATACAGTCCACAGTCCCTACAAAAATACATTAAATAATAAATTAGAATATATTTTGTACAAACTTACAAACTTGGTATATGTATATTAAAATACTTATAAGCTGCCACTTAGTTGTTGAGGCAAATCCTCGCAAATCCTCTACAAAACATACATCAAAAAGGTCATGCATATCTTTATCTTGATATTTTGGATGATTATCAAGATCAATACCTTTTTTTTCATAAAAATTACAAGCCTGGAGACATAAAGGTATAATTTCGGCTAACTTCTCAACACATTGAACAGACTAAAATGATACACAACACACTCAACACATTAAAAAAATACATATAAATCTACATATGTATATTGAACAGACCAAAAAGACAATACCCGCACTACACAAAATTACATATTAAAGTGCATATTGTATATATAAAAACACAAATACGTTCATAATTCCTAAATGTATATTTAATCAATTAAATTAAAAATATAAATTTGTATATACTAAACTTATATATACTGTATTAAAAATACATTTGATAAATACAAATACGTTCATATTTTCCAAATGTATTTTAAGCAATCAGATTACTCAAAATGCATATTTCAACAATCAAATTATCTCTAAATACATGATAGTTAATAAAAAATACATATAGATAATTATCTCTTCATGAATAGTTCATATATAACTCTAACATTGTATTAAAAATACATTTGAATATGCATATGTATTTGAAAAAATACAAATACATACATATCCCCCACCAAAACGTAAATTTAAGCAATCAGATTACCCAAAAATATATTTCAACAATCAGAATGTCTCTAAATACATATCAGTAAATAAAAATTCATATACATAGAAAAATACCTCTTCCTCTTTATCTTCTTCCGATTCATAACCAGAAGAGTTTTCAACATTATCATTTAAAACTTTGAAATTTTGTGGTTTTTGGAGATGAAGTTTTTTTCAATTATTTTTTTTCATAATCTCGGCTATCTTTGCAAGATTGTTGCGATACTTGGACCTAACCTCTTTAATGCTCATTGATTTATTCGACTTTATAGGAGTAGAAATAACTTTAAAAACTTCATCTTAAGTTAGTCCAAGACAAAATGACGATGCATTATCAGACACTAAATTGATAGATGGTATACCCCTATTTGATCTTGTATTTGGTATGTGTTCTGCCATTAGAGCAGACCTCCACAATTATACAATTAAAAACCTCAAAAATGACCTTGATAATGATTTACAATACAAAATATATAAAAAAAATTGTGAAATAGATAACATGCAATAAGTGAATTTAATAGTTACCTGATTTTGTGGAACACAATCTTTATAAAAAAAAAAGTGAGAACAATGTGAGAAAAAGAAAAAAGTTGAAAGTGAAATTTGAGAGATTTGAAAGAAGAAAGAGAAAGAGAAAAGGTAAAGTTAAAAAGAAAGAGAAAGATTGATCTGCAATTGACGTGAAAGCCGCAAGTTAAATACAGTAATTTTTCAAGACGCACAAAGAGAGGGACCCACTTAAAAATATGTTATTTTTCACGAAGATGGGTATTTTATTGTTAAATTCAACTCATTGGAGGATTTAAGGGAGATTCTATATACTGGTCCATATACACTAAACTATCGGCCTCTGATTTTGAAACCATGGACAACAAAGTTCAATTTTAACAATAACCAGGAAGATGAAGCTCAAAAGTTAGAGGAAAAAACTATGAGGCTGAAACTAGTAACCAACCTACTAATGTATCTGATCACTCTCCTTTGATCCCAACTCTATCAAGCATGACAAGGAATATTAAGGTGCCTTTTAGGTTCTTTAATAGTTGGGTTAATCACAAAGATTTCTTAAATGTAATGATAGAACAATGGAGAAGTAGGCAGGCTGTAGGAGATATGAATAATGTTTGGCTCAAACTGCAGAAACTCAAGCCCAGGCTCAAAAAGCTAAATAATGAAGAGTTTGAAAATGTGATGTAGAGAATAGAGATGGCTGGAGCTGAGTTAGTGTAACGCCCCAATTTTCTGAACTAGAACGCTACACGGTGCTCATGACCCCGAAGGACCACAAGTTAACCCATGACTAATTTTTGTACCTGTAACTTTATAATATACATATAAAACATGAACAAAGAGGGCATAATGTTCAATCTTGAACAATAAAATATCTGAAATAAGGTGGTATCACAGTACCAAAACAAAACTAAAAATACTAAAGTCTAAATCTGAAAACTCTATAATCATCTGAAAGCTTCTAAACTGTCTGAATAAGGAGTTGAAGGAACATGTCTCCAATTAACTCCCTAAACTGAAAATAAACTGAAATACTGGAATAATAAATGTAACGATCATGTCCTCGAAAGATGAGGACTCACTGCTTACTGAACTGCTACTGCTGATCTGGAATCTGCACCTCAGAACCCATGGTGTAACATAAAAAAAAAGCACCATAGCGCAAATGAGTCAGTACAACTAAAGTAATAAGTATACGTGGGGGTAGGCTAAATGCATAGGGTTTATATGCATGAACATGCTGACTAATATGAACGTGAGAATACATACATACGTAACTGCTACTGAACTCGTGGAGATACTGACTACTTGAGTTTGAACTCTGACAACATTAGTTTCATGATACTGAGATACTGAATGACTGATAACATGGATGACTGTATCTAACAGTCCTAATTCTGGGGGAAACTATCTGAGTTTCAAACTGTATCTAAACATCTAAGTCTGAGATCAGTCCTAGCTAACGAGTAATCTCTGAAACTGATAATGAGAATACTCGACTGAATCTGAGATTGAGATCAAGCCTGTCTGCCGGGTGACCTCTAGATCTAATAATAAGCATCTGAATATGGGACCAAGACTGTCTGACGATATGGTCTAGGAATCAATGGAACTATCTGAGTTCCTTACTGAGATCGATGACTGTATCTAACAGTCCTGATTCCTGATTTCTACTCTGAAGACTGATACTGAAATTGTAACTGTAACTATGACTGTGGGAGGTAGTAACCTAACCGACATACCCCGACACTGTACTGGTGGGGTCCAATCTTTTCCTTGATTGGAAGGGTGTCAATACCGTGCCACGGGTAGAGACCTCTAATATGGCCAAGCCTCTCTGATGGGTGACCCTGAACAGGAAATCAAGCCTAAGGCAATATAATAGTCAAGTATAGCCTTAATCTGACGAGTAACTCATGTCCTGCGTTGGCTACGCAGTTCTGGAGTACAGAAATTTCTGCTCATGGCTCTGCCTTGATAACGGGAAAAACTGCCATCCCTGCACTCGCTCGGTGCTAGTCCCTACTCCTAACTGAAAGACTCTAAAAAGATCAACTGCGCTGAACTGACTAACTGAACTGAACTGATTTATAAACTGATTAACTGAGCTGATAATATTTTCTTAGCTGAACTAAGCTGAATTCACTGAGTTTCGTTGACTGACGAAAAAGCTATTTGAGATCTGAGGTCTGACTGAGAGTACTATAAAACTACTGGGACTACTGAACTACTGAGATTTCTGAGTTTTTCTGAGTCACGTGACTAATTGAAATCTATGGAGCATAGCTTGACTGAGGATGTCTTGAAACATAACACTAGCTCTAGGCACACAGCTATAATTTTCGGGTACAAGTACCTCCAGGACTCGATGAAAGAAAACTGACACACATGACTGACACACATGACTGACTTGATCATAAGAGTAGAGTCCACAATTCACAATATCATAAGTAAGGATTTCATAATAAGAATGATTCTCAACAAACTATCACATGATCGAGAATGCACACAATATGTATATACTTGCATGGCTTCAATAACATGGTCATTCCATATCACAACAATATCATAAACATCTCATACAACATCTTCAATTAGAGACAATAGCATAGGGATCACGTTGAACATAAACTTAGAACATGGAATAGTCATTTAAGACTTATTATGTCATAAAAGCATGATTTCTATTCCCTTAGGTATTTTCACAAACACCTTACATGCACATCTTAGGCATAGGTGGATTCATCAAGATTACAAAAATTCAACCACCAATTTCACATATTTATACATTAAATACCACCATATCCTCACACAAAACATACAAAGATCCCATCTTAGGCATCATCAAACTCCAACCACATGAACATCAACCACCAACAACATAAACATCATAATACATAATTTAGAAGATGGTTATTGAGCTTCATGGACGAAAAGAGTCCATGAATCAACTCACGCATACCTTAGAAGGAAGATTCTTGATGATTGATGGAGGAATTTCCTTGAAATTGGATCTTCAAGCTTAATTATGCAACTCTAGTTGTTTTTCTCTTTTAGTGCTCTTGGATGATGAACTTAAAATGTTAGTAGGGTTGTAATGTAATTAGGAGCTATATATTTCATAGGGTTAAGTTTAGGTACGTGTAAGAAGTGTTAAAAGACTTAATTTACCCTCAAAATAACTCAAAATGGAGTGTTTAAGTAACTTGAAACCATAAGATATGCATCGTATATGATATCACATATATTTACATAGGCGCCGCATATGATATCGCCTAAATTTACATAGGCGCCGCATATGATATCGCCTATATCTACATAGGCGCCGCATATACTACCGCTTATATTTACATAGGCGCCATATATGCTTTCCAGTGATCATGTGCGATTGGTTAGGTGACGCACTCTACTTCGCAAAGCCATAACTCCTAGCTCGGGTGTCGGATTTTGATGAAATTGGTATCGTTGGAAAGCTAATTCGATTCTCTATAATTTGGTGGTTAGAAATATGGAGAAATACCACATTAACATCGATTTATACTCGTTCAAATATGACCCTTACGAAATCAAACACTAAAACTTGATGGATTCAAAAACTCTTAGCTTGTACTACCTTAAGTGACTCATATGAACATGATTAACGCATCTTAAGCTATATTATCGCTAGGATACTCATTGTAAGCCATGTACTCAAGTATGAATCACAGGATAGGAGATTTCATATGTAGGAAAAATGGTTCATCTTCTAGCTTAGAAACATGAGGGGTATTACAATATTTCCCCCTTGGGAACATTCGTCCTTAAATGGAAATTAAATGAGGCGGGAGAGATGATAAGAAGAAGTACGTACAAGACATACACTACTGAAACATGGGTTCATGACTGACATGACTGAAAGTTGAGCACAACATACTGAACATGCATATATGATGCATGGGAAGCTGATTCATGAATATAAAACTGAGGATTCTAATAAAGTGAGTATTCTCAAAATGAGAATGCATATCTGATGCACAACTGAAAGGCTGAATCCATGCATATCTGATGCATGATTACATAAATGACATGATATGTAAATGTATGAGTGAAGATACTGATAAATAGTACTTTCTCTACTGAACACATATATCTAATGCCTGAATATCTGACTGATCAGACTCTTGAAAGCTTGACTGATTATGCCATGGAACTTGATAACTAATTTATAATGGGAACATGAAAGCATCAAGAAAAGGTGAGGTATCTCCTCCTTGGGACACTATGTCCCTCTAGGAATGTTTACCTTGCTGAGATACTGGGTGATGCACAGGGCATCTACGAGCTAGATTATAACTAAACATTAGAGAGCTGAGACTAATGCATGATGCATGAACTGAACTAGACCTACTAATGTTACAGACTAACTCATGTGGAAACATAAGCTCAAATGAGCGCAAGATATCTAACAATGCATACAATGATCATGAAAAACTTGTAACATACCTGAATCTAGGTTGGGGAAACTTTCTGGATCATGGTGAGTCTGGAGTGAATAGAGTCGATTCTGACGTTGACCACTATTGGTGCTGGGATTTGTGGCCTGCTCACGCGAATCTCTACCTTTCTAAGCTAACACTCTACACTCCCGCATTCTGTGGCCTGGCTTACCACACCTAAAACATGCCTAACTATTAGCTCTGTATGCACCTAGATGATTCTTGCCGCACTCTCCAAAAGCGGATAAGTATGCTCACTTCTAACACTACTCTGGGCTTTGGAGCCTGGTGCCCCACCATGACTAACATCTTCAAAGTTAGGTGTGGGCACACTAGCTGAAGATGGAACAGGGGCAAAATTTTTCTGACTATGGTGAGAACAACTACCACCCTGTGACCCAGCCAGAGAAAAGTTGTAACTACCTATTCTGAATTTCTTATTAGATCTTTCCCTCTCCTTAGACTTATCTGCTTCTATCTGCTGAGCATGTATCATTAACATATCAAGGTCTATATTCCTATTGAGCATAGCAGTTCTACACTCTTTCAATACTAACCCGGACACACTAGTCACAAACTTACTCATACTCGCTCTGGGGTCAGCTATCAAGTCAAAAGAATAGTTAGCTAACTGGTTGAACTTAAGACAATACTCATTCACTGTCTTGGAGCCTTGTCTCAGGTTCATAAACTCTTCTACCTTAGCTTCTCTAATCTCTAACGGGAAAAACTTATCTAAGAAAGCATCCTGAAATATCTGCCAAGTCATGGGAGTTGCATCTTCCCC
Source organism: Capsicum baccatum var. pendulum (assembly GCA_030864225.1). Classification (NCBI taxonomy): domain Eukaryota; kingdom Viridiplantae; phylum Streptophyta; class Magnoliopsida; order Solanales; family Solanaceae; genus Capsicum; species Capsicum baccatum. Next base: position 22,249,562 of record CM061560.1, read on the forward strand.
TTAACTCTTCTTCCAAAATACTACCCAATCATGAGCAATATCTTTCAGCCTATAGGACGCTAACTCCACACTCTCCTCCTCTGACACATGCATGATTTGGGTGATCTTCTTTACCTCTTCTAGATACATCTGTGGGTCCTCACCAGTTACTGGCCTAAAGAATTCTAGAGAGTTCATTCTCATAAAAAATTTTATTCTAGCAACAGCTGAATCCCCATCTTGCTGGGGTGGAGCTGCAGTCTATCGGTTTCCCTAAATACTAGTGGTCATATCCTGGGCTAGCGCCTGAAAAGTTGCCCAAAATTTTGCATGTGATACATTCTCATTCAAAGGATCTGTGGGCGGCGGGGCTAACTGATTCCCTGTTCTCTTTTTAGGAGGCATGTTCTGCAAATAGAAGAGGAACAAGGATTAAACTGAGAGTTCAACATGAGCTTTTGCTCACTGGCACGATATGAGTACTGAAAGAAGGGAAACTATTCCTAAAACATCTTATAGCCTTCTGTACATAAATGTGGCGCACAACATACCCATGTACAAAACACTACTAGATATGGCTTTCAGATTTCCTAGGACTCTATTAAACCTTAGGCTCTGATACCAAGTTTGTAACACCCCGATTTTCTGAACCAGAACATTGCACGGTGCTCATGACCCCGAAGGACCATAAGCTAACCCATGACTGATATCTGTACCTGTACTATATAATATAAATATAAAATATGGAAACATGAATAAAGAGGGCGTAAGGTTCACTCTTGAATAATAAAATATCTAAAATAAGGTGGTATCACAGTACCAAAACAAAACTGAAAATACTAAAGTCTAAATCTGAAAACTCTATAATCGTCTGAAAGCCTCTAAATTGTCTGAATAAGGAGTTGAAGGAACATGTCTCCAACTAACTCCCTAAACTGAAAATAAACTTAAATACTAGAATAATAAATGTAACGATCATGTCCTCGAAAGATAAGGACTCACTACTTACTGAACTTCTACTGCTGATCTAGAATCTGCACCTCAGAACCTATAGTGTAACATAAAAAGAAAGCACTATAGCGCAAATGCATCAGTACAACTAAAGTACTGAGTATACGTGGGGGTAGGCTAAATGCATGGGGTTTATATGCATGAACATGCTGACTAATATGAACGTGAGAATACATACATACATACATACAAACATACATACGTAACTGCTACTAAACTTGTAGAGATACTGACTACTTGAGTTTGAACTCTGAAAACATGAGTTTCGTGATACTGAGATACTGAATGACTGATAACCTGAATGACTGTATCTAACAGTCCTAATTCTGGGGAAAACTATCTGAGTTTAAAACTGTATCTGAATATCTAAGTCTGAGATCAGTCCTAGCTAACGAGTAATCTCTGAAACTAATAATGAGAATACTCGACTGAATCTGAGATTGAGATCAAGCCTGTCTGCCGGATGCCTCAAGATCTAATAATAAGCATCTGAATATGGGACCAAGCCTATCTGACGATATGGTCCAGGAATCAATGGAACTATCTGAGTTCCTTACTGAGATCGATAACTGTATCTAACACTCCTGATTCCTGATTTCTACTCTGAAGACTGATACTGAAATTGTAACTGTAACTGTGACTGTGGGAGGTAGTAACCTAATCGACATGCCCCGATACTATATTGGTGGGGTCTACTCTATGCCTTGATTGGAAGGGTGTCAATACTGTGCCACGGGTAGAGACCTCTACTATGATCAAGCCTCTCTGATGGGTGATCCTGAATAGGAAATCAAGCCTAAGGCAATATAATAGTCAAGTATAGCCTTAATCTGATGAGTAACTCATGTCCTGCATTGGCTACGCAGTTTTGGAGTACAGGAATTTCTGCTCATGGCTCTGCCTTGATAACGGGAAAAACTGTCATCCCTGCACTCGCTCGGTGCTAGTCCCTACTCCTAACTGAAAGACTCTAAAAAGACTAACTGTGTTGAACTGAATAATGGAACTGAACTAATTTATAAAATGATTAACTGATCTAATAATATTTTCTTAGCTGAACTAAGCTGAATTCACTGAGTTCCATTGATTGACGGAAAAGGTACTTGAGATCTGAGGTCTGACTGAGAGTACTGTAAAACTACTAGGACTACTGAACTACTGAGATTTCTGAGTTTTTCCAAGTCAGGTGACTAACTGAAATCTATGGAGCATAGCTTGACTGAGGATGTCTTGAAACATAACACTACCTCTAGGCACACAGATATAGTTTTTGGGTATAAGTACCCCCAGGACTCAATGGAAGGAAACTGATACACATGACTGACTTGATCATTAGAGTAGAGTCCACAATTCACAATATCATAAGTAAGGATTTCATAATAAGAATGATTCTCAACAAACTATCACATGATCGGAAATGCACACAACATATATATACTTGCATGGCTTCAACAACATGGCCATTCCATATCACAAAAATATCATGAGCATCTCACACAACATCTTCAATTTAAGACAATAGCATGGGGATCACGTTGAACATAAACTTAGAACATGGAATAGTCATTTAGGACTTATTATGTCATAAATGCATGATTTCTATTCCCTTAGGTATTTTCACAAACACCTTACATGCACATCTTAGGCATAGGTGGATTCATCAAGATTACAAATATTCAACCACCAATTTCACATATTTATACAATAAATACCACCATATCCTCACACAAAACATACAAAGATCCCATCTTAGGCATCATCAAACTCCAACCACATGAACATCAACCACCAATAACATAAACATCATAATACATAATTTAAAAGATGGTTCTTGAGCTTCATGGACGAAAGGAGTCCATGAATCAACTCACGCATACCTTAGAAGGAAGATTCTTGATGATTGATGGAGGAATTTCCTTGAAATTGGATCTTCAAGCGTAATTATGCAACCCTAGTTGTTTTTCTCTTTTAGTGCTCTTGGATGATGTACTTAAAATATTAGTAGGGTTGTAATGAAATTATGAGCTATATATTTTGTAGGGTTAAGTTTAGGGACGTGTAAGGAGTGTTAAAAAACTTAATTACCCTCAAAATAACTCAAAACGGAGTGTTTAAGTCACTTAAAACCATAAGATATGCACCGCATATGATATCGCATATATTTACATAGGCGCCGCATATGATATCACCTAAATTTACATAGGCTCCATATATGCTATCACTTATATTTACAAAGGTGCCGCATATGCTTTCCAGTGGCCATGTGCGATTGGTTAGGCAATGCACTCTTCTTCGCAAAGCCATAAATCCTATCTCGGATGTCAAATTTTGATGAAATTGATATCGTTGGAAATCTAATTCGATTCTCTATAATTTGGTGGGTAGAAATGTGAGAAATACCACATTGACATCAAGTTATACTCGTTCAAATATGACCCTTACAAAATCGAAAACTAAAACTTGATGGATTCAAAAACTCTTAGTTTGTATTACCTTAAGTGACTCATATGCTTAACGTAACATAAGCTATCTTATCACTAGGATACTCATTGTAAGTCATGTACTCAAGTATGAATCACAGGATAGGAGATTTCATATGTAGGAAAAATGGTTCGTCTCCTAGCTTAGAAATATGCGGGGTATTATAGTTAGCTGCCATAAAAATAAAGATGAGGGTGCAGTGGACTGACTTATTGCAAGAACAGGAGAAAATTATCATACAACAAATTGAAAAATGATCACTCTAAGAAGAAATTACAATTCAACAAAAAGCAAGAGCTAAGTGGATTGAGTTAGAAGATTGTAATTCTACATATTTTGTTGCAGTCTTCAAAGAAAGAACTCAAAAGAAAAACATCAATTCGCTTACTGATTTAGATGGTGAAAATTTAACAGAGAAAGAGAAGATAAAGGAGGAAATTATTCAATTCTATAAAGGCCTTATGGGCATAACAACAACTAACTTTCCAGAAGTCGACAAAGTGACTATGCAGAGAGGCCCTGTACTAACTCATCATCAAAAGTTGTTACTTAATTCTCCTATCACATATACTGATGTACTTGCCAGCCTTAAGTTAATTGGAGATGATAAAGCCCCGGGATTCGATGGGTACAATGTTGTCTTCTTCAAGAAAGCTCGGGGGACTATTCAACAAGATATAATTGAGGCAGTTCTGGAATTTTTCGATACAACTAAGATGTACAAACCTATGAACTGCACCTCTATTACTTCAGAACCTAAGAATGTCAATCCAATCACAGTCAAGGAGTATATACCTATAGCATGTTGCACTGTCATCTGTAAAGTTATCTCTAAAATCTTGGCCAACAAGATGCAAAAGGTGATTTCCATAATAATCTCTCAAGCCCAATCTGGGTTCATTCCTGGTAGGAGGCTAAGTGATAATATTATATTATCCCATGATATTGTTAAAGGGTACACCAAAAATCATATCTCATCTAGAAGCATGATAAAAATTGATTTGCAAAAGGCGTATGATTCTTTGGAATGGAGTTACCTTGAGCAAGTGATGCATGAACTTGGATTTCCCGAGACCTACTTACAGTGGGTAATGGAATGTGTTATCAGTGTGAGCTTACATATTCTGATCAATGGATAGCCCACGAGGCCTTTTCTTGCTGTAAAAGAGGTAAGACAAGGGGACCCAATATCCCCTTGCCTATTTTCTATTGGAATGGAATATTTAAGCAGGATATTATATCAACTCAAGGAAGATCATGGGTTTGCATATCACCCAAGATATGGCAAACTTGGAATTAACCATTTATGTTTTGCAGATGACCTACTTCTCTTCACCAGAGGAGATTTAGAATCCATTACAAAGCTGTTTAGCTGCTTCAATACTTTCTCTGAGGCATCAGGCTTGCAAGCAAACTTGAACAAAAGTTGCGTCTATTTTTGAAGGGTAGAGTAAAGAGTAAGGTCCATGATCACTGATCACTTGGGATTCACAATAGGAGAAATGGTCCATGATCACTAATCACTTGGGATTCACAGTAGGAAAAATGCCTTTTAAGTATCTCGGGGTTCCTCTAATCACTCAAAAGCTCTCGTTAATACAGTGGCAGCCCTTGATTAAAAAGATCACCTCTAAAATCTCCTGTTGGACAGCAAAAAGAACTCTTCTATGAAGGAAGAGTCCATCTAATACAGTCAGTGTTGTTTGAGATGCAGGCCTTCTGGGTGCAATTATTTATTATTCCAACAAAAGTTATTCAACTGATTGAAGCGTACTGTCAGAGTTACCTATGATATGAAAGTGGATCCATCACCAAGAAGGACCTTATTTTGTGGGGAAAAAGTGTACTCATATGAGTAAAGATGGCCCCAACATTACAAATATGTACTTATAGAATAGAGCTTCAGTGGCAAAACTCTGGTGGGACATTGCGCATAAGAAAGACAAAATGTGGATCAAATGTATCCATACATACTATATAAAAAAACAACCGGTAAAGAATATAGAGAATGCCACATTGAATAAAAAAGCTAGCTGGATGATTCAAAAAATATTTAAAGCAAGAACAGTGTTGCCTATAGTAAGCTTACAACAATTAAATAAGGTCATGATCAGGAAAATTTACTTGCATCAACTTGAACTCAGACCTGCAGTTTCATCAAAAAATCTCTTGTTTCAGAATATTGCGCGACCTAAGGTAATCTTTAGTCTTTGGCTAAATATACAGGAAAGGTTACCTACCGCAGTCAGGTTACACAAATGGAAGATTGAAGTGGATACTCAGTGTGGCATGTGTCATAATCAAGAAGAAACAAGGGAGCATTTGTTTGTTCAATATGAATTTACAAGGAAGGTATGGAATAAAGTACTTAGCTGGTTACAAAGGCAATAGTATACACCAAACTCATAGTCCCAACACCAACAGTGGATGCTTTAGGAAACAAAAGGGAAGTCACAACAAGCCATCCTACTAAAATCAACATTTACAAAAGTGTTCTATGCTACATGGATTGAGAGGAACTTACAGAGATTTGAAAAAATGAGTCACAAATGGGAGAAGTAGCAAAGGAGATTGTCTATGTTATTTGTGTACGAGCCCCCCCTAAAAAAAATGCAGCACAACATCCAAACGCTAGTGAATTGAATGTTGCTTTAGTTGTTCTTGGTAGTCTAGTTTTGATTTTCAGTTGAGAGATAGTTGGACGTGTATAGACAACTACTGTTTATGTAATGTCTGCTCATTTTGATACTGCTTTACTGACATCTGAACTCACTACTAATACTGAGATACTGAATAACTGAATCTTTTGATATTGATAACTGAGTACTGAGGTTGAGATCAGTCCTCTCTAGCGGGTGATCTCTGAACTTAATGATAATGGAAATGCTCGACTGAAATCTGAGATCAGTCATATCTAGCGGGTGATCTTTGTATATACTGATAATTAGAGTACTTAATTAAATATGAGACTAGTCCTATCTAGCTGATGATCTTTGTATATACTGTTAATGAATATGATTTGACTTAATCTGAGATCAGTCCTATCTAGCGGGTGATTCTGAATCTATTGATACTGATGATACTGAAGCGGATTAACTGAATCTAAGACCAGTCCTATCTAACGGGTGATCGCTGAGTCTGTTGATAATCATAATGATTAACTGTATCTGACAATCCTTACTCTGTACTACTGAGTTGTGTTTCTTTCCTGAGATTGATTCTGAAACTGAGACTGTGGGAAGTAGTTATCTAACCGACATGCCCCTTCTAGCTAAGTTGGGGTCTAACCTGTAACCCTAATTGGAAAGGTGTCAGTACCGTGCCATGGGTAAAGACCTCTCTTGTGGAGTCAGTCCTATCTAATGGGTGACCCCTGGGATCAGTCCTATATATATATAACATACTAACGGGTGATCCCTGAGTATGTGTCACACCCCTATTTTTTTCCGCATCCAACCCCGCTAGGGAGTTGGTTTTAGAGAAAAATGAGTTTTTCCAAATAAAGTGACGTTTTGAAAAGGGATTATTTATTTTACAGAGTTGCCACTTGGAATTGAGTTTAGGTGTTTCAAGTCACCTTATTGAATCTCCATTCAAAAAGAAATGACTCTTTATTTTTGGTCTGGGAACTAAAAATCCGGATAAGGAATTCTGTTGACCGAGGGAAAGGTGTTAGGCACCCCTCGAGTCCCGTGGTTCTAGCACGGTCGCTTTAATGACTTACGTCTAGCTTAAATTAATCTTTTAGATATATAATATTTGTTGGCCCTAAAGATGCTTGCATCCCGCTTTTGTTTAATGAATATATTTAAAACTGTATTAATGCATGGCTTAGCGATAGTAGTACTTTTCGGCCTTACCATGAGTTTTGATATATTTCTTACGCCTTTGAGGCATTTACGGATCGCTCCCATTTCCCCACGTTTAAGCAAGATTCTAACATGTTTAAAAAAAATTATCTGATCCGTCCCGAGTAGATCGACTTCAAATGGTATGATAAATTTATTATAACGAATGGTCGGTAGCAGGGCTTTCCAACTTCATCGTTAACCTTCTCTTATATGTTAGAACTTAAATTATTTCTTTTGATCAAGAACCTAAATTTATTCTTTATGGATTATTCTCGCAATTCTTTAGGAAGTGGCTGCATTAGCTTAGACGTTGAGAAATAATGTATTTTATTAGCGTTCTAAGTCATATTTTTATGTATCGCTGGTCTAATTTTTTGATATTATAATTTTTATCATTATAAAATAATATTTTACGCTCCTTTTATTCAAATTCAAATAAACAACAAATTGAAAATACAAAGCAAAATAAATTAAATTGTTATGCTACTAAAATGACTACATTAATTTGGTTAATTAATGACGCATATACACTTTATTACTTATTCGACATGAGCGAATAATGGAGAAACCAATCATCACACATACTAAATAAGTTCTAATTTCAATCTTAAATATTTATTAGACAAAATAATTCTCACAGCATAACCATATCGATGTATCAAAATGAACCAAAATGTGATTGAAAAAATTAAATTCTCCGTTCATTACTTGAATAAAAACAAACGATTTTAAGTAAATATAAACCATCTGCGTACGTATTAACACCCTAATGAGTCGTATAGCTCAAATTAACTTACTCTAAGTCTAGTTAACTAATTTAGTAAAGACTTCATTCTTAATCAACTTTAGTCATGCTGAAAATAAACATCCTCACGTTGAAAATCAAAATAAATCATTCAAATGCTTCATGCATATGACCAAACCAATTAGGATTACCAAGTATACTAAAACAAATATAGATTAATTTTAACTCAATATGACATGAACTGGAACAATACAAACTTTATTACCAATTTAATTATTCAATAAAAAAACTTTTAAACATGTTAATACTTGCAACTTGAATCACAAAACATAATGACGATCTCAAAATATGTTGCGAACCGAACCTACTACACACAACTCATGGAACATACAACTACATATATATACACCCGTAACAATTCCTCCCACCCATTATCACTACGGAAATAACCTACCGCTGCTTCAGCTATAAAATATTATATGATGGAGGTTTATTTCCATGTTATACATGACAAAAGAACCCAAAAAAAATGATAATAATAATGCTAAAAACATCCATTGGAAACTAACCCATGTTGCTTTGCCTTTCTTATTGTTTAATACCTTCGTCCTCCCTCTTTTTTTTTAATGTATAATATAGAAAATGCACCAGATGTCCTATCAAAAAAGTAGTACTCAATTTTTATCAGAATGGCTTTACTTGGGCTACAAAATATATAAATATAAGCTATTAAACATAATCTAAGTTCAATATCTAATCAAAATATTTTTTTATGCTTCAAATAACTAATACTTTTAAGTTATCTTCTCGTAATATTTGAGAACAGTCCGATTTAGTTAACCTTTAATCAATGTAGTAGACGAACTTTCAATAAAAATATAGAGCAAGACATTCACACAAATAATTAACTCTTATACCAAATAATACATGAAATTATTTAAGAAACTTTGTTCATGCTTTGATTCACAATAAAAAATTATAGAAATAATAGTACATATCGAATAAGAACCTGTATGACGAACTACACCAATAGAAAGGCTCCAACGTCATTAACGAAAACTCAAACCGGGACCAAAACTCAACCCTTCACGATTTCCTTGTATTTTTGTTCTCTGTGTTTTCTTTCTTTCTATGTAGATTTCGTGCTTTTATTTTTCTTTTTTTCCAAACGTTTTTTTTTTCTTTGGTTTCAATGTTGTTTCTTTCTTTTTTTTTCCAATGTTTCCTTCGTCTCTCTGTGTAATCCCCCAAATCTTCTCCCTTTGTTGTTTGCAGGTGCATGTATTTATATAATAGTGCATGTGTGTGTCGTGTGTTTGTAGAGAGAAAAATTAGGTTTTGTGAGTGTGTGGGGAATTTAGTTGGATTAGTGTGGGACGTGGGTTTTTGGGTAGTTTAGGTCTTTTTTTTTTTTCATCTTTTTTTTTATTTTATTTTTAAAAAAATAATAATAATGATAAAATAAAATAATAATAATAATACTAACAATTAATATTTCAAACAAAATAAAAAATGATAAAACCTATTAAAAAAAATAACAAAATACAAATAAGTTAAATAGCTAGTTTTAGAAATATGATTAATAAATATTAATATAACTAAATTATTTATTAAAAAATAAAAGAAGAAAACAAATATAATTAAAAAAATCATTTTTCATTTTTTTAAGTAAATAATAATATAAAAATTATTTTAAAAATGCGACTCTATTTTTTATAGTTTTTCCAAAACTTTTTAAACAAACTTTGTAAAACTAAGATAAAATTGAAATATCTAACTTACACCTAAAAACACATTTAAATGCTAAAATGACATAAAATCTTAGATTTGGTAAAAAAATTAGGTGTTTACAGTATGTCAGTCCAATCTAGCGGGTGACATCTCATATCTATGCTGGCTACGTAGTTCTGAAACTTAGAGATTGCTCCTAGGGATCTCAGTCCTTTCTAACGGGTGAGTCCTCATCCCTAGGTTCGCTCGGTGCTAAGTCCTACTCCCAACTGAAAGACTCTGAACTGATTCTTTTTCTTAAATTGTACTAGACTGAGTTGAATTTGTTACTGATCATACTGAGTAACTGAGTTAAGCTGAGTTCACTTGATTTCGAAGACTGACGGAATACTACTGAATCTCGTTATCTGACTGAATGATGCTAAGTTCTGAATTGATTACTTGAATGCTACTGAAGTCTGAGACTAAATTCTTGATTACTACTATGATCTGAGCTGAGTACTGAAGTGAAGCTGAAATATTAACGATACTGAGATTACTGAGATTTCCTTAAGTTCTGTAACTATCTGAGAGTACTGAATTCTGTAACTGACTGAGTTCTAAGAATCATGGCTTAACTGAGATTATCGTGAAAACTGACACGGGCTCTAGACTTGCAGCTAAATTGTCAGGTATAAATACCCCCGGGACTCGATAACATAAAAGTAAAACATAACCATTCTTGAATAATCATGACCATGGACTTTCATTTACCATTACAATCATTAAAGCATCTCTTCAAGCACTTGGAAATCATAAACATGTGATAGTATAGGGAGACATGTTATTGGCTCATACTCCATTCAACAAGGTCCTACAACAAACACTTAACATGCATTGAAGAGCACATAATTGGGGGATTTCATGCTAACCTGTCACAATTCATTCACTAAGGCTTTTCAACAAACACTTGGCATGCATGAACTTACACACAATTGGGGATTTCTATTCAACATGCTATAATGGCTCTAATTCCTTCACATTAGCATTTTATCAAATATATGGGGAACATGTTTTGGTTATTCGATAATTTATACACTTAATTGACATAAACACATCACTTAACATGCAACTTGAAGAGGGTTTATCATGAATATCACATACTAGGATCAAAGCTTGAAACTTTGCAACCAAAACATGAATTAAACTCAATAATAACATGAACTTCAACTTCAATTCACATGAATCATGAAAACTCATAAATATAAGATCTTTGAATTTAGAAAAGGATTCTTCAACTTCTTGGGTGGAAGGAATCCAAGAATCAACATCTGCATACCATAGAGGACTCTTTCTTAAAGGTTCTTGAAGAAATCCTTAGGCTTGTTCTTGATTTCTTGGCTAGGGTTCTTGACTTCTAGAGAGAGAAAATATTTTAATTTGGGAAAAAAATGATGAATAATGAAGTATTTTCGTTATTTAGGGTATAAATCCCTTATATAGACTGGTTAGGACTTTAGGAAAATTACTAAACAGCCCCTGAAATTAAATAACGGAATCTAAAAATCTCGATTTCTCATGCTGGCGCGACGCGGTGGAATCGTGTTGGTGCACTGAAAATTGACAACTCTGAAATTAAGCTTTGGCGCGACGCGCCATAATCGCGGAGGCTCACTGAATTTTGACGATTGTCATTTTAGCTGGCTCCGCGATGCGCTAAAGTATCAGGTGGTACACTGTCTTACTAAAATAGCTCTAACTCTTTGTCCGAGTGTCGGATTTGGGCGAACTTGATATCGATGGAAAGCTTATTCAATTTCCGACATGATAAAAAGTCAAAATCTTAAAAATCCTTCGCCACTTCAAACGAATAACATCCCTCTTTTTCTCACAGGGAATAAAATATATTCATATTTGAAGCAAGATCTTTGATGTTCTAGAGATGAATTTGAACTAGGAGAAGTGTGGGGTATTACATATATGCTCTTCGGTTGACTAATTTCTACTTTTTCATAGAATTGGATAATAACTGAAAGTTGTCCCAATTCAAGATGCTAACAAACAAAAACTGCAATAAAATTTTGAAAGATCGTCATGTTTTTTGTATTTTGAATGATTTTATAAAATTAAACTTACTAAATTGAGGTACACACGTGATACACATATATCTAAACTAGTATATATATAGAGAAGAAACATAGAGAGGGTGATGTGACACCTCTCTATGGTCTCCATCCATATTTATCTATTTTCTTCTCTCTTTTTTTTGGACATTTTCTCTCATTTGTTTCAATTATTTTATTTTACAAACTCATCTTAATTCATATATTCATTGCATAAATATTACTCTTAATTAATATTAATAATGTCCATAACTCTCAATATTTCATATTCACAACCATCAATTAAGCAATCTCAAATAACTGTTTATCTTAGTCACCAATATAATACTTGGCATTAATAGCAATAAAACCCAATTAAGACAGAGTTAGCTCACGTAGTAGCATATTTGCCCATTTTGCAGTAAAACATAAAATAACCTCATTTACTATTGCATAGATTTCTTTTATTTATTCTATTTTTTCTTATTTTTTTTCTCATTAATTTCATGTTGAAAAAAAGTTAGCTCGCGTAGTAGCATATTTTCCCATTTTGCAGTAAAACATAAAATAACCTCACTTATTATTGCATAGATTTCTTATTATTTATTTTATTTTTTATTATTAATTTCATTTTCTTTATTTACCTCATTTTAAATATCTCAAAAAATTTCAAATATAAGTAATAATAATTATTATATATGTGTGTGTGTGACAAATAGGAGTAGTTATTATCTCTATTTACAATCTATTGATGTGGCATCTTCTTAGACCACATTCTTATTTATCTATTTTGTCATTTTTTTGACATTTTTTTTATCAGTTTTCAAATAAATAAATAGTAATTGCCTTCTTTATAAAAAGAACAATATATGTAACTGAAGGAATATAATGGAGCAAACATTTACACTGCTGCAGTTATAGAATTGATTGCTCTCTCTCTAATAGTTTAGGACTTTATGCTCATTATGGATTCCTCCAAAATTTCAAATTTTAACTTTATATATGTACCAGTAATTAATTATAGAATTTGAAAATAATTTTTTTCTTATATTTTTAGCACTATATAAACAGGCATCATATCCAAAATTTAGCACAAACAAATATATCATTAAAATGGACGAGGTTAAAGATCAAGCTAGACATCACTATTGCTTGTATAATACTTTTTCATGATTGGCCTACAGGTATATTATTTTTTCATTTTTTTCTATTAACAAAATATTACATTCTCTCTAATGATGTGAGGCTGGAGAATGAGGTGGTAGTGAAGCTGGAATCACAGGAGGTATGTAAGAGGGACAGTTTCAAGTATCTCGGGTCCGTGATCCAGGGTAACGGTGAGATTGACGAGGATGTCTCGCACCGCATTGGGGCGGGTTGGATGAAGTGGAAGCTCGCGTTGGGGGTGTTGTGTGATAAGAAGGTGCCGCCCAAGCTTAAAGGCCAATTCTACAGGGTGGTAGTTTGTCCGGCCATGTTGTATGGAGCGGAGTGTTGGCCAGTTAAGAACTCCCACATCCAAAAAATGAAGGTGGTGGAAATGCGGATGTTGCGCTGGATGTGTGGGCTGATTAGAGGGGATAGAGTTCGGAATGAGACTATCAGGGAGAAGGTTGGTGTGACTCCAGTGGAGTGCAAGATGCGGGAAGTCCGATTGAGATGGTTCGAACACGTGAAGAGGAGGGGCATGGATGCCCCGGTTCGTAGGTGTGAGAGGCTAGCGTTGGATGGTTTTAGGAGGGGTAGGGGTAGGCCGAAGAAGTACTGGGGCGAGGTGATTAGGCGGGACATGGAGCAGTTACAGCTCACCGAGGACATGACCCTAGATAGGAAGGTCTGGAGGACGCGAATTAGGGCAGAAGACTAGGGCCAGTTTGGGTCGCTAGGGTAGGGAATTACTTGATGGGGGTATTATTCTTGTTATGATTCTGTGTTCCATGTTTTATTACGAATCTGGGTGCTCTCCTCTGTTTTCTATGACTTATGGGTGCAGTATTTATGTTATGAAATCTTGTTCTGTGCTTTACTATGTATTTGTGTGGTGTCTCCTGTCCTGAGCCGGGGGTCTATCGGAAATAGCCTTTCTACTTCTTTAGAGGTAGAGGTATGGACTGCGTATATCTTACCCCCCAGACCCCACTAGGTAGGAATACACTGGGTTGTTGTTGTTGTTGTTGTCTCTAATTAAGTATAGGCAACATTGGAAAAATGAAGAAAAGGAAGAAGAAGAGGAGGTCTATCCCTCTAAACCTCATCAACGTAGAATTTAAAATATCATTCTGTGGGTAAAATATATAGTTCTTCCTTGGCGCAATAACGAGGACATGAACATGGTAATGAGAGTCAGGCTTCGCTGGAAATTCAAAATTTTATGAGTATCATGTAGTGAAGTAAGAAGAAAGAAAACAAAGCCCAAAGCATTTTCTTTATGAACTTGTGTACATCTGCCTTTTTTTCCTATGAAGCTATCACCAATTCGACAGATTCTTATAATGGATTGCGTGAATATTATTTTTTCATTTTTTTTTATTTTTTCTCCATTTTTTATTGACGTACTTTCGATTTATATATTAAAATAATTATTCAAATTTATAGGAGAAATTACAACGCCATATCAGAAAGTTGCTAATTTTTAGGGATTTTATATAATGGTAGGAAGAGAAAACATTGGCATAAGAAAAGGAAAACAGAGCCTTAGGCAAAGAAATAAAAAGGAAGGAGAAAAGAATGGAAAGGAAAGTTTCATATATAAAGTTTTTCGAGATTAACTTTTTAAAAAAATTGATTCCAATTTAATTTCTTCATATACAGTAAAATATCTATTTATGGTACTGTTTGTCCGAGAATTTCATGGCTAAGGTGTTGTTATACTAATATACACACTCATATTGGACATTCAGATATCATTTAGCTGTCATAAAAGTATACAAATTCAAAAGCTGATGAATATAAAAAAAGACAAATATGAATAGTTTTAAATACAATTTTTTTCTTTAAATCAGATATTCGTACCACTAATATTTTGATATTTTATTTTTAATATAATGTATTCATTATAAAATATTATTACATATTATTTGAGTATGTTATTATAGAGAGATAATTTTACAAAGAGTGTACCATTATAATAAACGATAGTATTATTATATGTAGAATGTTATTATAGAAAACTAAAATATAACATGAAAAATCGATTTCGAAAAAAAATCATAATGGAATATCATTATAATGAGATGACACTACAAAAAGGTTAGATCGTATAAATTGGACGAAATGAAAGTTTTGAGCGATTTTTTTTGTCCTTTATGTTTTAGCACTTCTGTGTTTATATATTTTTTCTAAAATTAAACAAAATTATCAAAAGAAATTACGTTAAATAAACAAAATTAAATGTACAACTTTTCTTGATTTTTCATTCTTTGCAATTTATTACTCCCTTCGTTCTGTTTTAATTGGTATAGTTTTCTTTTTGAAATCAAACAATATGAATTTTAACCAACATTTTAAAGATGTATTTTTTAATAATATTAAAAAAATACATTTATAGTACTTTTCATATATTTTTTTAATATCTAAATTTTAATTTTAAATATTGAATTAATATAATCCGATTTAACTTTTAAAATTAATTAAATTGATTTTCAAAAAAATTAAATATGTCAACTAACAAGTAATTAAACATGCCAACTAACAAGTAACCAAAGATTAATTACGTATATATTAAAAGACAAAAGTCACTAAGAAACAATTGTCACCGAGAATCTAAAAGTTACAATTGTTACTCAAGCGTTCAAAAACTACTCAAAGTTTAAAGTTTTATTAGGTTTAAACTGTTGCATATAGGGGTGTGCATTGGTCGGTTCGGTTCATTTTTTACATATTATCGATTCGGTTTATCAATTTTTGATTTTTGAATATGCTAAACCAATAACCAAACTAATAAGATATTTTTTATCGATTTTCGATTTATCTATTTTTAGTCCTTAACGGTTAGATTTTTTGTTTAACCGATAAGAAAATACTCATAAAGTAGAAATAGTAGTAACTAACATAGAAAAAATTTGAATCTTAGTTGCAAACAAAAATCCTATATGATGTGCTAACTTTCAAGAAACTTCAAGTTTGAACTAAATGTTGTTAGGAGAAATTAAGAGTTTGTATAATTGAAATAATAGGTTTGTTAATTTGTAGAAACTAAAGAGAAATTAAGAGAAATATATATAATATATATATTGTTATTGGGTTATCGGCTTACCCAATAACCCAATATGAAAAAATCAAAACGAATCAATAACCCAATAAATTTTTTATAAAACTATTAAAAAATCGTTAATCTAATAATAATAAATCAATAATATTTTTATCCATTCGATTTATCGGTCGGTTCGATTTTTGCACACCCTTAACTGCATATGTTTTCTTCAAAAGATATGCTCTGACGAGTGAGGAAAATCCTAAGATCATCTCCATTTATCTTCATTATTAAAAGAGTTCTCATTGAGAAGAAAAAACTACCACTTAGACTACGTGAATACAATACAATAAAAAAAAAAATTGTTATCTCATTATCAAGTAATTTTTTTCTACATTTTCATATGTCTATTTTGTGTTTCGCCATAAAAGGAGAATATTTATATTTATTCTTTAGTATTTCATATTTATTATGTCATGGAAATATGGTTTAGATGGATCTTCACCTCATCTTCCAATAAACATGTACACAACAAAAAAAATATGTGACAATGCTTTTTTATTCCTCTAATTTTCATATTTCTTTCTTATTTTTCAGTAAATTTAGGATTATTATGTTTATTGTCATATTTTACTTTGTGTATCTATATTTATAAGAAATGTTCTTTTTTGCGCGTGGGATAGTACACTAGTTACTAATAAATATTCTTATTTATAATAATTGAGTAATATTTATCCAGGATATTTAAGTACAAATAAAATGTTAGAGATCATGCTTTATTTTTCTTTCTCGATAACTCATCCTCAAATGAAAAGATGGCTTCTCAGAATTTTATCATTCTATAAATACAAGGGTTTAATTATCGTGCGAAGCGCGTACCTGTTCACTAGTAGATGATAATTGATCATCAAACTTCAAGAGCAAATCAAAATTTTAGAAAACTTACTTCAAATACAAGCAAATTTGTGTTTTCAAATATAGATACTATCAAGATCTGTTTTTGTTAAAAATAAATTTTAAACTTAAATAGTTTTAAGTATAGACTTACCTCAACTTACAAGTAAATTTATTTCTTTAATCATAAATACTATCAAAATTATAATTGGTAAAATAATTTTAAACTAAACCTAAGCCTAAACCCATGAAATTAAAAGAGAACCTAAACAAAGAGACACTAACTCATGAAAATAATATCTATAGAGTTACAAATTAAATTATTTTATTTTATTTTTATTTATTGTTTTTGGAAAAAATTTCACAAAACCATAACTTAAGATATCTAAATTACTAAAATTCCCTTCACTTAATAAAAATTATAAATATCTCTTATTTACATTTTCTCTTTTTAAATCTTCAAATACATAATTTCTATCCTACAAATTAGGATATATTTATTCGTCCTAAAAATTTACCTTAGTATCTTCTCTTCACCAATTTAATATCATTAATATATAACCTCTACCTCCTTCTCCTTCAAAGTATTTTTCAGAAAACTTTCTCCTCCCTATCCTCCATCGGAATATTCACTGGAGAAACAAGAAACGCCGACAGCGTACGGTGTCTTCGATCGCCATTAATTCTTAGTCCAAAAAACGACAATTCAATAGACGGCTTAGGATGAAACTCCATGAACTCCGTTAACCCATTCCATTGAAGTGAGTTGGCGGAGTTATTTTTCGGCAGCTTCCCAGAGTTATTTTTGTTGAAGTCACACCTAGAGACATTCTACCAAAGATTTATCAATTTCTGTATCTGAACTTTTTAATTCGAGATACATGTTTTTAAACGGAAGATACATAATTTAGCTTAGTTTTTATATGGTATTGCATGTGCATATTTTTGTATCTTTACGCCTGATACATTTTTTTGATATGTATCTCTTTCATATATATTTATATAGTTAGAATATTTCTATATGTATCTCTTTTAAGAATATGTATATCTGCATCTAATACATATTTTGTATTATGTATCCCTTATAGTTATGTATTTCAAATGTTTTTTTTTATACTGATGTTTCATGTTTTATCATGATACATTTTTAATGAGTAATCAATAGTTATATCTCTTTTTCAGGATATAAAATATGTAATTGATGAGATCCCACGATATCTTCTGAGGTTTGGCAACTTGTGTGATGCCAAATTTAAAGATGATTTTGAAGAAATTTAAACAAAAAATTGCACCAATTAGCTATGATTAGCAGCTGCAGACAATTGATTTTTTTTATTTTTATTTTTTTTGCGATTTCAAATTTCATTATCAAAATATTAATTCTTCTTTTGTACTGCTGCAGATATCTTTAGCTAGCTTTGTGGGGGTGAACTTGGTCATCTTTTACGGGACTCTTACAGTAGTTTTGATTTTTCTTTTCCTCTTGTATTCAACAATGTTAATTTGGGACAAGAAAAATTAAAATACTTTAATTTAGCTATTAATTAAAAGATTTGCAGAGTAAATTACTCCTTAATTACGCTAATTACCGTTACTTTTCATAATTATAGTAAATTAGTTGTTTTTTAAAATGTATGATGAATCATGTATCTCTTTTAATATTATATATCTGGAAAACTAAAAATTGAGATTTTACAAAATTTTGAAAAAAGTTGAAATATTGTGTGGTTATGGATAAACTAATCGAGATTTATGTAAGTTTTACTTCTTTTTTTCCCTGAAAACTTTTGAAAAACTACTAAAATCCCTTGACTGAATTGCAAACAATCCTTGAGATTTTTTATAAGAGTAAAAATACGAAAACAAGAATAAACTATGATAACGAGAATTGAAAATGAAAGATAGATAAAGCAAATAAATAGATAGACAAAAAACAAGAATTTGA
The DNA here is from genome assembly GCA_030864225.1 of Capsicum baccatum var. pendulum. NCBI lineage: Eukaryota > Viridiplantae > Streptophyta > Magnoliopsida > Solanales > Solanaceae > Capsicum > Capsicum baccatum. The sequence continues at coordinate 22,268,472 of CM061560.1, forward strand.
AAGCAAATAAAGAGTATATCAAACGCTAAATCCTCAATACTAGAATCCTACAAAATACCTAAATCCTATGTAAACCACAAGAAAATCAAACTTATGTTTTTACTTTTTTTAAACACTAAAGATAAAAGTAACACAAATAAATTAAGACATACCACGATATTTATGCTTTTCATTTTCCTAATTTACATAATTTGACTCAACTGTATAAAGCTCGATTTAATACATAATCAATCACTTAAATCTGTCATGATATTTCATCTAGCCACTCTTTCAATTGAGCACCTCAACTCCTATTTTTTTCTTTTTTTAATTAAATACTTTCTCATTCTTGTATTTGGTAATTAAGTTAACCACATAAAATATATCAGTTTCTTTAATTATATGTTCATTCACATCAATAAGCCGTAAATCCTTAGAAATCGAAAGAATCTAACTAAAACACTTATTAAAAGTTAAGCTATTCAATTAATATAAGACATAATTCGAATACTTAAATGTAATATCTTGATAAACTTAAGAGACTGAATACGTATTATACCTACAAATTCAAATGTTTATTTATGAGAGAATTAAATATAGTATGTAAACTGCATGTTCCTTACGTCGAATGTAAACAATGACTACAATATGTAAGACCACACATAAATCTTTTTTGTCTATGTAATGACAAATTCTAAATTAGGAAACAAACTCCAAAATGAAACAATTTTATGTAAGACCACACATAAATCTTTTTTGTCTATGTAATGACAAATTCTAAGTTGGGAAACAAACTCCAAAATGAAACAATTTGGTAGAAACGACAAAAACAGGAACTCGTCACGGTGGCTCTATCCTTTTGATAAAAAAACAATTGTTTTAGGTCTCTAAATTTGAGGAGTCTTATCGTTTTAAGTGATAATATATATATATATATATATATATATATATATATATATATATATATATATATATATATATATATATATATTATATATATATAGAAAATAAATAAACTTTTATATGTAATAAAAATTATTAGAAGAAGTTTGATATATTTTAAGTATTATATCTTAAAAAAAATTAAAATACATTGATTATATTACTAATTACAAGAGAATTATTACAAGAAAGCGAGTATATAGTTTTTAAAATAGACTTTATTTAAAAAAACATTCTTAAAAATTTAAGGTCTATGTTTGATTTTGTCCTTAGGCCACTAACATACTTGAGTTATCCCTGTCTCTGATGCTTCATTCTCGAGTTTGAATCCAGCTTTGTTGGGAGTGCTACCTTTAAACGGAGTCTCTATTATTGAGTTCAAATTCAACTTTATTGGGAGTGTTGCCTCCAAAATATAGGGGTGTGCATCGGTCGATTCGGTTCGATTTTATATATTATCGGGTCGGTTTATCAGTTTTCGATTTTTAAATATGCTAAACCAAAAACCAAATTAATAAGATATTTTTTATCGGTTTTCGGTTTATCGATTTTTAGTCCATAACGATTCAATTTTTGGTTTAACCAATAAGAAAATATTCATAAAAAAAAATTGTAGTAACTAACATGATAAAAAATCGAATCTTAGTGGCCACCAAAAATCCTACATGATGTGTTTTAATTTACAAGAACCTTCAAGTTTGAACTAAACATTGTTAGGAGAAATTAAAAGTTTGTATAATCAAAATAATAAGTTTATTAATTTGTAGAGATTAAAGAGAAATTAAGAGAAATATATAATAAGTCATATATATATATATATATATATATATATATTCTTATTGGGTTATCGATTTACCCAATAACCCAATAAGAAAAAATCAAACTGGACCAATAACCCAATAAATTTTTTTATAAAACTATTAAAAAATCGTTAACTTAATAACCCAATAACTATAAATCAATAACATTTTTTATCAATTCGATTTATCGATCGGTTCGATTCTTCCATGCACCTACCAAAACAGAACATACAGTGCGTAATTCAAATATAATTGGTTTCAGTATAGGTAAGAGACATCAGGTAAAAAGTCCAAAAAGAAATTGTCGAAGCGAATAGAAAACACCATAGTATAAGTATATTTAATTAATAAAGTACTTAGGGACATAGCTTAGTGGTCAATGAAGTGGATTGAGAATTTGAGGTCTTAAATTCAAACCTAAGCGAAGACAAAAAAAATACTAGATAATTTATTTCATTTATTCTAATCTTGATGAATAAAGTTATCTGATATAAGTTGACTTGAACACCATAATATTTTAAAAAAATAAAAACAGCATTTATAGTAAATAAACATGGTGAACAAAAAAGAGAAAAAAGTAGGATGGTTATTGATTATAGAAATTTAAATGCAAAAACTATAATATATAATTATCCAATACCAAATTAGATATTGAAAATAAGGCAAATACAAGGATATAATTATTTTAGCAAATTCGATTGTAAATCAGGATTTTACCATCTAAAGTTAGAAGAAGAATCGATCTTCACTATATAATTGTTCTAATTTTTTCTTAATTATTTCTATCCTATTTATTGAAAATATAGTTATTTCTATTTTATTTATCGAAAATACTACTCGTTCTATTGTATCTTCAGTGTTTTTTATATTTTCTAATTTTTGTGTAATTTTTTCACTTCCTTTTATCCAATCAGTTTTCTTTCTTATTTTATTATTAACTCTTTTTGCTCTTACTTTTTGTTTGCATGGTGTTGTAAACCACCAGTCGTTTCTAGTTATTATATGTGGGTATAATTTATCTAAAAATGACATTCCTAAAATTATATCTTTTGACGTTAGTTCATAATTATAAATTTCTTCTATTGTTAATATCTTATCCCATATTTGTACTTTTACATTCCTAGCTTTATAAGTAATTAAGCTTCCTTCATTATTAAATCCTTTAACTATTATTGGTGTTTTCAATTTATCCCATTTACTTTCTTGTAAGCAATTATATCTACATAAATTAGCTTCTGCTCCTGTATCTATCATAGGCGTATAATATCTACTGTAATATCATTCTACTACTATCTAGTTTTACCGATCCTATTAATGTTCTTTCTATATATTCTGGTGCATCTGTTATGTTTATATTATTATCTAATAATTATTTTGTCATATATCCTATCCACACCCCCTTATAAATGGTATCAGAGCCCAGTAATTTAAAAAGGTACAACAGTGAGATATATGTTAGTAAGAAATATGTTAGAAAAATTAGAATTTAACATATGTTTATTGAATTAATTTGAATTAATTATGAGAAGACCATTTAGAAATACAGAAGCTTTTAGAAAATTTAAAGAATCTTTAGTTAGTAATTATTCAGAATATATAAGTCTAAATGAAACAAAAGAAAATCCACAAAGATTAGCTTACCTAATTACATTAATATCTAGTATTGAAGCAAAATTAATAATCCATTTAAAATCTAGGAGAATGAGACACATACCACCTAATTATGATAAAATTAGATTCAGATATCCACCAAGATATTATAAAAATAATTTAAATGAATAAAGAGCAAAAATACAAAGAATTAAAACAATTCATTTCTGAAAAACGTAAAGAATTAAAAATAAGAATAGAAAGACTACATTATAATATATTTGCCGGAGTTAGTAAAAACTCAATAAATACACAAAAAGGTGAAATATCAAAATTAGAATCACAAATAGATAGTTTAGAATATATATATACCAACATGAACTATTCACAATAAAATGAACAAAGAAGAATTTATAATAGATGAAAAAATATATAAAAATCACGAAGGATTAAAATAAAAATAGTATTTTCTAATCTAGGAAGAAGATATAAGAAAATAGGTGAACATTTATATCTAATGTTAGAAAAAAGAAGAATTAAAATTAGAAGATAAATTAACAGCAATGGTAAGAATAGAAAGAGAAAATGAAGAAATAGACAGGAAAAAAGAAATAGAAAAAATTAAACAAAAAACTACGGAAGAAATACGAAAAATAGAAGAAACTAAAAATAGTAGGATTGTTGAATTAGAAAAAGAACTACAAATGTTAAAAGATTTGTATGAACAAAGACAAAAAGAAAAAGAAGAAAAAGATAAAGAACAGAAACTACTAAACGAAATAAATCAATTTAAAGAAAAATTAGAAATAACAAACAAGGAATTAGAAATAAATAATATAGATTTTGAAGAGACAGATAATTATGATTCGAAAAATAGTGAAACATATACAGAAATATTAACAAATATAAAAAATTTAGAAATCAATGAAAAACAAGAAGTAATTAATGAGGAAAACTTAGAAAGTACCAACACCGAAATAAATACTCTTGATAAAAAAGAAGATGAAAATATAATACCCAAAAGAACAGAAATAAGAAAACCTATCCTTCTGGGTAAATTTCTTCGTATAACTGTTCTAGCCAATTTATGGTTTCAATTTCATAGTCTATTACTTTTTCTAATATTATTTTCTTAATATCTATAATTTCTATATCTTTAAGTATATATAAGATTAAAACTTTTAGATAATCTAGACGATCTATTTTTTAAAATTGATTTTACTATAATATTTTGTAGTTGATTGTTTTAACCTTAGTAGTTCTTGCATATTTTTATTAAGAAATTCTATATATTTTATATGATTTATTTTCCATGTATTTGTTTATATTTATTTTCATCTGTTTTTTCTAATAACTGTATGTTTCTATATCTCTTTCTAAAAATTTTATGTAATTTGTCATGATAAGTATTTGTAAGAGTAGTTAGGTAGGCATGGTATATAATTTACTCTAGTCATGTAATATTCACCAAATGTTTTTTCTAATATGATTTTTCTTATGTCTGCTACTTTTATATCTTTAAGTGCATACAAAATAAGTATTTTAAATTTATCTACCATCACATCAGATAAATTATCATTCATTTTCATAAAATTGTTTTTTCAAAATATTCCCTTCAACCATGTACATAACAAAATATGGTCATGTTATATATCTAATGAATCTATTCTTTTTTGTGCGTGGATATTTCTTAGATTTTGTTTCAATATTTTTTAATGATTTATTCTTTTCGTAAGATGTATTCATTAATTTGTTTGGTTTATTATTTTATCCTATAGTAACTGCGGAGTTACAAATTTCTGTATAATAATTTATCCTAACTGTACTGTAATGTATATCTAATTCTAGATTTTCTATGTTATTTATTATCTTGTGTTGTTCTTCTCGTAGTGAGCTTTTTAAATTATATGAACTATCACATGTACTTTTTTCTAAATTTTCTAAGGTTTCTTCTATCCATATTAATTTTTCTTTTAGATTTTCCATTATTTTTCTAATTCGGTTTCTGTAATTAATTTCATTACTTAGATTATCTTGATTTTCTTTAGTTTTTCTAATATATTCTAACATCCCGAACCATTTAGTTCAAAGATAATAAAAAGTTGGGAAGATGCAAAAATAGTAGATACGTTAGGAGCAAGAATAAAATTTTTACAACAATGGTATAGAAACTTATGTGAAAAATATAGAGAAGAATTAAAAATGGAAAAAACATTAATAAGAAATTTAGCATGTTGCAAAAATAAAATAGCACCCCAATTTGGATGCGAAGAAAGATATTATAAGAAAAGAAAAAGACACAAGAAATATAAGAAATATAAAAAATCAAAATACAAATATAAGAAATCAAGAAAAAAATATTATGTAAAAAATTATAAATACAAAAAACCATATAGAAAAAAGAAATCTATAAAAGAATGTACTTATTATAATTGTGGAAAGTTAGGACATTTAGCTAGAGATTGTAAATTACCTAAAAATCTAAAAAATAAATAAATATCAGAAATAAAAATAGATAATACAGAATATATGCAGATAGATTATATAGATTATGAATTAGAAAGTGAGGATAGTATATATGAAATTTCAGAAAACGAAACAAATACTGAAATAGATAGTGAAATAGATGAATTAAATGACTGAAGAAGATATAAAAATAATAACAAAGGAAGAATATTTAAATGATGAAGGAACGGAACAAAAAATAATATTTGACAGTAATATATTTGATGAAATAAAAGGAAAAGAATTAGATTTAAGTGTAGAAAAAATATTTAAAATACCAACAATAAAAAATATGTTTACTAGGAAAAAAGACGAATATTATGTAGTATGCCAAAAAGAACATGTAATAGACTGTAGATATGCAAAAGGCAAAGCTAGTATACCACTAGTAACAAAAAGAATAATTAATAAAGAGATAAATGATATAAAAAGTAAAGGAGATCCAATAAAATATGTACACCTTGGAGGTACAGAGATATTAATAAAAGCATGTTTTAGAGAAAGAATAGACACACCAATAGAATTATATTTAGCAGATGATAGAATTATAAAACCTATAGAAAAAAGCATAATAACTGCCGTAAAAGGAAATTTAATATACCAAAAATTTAAATTTATAATAAGTGCAAATTATTCAGTAGCAGTAACAGATAAAAATATAGATAAATCACTCGTATTATACTGGAAGATATCAGGAATAGAATTAACCCCAGGAAGTAAGATATTTACAGCGAGATGCAAAAATTTATATGTAGAAATTTAGCATGTTGCAAAAATAAAATAGCACCCCAATTTGGATGCGAAGAAAGATATTATAAGAAAAGAAAAAGACACAAGAAATATAAGAAATATAAAAAATCAAACATTAATAGGATCGGTAAAACTATGATTTTCAAATTTAACTGAAAATAGCAAGAAAGTATTAAGAGTTAATAAACCTATAGAAGGAACATCATCAACAACAACTAAACTAACACCTATAGAATTATTGAAAAAATATGAAACAACTATAAAAGATGAATTTGGTAGTATGACAACAATAGAAGAAGAACAAGATGAAGAAAAAGATATAAATAGGAATTTAATGGTAAAATTAACGATATGTAATATGTGTTATATAGACGAATATACTTACGCATTTAAAGAATATTATTATAAAGGAGCATATAGTATAGAAGAAAGTAAAGAGATAAGAAAATTATATTTTAATAAATTACCCGGATAATTATTTTAAACAATTATCTAATTGTATAGTATACATAGATGACATATTATTATATACAAAAACCAAAGAAGAATATTTAAAATTATTGGAATAATTTACAGATATAATAGAAAAATCAAAGAATCTCATAGATACAACAAATAGTATTTGATTCCATCATCACCCTTATCAGTAAAGAGTGATTCAAGATTGAAATTTAATTATTAAAATTTTAGCATTCAAGTTTGAACTTTCAATATGGAATTACTTTCCTTTAGAAGTTTTTTACTTATATAAATTTAAATCTAATCGAATTCCACCACGAAATAGTATATGGAGTCACTTGGACCAACAAGAGTTTATTTGATTGAAAAATAAATTATTTTGAGATTAATTATTTTGAAGTTAATTATTTTAAAATTATTATTTTATTGTTAACATTGGATAAAAATATAACTATAATACTAATTTCGGAATAAGTTATCTCGTAATTTTATTCCAACTAAATACTCTCTCCATCTCAAATTACTTAATCGATTTGTAAAAATTTTTTATCTAAAAATAATTGATATGTTTAAAAATTCAAGAGAAAATTAATCATTATTTTTCAACTATTCCTATACATTAATTAAAAATTATTCATCTCATTAATATTCAATAATAACGTATTAGTCAACTCGTATTTCTTATTAATTTATCCTCACAAGTAATGCAAAAAGAAAATATATAATTTAAAATAAAAATTCATCACAAAATTAATTATCTCGTATTCTTTCTACCAACGGGTCAAAGTGCATAAGAAAATCCACCAGTTCAATGTTGTTACTCTTTGGACATGCAAATTCCATCTTCAAAATTAACAATCAGTTTGATGGGTCCCACTAACTACCCCACCCTAACCCTCATTCAATGTGGCTGTCTGTCTTAACTACACTGATCAATTTTAGGCAAGTGGCAGCTCAAGAGTAGGTATTTGTTAGCTCAGCTAATAGTAGCTTTTTGTTTTGTTTTGTTTTGCATTTCCATGTTGAAGTTCGACTAATTCAAATTCGCATCAGAACAGAGCCGGCTGGTAGTTAAATAAATTTAGGCAATTTTCTAAGGCCTCCACTTATGAAGGGCCCCATTTTTTATCACTTATTGTATTAGTATTGTAAAAAAATAATTATAATTTTTTTTTTAAATAGATGGACAGCTAAAAAATATAGAATTAGATAAAAAAAATAAAAAACTTAAAAATAAGAGATTTTTGTTACAGTCAACGGATAAATAATTTATTATTCAGTTGATATCTCTTTTTACTTTTCTCATAAAAAAAGCGTTTTTTTTTTAATCTTTTAATTTCTTTTTTTTTACCCACTTTTCTCACCTTTTTCTCTCTTACTCACGTTCACTCCTCTCTCTCTTCTTCTATCCTTCTTTATTCTTTTTTTCCAAATTCAAAAACTCAAAAAAGTTAACATCAAAATTTATATATTGTTGATAATATTTTAACTTTATTGATAATTTCACTTCAAGAAGAACATAGTTCATGTTTAAAATTTGAAAAACACATTTTGAAGCGGTTAAAAGATATTTGGAATCATCGATCAAGCCTTCGTATTTCTTGAATCGGATAATATCATTCTAACTTTTTATATTATTTTTATATTTTATATTTATATTATTTTTATATTTTTTATTTGATATTTTCTTGTTTGATAGTGCACATTGTGTTTAAACTATTTAATTTGTTAAAATTTAATATGTCAAAAAAGTTAAAAAAATAGATTTTAGATAAAAGCGTATATAACTTTTGTTGTTGTTAAGTTTAAGGCCTCCCATTCAACTTTCGCCTTAGGCCATCAATGTGCTTGAGCCGTCCCTGCGCCAGGTAAGGCCTCATTCGAGGATAGCGCTCTCTATCAAGGATTTTTTCATACCCAAGACTTGAACCCGAGATCTCTAATTAAAGGAGGAGCAACCCCATCCACTATACCACATCTTTTGATGGTTAATAGTACCATCATTTAATATCCCTATTTCATTTTACTTGTTCATTATATTTAAAATAGTAATATTTAATTAATTTATTTATTTTTAATAATTAAGAAAACTTTATTACACTCTTTAGTTCACTTTATTTGTTTCCCATACTAAAAAGTATATTTGAGTTTACTTGTTTATTTTTAAGAAATAAGAGAGTTTTATTATTTTTCTTATATTATTTTTAATATTAAATAACTACATAAATTAATAGCAATCAAATTTAGAATTACAAACATCAAGTTAATTTTATAAAATACATCTTTTTGTTACAATTTATGTATCACTTTTTATTTTACAAAAATTGAATAATTTAAATTTAATTATAAATTTGGACATGAAATATTCAATTTTTTGAAATAAAATTTATATATTTAAAAACTAGATAAAAAGTACTATAAGTCACAATTATTTATAATTTAAAATATTTTAAAAAATATATGAAAAAATTATGATTAAACATAAACTTGTTTGAATCGTAAATGAGAAAAGTAACACATAAATTGAGATAAAAAAAGTACTCCCTGCGTTTCATAATAAATGAATTATTGAATTTTGACATAAAGATTAAGAAAAAAATATTAAAGACATAAATTTAACATAACTTTTCATTTTTACCCCCCAAAAAGAAAAAGTTGACCTTGTAATAACTTTTCAAAAGTTAATTAGTTGTCAAATCAGAAGGGTAAATTTAGAAAAAAAATTCAATGATTCACTTATTTTGAAACACCAATAAATACCTCAACAATTCACTTATTCTGAAACGGAGTGAATAATATTTTTGTAAAGAATGTGTCAAGTTAAATACTCTCTTAATTCTTTTAACTCGTCATATTTTGATTTGATACATCCATTAAGAAAAATAATTAATAATATGACTCTTTTATCATAATATCTCTATTAAATTATATTTATATTATATTTTAAAATTAATTTGAAAAGAAATAACTAATATTAAAGATAAAATAGAAAAAAAAATTGTATTCTCCTGTTATATTAAAATAATAAATAAAAATTAAATTAGAAAATTAGTAACAACTTAAAGTTAATGAGTAAGTTCAACTAAAACTACAGGGAAAGAGCATTTTCAAGAAAATTTTCCTTGTACCTTGTTAGTTAGCAAACGTTCTTTTAACAACTCTCATGATATTTATTGTACACTATAAATCCAAAAACTTCAACCCCATTTCAAGATTTTCCCTTTACACAAACCCCATAATCACAAAGTTTCAATTTTTATTTTTTATTTTTCAAGAAAATGAGACCATCTATAGTATTTGGTGTAGTGTTCTTTTTGTTAGCATTGTATTGTGGATTAGACCCTTTTAAGCATAGTGCAATATCTGAGTTTCCAAATTTTGAGTCTTTTAAGGTTGAAATGCCAGCTTGGTCTGAATTTCCAGTTGAAAAAGATACTAAAAATTTGCTTCAGAAATCTGAGATTAAGTTCTTGAATCAAATTCAGGGCCCAGAAAGTATTGCTTTTGATCCTCAAGGTAGAGGACCTTATACAGGGATAGCTGATGGAAGAGTTGTGGTTTGGGATGGTGAAAAATGGAATGATTTTGCTTATACTTCAGCTAATAGGTGAAGATTTTTTTGTTTCTTTTTCTGTTTGTGTTATAGTTCTTGGTTCATATTTCTTGTTTGTTGTGGTTATATCTCCTGTAATATGTTCATTCTAGTTGGTAGTAGGAAAGAGTGCTTTTGTTTGTATCTGCCGCCGCTGGAGTTTCTTGTTCATGGTGTTTCAATGATGTTATGATTTTGGATAGATAGTTTATAGTAGTACGTTGTGGGTGTCTTATTTCCTTTATTATCTAACAGTGTGTTATCCTATCTTGTTGTGTGCTTTTATGTTTTTTGTTTGTTATATTATTATATGTCCTGAGCCGGGGTCTATCGGAAACAAACTATTTCATCTGAGGTAATGGTATGGACTACGTACACTGTACCCTTCCCAAACCCTACTTTGTGGGAATACATTGGGTATGTTGTTGTTGTTGCATTCTAATTGGTAGTTGTTTTGTTCTCATCATAATGATCTTGTGAAAGAAAAAAAAGCGTAGTCAAAGGCAGTGACTGAGCCTGAATTTTCACTAACGGGGTTCAAAACATGTAGAAGTAACGACAAAAAGAAGCCGAAGGGGGTTCAACATCTACTGTATATATCTAAAAGATAATTTTAACCATTTATAAATAATGAAATCTTATGCCGAAGGGGGTTCCCCTCGGCCATAAGTGGCTCTACTCCTGGTCAAAGGCGGCTTAGTCGCTGAGGCGTAAAACATGTTGAGTGCTTCACCTCTCTTAGTGCGCGCTTCATTTTTATTATCAAGGTTAAAGGCATACATCTTCTCAGTGATATCCTGAAGAAGCAATACTAAACAATTGATGTTTCACATTGTATTTTTTCGTTTTCTTTTGTCATTCATGCTTATGATTATTATTACTCTTGGGTTATACTTATGTGTTTGCATTTTTTTCTTCATTAAAGCTCACACTTCATTTGCGCTTAAAACCCCAATGGACCATAGCACTTTTCGCCTTTGAAAACACTGGAAAAATGATGTTTTTTCTCAAGAATTTTTGAGAGTTGAGCTGTTGAACATGCATATGCTGCATTGAGAATGCATCAAAATGCGTTTTTGCTGCTTTGCATTGAGTATGCAGCAAAATGCACCTTTTTGCTCCACGTAAATGTTGAACACAATTGTAAGTATGCTAACAAATATTTTGCTAGCTGCTTACTTCTTTATCAAATGTCACATGTTGCAAAACCAAATTTCTGTGGATTTTGCTTATTTGGCTTTCAAGATCAAACATCATATGTTGCCAAACCAATTTCTGTTGGTTTTGTCTTATTTGCGTTTGAAGATCAAATGTCATATGGATGCAAAACTAAATTTCTGTTGGTTTTGTCTTATTTGGCTTTGAAGATTGTGCTAAGAGCAAAAAATTAGTTGTTGTTGCTTCATTTGCATATTCACTCCAAGAAAACTTGTGATGGTGCAACTGATATAAGGTCAATACTTATAGGTGCATATCCACTTAACTTAGCAGTTAGGTAGTTCTTGTTCTGGGAATTAGATGGAAATCGAATTAAGTTTCACTATGTTTGTGTCTCGTTGAAAGGCTAAGTTATACACTGTCTGTGTATAAAAAATTTAAGCCTGACCGTGAACATTCAATTGTGTTAATTGTATATAGCATGTAAGCATTTGCTTCTCTATAATGCACCAAGTTCCCATAACAGACATAACAACAGCTCCAGTTGTTGCCTTGTTGGTGGTTAGCATACGTTAGCTAATCTGTACAACTCGAAAATCGTTGTGGAAGGTTATGGTAGGAAATCAAACAAAAAGGCAACTTTTTCCCCATACCTTTCTCAAACTAGTAAATGAATATGATTGAAATTGCTAGTACCTATACAACCAAGTTTTTGGAAGTTGAATGACTGATTGGTCAATCAACTTATATTTATTGGCCGCCAAAGTCTTTCAACTTTATTTTGTCTTCCCAAAGTCAGCCAATTTAGCCTAGTTAGCTTCCATGGTCATCATGTGGCTCAATTTCTTAAACCTGTCTGACCAGAGTGGAACTTAATCATCACCTTTGGGAAATTGCATTACTGATAACGTTCATACTTATTCCTATTTGATTAATAGACTTAAACTGTTCAATGTGGACCAGGATGTCGGTTCTTATGCATTGTCGAGCACGGGGTTAAAGAAGGAAGAAGATTGAAGCACATTTCAAGAATTGTCTTCAGATTCTAGTAAAATTCAGTGTTCTGTTTTAGGAAGAAAAGCGACTGTGTCAATTAAAATGTTTCCTTCTTTATTGTTACATCATTTAGTACTGTTGCAGGTTATCATTATCTGTAAGAATGTTACAAGGTTAAAGAGGACAACTTCCTGCTTGCAGCAGTTATTAGTGTTTACACCTAATCTAAACGACAACGGTTTTTCATTAGTTTACTTGTGAACTGACTGTTGTTTCATTGTTACTTATAATGGACCACAAATTTCCTTGATCTGAAAAGTTAACTCAACTTTTTTAAAAAAAAAGATTATAATTCATGTAAAACTCTATCATTTGTTCCACAATCAAATCCTTACGGCCCAAATTTCAGCTGCTTTGCATATTATCAGAAATTTTCTTTAATTGTGATGTATAAACCAGCGTACATGTTTTTCAGATTGTTTTTCCCCCTATACATGATTTAGATTTCAAGTCTATTTTCTGTTTTCTGCATTTTCAGGTCAGGTTTATGTGATCCAAAACCATCACCCCTGAGCTATTTGAAGAACGAGCACATCTGTGGTAGGCCTTTGGGGTTACGGTTTGACAAAAAAACAGGTGACTTATATATTGCAGATCCATATTTTGGGTTAATGAAGGTAGGCCCTGAAGGTGGATTAGCAGAATCTTTGACAACTGAGGCTGAGGGTGTGCCTCTAGGATTCACAAATGACGTGGATGTTGATGATGAAGGGAATGTTTATTTTACGGATAGCAGCACAAAGTACCAGCGCAGGTAGATCATTTCATTTAGTGCTACAAATTTCATAACAGATTGACCGGCATTAATTCAGGAGCGCGATTCAATCATGATGTGATCTAGAAAATTATTTTTGTTAAAAAAGGGTGTACTTGTTGACTCTAGTTACATACCATAATTTGACACTGAACAATTGCTTTTCTATTAGCGTAGTGATTCACTGATTATTAGTGCCAAAATATGGCGGCAGAAGAATTCCTACTTATCTTGTTTTGTGAATTTTCTGCATACACACATGTATATATTCTGCTTTATTCAAGTTTATTTCATTCCAATACTAGCAATTTTATCTTTTAAGGAAACTTAACGGTTTTCTAAAACTAGATTGTAGAAAAACTAAATCTAATGTAAGCCTAACAGTGACTAAGCCTTAATCTCCGCTAACTGGAACATCTATATGGACTCTTTATTTATCATTATATTTTGCGATTAGCTAAGCTTGCGTTAACACTTAGTGGTCATTTGATATGATATTTAAATTGTCTGCATTAAGACGCCAAAATTCCGTGCATCTTACTTTGCTTGTCTTCATCTTATAAAAGGCTACTTAGCTTGCATACCTTTCTTTCTTACTTCTACTTATCCTAAAGCCATTACTCTCTATTTAAATTTTTGACAAATTAGGAAGTTCCATTAGTAGTACACTAAGGCGGTGTTTAAAGTTATTGCAATTTTTACTACATCATTTTAAATGTGGAATTTGTTGTGCTTCATCCAGTTAAAATTGTGCAACTCCCACCACTGCCTTTTCAGGAATTTTATGCAGCTGGTTTTTTCAGCAGAAGATAGCGGGAGGGTTCTCAAATACTATCCTAGGACAAAAGAAACCACTGTTCTTCTTCGCAACCTTCAATTTCCAAATGGAATCTCACTAAGCAAGGACGGTTCCTTCTTTATATTTTGCGAAGGTTCCAAGGGCAGGTAATTTTGCAGTCAGGATGTTTATAGTATTATCATCCAGTTATTTACCACATCTTGAGAAGATTTTGTCTGCTTGAGATCTATAGAGGACGATTCCCTGGATTACTTTTTCCTGTCTCTGATTATTTTCGCAATTGCTTCCTAGAAGCATGTGCATGGCTAGTAAAAAGTTTCTCTCTCATGGAGAAACATACTCATGTATAGAGCAGTTTATGCATCATTTTACTCCTCCTTAGGCAGTTGACCTCCCATCGGGAACAGCCTCTCTACCTTCACAAGATAGGGGTAAGGCTGCGGACTAACCACCAGACCCTACTTGTGGATTACTCTAGGTACGTTGTTGTTGCTAAAAAATGTGCCTTTACTACTATCTTTTTCCCGCTTATTTGGGAAAGATTATTGCGGTGATGCTTCACCTCAAAAGCTGTTATCTGTTATGTTGCTTGGACTTCCTAAAAATGTTGTGGCACCTGTGCCCGATCCTCCCAAAATGCACTAATTTTGGTCCAAACCTGGAGTCCTGAATGTCTTTAGCACGCCTAGTTTGAGGAGTATTGAAGATAGTGAAATCACTTCACAAAGTTATTAGTTGTTAGTTAGCTGTTGCTGAGCTGTAACGGATTGTAGTTAGGGGTTGTTAGATAGAACAAGTGTACTGCTATGATATATTTGTACTCCATGCACTGTTGCAAAAAAAAACTGTCCATAATAGAAGGTATCTCCCAAAATATCTTCTCTCCTCTCTTAGATTGTGTTGATAGCTTCACGGTAGTTACAGATCTCAGATTTGTTCAGATTAGACACACAACCATCGATATTTTTGAAGAGTCTGAGCAACACAGATAATCTAAATTTGCCTTTTCTTTTCCCAACCTGTTTCGGGGAGATTCTTGACGCAAAGGGGTGATGGTTCAGCTCAAAAGCTATTACTATTTATCTATATATGTGCATTACAATATGCATACCTACCTGCATAAGGTAGGGGTAAGGTCTGCGTATACATTACATTCTATTCTCCCCAGATCCCACATTTTGGGATTCACCGGGTGTATTGTTGTTGTTGTTGTTGTATTAAATAAATATGCATCTGAGATACAGATGAAATTGCTATGCTCGGTATGGAGAGTGATAGACCTCGAAGTATTATGGGCTTTCAGCTTTTATAATCCATGTTCTGAAATATCTGCATTCATTTCTCTATTTCTTTTCCTACAACATCTCCTTTATGTCGAATTGCTTAGAAACTTCAGCATGTACATTCAATTGTAAGTTCCAATGGCATTATTTCGTACTAGTATTGAAGGAGAATAAGCCAGGACTGACAAACGAAATATGTTACTTCTTTGTAGGTTACGGAAGTACTGGCTGAAAGGTGAGAAAACCGGGACATCAGAGGTAATTGCAATCCTTCCAGGATATCCAGACAACGTGAGAGCAAACGAGAGAAATGAGTTTTGGGTAGCAATCCACTGTCGTCGCACCATTTACAGTTACATAAACGCCATATATCCACAACTCCGTCAATTCTTGCTGAAGCTTCCTATCTCTGCAAAGCTCCAATACCTCATGCACATTGGTGGAAGGCTTCATGCAGTCGTTGTGAAGTACAGCCCCGAGGGGAAGCTGTTGCAGATATTGGAAGATCGACAAGGGAAAGTCGTAAGAGCTATCAGCGAGGTAGAGGAGAGGGAAGGGAAGCTTTGGATGGGAAGTGTTCTGATGTCTTTCATATCAGTTTATCAACTAGAATGAACTCTGAGAGCTTGAGCTTTTGCTTTTTCTTTTGCTTTGTTTTATCATCAATTGAAACTCTCTTTTGAAAAAGACTCATTTTACTTGAAAGTTGTTTTGTAGCATCTGTTTGAGTAAAAAATATTTTTAGCGGTGTACGCAGAATTTATCGTAAGCTGTGTCACCATTTAAAGTAGTGTGAACAAATTAGAGATGAAATTTTGGCTTTATTTATAGAACACGATATATGTATGCAGAGGCGGATCCAGGATCTGAACTCACCGGGTGCCAAGTAATTCAATTGGATTATTCATCTTTTCGGTCTATAGGACAATAAACAAATCAATCAATAATAAAAGAGCAATAATAAAATGACCAAACTTAAATACAACTTATATTTATGTCACTTATTCAATCGGATGGCCACTATCACTGTAATAGTTTCCTTATCTCATCTATGTCCATGCTCAGATGATCCTCTGGAAGATTTGACGTCCCTTATTCTTAATGTATATGTCTATGCCAACATAGTCAGAATTGGAAGTATACATCAGCAGATCTTACATAGATTGTATAGTAGTTCATTCTTTAGGATTTCAAACGACTGCCATCTTTGCTTGATTCAATGACTTCCCAATTAACCACCAACAACAACGACATAATACCCAGTGTAGTCTAATCCCACAAAGTGATGACTGGGGAGGGTAGAGTACTGTACTCAAATAATCTCAGAGGTGAAGTGGCTTCCCAATTAACCATGCATGAAAATGTCTTGAGTTATTTCCCCCCGATACAATTTGCGAATGACAGGTTGAAAGTTTGCATTTGCTGTCAGCACCAAACATAAACGTTTTGTTATTGACAATAAAAATCTGTGGCAACGTTTCAAGTTGTATATATATATATATATATATATCAAGCAACTTGAAATTTTTGTGTTCTAGATAGCTTTTGACTGTATGAGATTCAAGGATAGCATTTACTATTTTCAGTAGATATAAAGTGCATGTCACTCCAGTTCTTTACAATTGGTCCAATGTATCAAATATACATAAAAGGAGTTCTAAACAGATGAATAAATGAGTAAGCTCCTAGCTAACATTACTGAAAAATATTAACGTTCAGATTGTACACAACTTTGTAAGCGACTTATGACTAAACTTGTAGCGATATTGCTAAAGTATTCGTTATCGTTATAGTGATGTAATAATGTGCATCACTTTCTCTGATCATGATGACAATTATATCATCATATTATCAATCGTTAGCTTAGTACAGGTTTATAAATCCTCTTCGGACATCTATATCGAATAGTATTAGATGTAGGCTAACACATAATAATACTTGTAGGCTTACACGTAATACTTTGTATTAGAGTTGTTCAATAAAAAAAGATATTGTAACATAATTTTTATTAGAGAAAAAACATCTTTTCACTCAGAACTTGTCGCCAAAATTTACTTTTAACACTTAAACTTAACTTTCGTTTATTTATCCCACTTAACATCTTTAAAGTGAATTATTTTCACCCCTTAAAACTGAATACCACTCTCACAACGGAGAGTGCACTACACACGCGCCACTTCATTGCCAAATCATTGCCACGTAAAAATTATTTTTAAAAAAAAAATCCCACTCTTACTTTTTATATATTTAAAAAAAAAAGAAAAAGAAAATATATATACTATTTTTATATATACATAATATATATATATATATATATATATATATATATATATATATATATATATATATTTATTTATTTATTTATTTAAAAGAGTATATTTTTTATAAAAATATATATTTTATATAAATAAAATAGACCCCTCCCCCCTTCCTTCTTCTTCTTCACAACCCCCCTCCTTCTCCTTCTCCTTCTACTTCTTCACATTAAAGCATCCTTTTTTCTCTTTCTTTCACCATTATTGCAAGCTTTTTCAATAAGTTGTTTTTCTTCATCAAATGCAAAACTAACTTGAATTAACTTGAGCAAATCCAACAATGAACTAAAATATAATTATATGATCACAAAAACGCATCAATACACAAAATCTCAAATCCAAATTCTTTCACATTAACCAAAACCCAAAATCCCGAAATTCTCAAATTTTCAATTTTTTATTCAAAAATGTCTACAGAAATGGCATAAACAGTCCAAATTCAGAAATGACATAGATGGTATTCGCATAACATGAAATTCTTGGCCAAGAATCAAACTTGTTCATCAATCTTGAACGCTTTTTGATTGTTGAAAAATAAAATTTTGAATTAATTAGGACTTGATAGGAAGAGGATATTACGAAGAAACAGGGTGGGGGTATGAAGAAAATGAAGAAATAGAGTGTTGGGGGTGGGGGTGGAGAAGGAGAGTGATGAAGAAGATGACAATGTCAATGATGAAGAAGACATGTCCTTTCTTGATTTTCTCATTTTCTTTTAATGTTATATATATATATATATATAATAACAATAAAGTGGGCCTTTTTAGAAAAAAAAAATAACTCACTCGCTTTTTTTTTTTTGTCATGTTAGCTGTAGGGGTGAATTTAATAAACTTTAAAGATGTTAAGAGGGGCAAATAAATAGAAGTTAAGTTTAAGTGCTAAAGTGAGTTTGAAGGACAAGTTCAAGGGGAAAAAGATGTATTTACTCTTTTTATTAATTTATTTGGAACCATATTTTTATCAGCAGTGGAATATTTCCTGATACAAAATCACAAATGCCTGTAATATTAACTGATAAATCTATGTAAATCAATTTAACATAAACTCACGTTGAACTTCTGAATCATGTTATCAAAAAATATCAATAAATTAATGGCTTAAAATCAAATTTAGATCGCAGACCTTAAGAATATACACATACATTAAAAAAAATTAGTGTTGATGTAGTATTACAGTATGAGAAAATGGTCTATTACCCCCCTCCAACCTTTAGTCGAAATTTCAACTACACACTCAAACTTTAAAGGTGACCTATTACCGTCCTAAACTTATTTTTACCGAATTTATTACCCCTCCAGTTGCTGACCTGTCACTGGATGTGACTACACCCGCCCATGGGTGCGTCAGTTGACCCCATTTCACTCTAAATTCTATATTTTCTGATTATCACATCATTATTTTTAATAATATAATAAATGTTTTAATTATTACTTTTTCTTAATGAATTCTAATTGCCACGTCATGTCTTCTTCTTCTCTTTTTCAAAACAAAAATTCAAGAACTCATTAATGGAGTTTCTCATCTTCCTCGTTAATGGATTTCTCCGAAATCAAGAAATTCTTTTTGCTTCGAAACCGAAACCAAGAAACACTTGAACTAAGGAAACAATAACATTTCTACGATTAATGAATTCTTGAATGAGGAAGTTGGGGAACTCTGATTCAAAAAAACTTGAAAAAATTCAAGAACTTCGATTTCCTTTCTTTTTGCTCAAGATCGTCATTAATGGTGAGCTCAAAGTTTCGAATTTCCACAATGCCATATATAATTTGCAACATAATCCACGTATAATTTTCAACCCATTTCTTCGATTTTCTCCATTTTTATTCAAGATCTGTCATTAATGACGAGCTCAAAGCTTTGAATTTCCACAATGGGAAGAATTCACCATTAATGACGATCTTGAGCAAAAAGAGATGAAATTGGGTTGAAGAACGTCATTAATCCGCCATTCAAGAACTTCATTAATCCGCCATTTTTTTTCCAAGAATTCTATTTTTGACCCAAAAAGATGAAATTGGTTGAAGAAGAAAATGGAGCAAAATAAAAAATGAGGAAGAAAAAAGAAAATAATAAAGTTAAATAATTAATTTTTGTAGAGTAAAAAAAAAAAAAAATGATGTGGCAATAACGTGGCAGTGCGTGCATCACACCACATTTCAAATGACTGGTTGTCAATTTTTTGAGGTAATAATTCCACTTTAAAATAGTTCAGGGGATAATAATTTCACTTTAAAATAGTTCAGGGGGTAATAAGACACCTTTAAAGATTGAGTGTGTAGTTGAGATTTGGGGTAAAGGTTAGGGGGGCTTTTGACCATTTTCTCTTACAGTATCAATATTTATAACAATAATGGTTACTTTAAGTTAAAAAGGATATAAGTCACTTGTTTTCAATACATTATTTTGAATATTATTCTAAAAAGTATTATTTATTACTATGAAGATTTAAGTTGTTTAGTTCAAAATTCTAAAATATTTTTATTAAAAAGTAGTTTCTTAAAATATAAATTCATACTTTTTTTTTCTTTACA
Organism: Capsicum baccatum var. pendulum; assembly: GCA_030864225.1. Taxonomy (NCBI): domain Eukaryota; kingdom Viridiplantae; phylum Streptophyta; class Magnoliopsida; order Solanales; family Solanaceae; genus Capsicum; species Capsicum baccatum. The sequence goes on from CM061560.1 coordinate 22,288,991, forward strand.
ATCCACTATATTATCAAAAAGAAAATAAAATTATAACATTTACCATTAAAACTATTAACGCCTCAAAATTTGTGGGGCCTAAAGGAAAAGTTTTACTTGTCTCATCTTCGAGCACCACTAATAAAACAACAAACTATTTTGCTTGGTTTCAATTTGTTTCTGAATTAAAAACTAACCAGTAAAGTTTTCCTTTATCGATGCTCATGTAACGACCGACCTCATAAGATGAAAATCCTCCTGAATCGTATGTTGCAAAAATCTGATTTAGTTTTCAAAAGAGACCTCATGAGGTCGGCACAAAAGATTAAAGTTACTGTCCGTATGAGATTAATTTTTAAAATACACAATAATAAAATGCACCACCTTGAGTTCGAATACCCCATCTTTGGAAAGTGGTAGGATACACTTCTACTACAAAACCATTGATTCTTGTTCGTTTAAGATTTTGTTTTATTTTGTTTATGCTTTTCACATTTAATTATTTATTGAAAAAAGGAACCCGAGGAGGCATTTTTTTTTTTTTTTTTTTATGTGTGTGCGTGTGTTTTTTTTCTTTTTTTCTTTTGGCAAAACCCGACCTCCCGAGGTCCTTATTTTGCAAAATAAATAAATAAAATTAAAAATGGGCCTCATTAGGTTGTTATTTTGTATTATTATTATTATTATTATTATTATTATTATTACTATTATTATTATTATTATTTTCAGTATTTTGCAAGAAAAAAAAATAAGACTAAAAACTGTATTCAAACTCATGTTGTTGTTGTTGTTCAATCTATATTTGAAATCGATTTTTACAGTCAATTTGTTTTTAGTAGCGAAGTCAAATTACTAGGTGATTTCTTCATATTTATCGAAGCCTTAATAGACTGTAAAACTAATTGGGGTGCATACAAGCTAACCTAGATACGTTATAAAAAGACTATTTTGAGCCCTATCAAATATAAGTTTTGTCATTTCTCGTGTAAATTAGTTAGGATATATTTATTCAAATATAATGATTGACAATCTAGTGAACACTTCACCCTTGAATCTTTAATTAAATTGTCAATACCTAATATATTTTCTCCCAATAATTTTTTATATTCAAGGAGACAAATATATAGTTCATAAAATTCATAAAATTGAAAATAAAAAAAAATAATACTAAAGATTGTAGTGAAATAGTAAACAGGAATGGAAATAAGGGGATACAATTTACAAATGAACTCATCTAAATTCCCTTCTGAAATTTATGTATGTATATTAGATATTTAATCACTTTAAATTTTTTGTGTTCTTTTTTTTGTGTGTGTGAACTCTTATAGGAGTAGTTTAGTTCAAAATCAAGGTATCTTAAGAATATAATTAAAATTATAATTATGAGATTAAAATTAAATTATCTATCCCACCTTTTACATGCAATAAATAACCTCATAATTGTGGTACAATTTTGTTTTTGTTGATTTTATCTATATTTTCAATCAAACACAAAATTAATTTAATGTGAAATAACCCATTTAATTTCTCTAACCAAATGGTTCCTTCGTGGATATTCTAATTCCACTACTAATAATAACTACTCTTTCATTTTAAATTAGATATTTCGAGTTTGAATCTTGAAAGTAAAATTACCTTTTGATGATGAATACTTTAACTTTTAACGTGAGACTTCTTGACGTACATTCAGATTAATCAAATTTCAAAGCGAAAGCCCTTTTCAATGGTTGAGTTAAGAATCTTTATGGATCTCCAAGCTGAAATTCAAATTAATTAACATGTCGATCAGAGGGAGCTCTCAAATGGTAAACACCCTTCACTTTCAACTCTAAGATTGTGAATTTGAGTCAACAAGGTAGCAGAATAATGTGGGAGCTCATAGGAAGGGTAAAAAAATCATTAGGAGTAAAAATTCACTTTAACCTTAATTTTCCCTTCTTTTTCTTTTTGGTCATTTAATTTACTCTCAATCTAATGTTTTTCAGTTGTCAAATTTGGAGACATATTTGGTGTGTACAAAAAAAAAAAAGAATTGAATTATAAACTAAGGGATAAATTATGTATTAAGTCTTTATTCTTTTATCAAATTATCTTTTTGTTTCATACATATGCATCAGCAGGGAAGCAAACGAAGTTTCAAAATGCTAAATATAGAAATAATTATCAAGAAGAAGGTATTTTTACTTTAAAAATAATACTCTAATAAACAAGCTAGGGACTAAATTAATGACTAATACTTTCTGTCATATCAAGCACAATAAAATAACTTTTTCATTTAGATATGAACGTTGAATTTTTGGATGAAAAAAAGATTCTAGTAAAGCGATAAAGATTATACAGAAAATACTTTAGATCATAGGTTCTCTTAGTAAATTCTAAATTGTGACACATGCAAATGTTTGAATCCTTTTATGAATTTCTGACGCCGCTACTTCTTCCCTCTATTATATATACGAAATAATCGATCATTTGTTTGGTGTGTAATTTGTTAAGGGGTTATTAAGTTGTAAGAACATAAAATGATGGTATAGTTGCTATTCAACTTTAGAATAGAGAATTTTAATCTCCTAATGGTTCTAATCTAGCTGAATTCAAATTAGTCGAATTTATAAGTTTTTGTTTAATTCCAACCCTCTCTTATTGTCTCTTTACTGTAACATCCTGACTTAGGATAAGAGTCTCACATCGAGAAAATATATAAGAGATATTGAATATAAAAGTGATGCATTTTAAAATCGTGCGAATTTAAGCGTAGTTTTGACAATGTTTCTAGTTGTCTGGATCATTCCACGATATTCCCTTTAGAAATAGAATTAACAATAAAAATTTATATATATTTTTTCTAAGTTATTAAGGATAATTATTTGATATTTATTTACACAAGACATTTACATCAAATAATATTTCAACTCATCACAGTTAAACGATTCAATAAAGTGAAAAATACATAAATTAACCATGGTAAATAATATAAGTATAT